>JAZKJV010006825.1:0-632966 GCA_037367405.1 Ottelia alismoides
TTGAAGGCTATATATCGCATATATTGATCATTTTGAACCATATCGATATTAATGTTTGATTCTTGACTTTATAGATATTTTGGTTTGAAGAATTGACTTATAGATATTGGGAATGGATTTCATTCGAGTTCTTACAGCATGAAATAACTTGTAAACATACACCAAGTTGAAGAACCGTTGTATGCACCCTCTTGTCGCACCATACCTTACCAGTACGGGGGTCTCGTTGCCCGGTCAAGGAGCCTGGGGGACCTAGGAGGGGCCCAGGTTGGCCCCCCTTGCGGGGGTGCGGGAGCAGCGCCCCCGACCCCGAAACAAAATATATAAATCATTGTATGTTTTAATACTAGGTGTAGCAAGATATGTGTTTTAATACTGGGTGTAGCTAGATAAGTAGTTGAATTAATCTTACATGAATAATAGCATTGATATATAGAGATATCGGTGAAGATATCAACGATATCAATCGATATCCGGGATTTTTTTTGTACTGAATCCAGCCATTTTTTACCGATATGAGCCGATATGGCGATAATCGACGATATATCGCCAATATATCGGCGATATATCGCCGATATCCCTGTAAAAGGATATACTAGGTAATATCGAAACCCCTATCCCGTCGAACCGATATATCGCCGATATATCGCCGACACGGCCTTCTATGATTGCGGATAGTTTGGCGATGTCCATGGAGATTATTACAGAATGGACAAGGAAAAAGACCAGGGGGTACTTTGGAAGGTGGACTTCTCAAAGGCATATGACAAGGTGGATTGGTAATTCCTATGGATGACAATGTCAAGGAGAGGCTTCCTAGATCTATGGATCTCTTGGATGAAACGATGTGTCACCACGTCCTCGTTCTCTGTCCTAATTAATGGGCGGTCGGAGGGTGGTTTTTTCCAATCACAACGTGGAGTTAGACAAGGGTGTCCTACCCCTTTACTTTTTGTGATTGCAGTGGACGTGTTACCTTGTATGGTGGAACAAGTGCTTGCTAATGATCTTTCGGCAGGATTCCTCTTTAATGGGATCTCTATTCTGCTCTTGCATTATGCGGATGACACCATTTTCTTTATTGAGGGTGACAAGGAGAAGACTAAAGGTATGGCAACCACGGTGGAGATCTTTGGTGAGTTGTCGGGTTTAAGCTTGAACCTTGGAAAATCAAAGGCTATTCCCTTTGGGTTGTCCAACGTCGAAGCGTTGGAATGGTGTAAGGAGTTGGGAACTTATGGTATCTCTCGTCCGGTGCGCTACTTGGGCTTACCTCTCTCTGCAGGTAGGCTAAAGTTGTCTGATTGGCTACCGGTCATGGAGAAAATTTGAGAAGAAGATATCTGGATGGAAGGCGGCTATTCTATCCCGGTATGGTCAGTTGGTGTTATTGCAGGTTGTTCTGTCCGCTATCCATGTTTTCTTTTTATCCTCCAGACTTCTGTCTGTTGGCATTAGACGATGCTCGGAGTGGATCATGTGACATTTTTCTAGGATAAGGGCGTGCAGAAAGGGTCGGGTATTCATCTTGTGGATGGGGAGGCGATTACTCTCCCTAAATCGGAGGGTAGCCTAGGGATGTCTCGGTTGGACTCTCTGAATGAGGCTCTTCTTCTCAAGTGGGTGAACAGGCTATGGTGTGAAAGCGAAGATTTATGCTGTCGCCTTAATCGCAATATTATGGTATTGGAGTTCAAAGCAGTTTGTACAAACCGTCAGCTTTTTGGAAAGAGTGATCAAGGTGATGCCTCGATTTGAGGACATGTTCATATCGAAGATTGGTAATGGTACCTCCTTTGCATTCTGGACTGACAACTAGACATGTGATGGTTCTTTTTTTGGTAGATTTCCCCGCCTCTTTGCGTTGGTTGTTGATCATAATGTGAGGGTGTCAGACTGTTGGGTAGATGGGAATTAGATGCCTACTTCTTGTCAGATTTTTCAGATCAACGTCTTGACGAGTATCTTCAGTTGTTGGAATCGCTCTCCCTAGCTACGTCCACAAAAACAGTCATCGATGCACTTTCCACCTTTAACAACCCAAATATGGACATAAAGTATGGAGATAAAGAGCAAAGCCAACCTTTATTAACGTCAATTATCCCCCTCTGCGAGTATCTCCATCTCTACACCTTTGCTCATCTCTCCATAGCAGTTACAAAAGAAATAGAGGTATCTAAACAATTCTCCAGTTATCCTGATTAGTTCAGTATCTAAACTTTTACAATACGCACATCAAAAATATTATCAAGTGTGTGTGTGTTGTTATTTTGAACTAGGAAGAGTCTCAGATAAAGAGGGAGGACAATCTATTGAGTTATTCTCATTTTAACCATATATGCCATTGGAATGATCATAGACCTGCTTAAATATTGGATAAGACTTGGTTGTCATTGTCTAATGCATTGGGATGATCATTAATCTCTTCGAGTATTATCTTTTTTTCATCTTAAGAAAAGTTTTTAGAAAATTGATGGATTCTACCACATGAATTTCTCGGTATTTCTATATGGGGTTGATGGGGCTGCCCCGCCCCATTTTTGGCAAATTTTTTACTTTTTTTTGAAAAATATCGCCATGTATATTCATCCCTATATCGCTCCTATATGTCATTCGAATTTCGTCAGAAACAGAGACTCCTAAGGCCTCCATCCCAGACATGGTCGATTTAAAAATCCTGCGACCGTTAAAAAAATGATATCCGTATGGAGGCCGTAGGAGTCTTTGTTTCTGACGAAATTCGAATGGCATATAGGAGGGATTAGGGATGAATAGACATGGTGATATTTTTCCAAAAAATAAAAAAAAATGCGAAAAATGGGGTGGGGGCAGCCATGTTCCCATTTTTCCCTTTCTATATATATATATATATATATATATTGACATTATTGTAAAGATCAGAATAACACATATACCTTTTTTTCTCATCTCCAAAAATTTTCACAAGTGCGTCGTTGAGCTGAATCACAAAATAGAAAGCTCATGGTTGCTAAAACCCCATGTCTACTGAAGGGCATCTGACGGGATTTCAAAACCATGCTTACACATCAAGCCAAGAACTCTTTCGGCATGTGATTTACTCCCGAAACTTAAATATGCATTGTACATGATCCAAAATGTTTTTTTACTCGGATCTAGATTAAATGCCTCCATCTCATCAAGGACACCTAGCATCTCAAGGAATCGTTGATGACGACCATACATCACCATCTTGCAATGGTAGACTGACCTGCACATCCTCCATCCTGCTAATTCTGCCCGCTTAACAAATTCCGCAAGTTTGTCAACTGCGTCACATTTGAAGTAGCTAGTTATGATAGACTTCATGATACCCACAGTTAAAACAACAGTATCATGATCGAAAGCCTCGGATATCAAAGACTCCATCCTCTCAACTGAGCCCTCCTGTGCATACAATCGTATAAGCAAAACATTCAACCATGGTCTATATTGCCCTGCTGGTATGTATCTAAGCAGTTCTTCAATCTTCCTAATCCGTTCGGTATCAGAACTTTTGCAGTAAGCACATATCATCGCTCTAAGCAAACACACCTCATGCTCATGGACGTCTTCCTTTACCAACTCATACATCGCCTCCATTTTCTCCAAATAACCAGCAATTGCATACCCACGAAGCATCAAGCAGTATGTGTTCAAGTCCGGCTTCACCGACCCTTTCTCCATCTCTTTAAATATTCCCTCCATCTTTTCCCAATTTGCAACCGTGAGATATCCTGCAATTAACGTGTTATAAGTGAAGATATTAAGTTGGAGGCCGGACTTCCTGATCACCCACAATATTTCCTCCATCTGATCCACTAGAATTGACCGCCCATATATTGACAGCAAGATGTTATAAGTTACAATTGTAGGCTTGCAACTTTCATCCCTCTTTAGATCCTCAAACACAGACATTGCCTTCTTCATATCCCCATTATACATGTACACAGCCTCAATGCATTGTACGTCGATGACGTGCGTAGGTTGCAGCTTGCCGCAGTGAAGAAAAGCTCCCTTGCCAGGTCAGTCTCCTGTGCACGCCCAGCAAGGGTGATTGCCTTCACATACTCCTCTGGCTGCATGGGGTGTGCCATCAGCCCCACCCTCCAAGCAAAAACCTGCATTCGCAGTCAAAAAGAAAAGGTGTGATCATTGAAGTAAATCATTAGTTATGAGTTAATTTGGCAGTTAGATATGGAAGGATGAAATTTGTAGGTAATCAGCGGAATAAATTTGCAAGATGAGATGACAGAATAAGCATTCTCTGGACCTAAAATTATTTGCAGTAAACACTACAAATGCATTCTTCTGGAAAACCGATGACCCAATTTCACAATTAACTACAAAAAAGAAGCGGAGATATCTAATGACGTACATCCGCGTGAGATACAGTACAAGATGCGATCTCTGTTGAGGTCTAACTCTAGCCATCCTGATACCATAATTTCGCGATTCAATAAAAAAAATATGCATTTTTTTGCCAAAAAGATGAGATCGGCCTATACACCCCGAAAGATGCAATCTCCGAGAAAGCCAAAATTTCACCGGCGACGTATATTTAAAAAAAGGTGGGATATGCGAGAAAAACTGGTGCATATTTGAATCGACGCTTGAAGCACAAAGTGACCAGATTTTTGCACCTGGATGGCCAGGAGAGGGCGGGGGCGGAGTTGAGCGAGGAGCTCGACAAAGGCGGCGCCGTCGGGGGAGGCCTCGATGAGGGAAGGGGCAGGGGAGGAGTCGAGGGCAGAATGGAGGTCGGGGGCGTCGGGTGAGGAGAGGAGGTGGGAGGCGAGGGAGGAGATGGTGGGGCGGAGGTGGTCGGGGATTTGGTGGCGGAGGGCCGTGGAGGGCTTCTCGGTGAGGAGGAGGACGCGCTCACGGAAGTCGGAGAAGGAGTCGTGATCCTCCTCGTCGGAGGAGGAAGAGGAGGACAAAGGGCGTGCGTGGAGAGGGAAAGGCGCTGTGGGCCTTCAAGGCGGCGGCGGCGCGGGAGAGGTGGCGGACGGCCCGCCGCATTGTTCTGCTGCTGTAAGAGAGGGGTTGGACGCTGGTTGTGAGCGGGATCGGGCTTTGGGTGGGTACTGTACTGGTATCTCTATACTCATTAATTAATTAATAATAGTCTATGAGGGGCTTGGTGCAAAATTCTATTTACTCCACCGATTTTCTCTTTTTGAGTAAGCCTTTTATTTTCTATTAGGAGCAGGTATTACATTTCATTTTTAACTGTCATGAGATCAGCCATCGTTAGAGCCTGGTCATGGAGACAAATGAAACAAAGCTGTAGAGGAGAGGATACTCGTGAGATGGGGATAATTGATGTTACTGAAGTTTGAGCCTTTATCTTTATGTATGTAAATCATGGTATGAGTGTGTTTTGTGAGAAATGGAAATGATGCTCTCGAGGATGATGAATAGCCATTCAGTCACCTTTATTCTCCTATTTTGGCTTTTAAAACTCTAGAAAAATACATGTAAATATCACTAACTTGCATGAATTAACATCTAACATTTATCTGTAATTAGCATGTAATTATCTGTATTTAAATCTAAAATTGAAAACAAAAAAAAAAGAAAAGAAAACTAAAGGAGGTATGAAAGATACTGCTTGACCCTAAACTCCAAGATCAAGTCAAACATTGACTAGGTCGGTAAAGGATAAAGTATGAGGAGAGAAGGGTGGAACAATGTACATAATACATAGAAACCCTAAACGAAGAGGACTCCCCAATCAATGCACTATAAAATTTCTTATCCGCCTCCAGTCAAACCTAGTTGATTTTTGGCCCCTCTAGCCCCTTGATTCGAGTCCTAGACATGAACCCTTGTTACAGGAGGATCTCCCCTATCGATTCAAGGCGAGGAGAAGGAGATCTGGATTGGATTCAAGTTCGTCGGAGCTCCTCCGTGCGATCTCTGCTCACAGGCCCTACAGGTCAGGCGAGATGTTCTATCTTGTCCTTTTTTATTCTTAGAGTAATCATTAGTGTAATATAGGTTTTATTTCGTTTAATTTCATCTCTCTTAGCTTAAAACCCCAAAAATTTCTTCCTTGGAGCTTTAGGCTCCGGCCACTTTTCTGGGCCCGTTAGCCCTCATTTCGACCCATTAATAACCCCATCAGATCCCCCTATGCATTCTTCATCTCCCACTCCATCAGAACCCCCTGATCTTGCAAAGATCAGGAAATCAGGTCTCCTTACTCCGTCGTACACCGGAGACATCCACCCACCTCCATTTCCATTCTTTTTATGCATCCAACGGGTCGAGGAGCGCCACCCTCAACCACTGAGCATTTTGGTGTAGGTCTGAGCAACCGAGCACCCCTTCTATGGTGATCCAAGGACCTGCTGCTCGGTCCAGATTCTTCAAACTTCATCAGAGCTTCAGGCGTCGATCAATGGGGACAGAACCTTTTTTAGCACCTCAGCAGTTGCGAACCACCATTAGGAACATTAGGACTATCTCGGCAGACTGATTGATCACCGGAGGATGTAGAATCGATGGATTGAAGCGGCCCAGGCGTGGTGTTCTTCCCAAATCTTCCAAAGTCCTTCATAGCCGTCCAATGAAGATCACGCCTCAATTTTGATCAAGACCGTTAGATCGTGACCCAGTTTCACTCGTCAGATCCATCTGAGGATCTGATTAGCACCATCCATCATCGAAGCGGTATCGACGCACCTGAACCGCCTGATTGCTTAAGTGGAGTCACGTGGAGCGCCATCCGTCGTCCATCAATGTGTCATTGGGGGAATATTGCATATTTAGCTCTCGCTTTTTGTATTTAAGTTTTAATATTTAAACCTTCCTATGTTCTGTAATATTTTCTAGATATTTTGCACAAGGACCATTGCCACTTATTTTATTTGCATTCTGATCTAGTGCTAGGTCACCTCAAGTGGCTCTCTACGTAAGGTGCGTGGGTATTATGCAAGGGACCCCCTATGACTTTGTTTATTTCATTTTAATCTGTATTTTTATAAAACAAGTGTAATATTTTAGGATAAATTGCACGTTTGTACCTGTAACTTGTTCTATTTGAATTTATACCCCTATCGGGTGCAAATATTTGTATTTTTTATTGTAAATATTGCATGTATGCTCCTAAATTTGCTTAAGGTGTTTTATAAATGCATGAATACTTTTTGAAAATTACCTTAGGTTCTTGTGTTGCAGATTATTTTTATTTTATGTATTTATTTTTATCTGGTGTCTTTATTTACGTAAAAATTATAGGAAAATTAGATTAAGTGCCTGGAACTGTATTACATTACATATATTATTCATCAGACATTTAAAATTATTTTCATATTTATTAAAAATAAAAAAATATGTTATCTTCTCATGTTTAATATTTAAAATTTATAAAAATTACAAAACATTTTTGAAAATTCCAAAAAAATCTATATTAGGTGTATTTTGTTATATTTTATCATCTGACCAAAAATCTTTAACATTTTCAAAAAAATATTAAAAATTACAAAACCTTAAAAATCTTATAAAAATTTGCAAAAATCTTTGAAAAAACTAAAAAAATGTATTCTCTTATTTTGATTTTTCTTTATTCTATATAGTATATACTAAAATTAGTTTAGGGTTATTTTGAAACTAAAATCTATTTTTAACCCTAAACAAGTTTCTGGATTTTGTTTATTCATCGTTGTGTGTTGTTAAACTTTAAAAATCCATAAAAATTATAAAGATACTCTAAAAAGCACCAAAAATAGAAAAAATATTTAAAACCTAAAAACTTTTATTCCTTTATTTCGACTTCATTTGACTTATTGAAAAAATCAAAAATATATTTTCTCTCTCTTTTATCTATATATTTTATATATTAACTATATCTGTATTATTATCTAGTTTATTTTAAAAATTAAAAAGAAATTTAAAATTTGCAAAATTAAAAACTTAAAAAAATTAAAAGTTAAAAAATAAAAAAAAGTGAATAAAATTAAAAATCCATAAAATCATAAAAAGTAGAAAAGAAATAAAAATAAGGAACATAAAAAATCCAAAAACATCTATTAGTTAGAAACAACTAATAACTAGTTTATCTATCCCAGTTAGGCTTCCTTGAGTCCAACACTCTACCATTCTTGCACTCATTGTTGTAAAAGCTGGTTAACTAGGACGACTAGTCAGTCCTGCAAGTCAGTCCGACTAGTCAGGGGGATAGCCAACCCGGTTATGCCTAGTCAGCTATTAGTTGGTCAACCAGACTAATCATGCCAACTACTCGACAAACTTCTATGTAGAGATTTTTATTTTTATTTTTTTAAAAGTAAACTTAATCTAATATGTTTGATGTTATATTTAAAGTTAATTATTCTTTTTGTTTCATTATGGTTGTATAGAAAATGTACAAATTTACGAAAATATATAAGAATATACATATAAGTGATTTATATATTTAAAATAACTAAAAAATTTCAAAACCGACTAATGGACGATCATATTTGATTAGTCACTTGATGAAACTCGATTTCATCATCTTTATTTCTCATTTTTAACCCCCTTGCTTAAGCTGAGTGTCAATAAAATCCAGTTAAAGTTTTATAATTAACAGAGTCCTTAATAAATTAAAAAACCACAAAAAATGACAAAACAAAAATTCGTGGTATTTTTAGACTTAAAAATACCCTCAAAAATATTTCAGGCCTTTGTTTGTTTTCATCTCCAGTTTTGGCCAACATGAAACTTGTAGATCTCGTCAAGATCTACAACTTTCATGTTTTGAATTTACTCAAATTCGGCCATCTAGGCCTTCAAACATCAACTAGAAGATTGAATAAATCTGATTGGGCCACGTGGCCCATTCTGGGGGCGCCACGTGGCCCGCTCCTTCTTGTAGCATCCGCCCGCAATCCTCAGCCGTTGGATCTTGCATTGGATCCAACGGCCCAGCTACTTCCACGCACGCCCTCTCTCCTCAACCGTTTGATCATCTCCCGCCCATCATCATCACCGTTCATTTGCGCCTTAAGCAGAGCTCGCCACGTGGTGCTACGGATGCCCTCTGATCGCAACCCCGATCTCCCATCTCCGTCGTTATTCCCTGGACCATTTTCCATCCCTTCGATCAGTCCATCTGTTACATCAGGTCCGTCCGCTCCCGCCTACTTACGAGCGCAACACGTGGCAAATCCTCAACCCTCTGATCGACCTCTGCCTTTCCATCTCAGCCGCGTTTTCCGCCTTTTCTTCTCAGCCGCTTGATCAGGCCCTCGGTCTCATCCAAACCGCCCAATGGCGCTTCGCCCCCAGCTCAACATGTGGTGTCTCTCTAGTCCGTTGATCGCATCGCCCCCGATTTAATCTGAGCCACTCCTTCGCACATCGATCCCCACCGTTGGATCTCTAGATCCAATGCTCAGTTGACCGTCGTCAACCTCTGTCTCCCTTCTCTTTCACACGATTCCACTCCGCGTGAACCTCCCTCGCCCTTCCTATTTCCCTCGTCTCCCCCGACTACCTCTTCCTTCGCTAACTGCCCCACGCTCTTCCTCCATCACCCACGATCCTCGCGAGCCCAACCTCCACCCACGAAGCCATCTCCACTCACTCCATACCACCCTCGAAACCACGTTCTCCACCACCCAGTTCCACCACCGTCGTCTTCAAATGCACCGCCACCTCCCACTTTCGCCGTCGTCCACCTTTACGCGGGGAGGGGCCCAGCCCTCCTCCGCCTCCCTGTGACAGGGGGAGGCGTGAAGATCGAGCGAAGATGACCCCATCCCCCGGTGAGACCCTCCGCCATGAACAGCGGTGCTGCGGTGCCTCCAGGGCCGCTCGAGCTGCGTCGAGTGGCTGACGACGTCCAGCGAAGATCCGGGGATCGATTCGAGCCCCAGCCCAAGCCACCCGCTCCGCTCCAACCAGGTAAGCTACCCTTCCTCTTCCTCTGCAATTTTCTTTTAATTTACTTAATTTTCTAGGCCTTCTGGGTCGTCCGCGACCTCCATTAATCCTCCTCCGAGCTTCGCAATCACTCACCCTCTCACGCGCACGCTTCCGCTCACCTTCTCCCGCCTCCAAACCTTGTATCGCCTTCGACCCACCTCCTCTGCCCTCGCGGCGGAGGAGCTCCGAGCTCTCCACATTCTCCGCCCCCCTATGAGTGTACATCCCACTCACGCACGCACAAGTACATGCTCGCTTCGTCTCTTGGCTTAACCATGCAGGATGATCCCCTACTCAATGGCCGGAGAGGTCGCCGGGCCATCTTCGTCATCACCGTTCTCGACATTAGCGACCCGAAGTCCCTCTCCAGAGCGTCCATCACCTCGCCTGAGCTCACAGCTTCATCGACGATCTCTCCGTGAGCTCGGGGGAGGTTCACCGGGCCCAGAATGGAGCGCGGAGCTCCAGAAGCGCTGCCAGGCGAAGGTGGGAAGAAAGCACAACCACCGTTGGATGGTCCACTCCCGGTGACCATCCAACGGTCCAAAAGAGTCCACGTCGCCATTCAGAGTTCCTTTCAGATACCGTTGGATCCTCAAGATCCAACGGATCCTGTGCTGCCATGTCAACACTCCATATACGCACAGCAGCCGCCCGATCATTTTTGATCCAACGGGCTCCAACCGACCACGTGGCGTCACTAGAGTGCAGCCTAGCCTAATGCCCGAGCCTCTAGGCTTGGCTACTTCCGAGCCTCCACGAGCCTGCACCGAGCCTCGAGCAGCCCGAGCCTGACATACGAGCCAAGCCGAAGCGTCTCCGAGCCTCTGCCAGGCCTTCCTCTGAACCTGGATGGCACGTGCCTGGCACGTGCGCATCTGGGTAATTTGCAGAGCAGCCCACGAATTTCTTCAAATTTGCAAAGAGGTCCCCGCGCGTTTGGTAAATTTACAGGGAAGGACTCGTGCCTTGTTTTTATTACATTTTAGTCCCTCCCAGGGACCTTTTTGTAGTTATCTTTCCATGTTTCCTTTCAGTTATGCCCTTGCTTTCTTTGTTGCATATCTTGAGCTACGTAACTCCAATCGAGTTGATTTCAGTTTCATTTTAACGCTGGTTTGATGAACTCTCTAATGGCATGATCATTTTCTCTGATGGACACACTAAATTTGATGTATTATTTTGATAGCCAAGTGTCACTTGTTACTTAATCTGTGCCTTGTTCATATTGCGTTTGTCATCTCAATAAAATCTGAAATTAATTCCTTGTGTAATTGGCTCATTACTTTGGTCAAGGGCATATTTTCATTGCATTACATGGCATTTCTTTGCATGATAAAAATTGATAAAAAAAATACATGTTTATTTTATTGTTATTGCATTGTTTTGTTGTGTCTTTGCATTGCTTTGACCTATAGATCTTTAATTCAACACTTAGCTAAATAGACTTGAATCCGATTAATACGAGAGAGGCTCGTGTCCCTGAGTTCGACCTTGGTTTCTTACCAAGTAAAAAATAAATTAATGACCATCGCATTCTTATCTGGCATATATCAATGAGATGGTCTCTTTGATGACCAAAATCGGCCCGACTGTTACGACAATTCCAAGTGCTAATTCAGCACTATTAAAGGGCTGATTTTGCGGCTCATCAAATGGCGCTGTTGCCGGGGACACGGCTCATTTCTTATATTTTTTGGATTTTTGTGTGTTTAATTTAGTGTTCCTTTTTATAGGTCAAATGATCACATATTTTGTATATAAAATTTTTCTTTCTTATTTGATATCTAACCATTGTTTTTGTGGCAGGGCCCTTGATGGATCAATGAGGCGAGGAGCAGGACGTTCCCCGCTGCGAGGAGCCGCAGGAGCATGCTTGGAGCCTACAAGGAAGAAAAGAAAAAAAATTGTGTCGCATTTTATTGTAATAATTCGTCTTTTACAGCGATCTTCGATTGAAGACTCGCGATTGTAATCGAACGATCATGGTTGTGTGGGGATCGTCCCCACTTGAGTGTCGACCTAGGACTAGGCACGCGGCTCTCCGAGCTCATTTTATTTTTTCATATTTTTATATGCTTGATCGTAGGTAGGACACACTAAAATATAGACGCACGTAATCTCGCCTCACTTAGCCAAACTTAAATGGATATCATTCCCCGCTAATAGATGCATGATTAGGTGCAGTTTTATTGGACTTGCATACATTGATTTTGGTTTTCAAAACGGCCCTAGTTTTTTTCTCGGATTTATCGTCAAATCACTGCATGATTTCTCGCTTAGCCTAGATCACGTTTTTTTTATCGAATACATGTTTTTCTCGGCTTTCATTTCCTAGCTTGATCACCTAGGATTAATGGAAAATGAAATGAACGGTAGACGATGATTTCCTGATTGATGTGCTAACCTTAATTCAGTGATAATTCTAAATAAAATTAGGACTGTTAATTGCAAGTCAACAAAAAAAATGGAGTAAAAATCGGTTTTGGGAGAGCAACACCCTCGGTTACGCATTGGTTTTTATTTCACATTTTTTCCCGCGTAATTATCTAACGTTTTATCACCAATAAAACAGACAAGATAATCAACCAACCTTGGTTGGTTTCATGTGTGAGTTGGTGAAACTAAGGGTTTGCTTGCTTGATTGAGCCATGTTTGTTGCGACACACACCCCAAAACCTTAGTCCCTCCATTTCATCTCCGAAGATTCATCCGCTCCCTTGTATATCCATCCCTCTTCTTCGTTCACCTTGGGTCTCTCCCAACATCAAATTCCATCTTTATACTTAGGCTAATCTCAGCCTAAGTATAGGGGGGACCCGAGTCCCTGTGATTTCTCTACTCCTCTTTTCTTGCCTTTATACTTAGGTTATTTCTAACCTAAGTATAGGGGGAGCCCCTCTTAGCTCCCATATATTTTGCAATACTTAAATGGACCTATGTACTTGTAACATCTAGTGCTATGAGGACATAGCAAAGTTTAAGTATAGGGGGGTATACCGTATATACCGTATACTTACTTTAGCTATAATCTGAAAAATTTGAAAAATTTAAAACTTTTTGGCTAAGGTAAAAATCGTTGGACTAAGAGAACTCAAATGATTTCGCGGCTTTTCGATATTATGTTACGCTATTTTTATAAAAATATTTTCGAAAATGATTTTTGAAAATGTTTTGAAAAACTTTTATTTGTGTGACATGGTTTTGAAAAATCGCCATCTCTTTTCAAGGAAAGTTGAGTTTAACTCGTGTTTTAACCTTTATTAAAATCCATAAAAATGAGAAAAACCGCAAAAACCCTTTAGGAGCCGTTAGTGACTACTGAGCCCAATTAAGTAAGCCGTATTCAGTGAGGGTTCGCCCTTAGCAGATTGGATGGTTTAGAGGACATCGCGCAAGGCCCCGTCCTCAAGCAACAGGCTTCGGCATGTACTTACATCCATACTGGCTGAATTGCAGATGCTCAATTGAGTTTAGGAAGTTCTAATATCTCTTGAAGTTCAAAAAAATGAAATAAAAAAATGTGTCTTGTTTTTGAATGAAGAAGTTGGATTAATCCTCTACACCTACACTTCCACCCAGGATCTGAAATGATCAAGGAGACTTAGCTTTTGACGTCTTCGAGATTTTAGGATTAACCAGCCTTAGCCATCAGGGTCTTAGACTTAATTATCCATATTTCTCTAGGTTTCTAGATTTGCGTGCTATATTCCATGCTTAGTCTCAGACAAAAGAATATGATCAGCACATCACATGCACGACTGCGGTTTTTTATGAGATGAGTTGATTTTTCACCTGAGGGATTGGGATGAGGAAGTCAAGTTTGGATTTGATCTAATGATGCTCGAGGATGGGATAAAGTCTTTGGAGGCTTCATGAAACCTGAGTGTCAGCAATATTAGCCAGTATGAGAACTTGGTTCTTATACTAGTCTCTTGACATTGACCTAAGTGCCAGGGTGTGAAATAAATAAAAAATGTTGATCAGTGTGCATCAACTTTTGGTAAAAGCAGTGGAGCTAGCCACAAATTATACAAGTCAATGAAATTTCAAAGAAAAGCTCTCATTCCACAAAGTTACATATCACAGAGCTTACACCAAAGGCGAGCGCTCCCAAACTTTTCAAAGTGTCCACTTGGACCACCGCTATTAGGATTAGGAGTCGGGCTTGCACCAAAAAAGGGCTCTGCATCGTAAATGCTACAAGTCTGGGTGTCGAAGGTACGATAGGTACTCAAAAGAGACACACCCCGATGTACTCCCAGGAAAACAAGTGCAGACGGCTCCAACTTCTCTTGACGGTCGCACTGATCAACACCAAAAAATGTGTTGCGTAATAAGGCACTAGAGAGAATCCTTGTTCCATTGAGAGGGAGAGAAGAATTGACACAATCCCATGCCCTCCATTTCTGGCCTGCCATCTACATTTTCTAAGTCTGACAACTAAAGAGACGGTGGACTGAATGCAAGATTTGATATATTCCCTAGTGCTGAGGATTGGGTCCTTAGGAGATTTTCTCGGACTAAGACTTTGGGTGAAGACTTGACTCTACTCTCGAAATTGCAGTCAACACTAAAACTTCATATCCTTTAGCTTATATGTACATCAGAGAGAGTCTAGAGAAGTAGAGGAATTGGAAGCCTCTTGATTAAGGTTGGGTTGAACTCTAGAATTTTGGATCTCTAAAGTCGAGTCGACTTGATCAGATTGGATCATGTATTCACATGCACAAGGGGGTTAATCCAACTTAGTCATTCTTTTTGATGCTCGAGGACGAGCATAGTTTAAGTATAGAGGGGTGATGAAACTCGATTTCATCATCTTTATTTCTCATTTTTAACCCCTTGCTTAAGATGAGTGTCAATAAAACCCAGTTAAAGTTTTATAATTAACAGAGTCCTTAATAAATTAAAAAACCACAAAAAAATGACAAAACAAAAATTCGTAGTATTTTTAGACTTAAAAATACCCTCAAAAATATTTCGGGCCTTTGTTTGTTTTCATCTCCAGTTTTGGACAACATGAAACTTATAGATCTCGTCAAGATCTACAACTTTCATGTTTTGAGTTTTCTCAAATTCGGCCATCTAGGCCTTCAAACATCAACTAGAAGATTGAATAAATCTGATTGGGCCACGTGGCCCATTCTGGGGGCGCCACGTGGTCCGCTCCTTCTTGCAGCATCCGCTCGCAATCCTCAGCCGTTGGATCTTGCATTGGATCCAACGGCCCAACTACTTCCACGCACGTCCTCTCTCCTCAACCGTTTGATCATCTCCCGCCCATCATCATCACCGTTCATTTGTGCCTTAAGCAGAGCTCGCCACGTGGCGCTACGGATGCCCTCTGATCGCAACCCCGATCTCCCATCTCCGCCGTTATTCCCTGGACCATTTCCATCCCTTCGATCATTCCATCTGTTACATCAGGTCCGTCCGCTCCCGCCTACTTACGAGCGGAACACGTGGCAAATCCTCAACCCTCTGATCGACCTCTGCCTTTCCATCTCAGTCGTGTTTTCCACCTTTTCTTCTCAGCCGCTTGATCAGGCCCTCGGTCTCATCCAAACCGCCCGATGGCGCTTTGCCCCAGCTCAACACGTGGTTTGTCGTGTCTTTGCATTGTTTTGACCTATAGTTATTTAATTCAACACTTAGCTAAATAGACTTGAATCCGATTAATACGAGAGAGGCTCGTGTCCCTGAGTTCGACCTTGGTTTCTTACCAAGTAAAAAATAAATTAATGACCATCGCATTCTTATCTGACATATATCAATGAGATGGTCTCTTTGATGACCAAAATCGGCCCGACTGCTACGACAATTCCAAGTGCTAATTCATCACTATTAAAGGGCCGATTTTGCGGCTCATCATCGCTCGACTACCAATTAATTCTTAGTCAGTGACCCTACCGATCGAGTATCGACTACCAATTTCTGCAACCTTGCTTACATATATACACATTATCGTAGAGTTATAATAAATTTTGACTCACACATATACATTGATTACATTGATTATAGGTTTATTGTTGATTGAGAGATACTTAGTCACCACAATAATTGCTTATCTTTTTTTATTAGCAGACCGATGTGAAATCCCTCAATCAGAGCACTAGACTAGTAGGAGGTCTCCTGTTTATACATATTAGTTTATGTTCAAGCCCTTAATTCTTTGATGGCTTTCTAACATTGCTCTTTCTTCATGGGAGAATTTTGTGCTCCGACCCTACAAGCATTTCCTTCGCTATGATCTCTGGCCTCGAGTTTGGAGCCCTCCATTGGACGGAGGATGTTGGAATAGTTGGCTCTGATATCTATTTTCTGTAGAGTGTATGATGATGATGGCCTGAGGTAGAGAACTTAATAGTCTCGGGTGGCTTTTTCTTAACCAATCAAAGGGAAATTTCAAATACATGCCATCATTATTTGTGCAGAGAAAATTTTGCAAGAGACACAAGAATCATAGGTTGGTGTAAAGATAATCGCACACCCACTACTGGTCCTCAGTCAAAACCCTAACATCGTAGCCTAGAGACATTTCATTGCCATCAAGAAATCGATTAAGAGACTATAAATTGAGAAAAGAACATGATTCCACCGTCGCGAACAAAGTCTAGCTCCCAACTTCTGAAAATAGCCAAGCCCAAAAAGCTCTTTCCCTTACCCCATCACTTTGCTTTAAGAACTGCTTATGCTTTCCTTCTTTGGTATGAACGAACAAGCTTGATAACTGACTAGCACTTGAGCTCAACATTCCGGATGGCCAGCCTCACTCCTCCGCAGACTAAAGAAATTTTGAATTCTTCAAATATTTGTTGGTCAAAAGAGCATGGTCATCTCATGTTGCAAGCTGTAAAGCCTCGAACTTGGTCGTCTATCGGATCCTAAATCATAAGATCTATCTCGTAAAGAGGAAACCAACAGAATTTGTTTCGTATGAATCAGACTTCGTTTCAAATTGTTATGAGTTTCAGAAGAAAGAGAACTAAGGAGGCTTAAGATATCATTAACTTGTAATGACTGTCATTAAGACTAATTAAACACTATTAAAGAAATTAATGATCGATTAAGGATCGCTAATGACCATTAGCAAACATAATCAATGGTTAACAAAGTTAAGTGCGAACTGCTAAAGTTAAATCATGATTAGTGAAAGTTAATCGCGATTAGCGTTAATCAAGAGTCATTAATGAATCTAGAATCTTCTGGAAAGTTCTAACTTAATCCTTAAGTTTTGGATAATACTTGGCCAAAACCATGGGCCAAAAACATGGGTCGCTAACCATGGTTAAAGTCTAAACTGTGGTTTACTAACCATAGTTAGTGGTTTTCTAGAGCCTATAAATACCCCCTACCCATTCATTCTCTACAATTTCCACTACCACCACTACCTCAAGGGCTAGGGTTGAGAGGTTGGGAGGCAGGGAAGGAGCGCTAGCGAAGCGCTGCTGGGAGGACGAGGAAGAGGAAGGTACGGTCCTCTCCTACTTGGCTTCGTAAGTAAATTCTAACTTGAGCCAGGTTTTTGATGCATCTTCTTCTAGCATAGTTTTCAATTCATCTTCCTTTTCCAATTCATTCTCTGTTGTGGTTCGAGGAAAAATCTGTGTAATACCCTACTTAGGTGCGGGCGGCTATACGTCAGTGAACCCTATGATTCGTTACACTTTCACTCACCTAGGATGCGTGGAATATACTGATTCTCCATCACATATGGTTCTATTCTTTTGATTCCACCTTTATTATTGTTTTGATGGAGAAATCTGTGTAATACCCTATTTAGATGTGGGCGGCTATGCACGTCAGTGAGCCCTGTGATTTGTCACACCTTCACTCACCTAACATGCGCGGTGTCTACCAATTTTCCATCTCTTACAGTTTGATTATATTCTTTCAGTTTTGTTGTTGTTTTCCTCTCGATGATTTTATAGAGGAAATTCTTTCCGTTTCTCTTTAATATGTCTCGATATAAGGGGAAACTCTGACGAAATTTTCATAGAAATATATCCTGATATAAGAGGAAACTCTACCGAAAGTTTCATAGAAATATGTCCCGATATAAGGGGAAACTATGCTGAAATTTTCATATAAATTTGTCCTGATATAAGGGGAAACTCTGCTGAAATTTTCTAGAAATATCACCTGTATAAGGGGAAGCTCTGTTGAAATTTCAAGAAAAAAATATATTACTTCACAGTCATCGTGTTCTTCGTGTGTTCTTCGCATTCTTCGTGTTCTTCGCTCGTTCTTCACACGTTCTTAGCATTTTTGATACGAAAATGAAATTCGATCATTTCAGGAGCCATACCTTTCTGAAAAAGAATCACGATAAAGCACTGCATACGCGAGAGAGAGCTCGATTAGGTAACAAAATCCTTCCTTTTGTTGTTGGGTTTTCATATGAGAGCATTGAGATTTCTGATTTTATGCTTCTTGCTACGAAAGAACACTAATTTAGCTATTTCTGAGAAAATATGAAAAGTTACTTTGTGATTTCAACTAGTCTAAGCATCGAATTGATGTAGTTGCTTGGAAAGTTAGGGTTAAGAAGTTAAAATGAGCATAAATATGAGAATATAAATATATGAATTAATATATATGTGAGTATATACTCAATGTTGATGATTATGCAAATCTAAGGCTTAACAGAGGAATTTCATAATGGAAATTGATGTATATAGGAATGGATCCTAAAAAGGTTCGCGTGTACATCAGGAATGACTTGGAGTAGAACTACAGGGTCCGGCATGCAACCTGTAGGATTGTCAGAAGGAACCCGTATTGACGTTGCCCTACCTAGGTGGTACACGGTTGCCTTGTTATGATCAGTGCGCATGAAATGAATGATTTGTAATGCGTGGTATCAGGTGCCAATATACTCGGGTTGAACGACGGAAGATGTGGTCGTGCCATGTGGAGGCACGGGTGGTTCAATAGCAGCTGGGTCACGATAACATGTATTTAAAGCCGCTAGGTTATGCGATTGAAGGTTAGCCTGAGGTTTTAAGCAACCGAGTCCTCGAGGACGGTGTGCTCCTTTGTTTGTCAGGCTGAGGGTTTGAAACCCTAGATAATAAAAGAAAAAGGAAATTGTCAGGGTAGTATTGGAGGATTGGTTGATGTGACATACGGCGGCATAAGCTCATCAGATCAATGCAATCTCCAATCCCAAAGTTTCCACAGCTTCGGAGTCCATTAATGGTGGGGTTCTTCGGGACTAATCCCTGATGTGGAATAGAAGGAATAGGTCTTACACTAATGAGAATAATGAAATTTTCTGGTATAATAAGTTTCGATAAACTACACTACTTGTTTACTTTTCTTTTCTCTGTTACTTAACACTCGCTAATCTTCGTCCTATGATTTATAGAAACCCAACAGATGTCGGTGAGTCATCACAAGGACTTTAATAATCCAGTCAGCAAATATAATAGTCATCCAACGAGCCACAATAACTTTATTCTATAAGGTAGTTAGTAATCTTTTTGTGTATTTCCTTTCTAGCTGATGTACATGTAAATGGTTATAGTGGGATAATGTATCATGTAAAATTTATTTTGTGAATGGAAAAGTATTGAAATACTTCATTCTGAGTATTTTTATTTGCAGTCTATTTCTGAACGATAGTTGTGATTACTGAATAAATTATTGATGAGTAACCAGATCTGGATATAGGAGGATCCGACAGCCTGGAATTGGGGTCGTGGCAAAGGATGAAAACGAATGTGAATATATTCGTATCTGATCCCCTATCATATTTGTTTTATACATATTTTGACATTCTTATTCGTATTTGTTTTAAAATAGATGCGGATATGGATGTTACTTTGACATTCGCTAATATTCACATTCATATTCGTATATTCATTTCCAATAATAAGTATAGTAATAGATTTATTTATAAATACGCATAATAATGTTTATGATTGCATTCAACATTGTTGATATAATTCTTATGAAATTACAATATCTATTATATCTATTTTATGTTTAAACCATCATAAACATGTATATTTTAGTTAATCTATATAATATTCTTTTTACTATTCACATCTGATTCGTATTCATTTTGCATTCGTATTCGTTTGTAAGGGTATGATAACGCATTTTTCACATTCGTCAATCTTTATATCTTGTATTTGTATTTTAAAATGGATAAGGATATGATTATACTTCTATTTGTATCCATATCCAATCGTTTTCATCCCTAGTCGTGGCACAAGCATTGTGGAGTGTTATTGAAGCATTAATGCCTTAAGCAGGTGTGATCTACTTGGAGAGGTGTGATCTTCATCGGAGTGTGCCAGACGGATGATGTGGGAGGAACTTATTATCGATTAAGATAGTGCAGTTCCCAAGGAGTTCTTTTATCTTTTAAAGGGATTTGATGACGGTAGTAATTAAGATTGGTGGATTTTTATTTATGGGCACTTTGGTGATTGTAAGGAGTTCAATTCTGGATTGAGGATTGGTTGGCAATGGATGTGCTTACAGATGCACTTTCTAGGCATTTTTTCACACATAAATATGTATAATATGCAATATGATGGGACACAAAGATCCATAATGTGTGAAAATTGAAGATTTGTATAAATTAAATAGTTATCTTGGTAATTTATTTGTATGAGATGAAAAAGGTGGTTGAATCTCGATCTATTTTTTTTGGAAAAGACTATGCATGCACTCATCTAATATAAAAAAAGTGCCATTGTGCTAACAAGTCTTTACATCTCTCATGTATCCTAACAAACAAAAATATGAGAGAAAAAAAATCAAAAATCATGGAGGGAGGAATCTAATCAATGGAGGGAGGAAGAAAAACAAGTTGAACCTTGTATAGATATATGTCTATATATATACGTGTGTATGTATGTACATACATACATATGTATATATTTATGCATTCATGCATGCATGGAAAAAGGGAGTACGTTGCAAAGTTGCAGGGAGTTGCATGGTCATCACTTCTATCTGCTATTGACTCTATGTCGGGATGAGTAAGTGCATGTGCTTTTAGTTTTGAAACATGTACAATTTTAAATTTTGGGGTGAATGAGTAGATGTATCATGGTGAAGAAGGATTCTATATGCAGGTAAACTGTATGCATCATGTCCTCTACGTACGTATATGTGCTAAAATTGGTGGGGTTGTCCCTAGGGGAGTTAACTTGCCTCCATCCTGTAGAGCACTAAAAATCAACCTCTTCGGATCCTACATGTATATGGATATTAGATCTGATTCGACGAGACGAATCCAACAGAACTTATTTTGCATTAATCAGAGGTCGTTTCAAATAGTTATGAATTTTAAGAGCAAAGAGGTTGATGTCGGTTAACCTTTCATTAGCCTTAATCACCATCATTAATACTAACAAATTTTGATTAAGACTTGTTCCTTAATTTACTCTAAAATAATTGCTAAAATAGAGTTGGTGAAATGAATCATCCTTGAAGTTATGGTGATCATTGTGTAATATTATACTGATACTAGCTGAAATTTATATGGCATAAATGAGATCTATTACAATTTTAATACTATCTTTTACGATAAGGATGACTTGGAGTAGATAGTACATGTCGGGCACGCAATCTGTATGTTTGTTAGAAGAACATATGTTTTGGCATGCCATACATAGGAGGTACACGATTGCCCTAATATGCTGAGCATGCGAAATAAATTATTTACAATGCGTGGTACTAGACTGCCATTAGGCGGGTTGACTGAATGAATATGTGGTCGTACCATGTAGAGGCACATTTGGTTTAATAGCACTGGGCCACGATAACATGTATTTAAAACCGCTAGTATATGTGATTAAAGGTTAATATGTGGTTTTAAGCTACCGAGTCCTCGAGGACAATATGCTTCCTTGTTTATCATCGCGAGGGTTTGGAACCCTGAATAGTAAATAAAAAGGAAATTATTACGGTAGTATTGGAGGATTGGTTGAGGTGTCGTGCGACAGCATAAGCTCACGAGATCAACACAATCTCCAATCCCGAAGTGTCCACGGCTTCTGAGTCCATCAGAGGTGAGGGAAATCACATGGACTAATCTCCAACATAGAATAGAAGGAATGAGACTTAATCTAATGAGAAGAAATGAAACTTTCTGCTAAAATAAGTTTTGCAAAACTACACCGCTTCTTTCCTTTTCTCTTCTTCGTGACTTAGCACTTGCTAATCTTTATTCTATCATTTCTGAAAATCCAACATGTATTGGTGAGCCATCGTAAGGACCTTAATCAGCTAGTCATCCAACCAATAGTAGTGGCTTATAGTATAAGGAAGTTAGTAGTTCTTTAGTGCCCTTTTCCTTCAGCTTGATATACACGTAAAATAATATGATGGGACATGTTTTCTATGTAATCCTTATTTTGTGAACAAAAACTACGAATGTTGCTCTATGTAGAACTTTATTGCGGTCTGTTTCTGAATGTTAATTGTTATTATTGGATAAAGCTATTACCGAGTAATTAGATCTAGTAAATGGGAGGATCCGACGACCTGGAATTGGGGTCGTGACAGATTGATCCGAGATCTAAAAATAGATAATAAGACCAAAATTTCCCTAAACTATTTTTAATATATACTACATAATATAAAAAATATGAAATAGAAAACTATTTTTTGGATTTTTGTAGAATTTTTGCAGATTTTGTAGTCTTTTGGGGTTTTGTGATTTTTAGTGTTTTCTTATTATATTTTTTTGTGATTTTTGGTCTGGAGGTGTAATATATAGTGATGTATACTCTATTTTTTGGGGATTTTTAAAGAACATTTTATATTTTTGGATTTTTATATGTAAATAGGGAATAAATACCTCATTTTTTATTTTTTATAAATAGAGAAAATACTTAAAATGCATAGCAAAAAATACTTGCGATAATCCCATATAATATGCATATTAGGTAATTTCCTATAATTTTTAGATATAATATGATATTTATAATACTAAATATACACAAAATAAAATTAAATTGCTGGTAGGGACCTATTTACAAAGAGTTAGAACATGTCATGCATTTGATAACACTTTAAAGAACTCTAGGGGCATTCAAGCAATTTTTTGATTAAGTTCGTATTAAAAAACAACCTGGTAGGGGTATAAATGTAATAAAATAAAATATTACGGGCTTACATGTAATTTTTACAAAAATATAACTCTAATTACACATATTTCTAGACTAAATACAAATAACTAAAGACGCAAGGGCTTACATGCAAACTGGTTCGCCTCATGTGCGGACGCACGTGAGGTGAGCTGGCATAGGACTCAAGTGCAATAGCCAATAAGTGGAGGAGGTTCCTTGTAAATATTACGGAAATATTTGAACGTTCTTCAATATTTATAGGACTAAATTATAATAGAAAAATCGGTGAGGCTTGAGTGAAATTTACCCAACTAATGCACCATCGGATGGCGCGCATCATGCAACGTAGCTCCATAAACTCAGATTGAAGGGGGGGGGGGGAGGTGCACAACAATTAGATTTAATTCCATGGCCCAGACTAGATCTGAGTCGTGCTCTAGATCTGACAGCTCTCGAGGGTTCACATAGAAAACCTCAAGAACTCAACATGGGCGAACTTTGATCCGATGATTCTCCTCGCTCCAACCTCCTCCGTCTCTACTAAAGTGCTCAAATCGTTCCTGGGGCTGCATCGCATCTACAAGTGTCTCAAATAGGTCATGGCCCCATCGCCAGTGGCTTGGAGCTCAAGGGTTGCCTGGAGCTCTGAGTTGATCTTGGTCGCAACTCCAAGGGGTTCATTAAAGCTCAACACCTGCACAAAACATTCCCCTAGTTCATGGCGAAGATCCTCGACCAAAGTTTGAAGCTGAACGTACAGTGGAGGGAGGATATGAGGAGGCTCCGGTGGTGGGTGAAGGAGGATCCTCGAGGCTCTTATACGAACATGATCAGAGTGATGTAGATGGGAGGAATGATGGAGAATACACAGAGTATGGAAGATGAGGTGAAATGGTGGATCGAAAATGAGGGTAGCATGGTGAATTTGAGTTGGAGCAAGGAGCTCCAACTTATAAAGATCTTACATATTAAGCTAATCTAACCACTAATCGAAGAAACTAAAGACTATTCTAAGAGACGTGAATGAAAAGCAAACTAAAAAGCTAAAGGAAGCAACTCATATCTGATCGGAGTCAAGGAGCAGGAAGCGTCATTGGCGAAGGTCCGACAATTCCTGGATCACCCGATTCACAGCCTTATCCATACCGACAAGGAGGGGACGATCTTGCTGTCACAAAGATTCATCCCTGAGGTCCTATTGGGGTTACAAGAGGAAAAAGAGGATCAAACTCAAAAGGGGAGCATGGGGGTTTATTTATGCACAACAGATGGGACAAGCTTCGAGAGGAGATGGCATGGAGGATGGAGGCGGTAAGTGAAAGTTAGCAAGTTAACGAGTTGGACAGTTGCATGGAGACCAATATTGGTGAAGGGATTGAGGGCCATCAAGCCCGGAATCATGGCTAAAAATGGAGAAAGGTGGGGGTCACGGGTTCTGACGGGAAGGGAGGTGGAGGCCGGACATTTGACATGTTGGGTCAACAAGAGGCTCGCTCTGGTTGGTCCACGTGGACTAACTAGAATATGGAGGGCAAATTCCATTATTAAATGGATTAAAAATAGTCAATGATTTTATTAATTTTTAATCAAAACATAAAAATATTTGTTATTTTTTATAATATTTTATGGATATTTTTATTTGTGTTTTACAGAAGATGTTAATTTGTCCATGTACATACATCGATTTAAATACTTGTAATTTAAGTTTTTTATTTATATTTTTTATTTGGTATTTTATTGTTCTATACACATAATGTATATATTTACAACTTATTTAATTATACATTTACATAATATTAATATATTTTTTGATTCTATTTATTTACTTAAATAAATAAGTTATGTACATTATAGGTACAATTTACCTATATATTTTAATTCCTTATTTATTTATTTGTATTTTCATGATTTTATTTTTCCTTTATTATTTAAATGTATTTTGAATAATATTTGCAGGTATATGAAAATATAAGAAAGCTAAAAATAAAAAGAATGAATATATCGAATATTATATACATGTATGAAATACAATAGGGACACAAAAATCAACTTTTGCATCTTGACTCTATTTTTAATGAAACCACCTTCATTAAATATATAATTAAATTTTACGAATAATAAATATGATTTTAATCAATTTTGATTATGTATGGAGGAGATACATGTCTGAGAATTTTTGTTTGTGCCCTTTTTGTTCTGAGTGTCCGAGATGCACTATATATTATTTTAATGTAAAATCAATTTTGTATTTTCCTTCGTATTTTTATGTACAACTTTCATGTTGAGGATTTTATTAGTTGAGGTATAAAAATGAAAAATAACATAGGTTCTAAGTGGATATTTATTGATGAATAAAAATTAGGATTTTGAGGTATTTTCTGTACAGTTGGTCTGTCATATCTCTCCCTACTTTATTCCTAGTCGATCAAGTCAATATTAACCTAATCACGACATCTAAGGTCATTCAGTGTCTTCGACACTTCATTTCTTCATTCCTTTCTTTCTTTTATTATTATTTTTGGAATTAAATACATATATTTATACAGTATTTATAGATAAATAATTTAGTATTTTTGTACAAATTAATGATATTTACATGCATTTAGCTAGGAATTTAAGGTCAAAATAAAAGAATAAAGGTGATTAACGCTCCCTATACTAGCCTTTTCTAGTCTCTAGAAAACACTTATGACAATGAGTGCAGAAAAAGAAAACAAAGAAAAAGAAAAATAAAGAACTTGGAATAAATTTGACTCTTTAACTTATCTTGATAAAACTAAAGTTTGAAGCTCATTTAAGACCTTTGGATTTTAGATCTGTTCAAAACTACATTCAGGTTAGGAATCGTGACACAACAACCCTTAGGTTCCATGATCCTCTATCCAGTTCAATTCACAGCATGGTCAGAACCACACTTTTAGTCGCATACTCTCGCAACCTTGAAATGATGAGTACCATGTGTGTGAATTGGGTTAGCTCTTCCCAGACCAACAATTGAACTATCAAGTGGTCTCCTCCTCTGGAAACTTGTCCTCGGAGAGATGGATATTTCCTTCTAATTTCAGGTGCGTGCTAGTTCACATCCGAAGGGGGGAGAAGTTAGAAGAATGGGATAAGAAGTGGAAATGGGCAGGTGTAGTTGCATTTCCTTGTGAAGCTCGACCAACATAACAAAATCTTCACCAAGAACCATGCCTTTTTTGGAAGCTTAATATTTTTGGATTTTTTGGGTGTATAGGCTTATTTTTTGATATTTTCTTTGATTGCTTTGTATTCTTATTTTGCCCTGATGGATATAGAATCTTTTGTTTGGCCATGTTTTGAGATCTTGGAAAAAGTTGTGCTAGCCGACCATTCCTCATCTGAAGCTTTATTTTAATCTAGTCTCCAATCGTTAGATGTCCATGCTACCAGAGGAAGTGGGTTGAATTACCGATTTCAGCAGTCACCAAGAATGGTTCCTGAGCCACCCTTGAAGAAGCAACCTAGTATCGTCCCGACTTAGACTCTAAGATCTTTCAACAATCCATCTGGATTAAGCTAAGTGTTAAGTGCAAGGTCTTTAGTCAAGCCACTATCTTAAGAGTCATACTGATGACATGAAGGGTTCTACTTAGATACATTGAATCGACTCATGCACACAGTCTCGTGGAATCTAAAGAATTAAGTCAAGGTGACATGAAACATCTCAATTCCAGTCCTGAACAAGTTCTGGTGATTAAGTGGATAAGGTCTAGACCAAGCTCCAAACTCCAAACTTTGTTTAGACTTGTTCAATTGCCATTATGTTCTGAAAATGCAGATGTTATACAATGCAAGAAAAATCTTTTTGTGAAGCTATTTTCTGATTTTGAACTTTTTTATGGATTAAAAAAAGTTTTGCATATTTTTATGTAACTTTTTGAAAATATTTCGCATTGGAAAATTTGAAACTTTTAGGGATTTTTGATAAGTGAAAGAAGTACATACGGATATTTACATAGGAGTACGTGCTTATTTACAAGAATTAGGTGTGGTATTTACACTTGAAATTTACAGAAATTATTGTTTATTTATTATTTATAGGTTTTATATACATGGGTTATATATATTATAAAGAATTTTATTTGTTACAATTACATACAAGGTTTTCAAAATAATTTGCAAACATTTTTCACATTCGTTTTGAAAACTTTATTTTATAAATAATGTTCAAAAATTTGCAAACATTTACAAAGTTTGAAAATCATTTTGCAAAGATTTTTGAAAGGTATAACTAGATTTTTCAAAGTATTTTTGCAACCATTTTCGAAATCATTTGCAAACTGAATTTTCAAAACATTTTATTCAAACAAATGAAATAAATTTTGCAAATTTTTACAAAGGTTTAAAAATATTTTACAAAAGTTTTCCGCTTGGTTTTCAAAAGTTTTTTCAAGACATTTTCAACCATTTTTCAAATCATTTTGCAAAATGTTTTAAACCAATTTATCAATCATATTTAAAAAGAATTTTGAAAATTTGTAAACATATTTATAGAGTGTGTTCTTTACAATTGATTTGTTGTATATTATTACCTAATTTAGTATACTAACCTATTATTCAAAATACAGAAGTACGAGTTATGGCTAAAGTATATACAACTTATATACGACCCCCATATAGTTAGCTTGAGCTATGTCCTCATAATGATCAAAGAGAAAAAGGAAGACATAACTTATGCTGAGTATATGAAAGCATGTACTACAATGACTAGATCAAAGACTAATAAGTCGATTGTCCCCCCTATACTTAAGATCAACTAATCTTAAATATAGCAAACTGTATACAAAATGGAGATGATCGGGGATCAGAATTTACAAACTTAATCGGTTCAGCTTGTCCCTCATATACTTAGGGTAAAATATCCCTAACTATAGACAGAGTATTAATAAGTTGAGAGACAAGCGGGAGAATAAATAACGAGTAACCCAAATTCACTCATCCCCTTATACTTAGGATTAAGTATATCCCAAGCATAACACATATGAATGGGATGAGTGAGATACAAAAAAATGAAAGAATTGAAAATTTGAAATGAAAAGAAGAAAATCAATCAAAGATATTTTAGGTTGCCATGTCCGGTCATGTTGCAGAGATATCTTCATCAAAAACCACTTGAATCGAATAGACAACTACCAAGAATGTGTCATGCTCTATATACGGCTTCAACCATGGAAGGAAATATCGCGATATATCGATATCGACATGAGACCGATATGGGCACCGATATGGCGATATATCCCGATTTACAGGCATTTTCTTCATAAAGGATCGTTGATATAGGCGATATTTCAGCGATATATCGTCGATATATCGTCGATATATCGTATCGATACGATATCGAAACAATATCGATATCGATACGACCTTCCATGGCTTCAACAACTAACCATTGATAATGGAAGGTTGTGTGTTAGCTGATAATTTTGATACGAGGATACTTCCATTGTCACACACAATCTTGCCGAAATGTACGGCCCTATCCATTTACTCTTTAATTTACATGGGAATATCTTCAACTTTGCATCAAATAACCAAACTTTCTATCTAGGTTCGAAGGTCTTTCATCTGATGTGCCAGTCATGTCAACGTCTGACCTTCTTCTTGTACATTAAGATGTTGTCATATGTGTAGTCTCGAAATTCCAGGAGCTTGTTTAGATCCACTTTTCTGTTCTGACCACCTTTCCGTGAGTCGAGGTTACATATGTTTATGGCCCAGAGAGATCTACGAATAAGTTCAACGAGCAGATGGCATGGCTTCCCATATACAAGACTATAGGGCGACATGCCCATAGGAGATTTGTGGATGGTTCTGTAAGCCTAGAGAACCGAATCCAGAAGTTGTGAGCAGTTCTTTCTATCCGACCTCACAAGTTTCTGTAGGATCATCTTGATTTCTCTGTTTGATAATTCAGCTAGGCCATTAGATTGAGGATGATAAGGAGAAGCGACATGATGATCGATGGCGTACTCCTTCACAAGTTTCTTAACCTCCTTATTGTTGAAATGGCTACCTTCGTCTGAGATGAGAATTTTTGGGATCCCGAGTCACTAGATGATGTTATCTTTTAGAAACCAGCACACTATATGGCCATCGGTAGCTAGAGCAAGGATAATTTCTACCCATCGACTCACATAATCTATGGCAAGCAGGATGTATTCATTACCATGATAGGAAATGGGCCCATAAAATCAATGTCTCGTGCATCGAACACATCAGAAATCTGAATGAATTTAAGGGGCATAGAGTCTCTTGAACTGAGGGTTCCTCCCATTTTCTGACAATCAGTGCAGGCTTTGACATACGTTGTGGCATCCTTAAATAGTGTGGGCCACCAGAGACCACATTGTAGTATTTTTGTTGTCGTTCTGCTTCCAAAATGGTGTACACCAGACTCGAGCTAAGGAGAGTACTCGAGGACATGCGTACTACTCCTAAGGAGTACACCAACACTAAATGTAGTCCGCTCCTTCCCTGAATAGGTATGGGTCTTCCCATTAGCATAAATGAATGTCGAACATGAACTTGTCCTTCTTGATTCATGTCTAATCTTGTGGGATGATGAATATGTGATTCATTACTCTAAACACTGAAAATAGAGATTCGTTCCCAAGTAATTACCTATATTTCTCCATTTATTTTGCATTATTCTCATTCATGCATTTAGAATTAATATCTGCATTTTAGCAGGCATATTTGTATTAAGTAAGAAGCCAAATTCCCTTATAAATATCACCTGTATATTACCATATTTTTCCCTTTTTTATCTATTTTCACTAACTTAGAATTTAATAAAACCATTTGTATAGTGTATATTACTAATATTAATAAATAAAAAATACCAAAAAATATTAACTTGTAAAATTGACCAATAAAACCCAAACCCTAGTTTGAGACTAAAAGCCTTTAAACATGAATATCTCTATCATACAGTCTCCTATGAATACTTGCTACTTTTGAATTAATGTACATTCAATTACCATCAAAACAAGACCAGATTCAAAAGAATTGGAGTTTATGTGTGAAACTTGGGTATTGGGCCCCTCATTGTATATTGTATATATGTCCCTTTATTTTATTCATGTTATCTTTTTATTTTTCTTAGATATTAAAAACACAAAAAATAAATTAAGTTGTAAATATTCATTTTGTATTTTATTGGATTTTATTTTGATTTTTTTATCTTATTTAAAAATGACAAAAAAATTTGCAAAATACAAAAATACAGTATTTTATATCTATAAAATACCACCAAAAATACCTTTTTAGAGATGATTTAGATTTTGAGTCCTTCACAGAAGTTGTAGATCTCGTCGAGACAAGCAACTTTCATGTTGTCAACTTTTTTATTGTTGTTACTACCTTTTCCCTTATCTTAGCCCTTCGAGATCATGAAATTGACCTTAGCCTGAACATCAATATGGACAACATGCTTTTGTTTCATGTATTCATCCTCTATGGCGATTGCTATCATCAAGTCATCCATAAAAATTTTCCCTTTCTATGTTTCAGGGTCATACCGAAGTCTTCCCAAGACTTGGGGAATTTTTCTATGATGCACATGACCTGAAACTTTTCTGGAAGTTTCATCTTGGTAACTTCTAAACCATGGAGCAAGAGTAAAAACTCATGTGCCTGTTTTAAAAATCGACTTACCTTCGGCCATGGAAAACTTTAAGAACTTAGCAACTGAGTATTTTTCAATACCAAGATCTTCAGTATTATACTTCTGATCTAGATCTTCCCATAGCCCTTTTGCAGTCTGCTTGGATGAACAATACAATGCCAACAAGATGCAACTTTGACATATACAATCACGTTCCTTCCATGCATATTGCGTCTTTTGGCTATCGGGTAAGGGGTTTTCCTTTTCCACCGTAGGACATTCAGTTCCAAGCATCGAGATTAACCCTATAGTGGTTAACCAGATTTTCATGCGTTGTTACGAACACTTCAAATTCTGACCACCAATTTTTTCAGTCATACTGGTCATATTGATATGAATATGTGATTCATCACTTTAAAAGTTGAAAATAGAGCTTTGTTTACAAGCAATTAGCTGCATATTTCCTTTTATTGTGTATATTTTGCATTCATGCATTTAGAAAAAATATCTGCATTTTAGCATGCATATTTGCATTAAATACGGAGCTAAATTCACTTGTAAATATCAGCTGTATATTCACCATATTTCCCTTATTTTTATATATTTTATACTAACTCTAAATCCAATAAAATCAATTTTATAGTATATATATTACTAACAGTAATAAAGGAAAAATATCAAAAAAATATTAACTTGTAAAATTGTCTAATAAAACCCAAATCCAAGTTTGAGACTATGAACCTTAAAATGTGAATATCTCTCTCATACAATATCCAATTTGGTCTACTCACTTTAAAGTAATATACATTCAAAGATCATCAAAACAAGACTAATTTCATAAAAATCGGAGTTCGTATGTGAAACTTGGGGTTTGGGCCCCTATTGTATATCATACAAATTGACCAAACTACCCTTCTATTTTCTCTTTGTATTTACTTAATTATAAAAAATCTAAAAAATAGATTAAGTTGTAAATATTTCTTTCATATTTTCTCTAACTTTCTTTTGATTTTTCTCTTCTTCAAAAATGACAAAAAAATTCATAAAAGATAAAAATGTGGTGTTTTATACCTATAAGATAACACCAAAAAATACTTTATGTATAGATTATTTTATTTGATTTTTGGTCCTTCACAAAAGTTGTAGATCTCATCGAGGTGAGCAATTTTCATGTTGAGCACCTTTTGATTTGACCCCTTTTGTTATTTCGTTTTTGTTTTTCTTTACATTTAATTTTTGATTTTTCTGGGATCGACACGTGGCAGCTTCTGGACTACCACGTATCACCATTTTTAATTAATTATTTATTTATTTTAATTATTTTAATTAATTTATTTTAATTATTTTAATAATAATAATTTACCCCGCCACGTGGTTGCGTCCCTGTGCGCCACATGGCGCCTCCACCCCCTCTCCTTCTCTCTCTGTCTGGTCACGCGACCACTTCCCATCCAACTGCATACAGTCTTCTGCCAGTTTCTCCTCCCGCGACGGTTGCACAACCACCGCGCCTCACTGGCCTAACTTCACCGCAACCATCAGGCCGCTTCATGCGGCACCCCCTCTCCTCCCCCACGATCCTCCTCTTGCGCAACCACCTCCGGTCAACTCGCAACCCACTTCCTTCATCTCCACTTGAACTGCGCACCCATATCACCGTCTCCACCTCCCAACTCCCCGTCTTCCTTGGATGTGCCAACCGACCATAAATACTCCTCCTCCTCCTCCATCGTTCCTCTCAACCACCATTTTCCGAGCAAAGCGAGGAGGAGCTCCAGCCTCCCTTAGGTGACAGCTAAGGGATGGGATTGCACCATCGAGCGACGAATCCCACTTATCGGCGTAATCCAAGGTGGTCGCCAGTCACCTTATTATAGCTCTTCCGTGGGCTACTGAGCTCCGCCCCCGCCGAGGCGTGTGAGCGACGACCAAGAAGCTCCGAGCTTCCATTTTCCAGGTGAACAAAACTAGGTAAACATCTCCTTCCTTCTCTATTTCCTTCTTCTCCCTTCATCTTCTCCTTCCTCTGTTCTCCGTCCCTATGTTGCCGCACCTTCACCCTCCACCCATCGTCGATCAACTCTGTTTTCTTCTCGCTCCGCTCATCCTCCACCGACCACATCACCTACGCATACACGGGCACGGAAACCACCTTCATAGCACACCCTCCATTCTAGCATCGCTTGTCGTCCCTGCCTTTGCCCGCTTCGCCCGCGAGCCAGACCAGCGACCCACAACGTACGCACCTCAGTCCGCGTGCTTGCCATCTACATCCGCAGGCGAGCCCACTGATTTTCGATAGCATATCACCCTCTACTCCAGTGTACGCGCTATCAACGCCACCTCCAGCCGGGATCTGCTTCGTCTTCACCTCGGATGCACGACGTCATCCGCTGAGCATCCACATGTCTTCAACGAGAAGCCACTGCCCTTCCTCCATGCTCCTGCGTCCACCGACGAGCCATGCCTCTATAGCAACGTGAACTGCACGACCACAAAGCTGCCCACCTTGACGTCGACCACCTCCACCTGGACTGACTTCTTCCTCGGCCGGAGCAACTAGCCACCAGCCAATGCCTTCATCGCCAACATCCCTGCCTCAGCCTTGACTGGGCCGCCCATTGACCTGCGGGCCAGACACTTATCCCCCCTGCACGTTCCAGGCATGTGAGGGCGGGGGTAGATTACGATCGATCCCCAACAAGTTTAGCCATTTACGCCAAGGTCCGCCACTCACGTGTAGGGCATGCGAGGCCCAGATATATATTGCACGCAACACCCCCCACCCCCCCGTGCTCCAGCTAATTCCACAAAGGCCCCCGCCATCCAGATAGCATGTGTCGCACCTGTTCCCTCCTGGAAAAAATTGCAACAAAACCCCCCGAAGTCTAGGTAATTGCATGCAAGTCATTGTCAGCATATTTTGTCTTTATCAGTTTTATTTATGTATTTGCATATAGAACCATGTGTTTGCATGTTATTTTGAACTTTCATATAGCAACACTTCATTATTTCAAAAAAAAATCATATTGTAGAATAACTCTTGCTCTATCATTGTGGACATTGAATATAGTTTTAGTAGTTGTGTTTTATTTAATATCATTATTGTTGTGGAAAATATCTTATTTTGCCCACTGTGTGATGTTTAATTGATATTAAATTAATTATTACTCCGAAAATTCTCAAAAATTCGTAGTAGGTAGAGTTTAGTCTTTGCTACATTATGCTCAAATTTCATCACATTTGCACGCATATCTAGGTCAGAATAAATTAACTGGTGTTTCAAGTAATTCATTTTTAATAGGTCATAAATCAATTATTTTCGAGATCTAATAATTTTCTTGGATTCTTCTCGCATAGACTCATATAGGATAACTGGTTTGCGATTTATTAAAATTAAATTTGTGAAAATCACCTAGTTTGCATATTTTATTCATAATTAATTCATATTGATCAGAAAATTCCAAAAAAATGTAATAGATTAATTTCATCATTATTCAACTTCAAACTAAGTTTGAGGATTTTTGGACTTGAATTGATCAAAATTTGCATTTTAACCCTGAACTTTGTCGAAATTGCATGTCCTTCACATATATTGCATTTAAAAATACTAAAAAAATGTCTCTTTGAAAAAATGATCTCCAGATCGACTTTAAATAAACCTAAGGAGACAGTGGTCTCCCTGAGTTCGACCTTAGGCTTTCTCAAGTAAAAAAAATTGATCGATTGCATTTAATTGGGAAATTAATTAAGTGGTTTTTGATTAATCCGAATTGCCTACCTACAACGAAATTCGAACATTAATTTGATTAAATTAAGAGGGCGATTCACCGATTTTTCAAATGGCACTGTTGCCATGGAGGCACGACTTAGGTTAATTTTCAGAACATCCAGATTTTAGGTTTTCCATCCCCAGGTAGTCTGACCCCCAGTTTTCTTGTGATATTTCTCCATTTATTTTTTCTGCATATTTATTTATTTATTTGCATTATTTTGTGTCTATCTCACTGACCATCATCTTGTTTTTGTGTGAGGGACCTGATGTGATGGAGTAGCCGCTTAATTGAGCAACTCAGGAGCTTAGGAGGCCGGCATTTTTTGGGAAAATAATCGACTGAAGGAATCACATAAATTTAAGATCGAGTTGAGTCACGAGAGAGTGTAGAATCCTTAGGATTTTGTTTTCTGCATTTTCTTTTATTGCAAAATTTCCAGCGGATTCTGTTCGGAATCTCGCATGTGTAATCAGACTTGGACATTATTTTGTGGTGTGTCGGACATGTTTCACTATTCGATAAGGGTGGGACCCGACTTGAGTGGCGAAATTAGGATATGCATCTAATAGTTTAATTGCAAATTTGTATGTGCCAATCATAGTTTAGACCACACATCTTAGGAGAATCATATCTTCTGAGATTTTTAATGATACACACATAGCAACGTACAACTTAGCCAAATCAAACTCATTGCTTCCCCGCTAATAGTATATTGCTTAGGTACGGTTTTCTCGATCTGCATACATTTAGTATAAAATTTACAAATTTAGTCTGCATAATGCATGAAGAGTGTTGGGAGTCACAATAAGTATACCTTCTTTTGGGCATGCATCCTTGTTTTATGTTTGCATTCTAATTTCCGACTCCTCCCTTGTTTTATAACTAGGAATTAAAAGGGAATTGGGATTGAATTGAGCACGTCGATTAAACAAAACTGGAATAAAAAGAACCTTGTTTTATAGGTGCATAAATCCCTCATTATATGATTTACTTGCAAGTGAGAGAGAAAGACGACACTAGGATAGAGCCAAAGCTAGAATTTTCATATAGACTACTGGTTTAAAACGATTAGCCACTTTTCAGCGAGGATCTACGGGTAGCCGGTAAACGGCCCGTATTTATACAGTCCACACATACTCTTATATTGGCTGAAAGTGGTCTTTTCGTGAGAATAAGGACAGTCTGTAGGGAAGTACAAGCACCTAAAAACTCGTTAATCTTTCAAGACTTGCATTTATCACAACTAAATTGACTAGATAATTCGACCGAACCTTTACGGCCATCACGCATTGAGTTGATGAACTTGAGGGTTTTATATTGTGTTTGTATTGTGTGAGTTTACTCCACACATTTGCGTGCACCGTAGAACTAGCACCTCAGTGAATACCTTGCTCTCATCAGTTCTTTTGCCATCGAAGACGACTGACTGGGGGGATATTTATTCGTACTTCGTGAATATCTCATTGAACCCTTCAAGAAGTACATCTTCAAAGGCCCAAGCGCAACTTGGACCAACCCGAACTCGTGACCCTCTTGAGTTCAGGATCTCTCACTCTCAGGATGGTCATCCTCAAACCTTTTCTATCTTCCCATCTCACTGAGGAAGATCTTCACCTCGGTGAGAATATCTTCATTCCTAAAACTTCTTCTAATCTAGACCACATTGTTGATTCGGGTGAATAAGACAAACCCAAGACCAAGATGCCTCCTAAGAAATACCCTGATGAAGAGGAACGCAAAGGTGACCCCATGCAGCAAATCCTTGCCCGTTTAGCTAAAGCTGAGCAGCTGAATGCAGATCTTATGGCTAGGATGGGATATGTGATAGAAGTGAGTGGAATAGACATACCGATGGTAGATGCCTATAACCCATCAGAGAATGAGATGCAGAGTTGGCTCGTACTTGAGGTACCACCAGAGGCATTTGAGCTGAAGCCCCATTTTCTTGGGCTCCTACCGAAGTTTAATGGAAATGCAACAGAAGAACCATATGATTTCTTAAGAGACTTCGAATTGATATGTAACAACCTTAGCCATCCTAGGGTTGAACACGATTAAATAATGCTGAAGGCTACCCCATTTTGCCTTATGAGGTACATCTGCCCGTTGGTTGAAGAATCTCGAGGTTAGATGTACAACCTGGTTGCAGTTCAAAAACCTATTCTTGAAGAAGTTCTACCTACTCAATAGGACTAACCAGGTGATGACAAAGATCGCTAGTTTCTCACAGGGCCCCCACGAGCCATTTCATGAAGCTTGGGATAGATTTAATGATTTAACACAGAAATACCCGTACCATGGCATTACCAAGGTGATCTTAGTCCATAACTTGTTCTGTAGCATGACCCCTGAAATGCAGGGGTTAGTGAGTTTAGCTTGTGGAGTTAACTATTTGAATAAGAACGAATATGTTGTATGGAAGATCATAGAGCAAATGGCAGAAACAAGCAGATCTCAAGACACAAGGGCCTATCAGGTGTCTCCCTCAATCCTATCTGATGAGACACCTAGGAGGACTGTAGCGGATCTGACAGATGACCTAATCCCTAGCATGGGGATAATAGCTGATAAGCTTACCATGGTAGATTAGATACACAAGAGGGTCACTGACCTTGAGACACTTTCACGGTTGCCGAAAAAAGTGGAGGAGTTATTTGAGAAGGTAGCCAAGATACGACTACCTGTCCCTTCTGCACCACCTATGCCTGTACATCGAGTTCACCTCATACAGGAGCAAGTACAGGGCCTCAGAGCAGCTGGGATGAGGAGCAGCAATACACTCAGCAGGAGGAACACCCCCCCCCCCACACAAATGGAGTCAATCTACGAAGAGCCGCCACAGGTGTTTGAGATCAATGGGATGTGGTACAACCATGACCCTATCGTCAGACAGTCGGGGATAGGGAATGGTCATCCACATCGACCCCCCTAGCTTACCAGGACACTAGCTCCGTCCCCACACCGCGTTTTATGCAGTCCCGACTAGGGCAAGGATACTGACCTCATCATCACCAGCAACATCGCACATTCCACTCAGGCCAACATGGCCCACCACCACCTCACACCTCACAGTCCCACCCACAACAATATCGGCATGGCCAACAGGGCCTATATAGACAACAAAATCACCCATCCTCTAGTTAACAACAACAGACCCCACCCACGAGTGATCTGGGGTCCCTCACCTTGGTCATGCAGTCTTTGACCAATAGGGTTCAGTAGATGCAGAATGATTACCATGACATAAGGACAGATCTAAACCATGTCTCACGCCACCATGATCAGCAGATGGCACCAAGGACTCCAATTCCCACCCAGGTTTAGGCTAACCCCAATAGCCTGAATTAGGGTTAGCAATGACCACGAGATCATGTATACTATTCAGATTATTCCTTATCTGAATATGAGATCCTTTCGTGTGATAATGTAAATCATACGTCCCTCAGGAGCGGAAGGACAATGACCATATCTGATTGAGCATGAGAATATGAGGAGGACGCCACCAAGTCTCTACCTGAGGAGAACTTGGAGGCAGAGGAGCATCATCACCAGCACCAACACTTTCAACAGAATAAAAGGGATTCGAAATCTCCAAAATCTAAAAAATATCAGAAAAACGAAAAGAACAAAAAGATGAAGGGGAGCACCAGCAGTAAATCAAGTGATCCTGATGAAGAGCGTGCATCTCCATCTGAGGAGGATGCACCCCCTGTTTCCTTTCATGCCTTTCTTTCCAAGCAAAGTCAGAGTCCTAGTCCTGTAGAGAACTCATTTTCCATTTGATTGAAAATATTTCAGTTTCAGAATCTGAGTTGTCTTAAATAATCCCTTCCCTCGTGCTCTTAAGGGTAGAAAGAAGAAATCCAAAAAAATCCAAAAGGATGACTCTGAGATGGTAGAGTTTTGCAACAAATATATCAAGGTCACAATCCCCTTTAATAAGTTTGTGGATATGACACCTGCATTCCATAAGTACCTTAAGGTTAGATGCACACCTACAAGGGCCAACAGGAAAGCAAGAAGCTATATTGAGAAGCACGTTATGTCAGTAACCACTACTTGCACCATTAAGAATGCGTTTCCAAGGAAACGAAGGGTCATGGGTACCCATTATGTGGTGAGTCATGTCGATGACACTGCATTTGAACACACTCTCTTAGATAATGGATCATCAATTAACTTGATGCCAACAACCCTTCCTGAGCAGCTAAATCTAGGTCCTCTTAGGAAATCCATAGCCCTACTGCATTTTGCTGACAAATCCATTAAGAGGTCCAATGGAGAATTGAGGAACATTATCATCAATGTAGAGGGACATGAATACATGGTGGACTTTACCGTCCTTGATATGGAGACCCCTCTAAATTGGAGAGATTCTCGGATCATACTTGGAAGGGCCTTCCTAAGGACAGCATGGGCCTTATTTGACTATAAGGTCGGGAAAATTCAGTTTCAAACTCCAGACGGAGATGAGGGACTAGAGATGAAACAGACAAGGTGGCAGAGACCAGATTTTGAATCTAGAATCGAGTACACTTCATCAGAAGCAGATCGTGTTCATATAGACAATGTGGGGTCGTGGTGATAGAACCCCAACTGACACCAATGAATACCTCTCCACTGGAGAAAATCTTGACAATTTGTGAGATCCTAAGGAAAGAACAAGGCACATATCACATAAAGAGTGCATCCGCCTACATCTTCGATGACACAGAGGCCCAACTGGGTCTGTCCGTCTTTCCCTCCTTAGGACAATCAAAAAATGAGGATGATGAGTCGGATGTGGTGTTTGCCGATTTCTTGAATACTTTTGATGATACGACTCTAGAGCCGAGTTAGTTGGTGGCAGTTACTTAAGAGACAGATCCAACCGCTATCAACACAGAACTAGAAGTAATTGAGCCAGACTTTCCTGATGACCACACTTTACCTGAGCTCAAGCCATTACCCACAACCCTAAAATATGCATTCCTTGCGGGAGAGGAGAAGAAGTTTTCGATTATCATCAGTTCACGATTTACCAAGGAGTAAGAATCTCGCTTGCTAGAGATCCCGGAGAAAAACCGCAAGGTAATAGGCTGGAGCATCCCCGATCTCCACAGGATAAATCTCGCTCTGTGTTCGCATCATATCTACCTTGAGAATGAAGCCAAACCCTCTCATGAATTCCAGCGCAGGTTGAGTCTAAATTTACGAGAGGTCATGAAGAAAGAAATTGAGAAATGGTGCGACACGGGTTTTATTTATCCCATCTCCAATTCCAAGTGGGTGGAACCTATCCATGTTGTCCCGAAAAAGTCCGGAATTTAGACGACCACCGACGAGGATGGAGAGGAGATTGTGACACGAGTACCCACGTCGTGGCGTGTCCGTGTGGATTACAAACACTTGAATGCTGTGACGAAGAAGGATCATTTTCCCTACCATTTATTGATCAGATCTAAGAAAGGTTAGCGGGAAAGGAATTCTTTTGTTTCTTAGATAGGTTCTCAGGCTACAACCAAGTAGCTATTGCTCCTGAGGATCAGGAGAAAACCACATTCACATGCCCCTTTGGTACCTATGCTTTTAGGCACATGCCCTTTGGATTATGCAATGCTACCGGTACATTTCAAAGGTGCATGATTGTTGTATTCACCGAGATGGTTAGTGAATTCCTGGAAGTCTTTACGGATGACTTCTCGGTCTACAGTAATTCCTTCGATTCCTGTATTATAAATTTGGATCGAGTCCTCAAATAATGTTGTGAGGTAAATCTGGTGCTCTCTTGGGAGAAAAGTCACTTCATGGTGACAAAGGGCATTGTGTTGGGGCATGTCATCTCCACGAGAGGAATGGAGGTTGACCCTGCCAAGGTGGATGCGATCAAATGACTCCAACCACCAACCAACGTAAAATAGTTGCGGTCATTCCTCGGACATGTTGGATTTTACAGGAGATTTACAAAAGATTTTTCAAAGATCGCTCGACCTCTAATTGAGCTTTTAGGCAAAGACATGGAGTTTATTATCGATCACAAATGTCTTTATGCCTTTAAGATACTTCAAGGGTTGATCATGAACGTCCCGATCCTACAAGCCCCAGATTGGTCTCTTCCTTTTGAGATCATGACAGATGCCTCATATTTTGCTGTTGGGGTTGTGTTAGGATAGAGGAGGGATGGTGTCCCGTTCTCTATACACTACGCAAGCAAAGTGCTAGACCCCGCTCAGCGTAACTATACAGTTACAGAAAAAGAGATGCTTGCAGTAGTGTTTGCCTTGGATATTCAGATATCATCTCATTGGATCCAAGGTTATTGTAGTCACATACCATACATCACTACGGTACCTCATGGAAAAGAAGGATGCGAAGGAGTGCCTTCTTACGTTAATTTTACTTATCCGGAAGTTTGACTTGGACATTAGAGATAAACCTGGAAAGAAGAATGTAGTGGCTGATCACCTCTCCCGTCTCGAGATTCTTGATGCATCTGATGATACACCTATTTGAGACTTCTTCCCTGACAAGTCGGTTTTTATTATCGACTCACTCCCATGATGCGCCAATATAGTGAACTATCTTGTCTCCAAGAAAGTTCCCGAAGATTGGCTCAAGAGCTACATAGACCGACTCAAGACAGATTCGAGTCACTACCATTGAGAAGATCCGATCCTTCTCTTTGAAGAACCGGATTGTGTCTGGAGGAGGTGTATTCCTCAGGAGGAATACCAGAGTGTCCTTACTTTTTACCATAGTCTGGAGGCAGGAGGACACCACTCCGGGAAGAGGACGGCATGGAACATATTGCAGTGTGTCTTATACTGACTGACTCTATTTTGCGATGCTCTCACCATTGTGAAGTCATGCCCAGTATGTCAGCGAATGGGTGGAACCGTTGGTTCCAAAGATGAGATGCTGATGCAGCATGTTATCATTTATGAAGTCTTTGACCTGGGGCATTGACTTTATAGGCCCATTCCCAGTTAGACATGGTTTTGTGTATATCCTTCTTACGGTAGATTACCTGTCAAGGTCGATAGAGGCTATCCCGACCCGAGTCGCAGACAACAGAACTGTCTGTAAGTATATCAGAGATCATATCATTTCTAGGTTTCGGGTCCCCATAGTGTTGATATCCAATGGGGGTAGCCATTTTGTTAACAGAGATGTGAAGAAACTTGTGAAGGATTATGGCATCGAGCACGTGTCGCTAGTCCTTACCACCCACAGACCAGTGACATAGAAAAGGTATCGAAGAGGTTAAGATCATATTGCAGAAGCTTGTCCGTCCAGACAGGAAGTACTGGTCTCAGATCTTGGACCAAGTCCTTTGGGCCTACAGGAAAACTTACTAGACACCACTAGGAACCTCTCCATTCAGAATGGTATTTGGAAAGCCGTGCCACTTGCCCGCAGAGTTAGTGCACAAATTAGCATGGGCAATTAAGAATGTCAATAGGAACACACACCTAGGGCAAAGACAGAGAGAGATGGATCTGAATGAACTTGTGGAAATCAGAAACCGAGTATACGACAATAGTTTGGTGTACATTGCTGGGTTGGACAGGGTTGGGTTGGGCTGGGTTGGGGTGGGTGAATAGTAATCTGTGAGGAGGAAGTACCCATGTGAATAGTAACCAGGGTTGGACCAACCCTGTCCAACCCAGCAACCAAACAGGCCCAAAGCGTTGGCACGATAGATTTATCAGAAAAAAGACCTTTGTTCCTGAGTGATTGTTCAATGCGAGGCTGGAGGTTTTCCAAGGGAAGCTCAAATCCAAATGGACGGGTCCGTTTATAGTCCATGATGTGCATGACAGTGGATATGTAGAGATCTCAGATCTTACAGATGGAGTACAGATATCCTTAGTGAATGGACAACTACTGAAACACTTTGTCGAACCAAATGAACAGTTAGTCCGTGTTGAGGAGATTGTTTTCATGCGTGAGACATATTCAGAAGACACACATAGAACCGCGCATGAAGCCTTGCAACATTGATCTCTAGCCATCAGCAACATCAAAAAGATTCAGATCACGATCTATTTGTATATTCTCTAGATCCCACCAGTTCTCATACTCACTCATGTCCTAGACTTAGGATGACCAAAGCCTAATTATAGGAGGGACCGATGCCCATCACGTATATATACTCGTCCACTTCCCCTCTTAACCTCGTCCGCCCCATTTTTGATCTTCTTCTACACTTAGTCTGCTAGAGCCTAAGTATGGGGGGGGGGATGACTTCTATACTTTTTATTTTAGCTCTCCTACGCTTAGCACGAGCTATGTCCTTTTCCTCGCTTCTCGTACTCTGAGGATATAACACACACTAAGTATAAGGGGACGTGTATATATTACATATATACTTTACCCATAGCTCGTACTTTCGTGTATTTTTGTATATATTATGCAATAATTATAGGGTGGGTAAAAATTGGTAAAAAATGGAAAAAAAATTGTAAAATGCATGTAAACTTGTATAATATGTATATTGTATAACATTTGTATAATTTGTATAATACTTATAAAATTCTTATAAAATTTGTTGTAAAATAGGAGGTATACCAAAAAAACAAAACAAAACAAAAATATAGGCTTCTTATTTACTCTTGCATATCATCCTTGCATTCAAGAAAAATAAAAAAATTTTCTTGCATTTCATTACATGCCATCTGCATCTCATCTACATATTTAACATATGCTAAGTGAAAAGTTAATGGGTTTTGGACCAAGTTATGAATAGAAATCGAGGATGGATTTAATTTGATCTTAATCTACCTAATTTCAGAGGAACCTTATAGGAACTGGAGTTAAGATTTTTTAGGTCGAGTGACTTAATTCTTTGAGTTTGCAAGTCCATGTTCACATGTCATCTTGACTGGTCTAAGTAGAATATTACACACACACACACACACAATTCTTTTAGGCAGTGACCTAACTTGGACAAGCACCATGCACATAGCTCTTCATTGATGAGGTGGTGAGGATGTAGAATCCTTTGACTTGGAGTAACACACAGGTGGAAACATCCGTCCTCCTCTATGAAGGGAAGTGAATCTCAACCTAGTCTAGTGGCGTCGACGTCTAATGACGGGATGCCGTGGGTTGCAATAATGCTTCAAAAGAGGGATAGTCTACTAGCTCAAGAAGAAAAAATCCTGATGTACATGCTGCACCTTGTATATAGTTCAAAAAAAGAAGAAAAATGTAGAATCTCCAAAAGTGGATAGGCCTGATTGAAAAGTAAAATGCCTGCCGGAGTGTATATACAAGTATAGATAAATAAGAAGAGCTTCAAAGTTTTTATAAGCTTGCAGCTGGAGACTTAGCTACACTGGTCAAGCTCCACGGATATGTGACTATACTGATCATAGTCCATTCTCTTCTCTACCCCTTCTTCTTGAGCCGGTTGCACATGAACTTAGAAGGGAATACCCGCTCCTCGAGGAAAGAGTTGCTAGATCGGGGAATTAGAGTTACCTTTTTAGAGTAGGTTGTTTCTTGCCATTTCTGATGTGGAGAGCTATATTTCACTTAAATAATACAAGTAAAATTCATAGTCATCAGAATTTGCGTAAAAGGATTTGTTCTAGCCTGACTGCTGAGACGACCTGAATAAGAGACTTGTGGAACTCAAAGGCTGTTAGGTCTTAAATTCAGATTCCAATAAGGTTCCTCCACATTATTATCCAAAGGTCGAGTCAAGCTCCATTTTCACCTTTCGTTCATGACCTTGGTATGGAACCCACACTCATTTCACTCTTGCACTTCATTTTAGTTGCTCGGGGACGAGCAAGGTTTAAGTATAGGGAGTTGATGAATCTGTGATTCATCACTTTAAAAGTTAAAAATTAGAGCTTTGTTTCCGAGCAATTAGCTGCATATTTCCTTATATTGTGCATTACTCGTATTCATGTATTTAGAAATAATATCTGCATTTTAGCATGCATATTTGCATTATATAAGGAGGGAAATTCACTTGTAATTATCATATGTATATTCACCATATTTTCCTTGTTTGTATCTATTTTATACCAACTCCAAATCCAATAAAATCAATTTATAGTGTATATATTACTAACACTAATAAAGGAAAAATATAAAAAATACTAACTTGACAAATTGTCCAATAAAGCCCAAATCCAAGTTTGAGACTATGAACCTTAAAATGTGAGCATCTCTCTCACACAATATCTGATTTAGGTCTACTAACTTTTAAAGTAATATATATTCAAAGATCTTCAAAATAAGACTAATTTCATAAAAATCGGAGTTCGTATGCGAAACTTAGGTTTTGGGCCCCTATTGTATATTGTACATATTTACCAAACTACCCTTTTTTTCTTTGTATTTCCTTAATTATTAAAAATCCAAAAAATAGATTAAGTTGTAAATATTCTTTTTATATTTTCTCTAACTTTTTTTTGATTTTTATCTTATTTATAGATGACAAAAAAATTCGTAAAAGATAAAAATGCGGTGTTTTATATTATAAGATAACTCCTAAAAATTCTTTTTGTACATATGATTTTATTTGATTTTTGGTCCTTCACGAAATTTGTAGATCTCATCGAGACAAGCAACTACCATGCTGAGCACTTTTTGATTTGACCCCTTTTGTTACTTCTTTTTTATTTTCTTTACATTTAATTTTTGATTTTTCTGAGATCGACACGTGGCAGCTTCTGGAGCCACTTTTAATTAATTATATTATTTTAATTAATTTATTTAAATAATTTTAATATATATAATTTACCCCACCACGTGGCCGCACCCCTGTGTGCCACGTGGTGCCTCCACTCCCTCTCCTTCTCTCTCCGGCTGGTCACGTGCCTAGCACATGACCACTTCCTTTCCACCTACGCAAGATCTTCCGCCAGTTTCTCCTCCTAAGACGATTGTGCAAATACCGTGCCTCACCGCCCTAACTTGATCGCAACCATCAGACCACTTCATGCGGCACACCCTCTCCTCCCCCATAATCCTCCTCTCGTGCAACCACCTCCGGTCAACCCGCAACCCACTTCCTTCATCTCCGCATGAACCGCGCACCCACGTCGCGTCTCCACCTCCCAACTCCCCATCTTCCTCGGCTGCGCCAACCAATCATAAATACCCCTCCTCCTCCATCGTTCCTCTCATCCGCCATTTTTCGAGCAAAGTGAGGAGGGGCTCTAGCCACCCTTAGGTGGTAGCTAAGGGCTGGGATTGCACCATCGAGCGAAAAATCCCACTTGTCAGCGTGATCCAAGGTGGCCGCCAATCACCTTGTTGTAGCTCTGTTGTGGGCTACTGAGCTCCGCCCTCGTCGAAGCGGTGTGAGCGACGATCAATAAGCTCCAAGCTTCCATTTTCCAGGCAAACAAAACTAGGTAAACATCTCCTTCCTTCCTCTGTTTCCTTCTCCTCCCTTCTTCTTCTCCTTCCTCTGTTCTTCATCCCTATCTCGCCGCACCTTCACTCTCCACCCATCGTCAATCAACTCCGTTTCTTCTCGCTCTGCTCATCCTCCACCAACCACATCACCTATGCATGCACGGGCACGAGCAACCACCTTCATAGCACACCCTCTGCTCCAACGTCACTTGCCGCCCCTGCCTTCGGCTGTTTCGCCCGCGAGCCGCGCTAACGACCCACCACGCATGCACCTCAGTCTGCATGCTTGCCATCTGCAGGCGAGCCCACAATTTTCGATAGCATCTCGCCCTCTGCTCCAGTGTACGCGCCATCGATGCCACCTCCAGCCAGGACTTGCCTCGCCTTCACCTCGGACGCACACCGTCATCTGCAGAGCAGCCACACGTCTTCAACGAGAAGCCACTGACTGTCCTTCCTCAGTGCTCCTACAACCACCAGCAAGCCACAACTTTGTGGCAACGTCAGCCACACCACCATGAAGCTGTCCACCTCAACGTCAACGACCTCCACCTATACTAACTTCGTCCTCGACTGGAGCAACTAGCCACCGGCCAGCGCCTTCGTCGCTAACAGCCCCGCCTTGGCCTTGACTGCGCCACCCATCGACCTGCAGGCCAAACACTTATCCCCCTGCACGTGCCATGCACGTGAGGGCTGGGGTAAATTACGATCGAGCCCCAACAAGTTTAGCCATTCATTCCAAGGTCCCCTACTCACGTGCAAGGCACACGAGGCTCAGAGATATATTACACACAACCCCCCGTGCTCCAGCTAATTCCACAAAGGCCCCCGTCCAGATAGCACATGCTGCACTTGCTTCCTCCTGGAAAAATTGCAACAGAACCCCTCAAAGTCTTGGTAATTGCATGCAAGTCCTTGTCAACATATTTTGTCTTTATCAATTTTATTTATGTATTTGCATATAGAACCCTGTGTTTGCATGTTATTTGGAACCCTCACATAGCATTATTTCATTATTTCAAAAATCTCATATTGTAGAACAACTCTTGCTCTATCATTGTGGACATTGAATATATTTTTATGAGTTGTGTTTTATTTAATATCATTATTGTTGTGGAAAATAGCTTATTTTACCCACTATGTGATGTTTAATTGATATTAAAATAATTATTGATCCGAAAATTCTAGAAAATTCATAATAACTAGAGTTTAGTGTTTGCTACATTATGAACAAATTTCATCACATTTGCACACACATATAGGTCAGAATAAATTAATTGGTGATTCAAGTAATTTTATTTTAATATGTCATAAATCAATTATTTTTGAGATCTAATAATTTTGCTTGATTCTTCTAATATAGACTCATCTAGAATAATTTTAGTTCCTAAAAATAAATTGGTTTGCTATTTATTAAAATTAAATTTGTAAAAATCACCTAATCTATATATTTTATTCATAATTAATTGGTATTGAGTCAGAAAATCTAAAAAATGCAATAGCTTAATTTCATCATTATTCAACTTCTGGCTAAGTTTGAGGATTTTTGGACTTGAATTGATCGAAATTTGTATTTTAACCTCCAAACTTTGTCGAAATTGCCATCTCCTACTCATGCTAGAGATCTTCTCTTAACAATCATTTGACGGTACTGATGAGTCCTCAATCTAACTCCTTAGATATTCATCCAAGCACCAACCTCTTTGATTCAATTATTGAATCAACAACTATAGATCATTAATATGGCCAAGGTACATTACCCTAATTGTACTAAAGTTCCTATTATGCAAATTATTTATTCGTCATTTCAGATCAGGGAATGATATTTGCAATAACATCATTGCATAATGGCTCGTCGTGGGCTCGCATGTCCAACAATCTCCCACTAGCCCAAAGAGACATTAATGGACAAATATTTAAACCCTCACTCATATGACAATCATAGGCTATTTAAGAAAATAGCTAGGTAAGCTGATCAGTCACTCTGTACCTGAGAGACTACGCCAAGTCTTTTTACAGCACTTGCATATCTCTTAGTAACAATGTTCGCATCCAATGCGAATGTTGCATCTTATGCAACCAATACTCAATCTTGTCATTTATAGTATCCTTGACACTACGACTCAATAATTATTATAACCAGTATTTTCATTATCCTTATCAGAATACCCTTATTCATGGAGTTCTCTCTCTCCTAAGGTATCCGCAGTCAAGACCTTTTAGATCACTATCTGTAAAGTCTTAAGTTCTTTGAAGATAAGACTTAGAGATCACTATCTCTAAAGTCTTGTCATATTTGAAGATATTGTTATTACTGCAACTAAGTATTTTATCTCCATAGTAGGATTAGCAACAATTTACTACTCCCACTGCATGGCAGACATCTGGCTTTTGCACACATCTAGCATACACCCAGCTTCTCATAACTGATGCACAAGGGCAAGAAGTTTTAGCATTCACTTCCTCAACTCTTTGAGGTGTTATCCCTTTAGATAGGTCAATACCAATTCTTAAGATAAAAAAGCTTTTCTTGAAATTTTTTAGAAAATGGAAATGTCCAAGGCGTACCATTAATGTGACGGTCCCAATATCCTCTTTTCTTTGCTTCTGAGCAACTTCAGAACTAAGATCTAAGGGGTATCCTTGAGATCATATCTCAAGGAATAGTCAGTTTATAAAACACTTATTATTATCCTTATATCATTCCAAATGATTAGGATATTATCTACGTTTTGCACGATGAACACAATGGCGCTCCCACTAAGCTTCATAGGGTTCATCAGGATTCTATTTGAAATCATAACATTTATAATTTCATCAAATCTAATGTTCCAACTACAATAAGCTTATTTGAGTCTACATATGGAGTTCCTTTAGTTTGTACATCTTGCTTTCCTCAACCATGAAGCCTTGGGGACACACAATGTGAATATCCTCGGAGAGGTATTCATATAAGAATGCGATATAGACTTCCATCTTGAAGATGTCATAGGCAAGTTGTGTAGCTATAGTTAGCAATATTCTGATGAGTTTAAGCATGGTCACCAGAAAGCAAGTCTCATCGCAAGAGATGTCTTCTTTATGTGTGTATCTTGAGGATACAAGTCGTCCTTTGAAGGTCTCTACCTTCTCATCAGGTTCCCTCTTTCTCTTGAAGATCCATTTACACCTTAACACGTCTTACCCTTATAGGTGAATCCATGAGGGTCTATATACAACACGTGTATATGAAGTCTAACTTTATTACTAACATCCATCTTTCCATGTCATGATCCTCAGAAGCTTCATAATATGAAGTAAGATCATTTTCAGACAACTGACACATGGAATACATCCTCAAACTCATTTGAAAAGGTATGAGTGTTTCATATTTAATTATCCTTTTAGTTTTTGATTTTAGGAGTCATTATCTTCTCAAAATTAAATGATTCCTTCACTTCATTTTCATCTTGATTCTCAAGAAAGTCATCCTCTAAGAATCACATTCTCAGATATGAAATCTTTTAAGAATCTCAAGGTCATAAAGTAGGTATCCAAAACCATCCTTCGTATCCCCAATGAAGCAACAATCTCTGGTGCTAGATTCCTGCGTACTTGCATGGAATCTTATTAAGGATATATATTGTAGTCTTTACTACAATATACACCAGGAAACTAAGAGGTAATTATGCTAAGATTCATCATTGATCATATCATGTCACACATGATCCAATTGTATCTCCCTATTACTCCATTATGTTTAGGTGCATCAGGAGGAGTGAGATAGGGATAGTATTCCTATCTCCACAAGGTATTTCTTGAATTCATCTAATAGGTACAAGCTACCTTGATTAGATCAAATTCATTTCATATTCCTTCAAATTTTGGTTCTAAACTAAAATTGTGAAATCTTTGAACATTCCAAAGGTTTCTAGGGTAAAGGTAAGAAATCTCATATCACAAATAATCATCGAATGATATCACATATCATCAGTGTTTATTATGATACAGATGATCCACATACATCAACATGTATGATATCTAGAATACATTGGCATCTAACACCATTCCCAGGGAACGATGCATTGGACATTTTCTACTTTTGAATACAATATTCTCAAGCATATAAGATTTGAAATTTCAGACACTCTAAAGTTTCATCTCTTACTTGTCTATTGATCTCATCAATAGACATATGTTCAAGGCTTTATGTCAGATCATTGTCAAATGATCTTCATCCTCATATTGATCTTTTAAAGTTTAGTTTTCATTATTAGAAATGTTAGTGAACCATTCATTAATTTTCTAATTTAGTAGTGTCCTCTAGATATCAAACTACTATCTGAAATATATCCATCATAACTCTTTATGATAGATTTATTCCAAAATTTCATGTCTATTTCCAACATTTAGAAACAAATAATGAGTGTATTCTAATATCTAGGTCATAAAGACATTCTCTAAGGACTAAGGGCTCTCCCATTGAAATAATGAAGTTTATCTATCCAATAGAGATTGTTGCAACAATTGCATCAATATCCACGTGGATGACTATTAAACCTTAAGATCAAATTTTCCCACTCTTCCTAAAGAAGATGCAACAATTGCATGTGTTATAAGAAGAATGAGATACAATTATTAGACTTTTAACCTTATCCAATAACTAGGTCAATTTCAATGATGTTATGTAGATATAGATTATTCTGATGCACTATCCGAGTCCTTCTCTAAGGATCAGAGATATACTTGATAGTCATACTACATCATCTTATTGTAGTATTGGCATTAATCCAACTCTTTGGATGTCATATGGAAGTCACAGAAGTACAATAAACTCTTTTACTTTCCTTCTTACTTGGGTCCAACCCATGCTTCCACTGTGCTCACTTCATCTATAAACAACCACTGCTTAAGACAAAGGATCTCTCATGTTGAATTTAAAGGATTTCGACATTTGTATATGCTTCATTCAATTCATACAATATAAATATTATGAAGCTTCATGAATGACTAGAGTATAGATAGTAGAATTATGACACTCATCATATCTACATATATCTTAACTCTTAAAGACTTAGGTTCAGGTAAGTACTCAAACATTTTGAATATATCATCTCTTATCGAGCCACCATTCTGCACAATGCAGAGAACCATATCATTCATGATTAAATGTCCAGAGCACATATCTTTGTCAAAATATCTTCTTCGGATTTTATAAGGATTATTTGACAATTACGATCATCATTGACATGTCACTTCCAAAGTACATTCGATGAGAGATAAAGACTATAGAGACATACAAACTCTAGGTTGTTGTCCTATTGCCTTGTCCATCCCTCATTATTATGAGGAAACTTACACATTGCAACCACATACATTATGTGTCCAACTGCAAGTACAATATCTTGATTATGGATCTAATCCATGATATTTTACTGATTATTATTGAGTATAGTATTGAGTGGGTTTAATGAAGGATTATCTGAAATAAGAAATTTGCATATATATACATATTTTACTTTGATTTAGGAATTTTTATATCAAACTTGTCTTGGTTTGTAAACACTGAAAGTTCATCCCCTTAATCACTTTCAATGTAAGAGATATACTTACCATTATATCTCAAGCAAGATCTGGGATCTCCTTTGTTATCTTTGTCACATATCAATAATATGAGAACCTGTAACTCAGATAAAAAAAAGCGGGAACACATTCCGTCTTGGAAGTCCAACTTACATTCCCAATTAGGCCTTTAACACACGGGCCCACCGCACCTAAGGTGATGTTGACCCGTCGTTAATTGAACCAGCCGTCAACAGGATTAGAACTCGCTATGCGCAATCCAATATCGCCCCATTAATATGAGGACCCGATATTGGGGTCACTACGCATACAACCTTACTCTTTCGAGAAGTAAAGAGCTCGATCCAAATGCTTTAAATGTATGAAAGAGCTATCACTTCAGACAGACTTCTCCTACATATAATGCATGGTGACGGAACCCTTCCGCCTTGACGGGAGACCATGGGATGTCGCTTATGTGATCTTCCACCTTATATTCAAATTCTAATTAATTATCATGAATCACATTCATATAATTAATTATTCCAAGGAAAATACACATCTATTCATAATTGAGTGTTTTAATTTGGATATAATTCATTTAATCATATTAAAAATTATCAATCCAATTCAATCAACCAACAAACTTGGTTGTTACTTGAAAGGATGATATTATCTCAAAAATACGTATTATTTTGAATTTTAGTAATTAGAAAAATACATTATGATCTCTCAAGCATTATCCCTTCCCTACCTGCTGTTATGGCCAGTACCGACGAGAGTGGGACAGACCGCTCACGTAGCAATCTGCTACCCCAACGCTCCCCGACTAGAGACCATATCCGCCTCGGGTTAGGACAATGCCAAATCGATCACTTTGTACTTGAGATGATAATCGGGTTTTCAATCGAAGTTATACCATATAATAATAAACAAAATCATTTTGATTTATATTATAAGGAAATTTGCTAAACAAATTCCTAATCCTATTCAAGCAAGCTTGTTTGTTGGAAGGAAGATTGAGTAACCAATGTGTGATCTAGATCATATATAATCAATTATTGGTTAATGCAATGTCATTTAATGAAATAATTATCATCAAATATTTCTCAAATATTTATCTGTAATTATTGAAATTAACCATTAATTTTACTAATTTATTAAATGAAAAATACAAGGTTCTTGATTAGAAATGTAATTTCCAACAGTGATCCTCACTTATTAAAATTAGCATATATCAATCAATTTAAATCTAAATCATGCAAAGTAAGTTTAAAAAGTTTGTTAATTTGATTTATAACAGAACTCAAGTGATTGGCATGCATTTCAAGGCATTTAATAACTAACTCTTTAATTATGTCAAGATTCCCCATCCCTGAAACAGTGGATATATGTTCATTAAAATGATCATAACTTGAGTTATCAGAATCCAAATCACGCAAACTCAAATCCCAAGGTTTCCTTATTTGATGAGGAACATAATAAAAGTGATAGTTTTGTGTTTAAATAATTTAAACAGGTACTAAAATATTCACAAAATAGGACTGCGTGAATGAAATGTAATAAAAGTTTCACAAATCCCAATGAGCCCAAGTCTTCCTAAGTTTATGGATCATATCTAAAACCTTTGACCTAAGGCTTTGATACCACTTGAAAGATATGGAAGAAATCCTTAAGCACATCACGGAAGCGTGAGGATCACATCATATATGATCGAGAGTGACTTGTTGCACTAGTTGCTCGATGCATCAGAATTTAAAATTTTCTAATCGATGAAACCACATGATCCAAGAACACTTCTTGGATCATTTCAGCTAACCAAACAAAAGATAAAGGAATACCTCTTGTAATGTGGTTTTGATCGAGCCTATAAGAGAATAGACCTCCTGTCTCAGGTCCGATCCGTCGGAGGAGACACTTGCGAGCGCGGAGATGAGTCACGTGCTTCTCGCAATCCAAGTTGTTGATCCAAGCAATAGATATCCTTATCTCGTCCCACGAGATCGAGCATATTCTTTAGGAGCGAGACACACCAAAGAAGATGGAGACCCAAGAGTCGCCTAAGCAGCAACACAACGGCGATGCGACGACGGAGGCGACCTTCCCTCTATGAGAGGAGTGGAGAACCACTCAAGGAGAAGGAGAAGGTTTTGCATGAGAATGAGAGAGAGAGAGAGAGAGTCGTCGTCGAAGTTGTTGTAACTCGAAGAGCAAGAGGTGCCTCTTCTTATATAGGGTTTTGGGAGTCCATGGATCCCAATCCATGAACAACACAAGATCAATGGATAAGATTGATCTGTGTTTCTTTCAATGGCCATGATGTTGTTGTAAAAACACAACAACAATTAATTTAAATTAAATTAATAAATGTCAATAAATTAATATAATTAATTTTAAATAAAAATAATTAATTAATCTTGGAGATAATGAGAAGATTGACCACGTCCACCCTCTTGAAGTGGAATAGGTCCATCTCTTCAATATCTCATGAGATCTCATTATCTCATGGTATCTCCAAGATTTACAATAACACTTGTTGTAAATTATTTTACAAAAATAATCCATAATTATCTTTTGAATATTGCAATCATACCATTGGAAAAATGTGAATCACATGCACATCCCAAAACAAAATGTAATTTATTTTTTCAATTAATCATCCAATGTGAATCCTATTCACATTAATAATTAATAAACAAATATAAATCACTATAGTCTCTCTCTAATATATTAAAAATCACATTTATAATATATATAACAATTGGATAGTGATATCCACATTATTCATATCCATAATAATTAAATCTAATTTAATTATAGTGGATAATCATTTCCATGCATTAAAATAATATGAACCAAATTCACATTATTCATGATACTTAAATCACATTTAATTATACATTTCTTAATGCTTAGAAATAATTAAACAATGGAATTATTCTTGAACTCCTTCAAGAATAATACGCTTTCTCCGCAGATACTTGGAGATAAGGACATGGCGATTGTATTGTTCCACGCATAGTAATTTAAGATCACATCTCAAATCCAGATCTTGCGGACCTCTCATAGATGCTTGGTTTAATCAAGGCCGTAAATCTAATCTTCTCATTGCATCTGAATCTCATTCAAATAAATGTCTAACACTTGGACCAAGATCATATTACTTCTCTATTGAGAGGAGCCACTAAAATCCAGACATGTTTCATCACTCCCTCAGAATGGAAGCGTCATGATTATACAATCGTTTATAATCACATCACCCTCGGGTATTCCTAATACCTACACATCATGCATATTGGAAGACCTATGATAAATCCGAAGATATAAATCAATTTTACACTGTCATCTTTAGGGTTTCATCGTTAAGTTTCTCAATCTTGGTCATTGGGAGTTGGTGTCGATCATATGCTTTCCAAAAGCATATATTATACCTACAAATTCTTGTCATGCTTCCAAAGCACGATGACCATGAATGGAATTTAATCGGTCCTAATACCTCATGAGTGAGCTCATGTCTTCCAATTCACAAGTGAACTGTATGATCCATTTGAGAGATCGTAGTACTCATATGCCCTCATATGCACACCAACTCCCTGGTGTATAGACCTTGGTTAGGTCATCAACTTAACGGTCTGCAAAATGTACATACTCAGACATATAGTAAGACACATGTCTCCGGTTAGAATATGTGTGCTTATGTCATGACAGTATATGATATAGGCTTTGGTTATCTTGATCTCGTTAAGTCAACTCTTTGACTAACTAATCTGACATCTCCGAATCTCTATTCCCATGCAGAGGACATGCATCAAGAGGCCAGTCAGATATCAACCAATGAGAAAGGATTGCTGTCTCCTACTCAGGATGGAGATCATCTCTTAACAATCATTTGACGGTGCTTGATGAGTCCTCAATCTACCTCCTCAGATATTCATCCAAGCACCAACCTCTATGATTCAATTATTGAATCAACAGTTGTATGATCATTAAGATGACCAAGGTACATTACCCTAATTGTACTAAGGGACCTATTATGAAAATTAGTTATATTTCATTTCAGATCAAAGAATGATATTTGCAATAACATTTATTGCATAATGGCTCACCGTGGGCTCGCATGTCCAACATCGAGATCTGAGATGATTCTCCCGAGCCCGAGCCGGAGACGGAGCGCGCGCGCACGTGTGTAGTCCTCCATTTCTCCTCTCTACTATTGCTACAAGAGCTTGGGGTGTGAACTCATATATAAGCCCACTAAAAGTTTTGAAACACTAGATGTGGTACTAAACTTCTACCAAACTATTCCTTGTTTCAAATTTGAGAATTCCCAACTTTCCCTCCAATGCAATTTAGTTTCCCAATTGAAACCAAATTAAATTCCAATATAATGGCATAGGTTTACCAAATTAAAACATACTTACATTAACTATAAAATACAACATGAGTAGCTATAATATCATAGGAGATAATAATATAAGGCTAATTATTTTCAATGAGAGAAACCATAAAATTGTAACAAAAAGAAAAGCATCACGTAAACATATATGAATTGAATTTGTTGCAGCATATTGAAAGAATCTTCCGAGCAGCAATAGCATTTCACTTCCCGTCGATCAATGGGAAGAAAATAGGAAAATATATTTAGAAAATACATTAAAAATGCACTATAAAGATACATGAACATTCAATAGGGAGACAGATGTCATCATCTCTTTCTTGACAAATTGAAAATAATAACGTATCTTGAAATCAACATGAAAGTAGTGTATAGTTAAATGGAATATAGTTTGAGGAAACATTCAAATGTTTTGCATGTTATTACTGTTTTCAATTTTGGAGTAAGGAAACTATATCGGGCTGGTAAAATATTACCACCATACATATCTATATCATTCAAGAGCAACTTGAGTATATATCATCATTTTGTGATTGAAGAACAAAATCAGATCTGTATTTTTTTGGTATAGACAGAAAAAAACATCGTATACCAAACACATATTGAATGGAATATTACGCAAAGGAAAGCTTATGTAAGATCTCCATTCGTCAACAGATACTTAAGCAAGACAAAGAAGCAACATAAATGTTTTTAAGAAATCTAAGATGCCATATCAATTGGAAATAAAAGATAAATAAAATTTTTTTATGAAGTAAAATGATATTATCGTTGTATTTGAAAAATATATAAAAGTATAAGAGGCTCATATTTTTCATTGCATTTTTGTTACTGTTTCCTAACCATTAAAAGCTGCAAGATAATTTCTATTACGAAATTCAAGTTGCCACACCATTTAAATATTGAAAGGTTGCAAGATGGATTTTAAGAAGAAATTTAAACTTGCCATGCTGTTTCAACATTAATGATATACATTGTTTTATGTTATATTTAAAAAGTAACATCGTCGTTGCCTCTATAAAATAGTTATAACAATTATATGAAGAAAAACGATTCAACAATTCATAAACATGTTTAAAACTATGACAACTTCTAATTGCGTTTTTTTTGAAACAGGAGAACTCATTCCAACGATATTTTTTTTGAAAAAACAATATTTTCTAGCATTTAAAGCATGAAGGTAATGTGTGGAATAAAACTTTTACTTTTATGAAGTTAAAATCCCACTCTAGCATGTGAAACATGAAGCGAGATAACTTACAAAAGAAGCCAATCGAAGGAAGGTCAATAGTTTTATGTTACATCTATGGCAAAATACATTGAATTGAATACTGCACAAAGGGAAGAAACGTTACAATTCCCATTGGTCATCAGATATTATCGGGTTAAAGAGAAGTTGCAAGTTATTTTCTAAAAGATAATTTGGTTTTCATACCTTTTGAAAATAAAGGACAAATAATATTTTTTATTACATGTAACAAATGATATCTGTCATTATATATATATATAAAGTATACAAAGATAACAGACATTCAGGATTTATTTGTTTGTTAGTTGATGTTTCCATAAAAATTAAAAGGATGTAAGATGGTTTCCATAAAAAAGAAATCTAAATTGACACACCATTTTAATAACTATAGTGTGTTCCATAAAAATTAATTGTCTTTTTATCAACAGGTGTATCTTCCGACAACTGCTGATGACTATCCATTGGTCAACAATTTCGAATGCAAGCCCTTCTCTTCCACTCTTCCTCCTCGTCTTCGTGTCCCATCCACCGAAGCTCCCCTCTCCCTCGCCACCACCACAAAAGCTCCCCTCGCCCTAGCCCACTCCCACCACGGCTACCGAAGTGAGTTCCTTATAGTGACAAAGAGCTTCATCGACAGTGACGAGGAGCTTTGGTGGCGAAAGAGAGAGAAAAGATGTTATAATATTTTCTTTATTTTATTTGCAATTTTGCTTTATTTTTTATCCTTTCTATTAAATATATTGGTTTGACAATGATCTCAAATGCCAAGGGTACACTATGTAAAATGGAGCAAGTTTATAAGGGTTCTGAAGTTAATATGAATTTTACAAGTGTTCTCATATATTTGATAAAGTTTATAAGAATTGTGGCGTAAAAAATCCTTAGCAATAAAGAGAAGTCTTTACAGGGTGCAAGTTTGTACCAGATGATCGACACAAAAGGCAAGGTGTCAAAAGATCAAGTATAGTATTGTCAGTAGCGGAGGCAAACAAGAACAAACCAAACAAGCAAAGCACATGCATACAAATTTATGAGGTTTTTCCTTACTTGGGCTATACGTCCTCGAGCAATGTCGATCTTTTTCACTATATGTTGAAGAGGTAGAATATAAAGGATACGAAGGATCCAAGTGAGTTTATATAATATCTCAATACGAATGGATCCACATACCCAAATAGATTTTCATTTTGGGTCGGGGACTTTGCTCTCCCCCATCCCTGCAAAGGGGAGGGGGAGATGACGTACCTGCTCCCCCCAGCCCCTCTCCACTGCTCGATGTCCGGGCAACAAGATCCACGTGTTGTATGATGGGCTTTGCTCGCCCTTCTTGTGGAGAGTGCAAAAAAATGATTTTTCAACTAGATTCAACAGAACATATGATTAGGATTCAAAGCATATCAACATATAGCACTTTAATTGGAAGAAGTTGATGAAATTTATATGAATGGAGTTGCATGAAAGAAACTTTATATAGTTTTGTATTTGCATGTGAAGATCGTATACATGTGTACAAGGACATATACGTGTATAAACTTGTATATGTACATACGCATATGTAAGTATGTTTATAGGTGTTTCTTCCGTTAAATCATTGAAATGTCTGTTGCATAGACTGTCCATGTAACATCAATCATGCATTGACATTTTCGTTAAAATAATTAGTAAGGTTAGTGGTCAACTCAGCAACAATTGGAAGAAAAAATATATAGCAATGTGCAATATTCATTGTCAATTTGAAGAAAGGCGATAATTTGATAATAAATGTGCAATATTCAAATAAGTGCTAAATATCATAATCAATTTTGTTGTATGAAATCTAAGGTAACCAAATTTAATTGTTCCGAAGATGAGGAACGGTATTCTTTTTTTTATTTTAGAAGTACGGGAAAGGGAAGGAGATGATGACTAACTTTTTATTTAATCTCACTGCTAATATATCTACTGAAAATAAACGAATTATTCATCTCACATTCCTTCTTTTAGAGTAATAGTAATCCTCATAACAAAGATACTTTTATTGGTTTTTTTTATATCATATTCAACTCCACTCATGTAGACATTTATATAAATTCACATTCAATCCATACAAAGTTGTGTTCAAAGTGATATAGATTTGTATTTTTGTTTTACACGGAAATCAAAATTCACCTGAGCATACTATTTAATTTAAAGGTTTAAATACACGATTTTAAGTGAGAAAGGACATTTCTTCAAGATATACAACCCACTTAAAATGGTCTAATGGTAGAAGCAGTAGGCTTCCATTTCAATGACTAGGGTTCCAACTCCACCCTCCCCCTTAACTAGTAATATGTGTGTGTGCACGTGCACGTGGGCGCGTGCGCGTGCGTGAGTTGTGCACGTGCATGTGCGCGCGCGTGTGTGCACTCATACGTGTGCATGCATGTGTGCGCGTGCGTGTGGGCGTGTGTGCGCGTGCGTGTGTTGTGCATGTGCATGTGTATGCGCGTGCGTGTGCGTGTGTGTGTGTGTGTGTGCACGCGCGCGTGCGTGTGCGTGCGTTTTTTCCTTAAATAAAGGTTTAGAAAAGCGGTATATGTGTACGTTAGGGCAGGTCATTGAATACTGATGTGTACCGCATATTTTTTCCTTAAATAAAGGTTCGGGAAAGCGGTATATGTATATGATAGGGCAGGTCATCGACTACTGAATAAGCGATATGCTGAGGTATGTGTAGGGTATATGCAGTTTTATGCGTTTTTTTAATTTTAAATATAAATATATATATAATATTACTAATGAATTTATGTATCAAAGTTGAATTAAAGAAGATCTAAGAAAAACAGTTCATTCTAGATGGTTGAGTAGATGTCATTAATTGCCTATCATTTAATAGCAAAAAACTATTTAGTAATAAAAACTTATCATATTAGATGATTCGTAATAATAAAACTTCAATACACATACATGCAGATTTGCAATACTCGAGCAAAACCTCAATTGGTTTATATTAAAATATTAGACGATACAATACATATACTCATGAAAATAATACATGAGAAAAACATAAAACATTGCATATACATAGTGGCATAATGCATTGCAATGCATTGCATATTCTTACAGCTGAATGGAGGAAGAAGCAGAGCTACAGAGGTAAGCACCTGAATGAGAGGATTGGAGAGTTGGGGATGCTAGAGGTCACCAAATTGTTAACGCAGTATGCGGGACATATGCGAGCCACATATACGCTTAGGACACGTAATGCATCGATTCATAAATTCGGTTTAGACTACCTGTCGCACAGGCATATGCGATCGTGCGACAGATTTCCTCAACACTAGCTCAAACCAACCGAACATAAATGATGTATACACTTTTCAGGATGTAACCATCATTTGGTTCCGGGTTACCCCCATCTCTATCTGCACATTCATAGGTTGGAGTTAGTTACATGGATCTCACATTTTCTTCATTATAATTTTTTCAACCATCTTCAAATAAAAAATTAACATCATAGACATATTATTGTCATAAACATAATCAATATAACACATAAACTATATAGCATCATATCATATTTATGATTCCAACATTCCTAACCGTTCAAACATCTAATATTCACGGAAATGATGCTTATTTGACTAACCATTTGACAAGATGTTATTCCGACCCCACCATGTTCACACAACATGAAGAATTACATTGAATTCGAGGTCTAGCCTTCAGCACAACTAAATCTTGGTTGGAGGAATGCTCATAAGTCGCGAGCTTTTGATTCCCTCACGATCCCTTCGCCTAAATATGAGCTACACTTCATTGGAACTGTTGTGAATAGCGGAAGCAAATTAGCACACACAAACATGAACATGAAGAAACATGCAAAACCACCGATTTACAATATACTCATAACTGACTACATCCTTGGATGGTGACTGGTATTTATGGAGAAGAAATATAAAGGATAAAGAGAACCCTTGCCCTATGGAGTTTATATAGTGCTCATAATACAAATGGATCCTGAATGCAGCGAGACCTATGTGCTGGTAAGGTATGTTGCAACGACAAAGTGAATAACACAATTCTTCGACTAGTTTCAGGATCGATGATTAAGATTCAAGGCATACCAACAGAAACAAATTTTGCAGTCCTCATCATCCATCCTTACGTGCTAATCGCAAGGAGGAAAAGAGAAACTCAAGTACCCACAATACTTGCACTTACTTACATCTCATCTGCATGGTCATTTCAAGCCACCATTATGTGCACAAGAGCAACCACAAAGCAATCCACAAATCTAAGGCCTCAAAAACACCACCTTATTTTTTTTCAAGATTTCAATGAAAAGTTGGCGAAATTTCATCAAAATTATATGAAACGTAAAAAATAAGGATATACACCCTTTGCTTTCATCAAAATTTGCCTATATTTATAAGTTTTCGTCCATTTCTCCACCAATATTTGAGTTAGAGAGTTTTATATTGTTTGAAGAAGCTCTTTAGCTATTACTTCCGAAAAATTAAGTCTAAATCCAAATTAAATCAACTAGAAACAAGCTTCAAGAGTTAAATTCATGTTTTAACGAAGGATTTTGTATTTTTTGTTCTTTCTTTATTTTGATATATATAAATATTGTTTAGTAGTTATTGCATGTGTCACATCATTCTTGTTGAAGAGGAGATTATCATGTCTTTTGCTTACCGTTCTGACTCTAGGCAACATATTGCTTTCATATATTAATACATGTGGTGATTATGATGATCATACTACTTCAAACTTATATTTACACTTTTAAGTATATTTTTATTCTATTTATTGATTTAGTAGCACTATAAACCTTAGCTTTTGGGAAAAAAATTAAGTTTAGAGTCATTTCAATCTTTTCCGTAGATTTCGGCTAAATTAACCGAAATTTCTCTTTCGGAACTTGACGAAATAAAACTGAAATCCAAAATTTAAAGTGTAACCAAAAATGGCTGATTGCATCCTCCACACCCCAACTTCCACGTTCCAACCTCTACCTTCTCCCCATCTCTATATATATATATATATTGTCATACCCTTCTGATCATCTGCCAAGTCTCCCATACGGCTCTTTCTGTTCTCATCTCTTTTGTAGATTTCTGTCGTAATTGCAACGATTCCAGTTTCTGCCTCTTTGAGCCTCCAGCTCAATTGGGTAATCGTCTTTTGCTTCAAAGACGCGAACTTCTGTCTGTGTTGAGCACCGCGTGTTTGATCTTCTTCCTCCTAGTGTTGCAGATATGATAGGGAGGTTTCTGTGGCTCTTTATGTTGATGGGTTGTTACCTTGGATCGGCAATGGGTACGGGGAGCAGCACGACGGGGCCGACGAGGATACTCGTGGACACCGACATGGACATGGATGACATCTTTGCGCTTATGTACCTGATGAAGCAGAACAGGGCCGAGATTGAGCTCAAGGTTTGTTATCAATTTGCTGCACATATCCTAGTGGTATGCGTTAAGTTAGTAAAATCTGATGATAGTTTACGTCAAACTGAATCGAAATAAATAAACTCGAACCTACAGTTGGGTCTCCCCAGTTGGTTGTCTTCTGTTCTAAACATGCAGTTGATTTTTCTATTTAAAAGAAGCAAGATCGGATTTAGTCATTCCCTGTTGATATATCTTTGCAATTCTCCTGTCAGAAACATATTCAGATAGATTTATACGAGATGTTGTAAAAGTAAAATTGCTCTTCCATGTATGAAATCTACAGCATGCAGCAGTACCTTACAGCATTGGGTTACTCCTTATCTGCATTAAGATTACGCAAACTAAATGCTCATCAGATATTTAGACAATTACCTACTGCAGGCAGTCACGATTAGTGCAAATGCATGGTCTGATGCTGCTCATTCTGTTAACCACTTGTACGACATTCTCTACATGATGGACCGCGATGACGTCCAAGTAGGAGTTGGCGGTGAAGGTGGAATATCATCAGATGGAACTATTCTTGCCAATGCTGGTGGGTACCTCCCCATAATTGAGCAGGTGGGTTTTATTTTCCCTCGGATTTCTAGTCGTTGCTCGGCATTTTTCCAGTTCGAACGACTAGATCCTCAAGTCTGAGCTTAATCTACTATTTTATCTACTTTCTAATATTTGCTTCTGGAGAAACTTAACGGACAGTTTTCCCCTCGTAGGGAGTCTCGACAGTAGGGAACTGTCGATACAGGCAAGCTATTCCTCTGGGGTCAGGTGGGCGCTTAGATATCGATACCAATTATGGCGTACGTCGAGCTTTTCTTCCACAGGTATTGTTAAAGATGCTAAGAGAATGATCCACAGGGCTAAATATTAGCAATTTCCCCTTTTTCTTGAACAATAGATGAACATGCAGATTCCAATGAAAAATTACTTTTCATGGTATATATTGTGCATCTTGTCTCCACACCAATCGATGTTCACGTACATGTTCCTACATCTAGTTTAGATTGATGGTCATCACAGATATCATATATTTATTTTGAAAGTAGGGAAGCAGGAAGTATACTCCTCTCCAACAGCCAACTGTTCAGCAAGTGATGATGGATACGATTTCTGCAGCCCCCACAACTGTGTTTCTTATTGGTTCACACACGAACTTCGCAACCTTCCTCATGAGCAATCCTAATCTGAAGACGAATATCCAACACATATTTGTCATGGGCGGTGGCATTAGATCGACAAACCCAAGACGATGCTGCCCCAAGAACGCAGAATCAACCTGCAATCCACAATGTGGTATTGTTGGCAACTTGTTTACAGCATTCAGTACCAACCCACTTGCAGAATTCAACATGTTCTGCGATCCATTTGCTGCCTATCAGGTATGGATCAAAGACGAGCTCCAGAAGCTGGCGTTCAGTTAATCGAGCAGTTTCAGCTGCATGTCAACAGCCGTCTTAAACTTCCTGTGACATGTCTTTGTTTAACAGGTTTTCCATTCCGGCATACCAATGACCCTCGTCCCTCTCAATGCTACCAACACGATACCCATAACGAAAGAATTCTACAAAGCATTTGGAGAGAGGCAGGAAACTTACGAGGCTCAGTATTGCTTCCAGTCCCTGAGATATGTTCATGACATTCAAACAGATGATGACTTCTATTCTGTAAGTATTTTTCTTTCTTTCTTCTTTCATGATGATGCTCCTAGTGTAGTTTGGGAGGTGTTGAAAGATACCAGCTGCCCAATTCAGTAATGCATGTCAATATGTTGTAGTCTGTTTACCTTTGGGATTCATTCATGGCCGGTGTGGCGCTCTCGATTATTCGCAACGGATACAAGGGAGATGAGCAAAACGAATTTGCACTGATGAAAGACATGCGTGTGACGGTTGTTACTTCAGACCAACCATATGGTGTCAACGATGGCTCGAACCCATTTTTCAATGGACGGAATACTCCAATGTTTAATTTAGACGAGAATGGAGTGCACAGTGGTCATGTTCAGATGGGAATTGACGATCCATTTTGCCTTGTGGACAATGGGACTAAGCTAGGGCGGTGCCAAGTAGGTTCTTGTTCCATTCATCACTCGACTTGTTTCATTTGAATATGCTGCAAAAATTTCAGTTGCTTAAATTCAGAGGTTTCTTTTGTGTTGACCCTGTTTATCAAAAACAACCATAAGGATGGCTTCACCAGAGAGTTGAACAGTCCTGAAGGAGTTCGAATGCTTATCGCACAGAGTGCAAAGCCCAACCAGGACACGAGCAGTACACTGGATCGGGAGTTCTTTGTGAGCTTTCTGGATGTGAGTATTGAACGGTTGGCAAACCATTACAGAGGCAGTTTCTGCAAAGGAAAAAGAATAAAATTTTCATGATTTGAGCAGGTCATAAACCGACCAGCCCAATCCGGCCGGTTCAATTTCACAACACAATTTACTTCCTACAAGGAAGTTAAATACCAGCCGAACTTTACCAGCAGAAAACTTGGGAAGCCTGTCGTCTTCGACATGGACATGAGCCCTGGAGATTTCCTCGCACTTATGTTCCTCCTGAAAGTGCCTGTCGAAGAGGTCGACGTAAAGGTGAGCTCTTATTTATAAGTTAAACGAACAACTTCAATGAATTCAACTTCCAATTATTTTATAAACTGTTCTAATCTTCAATTCAGAGATCTCACGGAGTAAGTTTTTCACACTATGACAGGGAATACTGGTCAATGGAAATGGATGGGCAAATTCTGCATCGATAGACATTGTCTACGACATTCTGCACATGATGGGCCGTGATGATATCCCCGTGGGTCTAGGGGCAAATGTCGCAATAGGAACCCCATCTTACAGTTGCAAGTATGTCAGATACATTCCCAATGGGGGAGGAGGATATATCGACTCTGATACGCTATATGGTCTAGCTCGCAACCTGCCACGAGGACCCAGGAGGTAAACATATGACGAAAACTCATGGTGACTATAATATTGAACATCCTCCTGATTTTGATTAGAACATTGAAAACCCACTGTAAAGTACGATATGCTCTAAAAAATCCAAACAATATAATGAGAAATCCCGGAATGGGTTGAACCAAGGAATTTGCCAATTATGAGTTGGGGGCGGTTTAACCATACAGTTGATGCTTAACAAAAATCACCGTGCATTGCGAATAACGAAATTTCAATTGAGATGAAATCTTTAGGAGGAACTCATGAAAGGGACAACACTTCAAAACCTACATCTTCGAATCAAGAGATATATTAAAAAAAATCAAGAACTCTCGCTATTTTTTAAAATCCACGAATCAAAATCAATTCACAAGGATCTTTCACTCCCCCCCCCCCCCCCCCCCCCCCCGCCGACCTTTTATGGAACTCTTTGACCCCTGAAATTTAAGTATCCTACTCTCCCGTGATTCAAAGGGTTCAACAGGCAATTCATATTTCACGATGAAAGGTGTAGTAGTGCTTGCAATTGCGGTCCTTATATATCTCATACCAATAAGTGAAAGATGGTCGAAAGAAAAGGGAGTGACTTACTTGGTGTTTCTGCAGATACACCGCTGATAATTCTGTAATATATGGAGCACCAAGGAATACGAGTCATCCAGAACTCAGACAGCCATCTGCACAGCAAGTCTGGAAGTCCATTTCCAATGAATTGCAGTCTAAGGGTGGGCGTAGAATCACGGTGTTGACAAATGGTCCCCTTACCAATTTGGGCAACATTATACTCTCTGAGCCAAATGCTAACAAGGCAATAGAGGTTAGTGAATAACTGCACCCAACTACCTTTCACCTGGACAAACTGTCAAGTAGATATCTGTAATTTCACCATTCCAGACCATAGATACACCTACATCACAGTTCAAAGCATTAAAAAATAGAGTTGTCATAGCTCCTAATTTTTCACTTATAGTATTCTTGGATCCTTTTCCAAAATCTCTGCAGGATGTATACATAGTTGGCGGGCACGTATCCGATGGCAATGTGCAAAATGGAAATGTTTTCTCTGTTCCTTCAAACAGATTCTCCGAGTTCAACTTTTTCCTTGACCCAGTTGCTGTTAAAACCGTCTTGAGATCGAATCTGTCCATCACGCTCATTCCGCTTAAAGCGCAGCGTAGTGTGTCATCATTCCCTCTCATCTTGAAGAGCTTGCAATCTACGTATTCTACACCAGAATCTGCCTTTGCCGTGAATCTGCTCTCTACACTGTATGATCTTCAGAAACAGCACACAAGCTATAAACATGTGGTAATTTTCCTAGTTTCTCTAAATATTCACAGAAAAAGATATTTTCTCTTTAAGCAACTGATTGTTCCTAGTGCACATATCCAGGACATGTTCCTCGGGGAGATTCTCGGAGCAGTATTATTAGCAAAAGGCCCTGCTTTCAATGCAACTGTGGAAGTGAAGCATCTCGATGTTCTTACGGGCAATGTATCAAAAGATGGGCAGACTGTTGTAAGCAAACTTGGAGAAAGGGTGAAAGTACTTGAAAGCTTGAACAGTGACACGTACTATAATCTCTTTGCAGATTTATTGAGAAAAAAGTCACAATCTGCTGTAATTGGCAGTTTCAGTGATCAAAAAAGACAGTGGGCATAACCATTGCACTGAAATCAGAAGATAATTAGAAGATATTGTATCTTCTTAGGTAGCTGTGGAGTAGCAAAAATTAAAGGCAGGTGTTCTTAGTTCAAAAAGTACGTATATGTTACAGAAATCCACAATGATTAAAGACAATGCACCAAATAAAAAAGAAAGCTGATTTCTTCTGTTTCTGTTGAACTCGTTTTTCTGATTTAACTATATAATGTCTCACTGTTGGGCATAGAAGGTCTGCTAAACCAAAAGACACCTGACTTTTCAACCCCCCCCCCCATTATTCCAAGTTAAGATTTTCATTTTACAATCACAAGCACCCCACTTAAACATCAATCATCAAAACCACAACCACATTCACGGACAACGAAACGTCTCAAGGAAGTCATCAAGCTCTAATTGTGACCCCCATCTGTAATCCCTGTCCATTCTTACCCCTTAAACTCCGGTGTTATCTCCCTGCACATGAGTGAAGTTTGCAGGATCAAGTGCCGTTGCTTGACCCATTAACCTTATCTAGTTTTTCCAAACACATGATAATGCAATTGCTCCAACTAAACAAATAAATACGCCCCCATGTTATGGCCGAGATTAGATATTGTCTCTACACAAAATCGGAAGCATTAATATAATTAATTAGTAACAAAACTCCATTTGCAAATTTGGAAAGTTCACAAAGAACAAGACCTCTCAGTGGAAGTCATCAACTTCCCATTGCGACCTTTATCTGTAAACCCCAAGACCATTCTTATCTCTTAAAGCCCTCCGGAGTTATCTCCCTGCACAATGGGCGGAGTGACGTCGGAGTCTACAGGATCACGTGGCATCACTTGAGCCATTAATCTCATCTAGTTTTCCTAGTGCAGTTGCTTCAACTAAACAAACTAAAATCCCACCTATGTTATGGCCAAGATACCATAGAGATTGTCCATACTCAAAATCTGAAGCTTTAATATAATTAACTAGTAACTAAACTCCATTAGCAAATTTGGAAAGTGCATAATGCATAACCAATTTGCAACTTCAAGTAAGACTGATTTTTTTACAAAAGAATTTGGATTATGAGTCTCCCTTATTCATGCCTCAAAAATCCGATTTACTTTGCATGCTCCAATGTCCGGTTTATTGTTCCTCCTTCGACTTGTATAATTCTGAATGACGTAGGCCTCTCTTTTTTCAGTTTCATAAGTGTATATTGATTTTTTATTCTCCCATGTCTTTGATTAGGTTCATATTGTTTCTAGGTATTACCAGTTTAATTTTGGATGTTTAAAATTAAAGAATACGACAGGGACTCGGGAGGATATGTGTCACTTGAATATTTTTAAAAATGACAATTATCTCGTGCAGTGACATTTTTCTATCACTTACCTTTTCCATCAATGTTTATTTACCATGCATTCAAAGCTCATATGCTTTATAAAATATGCTCAACAATTGTGCCCTCATTGGTATTTTTTTGAAATTTCCCATTGGCCTCCTTGAAGGCATCATATGAAGCTTTAACAATGAATTTATCACCTACCCACTTCCAAGCATCCATCCAACTGTCCTTTGCTATCAAGAGATCCAGTGAATTTATGGAGGAAACGAAATTCCTCGCCCTCGATGTGAAATAGGTGGTCACACTGACCCGCCTCCTGTAAACATGTTCCAACTTGTGTGATCATCCTGATCCATCAGCAGCAAGAAAAAATACCTAGGAAGTGCATTTAAAAGTACTGCCTTTGCCAACCAATCCTCAAGCCATAATTGAACTCCGGACAATCACCCAAGTGTCTGTAAATAAAAATCCAGCCACCCCCTGTACCACTATCATCAAATCCCTTTAAGAGACAAAAGAACACCTTGGCAACTGCACCTCTTAATCAATGGCAAGTTCCTCCCACATCATCCCACCAGCACACTCCCACGAAGATCGCACTTCTCCAAATACATTTCATATCAGTTTGGGCATCAAGGCTTCAATAACACCCTCAATGCTTGCCACCCGAGACAACCTACTCCTTGGACTAGCAAACATCTTTCCACTTCTCACCAAACACAATCATATCATGATTTCCCTAGTTGCATCCATAGAAACTGTCACCAATGCACTTTTCACCTTTAACAACCAAAGATGGACATGAAGTATATAGATGAAGTGGAAAGCCCAAACTTTAGCAACATCAATTATTCCCTGCCTCGTGAGTATCTCCATCTCTACAGCTTTGTTTCAGCTCTACATGATCAGTCCCTAGTCACTGACCTACTGCTTATCCCATGACAGCTAAAAAAGAAATAGAGGTATCTCAATTCTTCAATCTTCCTGCATCTGAACTTTTACAATACGCACATCAAAATATTTTGAACTAAGAAGAGTGTCAGAATGGGAGGGATGGCATATTATATTGAATCATTCTCATTTTTAACATATGATGCATTTGGATGATCATAGACCTGCTTATATATGGGGAAAAAAACATAGTTGTTGTGGAATGCACTGGGGTGATCATTGATCTCTTCTAGTATTATCTTTTTTCATCTTAAAACAAATTTCTAGAATTTGATAGATTCTGCAAAATAAATTTCTCTATATTGCTCTGTATATACAATGACATTACTGTAAATATAAGAAAATCGCATGCATCTTTTTCTCATCTACAAAAAACTAAAAACCACACTGCTTAAGATCTGAATCACAGGGAAGCCCATGGTTGCTAAAACCTCATGGCTTACTGAAGGGCATCTGCTGGGATTTCAAAACCATGCTTACACATCAAGCCGAGAACCCTGTTGGCATGTGATCTATTCCCAAAACTTACATATGCATTGTACATAATCCCCCCCAAAAAAATTTTACTCGGGTCCAGCTTAAATGTCTCCATCTCGTCAAGGACACCTAGCATCTCGAGGAATCATTGATGACGACCATACATCACCATTTTGCAATGGTAGACTGACCTGCACATCCTCCACCCTGCTAACTCTGCCTGCTTATCAAATTCTACAAGTCTATCAACTACATCACATTTGAAGTAGTTAGTTATGGTGACTTCATGATACCCATAGTAAAAACAACTGTACTATGATTGAATGCCTTAGATATCAAAGAACTCCATCCTCTCAACTGAACCCTCCTTTGCATACAATCGTATAAGCAAAACATTCAACCATGGTCTATATTGCCCTGCTGGTATGCATCTAAGCAGTTCTTCAATCTTCATAATTCGTTCAGTATCTGAGCTTTTACAGTAAGCACATATCATCGCTCTCACCAACACACCTCATAATGAGATTCTTTCGAAGACCCCTCTGGGCACCTACCTCTCCATGTGTCAAGCCATTTGGCTTCCCGCCGGTCTTGCTAAGTCTAACTAACGTACCTCACCTAGAACCAGAGCCAAGGATCAAAGCCGCTGCGGTCAGACATCAGCTATTCTGTTCAACAGTCAAGCGGCCTCGTATGCATTCCTGGGAATATATAGTGAAGACGGGAGCGAACTTAGTCAGTCATCAGGCCCCATCTACGGCTCATCCATGCCAGATTTCCCGGCGAAGAAGACTAGGAAATAATGTCCATCTCATACATCATCTCCAAATCACCAGCAATTGCATACCAACAAAGCATCAAGCAGTATGCGTTCAAGTCCGGCTTCACGTGCCCTTCATCCATCTCTTTAAATATCCCCTCCATCATTTCCCGATTTGCAACCCTAAGATACCCCGCAACTAACGTGTTATAAGTGAAAATATTAAATTGGAGGCCGGACTTCCTGATCACCCACAGTATCTCCTCTATGTAATCTACCAGAATCGACTGCCCATATATCGACAGCAAGATAGTATATGTATGGTTGGCTTGTAACTTTTATCGATTTTTAGATCCTCAAACATGGGCAATGCCTTCTTCGTCCCCCCATTATACATGTACACAGCCATCAATTCATTGTAGGTCGAAGACATGCATAGGCTGTAGTTGTTGCAGTTAAAAAAAGCTCCCCTGCAAGGTCAGTCTCCAGTGCACGCCCAGCAAGGGTAATTGCCTTCACGTACTCCTCCGGCTGCATGGGGGTGCCATCTGCCCCACCCTCCAAGCAAAAAGCCGCATTCACAGTAAAAAAGAAAAGGTGTAACGAAATACCTCATCAGTCATGAGTTAAATTGGCAGTTAGATATGGAAGGTGTTAGAAAATAGAGAATGCGGAAGCGGAATGATAAACAGAGCATAAGACAGAGAGATAAAACATGGAACACCATGATTTTACGTAGAACTCTACTCCTTAAGGAGCGGGATGAAACCACGGGAAAAGCCCTCAAAGGGGCATATGTTGCATTGCTTTTTCTCAATGGATACAGGAGGTCTGGGGCTCCTTATATAGCCTCCACAGAACCTCCAAGTCCCACCACTGGTAGATGTGGGATTAAACATATGGATGGGGTAAATGGATCCTGGAGATACCCATTTACCCTCCTACAACTCATATGGCGCACAACCAAATACTCCAACACTCCCCCTCAAGCTGGAGCATGCAATGCTCAACTTGGACAAACAAACAGAAAGAAACTCAACTCACACTACAGGACATTACGTACAATATCAACTCAACGCGCACAACTGTTGTCGTCGAGGACGTTGCTTCTCATGTCGTGCTGGTGAGGAGGACGAACGAGCTGGAATGTGAGTCAATTGAATCTCCTCGTCGGAGAGCATGTGCTCTAAACTGCATCTGTCAAAGTCACTGCAACTGGAAATGAGTCTCCTCGTCGGAGTACTCTAGCCCGCCACAATAATGTGGACAACTGCTCCATTTCTGAAAAGGGTCGAACTGAAAAAGGTCGTGGATGTGCAATCCTCGTCGGAGTCCACGGTTGCTTGGAGAATGGAGTCCGAAAAAAAGTCCACTCGTCGGAGAACTGGGTCTCTCCCATCTGGCACAGATAATGGTACTATACTCTGGAGTCCCTATGATACCACATGAAAACCCTTGCCAACATGGCATAGGGAATGGTCCTCTACTCTGGAGTCCCTATGGCTCACATGAAAACTCTGGCTGACAAAACAAGAAAAATGATGGGGACCAGTGAAAACGATGGCAAACATGTGCTCATCTGAAAGGAAGATCACATCCATGTGTGTCTGAAAATGAGTCTCTCTCTGGAGAACTCGAAAAATGGGCGACTCAAACATGGAGTGCCTCGAACTTGGACTCTGACCAATCTGAATGTCGAGTCTGAAATCTGATAAAATCTGTATTTAGTCTGAACGAATGACGGGTCTGGAATCTGACATCTAAATCTGCAATAGACATGTGACTCTACGTATACTCCCCCTTTCACCCATACTTGTCAAAAAATGAACATCGACAAAGTTGGGAGAAGACAATATAATACATAATGATGGGGAATAAACAAAATCAAATAAGTCGATTCCATTTTTTTCGGTTTTCTTGCAAAAATTTTCTTTCCCTTTTTTTCCCGGCTATTTCCAAAAAAAATTTATAGCCGACACATTTTTTAAAACAATTATTTTTTAAGTTGTTTCAACAATTTTTTACGATTTTTCCTTCTTTTTTTCCAAATATTTTGCGTACGGCTTTTTCTTGTACGTGCCTTTTTCTCAACAATAATTTTTTTTAAATTTGCGACCCCTTTTTTTTAAACATGCCTTCCTTTTTTTTCCCTTTTTTTGTCACCGACCTGGGCTCCTCTCACGATTTTTTTATTTTCTCGGCCCACTTGGATGAATAATCTCGGCTGGGCTCAAAAAAAAATTTTTAAGGAAGGGACCATCATCCCTTGCTTCCTGCAAACTCACTAGGGTTCCCTTGGGAACCCTTCCTTCGAATACCACTGCCTCCCTGGAAAGAAGAGAGCCGCACCTGCTTGATGGAGCCCACCGCCAGATCGGGTACGGGGAGCACGGAGGTCCGGAGAGGAGCGTTGCCAGCATTGGATGATATAGGAGGGAACGCACGGGAATGAGGAAGATCAGAGGGCATCGTGAGGGATCTGCCACCTGCGAAACTCCTTGCGACCTGTAGATGGCGGCGCCGCTGCCTGCTGAAGCGGCATCGTCTCGCCAAGACGGGTGGCTTGGATGTGCGGTGCCGCCTGCGCGATCGTGAGGAAGGGGAAGAGCCTACGCAAATCGAACCTCCAGGATCGTGCGCCTGAAGACCGGCCACCGCCTGGTGGCACCACCTGGACGAAGAAAGGGGCAGCAACTGGATCATGCGACCTGTGTGAGTGGTTGCCTGCGCATCGCCGATAGCGGCAATGGGGGTCTGCCGCCTGGGGTTTGCCTCGCGCCGCCTGCGCGAGACAAGAAAGAAGGTGCACGCGAGGAGTTGAGCGTCGAGAGATCTCAGCACCTGGGCGCGTCTTGGATCGCGCCCGGGCCTGGGATGTTCCAGCGCCGTCTGGAGCGCCACCAGCATCGCGTTGGCGTAGCGCGTGATGGGGAAGGAATCTCCGCCTGAAGGGTATCTGCCTCCTGCGAGTATTGTGTATCGAGGGTTGTGCCTGAAACTGGAGATGCGGCGCCTTCTGCTCGTGATTTAGATAGCTTCCAGATCTAGAGTTTCATAGAGAAATCCTAGTTGATTGGATGGCTGCCTGGAACTTAATAATACCAGATAATAATATTCCCTGAACAGATCTTCGAGAACATAAAGCCAAAACTTGAATCTTGAATAAACAACATAAATATCCTCGAGAATCGACCCGCTCTGATACCATGTTAGAAAATAGGAAGCGGAAGCGGAATCAGAAATAAAGATAACGAAATCGAAGAACTTAAAGGGTCAGGTTATGCATTGCACTTTCTTAATGGATACAGGAGGTCCGGGTCTCCTTATATAGCCTCCACAGAGCCTCCAAGTCCCACCACTGGTAGATGTAGGAACTAAACATATGGATGGGGTAAATGGATCTTGGAGATATCTATTTACCCTCCAACTCATATGACAACCAAATACTCCAACAGAATGTTCAATTTTCAGATAATCAGTGGCCTAAATTTGCGAAATGAAATGACAATAAGCAATCTGTGAAGCCTAATTTTACTTGTGGTAAAAACTACAAAAAAAAAACAGTGCAGTCTTCGGAAAACCCGATGATATAAATTCTGAGAAGGCCAAAATTGGCCTAAATTTGCAAGATATCGTCCAAAAGATGCTATCTTGACGTAAGTTGAAAAAAAGGTGGGATGTTTAGAAAAACTGATGCCTATTCGAAACAATACTTGAAGCACAAGTGACCAGACTTTTGCACCTGGAGGGCTAGGAGAGGGCGGGGGCGGAGTTGGACGAGGAGCTCGACAAAGGCGACGCTGTCGGGGGGAGGCCTCGAGGAGGGAAGGGGCCGGGGAGGAGTCGATTGCGGAAGGGAGGTCGGGGGCATCGGGTGAGGAGAGGAGGTGGGAGGCGAGGGAGGAAATGGTGGGGCGGAGATGGTCGGGGATTTGGTGGCGGAGAGCCGTGGAGGGCTTCTCGGTGAGGAGGAGGACGCGCTCCCGGAAGTCGGAGTAGGAGTCGTGCTCCTCCTCCGACGATATGGAGGAAGAGGAGGAGGGCAAAAGGCGTGTGTGGAGAGGAAAGGCGCGGTGGGCCTTCAAGGCGGCGGCTCAGCGGGAGAGGTGGTGGAGGACGACCGCCCGCATTGTTCTGCTGTTGTGCAAGGCGGTGCGGGAAAGAGCGGGGTTGGACGGTGGTGAATGGGTCCGGTCTCAGCATTCATGTGGTAGAAATAATGTTTGCATGGAGTGATTAGATTCTGATTGTTAGGAGATGTTACTGTTAATATATGTATTTTATTTTTTTATTGAGGAGAGAGGTATATTTTTATGGGATTTTTACCCTGCAGATCCTATAAACTTTGCCAATCACCTCCACGTAAACTTGTCAACTCTTACCCCATGAACCCTTAGGTGGCGTTTGGTTGGTGGGTTATCCAGGGGTGGATAACCCGGTTTTGTGTTTGTGTGTTTGGTTGGTGGGTTAAGGGTTGGGAGGGTTTGTGTGATGTGATTGTATTGGAATTTGAAAAAGTTGGTAGTTATTATGGTATGATTGTATTGAAATTTGAAAAAGTGAGTGGTTGTTGTGATGTGATTGTATTGAAGTTTGGAATAGTGAGTAGAAGTTGAGTATTTTATGATTTTTAGATGATATGATGGTATAATATATAATTTTTTTGATGGGAAGGGAGTGGGCTCCACTAATGGGTTAAAAAGGGGGGTTTTTTGGGGGTTACCCACCCAAAGTGGGAGTAACCCCTCAACCGAACGTGGCCTTAGCGTAATACGTTTTAAGGGATTTTTACCCAGCAGACCCTATGAACATTTTAAAATGTCTCTACGACCTTTTGCACAACGTAATTACCCCTCGACCTCGTAAATTACCCCAAGAACCCCTATGGGCTTAAAACATATTACCCGAAGGGTTCATGGGGTAAGAGTTGGCAAGTTTAGGGGGACGAGGGGGGGAATAGGCTGTTTCAAAGGCCGTAGAGGTGATTGATAAAGTTTATAGGGTCTGCCGGGTAAAAATCTCATGTTTTAAACCCTTGGGAGTTCTTGGGGTAATTTATAGGGTCGATGGGGTAATTACGTTGTCCAGAAGGTCGTAGAGGCATTTTAAAATGTTTATAGGGTCTGTTGGGTAAAAAACGTTTATGAGGTAGGAGATGTGACTGTTTAATATTTTATCGAAGAGACGAGAGAGAGAGAAATGAACAGTATATTAAAATAAACTAGGCTATGTTTGGTTGAAAACATTTTTTTGTTAAGAAAATATTTATTGCATACGTATAGGAATGCCAATTTACTTTGACTCGTCGCATACCTGATCCAAACCTACTCTATTTAAAGATCTGAAGTCAGTATCATTTATTTTTGAACAGGTTTTGGGTTTTAAACTTCTTGTACGAGTATGGGTATTTGTCGGAGATTTTCTTGTGGGTATCCGAACCCAAATTTGAATATAAATATAATTGCAATTATTATATATATAATTATAAACATAATTACAATTACAAAAATGAATGCAACAACCATACCAAAACCTTTTTCCCATAAATATGAATATAATTAATGAAAGGAAATTTTGTTGATTATATGTAAGTTAAAATATGAGGTTGTAATTATTAATGAATAGATCAATTTCTTGCAAATTCCTTCATTTTTCCATGAAATATATAGGGGAATAAGTTAAAATTTTAATTATATAAAATGGTGGACATTTTCTATTTGATAAAATGATACCTTTAGGAGCATTAGCATTGATATTTCATTTTGTCAATTTTTTGTGACATTACCTTAATAAATATTTGAATTATTATATTCTTTATATTGATGACTCCAGATACCTTCCAATGTTAACCACATTAAAAGGAAAAAATAGTATTAATAAGTTGGACAGAATGATAAAAGTAAAATTCGAAAAAGAAAAGAAGAACCAACAAATAAAGTCAGCCCAATCATGGCTGAAGACAACATGCAAGATGCGATTATTAAAATATTATAAATAAAATATGTAGGAAGTTACAACAAATCTACACAATTGAAGTATATTGATAGAATACTTATTCTCAAAGCTCCCTTCCATCTTAAAATTATCCATCTAGTTGTCTTCGACGTTATAATACTTACATATGATATATAAGGTATACAAAATTTGTAACATGTAGATTTCCATATGTGGATAATAATTGAGAAAAGTAATCAGAAGAAACAAAAATACCAAATTAGAAAAGAGGCAATATTGAGCTTTTTTAATTAACGAAACCAAGTTTCAATTTCTAATCATAAATATAATTATACAAACAATCAATAAGTAGTAACCATTTCAGCATTAGAAATTAATAAGAACATAATATAGAATCACTATTTTTTTGAAATATGTATAATATTTAATTTTTGAATGAAACGTAGAGGTCATAAAATTTGCCCATAGTAGTCTATAAATGAAATTGCTTAGAAGTGATGGTAGTTTCTTAGAAAAAAAACTAAAAAAACAAACATATATTATTATTTTATTGCAATAAATATATTAAAGTTATTTTCAGTAAGAAGTGATTGTAAACCATGAATCCTAAGGGAAAAACCTTGAAAAAGTATCATTAGCAGTAGCAGTTGTGACAATGCACAGGCAGTGCTTCGACACAAAGATATTAGCTGTAAAAATATAATTAGGAAAAAATGGCTAATTAAGAAAGAAGGCAGGAAATATAGAAAACTTTAAAATAGTAAAAGAAACAGATCCAATTTCTATGAATACAAACAACACTACATACAAATAAATAAATAATGACCATTTCACCAACGTAAAGATATATATAGCAGAAGCTCATATAGACAAAATTTGATCATCAGTTGATAATAATTTAACTAGAAGTTTGGAAATTGATTCTTCAAATGGTCCATAAGTTGTTGGAATATGTGTAATCAAATTATCCTGCAATTTGGTTCCTTCTATGGCATACAAAATTGCCACAACATCTCAAGCAATTTAATTTTTTCCCATTGTAAAAGACATAATTGTTGTGGAGCGTGATTATTGTCTTTTAAAAATTATAGACATGAGGAAAAAATGTAAAAAAAATACCTGAACTAATCGTGTTAGATCTAGAAACATTGTGAATAAAGGGGGCAACTCAATTGCTGAAACACGTGAAAGAAGTTGTCAGTAAGACGTAATCTTAACCAATGAAAGAAGTATTGTTTTGCACATGGACATACACTTAAATTTACAATAAGCCGAGTTTGATGCCGCGGAACGATAAATAACCTATTAACCAAATCATGCAAAAATAGTAGAAAACCTTATGAAGCATTCATGCATCATGAAAAAATTGCAGGAAGTTACGATTTAGGAAGGATGTTGTCAGCTATTTCATATATAAAAAATTAAAGGAAGATAATTGACATAAACGATCAATATTAAACAACGACATAAACATTATTGTATGTATAAAAAGGTAGATGCCATTTATAATTTGTAAACAAAGACAACATATTCAAATTGTTACATAAGAAAAAACAGTAACAATTCCTATGAAGCATTATTGCACTAAGAAAAATGTTAGGAAGAAAGCATCATTTATATGATATATGAAATATTACCTGGCACTTTATTTTTTTCCTTTTAGGATAGGTGTTTTATTTTTCTGTTTAAAAAGTGTTGGGAAAATAAGAGAATGTGTTTATTCCATCCGCCCTAGGCTCTTTTATATAGGAGAGTAGCCTATGGGTAAATTACATAAAGAGTCCAACAGAAAATAAAAATATATGAAAGAGTACAGAAGTGAATAATCTATCTCTACACTCCCCCTCAAGGTGGAGCATAGATATCAATCATGCTTAGCTTGGATGAACACTTTTGGAAAGGCCCTCGAAGTAACGCCTTGGTAAAAATGTATGCAGTCTGATTCTCTGAGCTAACATGGGATGTAACAATAATCTCCTTCTGAATCATGTCACGGATGAAGTGATAATTGACCTCAAAGTGCTTTTGGTCCGCTCATGGAATGCTGGATTATTTGCAATGAATAGAGCCGCCTAATTGTCACATTCTAGAGCCATAGGAAGAGGAACATCTATATGTAGATCTGTGAGCACATCCTTTACCCACATCATTTCAGTACTGACCTGAGCCATAGCCCTATATTCAGATTCTGCACTGGACCTTGCTGCAACCGTTTGCTTCTTGCTTCTCCATGAGACTAGAGAATCTCCAACGTACACAACAAACCCAGTTGTGGAGTTTCTGTCCTTGGGGCACCCTGCGTAGTCTGCATCTGCACAAGCAGATATAGTAATCTTCTTGCCTTTCTTAAACAATAGACCCGCACCTAGAGATGACTTAAGATACCTGAGTATCATGTGTATAGCATCCTGTTAGCAATGTGAGCCCGAGGCGAACCATTCCTACAATAAATGTTATTGTAATAAATGATTTATCAATAAAAGTTATTGATGTTTTGTTTCACTCCCTTTCTGATATTGAATGAATGAATGCACTATAAGGTCCCTCTGTACAATAAGGGTTATGTACCATGGCCAACTTGATAATCATACAGCTGTTGATTCAATGATTGAATCATAGAGGCTGATGCTTGGATGAATATCTAAGGAGTTAGATAGAGGACTCATCAAGCATCATCAATGATTAACAAGTAGTGATCTCCAGTCTGAGTGGGAGATGGCAATCCCATCTCATTAGACTGATATCTGGTCGACCTCTTGATGCAGGTCCTCTGCATAGGAATATTGATTCGGAGGTATCAGATTAGTTAAGTCAATGAGTTGACTTAACGAGATCGAGATAACCAAAGACCTATGATGAATACTGTCACATCACAGGCAAACATCCTCTGACCAGAGACAGATATATTACTATATGTCTGAGCATGTACATTTGGCAGACCAATAGGTTGATGACCTAATCAAGGTCTATACACTGGCGAGCTGGTGTGCATGTAAGGGCATATGAGTAATATGATCTCTCAAAGGGATCATACAGGTTCACTTGTGAATCGGGAGACATGAACTCACTCATGAGGTATTGGGATTGACCAAATTCCATGCATGGTCATCATGCTTTAGAAGCATGATATGAATTTGAAGGTAGGATATATGCTTTGTGAAAGCATATGATCTGTACCATATCCCAAGGACCAAGATTGAGAAACTTAATGATCAGACTATGAAGATGACAGTGTAAAAGTGATCTTTATCTTCATAATGATCACGAGTCTTCCAGTATGCAGGATGTGCAGGTATTAGGAATACCTGAAGGGTGATTTGATCATAAACGATTGTATAACCATGACGCTTCCATTCCGAGGGAGTGATGAAACAGGTCTGGATTTTAGTGACTCCTCTCATTAGAGAAGTGACCTAACCTTAGTCCATGTATTGGACATTGATCTGAATGAGATTCAGATGCAATAAGAAGATTAGGTTTACGGTCTTGATTTGATCAAGCATCTATGAGAGGTCCATGGGATCTGGATTTGAGATGTGATCTTAATATCCAAGTCACTATACGTGGAACAATACAATCGCCCTGTCCTTATCTCCAAGTATCTGAGGAGAAATAGCATTATTCTTAAATGGTTTAAGAACAATTCCATGAGATCTAAGCAAAGAGAAGTTGATAATTAAATGTGATTTAATTATCATGATGTATGAGATATTATCCAATATAATTAAATGTGATTTAATTATTATGGTTAAGAATAATGTGGATAGTAATATCCAATTATTCATAATACATATTATAAATGTGATTTATAATATACTAGAGAGAGTTATATATAATTTATATTAGTAGATTAATTATTAATGTGTATTGGATACACATTGTCTAATTAATTGAAAATATAAATTACATTTTGTTTTGGGTTGTGAATGTGATTCACAATATTTCAATGTCAAGATTGCAATAATCCCAAAATTAATTGAGAATTATTTTTGGTGAAAAATTGTTGGGAAAATAAGTAGAGAGAAATATTAGGAGATATGCAATCCCATGTAATCCATGGGATTGCCCTCCCCATATGGAAGAGGGGGGGGCAGCACCAATTCCATTTAGGAGTTGGTGGCCGTCCACCTCTCCTAATGGGGAAGGAGGCTCCCAATTGATTTCTCACTCCTTATTTGATTGGTTTAATTTGGTATTAATATATATTTGATTTATCAAATATATTTAATCAAAATTAAATCACAAGTTGTTGGCTTTTACCAACAACAATCTTGACCATTGGAATATCATAAATCAATCTCAACCATTGATTTTATGAGACACATGGATTGAGATCCATGGATCCCAAAACCCTATAAATAGAGAGGCATACTTGGCTCTCTCTTTTACACAAGCTATTGTAGCAAAACTCTCTCTCTCTCTTTCTCATACTCGACGCCCCTTCTTGCCTTCTCTTCTTGGTGGCCGTCCACCTTGGTGGAAGAGAAACGTCGACGCCCGCGCCCTCGTGCTGCCGCCTCGACGCTCTGCGGTTCTTCGTCTACCTGGAGTGCTGCACTCGCGAGGGAGACGTACGATCTCGTGTGTCGAGATCAGGAGCAACCGCGCTTGGATCAACATCTTGGATTGCGAGGACACCGCGGTTCATCCCCGCGCTCGCAAGCGATCTCTCCGACGATCGGACTTGAGACAGGAGGTCTCTTCTCTTAGAGACTCGATCAACCACGCTTCAAGAGGTATTGCATTATACTTGCTGTGGTTATAGATGAAACGATCCGAGAATGGTTCTTGGATCATGTGGTTTCATCGAATAAAATTTTGAATTCCGCTGCACCGAACAACTAGTGCGACTAGTCGTTCTTCGTCGTATCCGATACGATGCTCACGCTTCCGTGATGCGCTTGAGGATCTCTCCATATCCTTCAAGTGGTATCAGAGCCTTAGGTCGACGGTTTCGAATAATGATTCGCTAACCAAGGACGATTTGGGTTCATTTAGGTCGCGAAAGTTTTCATCGCATTTGATTTCGCAGATCTGTTTAGTAAATAAATTCGGCACTGTTTAAATTGTTTAAACACGAATTTTTTAATTGGATTATGTTCCCCATTAAATAAGGAAACCATAGGATCTGAGTTTGCGTAAATCGGATTTCGTATGCTCGAGATATGGTCGTTTTAATGGACATGTATGCACTGTTGCGGGAACTGTGAATCTGAACATGATTAAAATGTTAATTACTGTTTAGACTTGCCTCGAAATGCGTGAAACATCACTTAGGTTCTGTCCTAAATCTAATTAGCAAACTTTAGAAATTGACTTTGCTTAATTTGGATTTAATATGATTGAGATATGTCAATTTTAGTAAGTAGGGGTCACTGCTGAAATTGCCTTCCTAATCTAGAACCAAGTGATTGTCAATTAGAGAAATTAATTGTTAATTTCGTGAAATAATCTTGAAAAATATTTGTGAAATATTGAAACATGATTATTTGCCTAATTGACTTGGCCCCAACCAATTAGATGATTAGATTTGATCTAAACCTTGATTGGAACTACAATCATCAAACTTCTTGCTTGAATAGGACTTGGGAATTTGCCTAGCAAATTTCCTTAAAATCAAAATTGTTTTGATTACTATATGGTATAATTTCGGTTGAAAAACCGATGATCATCTCAAGTACAAAATAATCAATTTGGCATTATCCTTTCCCGAGGTGGATATGGTGTCTAGTCGGGGATCGCTGGGTCAGCGGGTTGCAACGTATGTGGTCCGCCCCACTCCCGTCGGTACTGGCCATGACAACGGGTAGGGCCGGGATAATGTCCGAGGGATTATGATGTATTTTTCTAATTATTAAAATTCGAATTAATACGTACTTTGAGATTAATATCATATATGTATATTCAAGCATAAAATTAAGTTTGATTGATTAAATTGGATTGATAATTAATTTAATATGATTAAGTTAATTATATCCAATTGAAAATACTCTAATATGATTAGAGTTAATAATTCCCTTGGAAGAATTAATTATATGAATGAGATTCATAGTAATTAATTAAATTTGAATAAGAGATGGAGGATCACATAAGTGACATCCATGGTCTCCCGTCAAGGCGAAGGGTTTCGTCGCCAAATATTATATGTGGGAGACGCCTGTCCGAAGTGACAGCTCCCACATATGATCCGTTTGGATCGGGCTCGTCGCTTCTCGAAAGAGTAAGGACGTATGCGTAGTGACCCCAATATCGGGTCCTCATATTATTGGGGCGATATTGGATTGCGCATAGCGAGTTGTATTCCTGTTGACGGTTGGTTCAATTAATGACGAGTCAACATCACCTTAGGGGTGGTGGGCTCGGGTATTAAAGACCGAATTGGGAAATGCAAGTTGGACTTGCAAGGCGGAATGTGTTCCCGCTTCTCTTTATCGGAGTCATAGGTTCTCATATTATTGGGATATGACAATGATAAAGAGGAGATCCCAGTTCTTGCTTGAGATATGTTGGTAAGTATATCTCCTACTTTGAAAGTGAATAAGGGAATAAACTTTCATAGTTGACATAGCAAGACTAATTTGATTTAAAATGCCTTAATCAAATAAAATTAAATTGAATATATGATTATATGTTCTAATATAGTGCATTCTCAATTTCAGAAAATGAAGGCCATGAACCCACTGAACAGGCTTCTGGAGGTCAACCAATTGACCGGACCAAATTACTCGGATTGGATCCGTAATTTGGAGCTTGTGCTTTCGGCGGAGCGCATCAGTTATGTGCTCCATGAAAACAAACTTGAAAACCCTAAATCTAAGGAAGACAAAGCATATAATGACAAGTATGATGAAGATCATGTCTTGGCTAGATGCTACATCTTGGGTTCTCTCTCCAATGTTCTTCAGAAGCAACATGTGGAGATGAGTACTTGCCAGGATATAATGCAGAATCTGAAGGATATGTTTGGTGACATTAACCGCACCCAGCGGTACAATGTTATGAAAGATCTTCTTCGCTGTAAGATGCAGGAAGGGACCTCGGTCCGCGATCATGTGCTCAAAATGTTTGGGTACTTGTCAGAGCTTGAGACTCTGGGGGCGACGATGGATGCAGACATGCAATCTGATTTCATTCTGCTGTCATTGCCCAAATCTTTCAATAACTTTGTGGTGTCATTCCACATGAATAAGCTGGAACTGACAAATGCTGGGCTTCTTGCTGCATTAAAGTCTGCAGAAGACGTAATGAAGAAAGATGGTCCCTCTGGCACTGCAATGGTTGCACAGGTCAAAGGGAAGCGCGGTCGGAAGCAAGGTTCTCGGAAGGGCCCGGCCCAGAAGAGAAAGAAGAAGGGACAAGGTGTTGCCTCATCTTCCAATGCATCCACTTTAATGGCGTCGAAGAAAACCGACGTTTGTCACCACTGCAAGAAGCCGGGGCACTGGAAGCGTAATTGCCCAGATTACCTGAAGTCGGTCGACAAAGGTAAAGCCCCAGCAGGTATGAAATCTACTCTTATCATTGAAACCAGCTTTCTCGTTGGACGAGAAGGAAGTTGGGTAGTTGACTCTGGTGCTTCTGTTCATGTATGCAATTCGTTGCATTTGTTTCAGGAAACTAGATAGCTTGAAGAAGGGGAGATAGTCATCCAGATGGGATCTGATGCAAGTGTTGCAGCAGTCGCCGTCGGGACCTGCAGACTATCATTATCTAGTGGAAGAGTCCTAGTACTTAAAGAGTGTCTTTATGTACCTGAAGTCAGAAGGAATTTAATATCTGTATCTAAGCTAGTTAGAAGTGGATATTCATTCCTATTTTGTAATAAATTAGTCATAAATCATTATGATAAATATATTGCAGAGGGTATTTTGACTTCTGGAGGACTATATGAATTGTGCATTAATGAGCATGTCATGAATGTTACAACCACTAATAAAAACCCTAAAAGATCCAGGAGTAATATAAATCATTCAAACATGATTTGGCATCAAAGGCTTGGTCATTTATCTGTTGATAGGATCAATATATTGATAAAGGATGGACCTTTGGATTTTCTACAGGTTCAGCCTTTACCTACCTGTGAACATTGTATTCGAGGTAAAATGACCAGGATGCCTTTTCGTAACAAGGTTACAAGATGTGAAGGTATTATTGACCGAATACATACTGATGTATGCGGTCCCTTCAGTACCGCGACTCGAAATGGATATCAATATTATTTGACATTTATTGATGACCATTCGCGATACGGGTTTATCTTCCTATTACGTCATAAGTCTGAAACCTTTGAAAAGTTCAAAGAGTTCAAGGTTTTGGTTGAGAACCAAACCAATAGGAAGATTAAACGAATTCGATCTGATCGAGGTGGCGAGTACCTATCAGATGAATTTAAGGAATACCTTAAAGAGAATGGAATTATTTCCAATCTCACTCCTCCTGGAACTCCCCAACTTAATGGTGTTGCTGAAAGACGTAACAGAACCATCATGGATATGGTTCGTTCAATGATGAGTAAGGCACATTTACCACTTAGTTTCTGGGGATATGCAGTAGAGACTGCAATATATATCCTAAATAAGATTCCTAGCAAATCTGTACCTAAGACTCCTCATGAGCTCTGGTATGGAACCAAACCTAGTGTTAATCACTTGAGGGTTTGGGGTTGCTTGGTCCATGCAAAGAATGTGGATGCAAGTAAGCTAGAATCTCACTCTCGTGAGTGCTACTTCATTGGGTATGTTAAAGATGGTATTGGATATCAACTTTATGACCCTGAGACCCAAAAGGTTTTTGTCTCTAGAGATGTGAAATTTCTGGAGGATGATTTCCTTAAAGGTCAAGACTAAAGTGAAGTAGAGGAACTCATTGAGTCCCCTGAGGATTCTGAGCTTCCTGAACCAGAAACTGAAGAAGTAAATAAAGATGATACACCCATACCTCTTCGAAGGAGTTCGAGGGTGATTGCACCACCTGAAAGGTATGGATTCCATGTGTCAGGTGAAACTGACAGTGATCCTACTTCATTTGATGAAGCACTCGCGGATCATGACATGGATAGATGGATGCTAGCAATGAAGTCAGAAATTGACTCCATGCATAAGAATGGTGTATGGACCCTAGAGGATCCACCTAAAGGGGTAAAACCCATTGGGTGCAAATGGATCTTCAAGAGAAAGAGGGGACCTGATGGGAAAGTAGAGACTTTCAAGGCACGGCTCGTAGCCAAGGGCTACACACAGAGAGAAGGCATCGACTACGATGAGACATTCTCTCCTGTGGCTATGCTTAAATCCATCAGGGCATTGCTGGCTATAGCTGCATATCTTGACTACGACATCTGGCAGATGGACGTCAAGACGGCTTTCCTCAATGGATACCTCGAGGAGGATATCTACATGGAGCAGCCCCAGGGCTTCATAACTGAGGATGGCAAAGTATGCAAGCTGAAGAAATCCATCTATGGGCTCAAGCAAGCTTCTCGTAGCTGGAACATCAGATTTGACGAAACCATAAAGAGTTATGATTTTGTGCAGAATCCTGATGAACCTTGTGTGTACAAGAAGCTTAGTGGGAGCGCCATTGTGTTCATCGTGCTTTATGTAGATGACATCCTTATCATTGGGAATGATACAGGGATGATGACCAGTGTGAAGATTTGGCTGTCCAATACCTTTGAGATGAAAGATCTTGGAGAAGCCTCTTACATCTTGGGTCTGAAGCTGTTCAGAAACCGAGAGAAGAGGATATTGGGATTGTCACAACAAGGATACATTAAGAAGATTCTTGAACGATTCCGTATGTATAGTTCCAAGAAAGGATTCCTACCCTTAAGACATGGTATCCACCTGTCTAAAGGAATGGCTCCTCAAACTGTTGAGGAAAAGAAGGCCATGGCTGGATGTCCTTATGCATCAGCCGTAGGAAGCTTAATGTATGCCATGATGTGTACCAGGCCAGATATCTGCCATGCAGTGGGAGTGGTAAGTCGTTACCAATCCTGCTATGGAGAACAACACTGGAATGCAGTAAAGAACATATTCAAATATCTTAGACGGACGCAAGATTACATCTTGGTCTATGGAGATGGTGATCTCCAAGTCTTGGGATATACAGATTCTGACTTCCAATCGGATATTGATGATCGAAAGTCGACATCAGGGTTTGTGTTCCTGTTGAACGGTGGTGCTGTGAGCTGGAGAAGCAAGAAGCAGGACACTACGGCAGATTCAACGACAGAAGCCGAATACATTGCCGCATCGGATGCTGCAAAGGAGGCGGTGTGGTTGCGCAAGTTCGTCCAGGAGCTTGGCGTAGTTTCCTCTGATACTCCCATCCCGCTACTCTGTGATAACACGGGAGCCATTGCCCAGGCGAAGGAACCCAGATGGCTCAGAAGAGCAAGCACGTAGAAAGGAAATACCACATCATTCGGGAGATTCAAAAGCGTGGTGACATCATCATCACCAAGGTGGCCTCCGCCGACAACGTTGCTGATCCTCTTACCAAACCTCTGACACAGAAGGTTTTTGACCAGCATGTAATGAGTATGGGTTTAAGGCTTGTTCCTGAATGGTTCTGAGGGCTAGTGGGAGATTGTTAGCAATGTGAGCCCGAGGCGAACCATTCCTACAATAAATGTTATTGTAATAAATGATTTATCAATAAAAGTTATTGATGTTTTGTTTCACTCCCTTTCTGATATTGAATGAATGAATGCACTATAAGGTCCCTCTGTACAATAAGGGTTATGTACCATGGCCAACTTGATAATCATACAGCTGTTGATTCAATGATTGAATCATAGAGGCTGATGCTTGGATGAATATCTAAGGAGTTAGATAGAGGACTCATCAAGCATCATCAATGATTAACAAGTAGTGATCTCCAGTCTGAGTGGGAGATGGCAATCCCATCTCATTAGACTGATATCTGGTCGACCTCTTGATGCAGGTCCTCTGCATAGGAATATTGATTCGGAGGTATCAGATTAGTTAAGTCAATGAGTTGACTTAACGAGATCGAGATAACCAAAGACCTATGATGAATACTGTCACATCACAGGCAAACATCCTCTGACCAGAGACAGATATATTACTATATGTCTGAGCATGTACATTTGGCAGACCAATAGGTTGATGACCTAATCAAGGTCTATACACCGGCGAGCTGGTGTGCATGTAAGGGCATATGAGTAATATGATCTCTCAAAGGGATCATACAGGTTCACTTGTGAACCGGGAGACATGAGCTCACTCATGAGGTATTGGGATTGACCAAATTCCATGCATGGTCATCATGCTTTAGAAGCATGATATGAATTTGAAGGTAGGATATATGCTTTGTGAAAGCATATGATCTGTACCATATCCCAAGGACCAAGATTGAGAAACTTAATGATCAGACTATGAAGATGACAGTGTAAAAGTGATCTTTATCTTCATAATGATCATGAGTCTTCCAGTATGCAGGATGTGCAGGTATTAGGAATACCTGAAGGGTGATTTGATCATAAACGATTGTATAACCATGACGCTTCCATTCCGAGGGAGTGATGAAACAGGTCTGGATTTTAGTGACTCCTCTCATTAGAGAAGTGACCTAACCTTAGCCCATGTATTGGACATTGATCTGAATGAGATTCAGATGCAATGAGAAGATTAGGTTTACGGTCTTGATTTGATCAAGCATCTATGAGAGGTCCATGGGATCTGGATTTGAGATGTGATCTCAATATCCAAGTCACTATACGTGGAACAATACAATCGCCCTGTCCTTATCTCCAAGTATCTGAGGAGAAATAACATTATTCTTAAATGGTTTAAGAACAATTCCATGAGATCTAAGCAAAGAGAAGTTGATAATTAAATATGATTTAATTATCATGATGTATGAGATATTATCCAATATAATTAAATGTGATTTAATTATTATGGTTAAGAATAATGTGGATAGTAATATCCAATTATTCATAATACATATTATAAATGTGATTTATAATATACTAGAGAGAGTTATATATAATTTATATTAGTAGATTAATTATTAATGTGTATTGGATACACATTGTCTAATTAATTGAAAATATAAATTACATTTTGTTTTGGGTTGTGAATGTGATTCACAATATTTCAATGTCAAGATTGCAATAATCCCAAAATTAATTGAGAATTATTTTTGGTGAAAAATTGTTGGGAAAATAAGTAGAGAGAAATATTAGGAGATATGCAATCCCATGTAATCCATGGGATTGCCCTCCCCATATGGAAGAGGGGGGGCGGCACCAATTCCATTTAGGAGTTGGTGGCCGTCCACCTCTCCTAATGGGGAAGGAGGCTCCCAATTGATTTCTCACTCCTTATTTGATTGGTTTAATTTGGTATTAATATATATTTGATTTATCAAATATATTTAATCAAAATTAAATCACAAGTTGTTGGCTTTTACCAACAACAATCTTGACCATTGGAATATCATAAATCAATCTCAACCATTGATTTTATGAGACACATGGATTGAGATCCATGGATCCCAAAACCCTATAAATAGAGAGGCATACTTGGCTCTCTCTTTTACACAAGCTATTGTAGCAAAACTCTCTCTCTCTCTTTCTCATACTCGACGCCCCTTCTTGCCTTCTCTTCTTGGTGGCCGTCCACCTTGGTGGAAGAGAAACGTCGACGCCCGCGCCCTCGTGCTGCCGCCTCGACGCTCTGCGGTTCTTCGTCTACCTGGAGTGCTGCACTCGCGAGGGAGACGTACGATCTCGTGTGTCAAGATCAGGAGCAACCGCGCTTGGATCAACATCTTGGATTGCGAGGACACCGCGGTTCATCCCCGCGCTCGCAAGCGATCTCTCCGACGATCGGACTTGAGACAGGAGGTCTCTTCTCTTAGAGACTCGATCAACCACGCTTCAAGAGGTATTGCATTATACTTGCTGTGGTTATAGATGAAACGATCCGAGAATGGTTCTTGGATCATGTGGTTTCATCGAATAATTTTTTAAATTCCGCTGCACCGAACAACTAGTGCGACTAGTCGTTCTTCGTCGTATCCGATACGACGCTCACGCTTCCGTGATGCGCTTGAGGATCTCTCCATATCCTTCACATCCATGTGTGCCTGACGTGGTTGCTCCATAAACTGGCTCACTCGACTTACAGCAAAGGAGATATCGGGCCTGGTGATAGTAACGTAGAGAAGTTTGCCCACCAGTTCTCTGTATCTTCTCTTATCCACCTCATCAGTGTCATCATCATATAGCCTCATACTGGGATCCATAGGTGTAGTTGCAGGTCGGCAACCAAGCGTTCCCGTTTCACTCAACAGGTCAGTGACATATTTCCTTTGGGTCATTACCAACCCATGAGGATTTCTAGCAAACTCCAGCCCCAGAAAATATCTCAGAACTCCAAGGTTCTTGGTAACGAACTCACGGCCCAGCATTTCTTTTGCCCCCTAAATTCCATGTTCATCATCACCTGTAATCATAATGTCATCTACATATACCATAATAGCAACAATACCTCTAGGTGTCTTTTCTATAAACAGAGAATGATCAGCATTTGACTGTCTGTATCCCTGTTTCTCAAACAGGTCTGAGAGCTTCTAGAACCAAGCTCTGGGGCTCTGCTTAAGGCCATAGATAGCCTTATGAAGTCTGCACACCGTAGGACTCTCCCCCTCAACAGAAAACCCAGGTGGTTGTTGCATGTAGACTTCCTCCTGTAAATCATAGTATAGGAACACATTCTTCATATCTAACTGATACAATGGCCAATCATGAGTAACGGCAACAGAGAGGAGAATCCGTAGGGTGGAATGGCGAGCAACTGGTGAGAATGTATCAAGATAATCCACCCTATACGTCTGTGTAAAGCCGCGAGCTACAAGGCGAGCTTTGTATCTGTCAATGCTACCATCTGCATTCTGCTTAACTGTAAAGACCCACTTGCAGCTAACTGTAGACACATTAGTAGGTGCAGGGACAAGACTCCAGGTCCCTCTGGACTGAAGAGCTGCCATTTCTTCTTCCATGGCCAAGCGCCATCGACTATCCTTCAGAGAATCTTGATAATTCCGTGGAATATCCACTATTGACAATGCAAGGGCAAAAATCCTGAATTCACCAGTCAGACGGTCAAACGACATAGAAGATGCTATAGGGTATGACACGCAACTCCGCTTCTGCTTTCGTAAAGCAATAGGTACATCTAAAACATCTATCTCCTCAGTGGGCCTCTGCAACACATCCTGCTCAGGAAGATCATCAGATCCATCAATAGAAATATTTTCATAACATACCTCAGGCAAGCTAGATGATGAGCGGTGACCATGAGCAGAAGCAGGCCGACGAGTATAGTGGAATGGTAGTGATGAAACATGCACTGCGACAGGAGGCGAAGGAGATGATAATGGTTCTGGTGGTGGTGGTGGTGGTGACATGTATATGACCTCGGGCGTGTCAGAGGGAACCAAGTGATCTCCTGTGGACGAGAAGTACATAATGGATTCAAAAAAGGTGACATCAGCACTGACGAAATACCTCATTCGCAATGGATCATAACACTTGTACCCCTTCTGAGTTCTGGAGTACCCGACAAAGATACACTTGACAACCCTAGGAGAGAGCTTATCAGACCCAGAAGACAACTTGTGAACAAATGCAACTGCGCCAAACACACGAGGAGTAAGAGAGAACAACTCTTTGTCAGGGAAAATAAGAGAGAATGAGATCTTCTCACCTAAGATAAGGACGACATTCGATTAATAAGGTAACATGCTGTAAGAACAACATCACCCCAGAAAGAATGTGGAGCATTACTCTGTATAAGAAGCGACCTGGTGACATAGAGCAAATAACGGTGTTTCCTTTCAGTAACCCCATTTTGTTGGGAAGTATAGACACATGATGTTTGGTGGATAATCTCTTGAGATGAGAAATAATTGGTTAGGGTATGAGTACAGAATTCCAGGGCATTATCACTTCTCACAATTTTAACAGATGCAGAAAAGACATTACGAACTTCATTGATGAAATTTATGATAATATTTCCCGCTTCAGATTCATTCTTTAACAGTTAGACCCACGATACACGAGAGAAATCATCCACAATAACTATATAAAACATGTGTCCCTGATGATCAGGAACACGACTAGGACCCTAGATATCGACATGAAATAACTCAAACTTGGAGGTACTACTCCGACACTGACGACTGGGAAAAGTAGACCTATGATGTTTTCCCAACTGAAATGCCTCACAATGAATAGACGTGTGAGGTGAAACCTGAGGTAACACATGACGCAGCTTATGAAGTGGAAGATATCCAAAGAGCAGGTGCCACAGTGATGGGGAGATGGACCCAGCAGGTAGAGATGAGGTTCCGGCATAGGGAGTCCTACTAAGACGATAGAGACCGCCTTGCTCATAGCCACACCCAATCACGTTGCCCGTAAGGATGTCCTGGAAAACAAGGGAAGATGGATCAAAAATTGTCCGGCAATGCAAATCTTTTATAAGTTGGCTAATGGATAACAAATTCATCGAAAAATCAGGTGCATGTAACACATTCTTGAGATGCATTGATGGAGTCAATCTAGTCTCCCCCTGACCAGTAATCGGGGAATGTGTTCCATTAGCAATAACTACTGTTCCACCTGGAGGAACCTGTCTGTATCCTGTAAGTAGATCTTGATCACCACACAGATGATGTGTGGCACCAGAGTCCATAATCCACTCTAAAGTATCTGATCCACTACTGCTAGTGAATGCATAGGTGCTACCTGATGTGCTGGTGGATGCAAATGCGACAACGTCGGTGTGGCTCTCAGAAGTAGATGCTGATGTAGCGGGACCAGATGGAGGAATGATGCCCCTCAGACGGGCTACAGGATCATCAAAGCGTTGATCCATAGATGACGCAGATGGGGGCTCAATCTGTTCAGCGACTTGTGCAGAAGCTGGAAAGCCATGCTTAGAGTAGCTTGTGTCCTCAGTATGTCCAGAACGATGGCAAAAGATACACGACAGTCGAGTGCGGCCTCCTCTACCGCGAGGTCCACGACCTCAAAACTGATGGTAATGTCCTCGACCTCGATTTGCTTCCATGGCTGAGGTTGTTGAATTTGTAGCATATGATGGAACATTGATGCGACTCAGCCTATGAAATGCTTCCTCCATATAAGGAATAGTAGAGTCTGCCAGGATCTGGGAACGTGCTGCCTCGTACTCTGGATCAAGGGCAGCAAGAAAAACGCCTACCATAGTAGCATTCCGGTAGATCTTCTGTTGCTCTGGAGTGGTTGTCAGGGGCATGAAGCTATAGAGCTTCTCAAACATTCCTCGTAGGGATGTGCATAGAGAGTGTAGAGGCCGTCCATTCTGCTTGATAGTAAATATGTCATGCTGGAGTTGCAGAATCTTTGTCTCATTCTTTGCCTGAGAATATGTAGCAGCCAGAATATCCAACATTGCTTTGGTTGTGGGCTGATGGAGAATATCATTGGCAATCTCAATTGCTTAGCCAAACATTGGCATATGCATCATCTGCCTCCCATGAGGCATTGACCCCAGTCTTCTCAGCAGGCTCTTCTTCAGTAAGAATGTGTTTCTTACCGGTTGACTTCATCATACTCATGAACTGCATAGCCCACAGTTCATAATTCGAACCATCCATCTTCACAATCGGCGCTGGACCTCGGAAGGCGCCTATAGATGGGATATTTGCCTTGCTTTCTGACATAGTGATAACAGAAGACTGGGGTAGTAGACTGAAGATATAATCGTCTACACAGACATAAATGGGTTTAGTTGCATATGTAGACTACAAGCAACCAAACCCATTACTTTGGAGGCGCGCGCGCTTGACTTAGGGTTCTGCGTGCACGAGAGTCAAGATTTTTAGGTGACACGCGAGAGGCACCCACGAAGATCACGCGCGCTCAGGGGACAACACGTTGTGTTACCACGCAAAGGTGCACGGTATGCGCAGGTCAACCATTTAGGAGGCGCGCAAGGGGACCTTGCTTTGGGTCAGAGCACGCATAATACCCACCGTGCGCAGACACCGATCTCGCGAGTTTGCGAGATCAAAGGCGAAGGCGCATAGGCGGAGCACGTGGAGGCGTGCAGAGGCTCACAGGAGCGCGCGGAGGCGCACAGGAGCACACGGGGGTCGAAGACGACGCGCGCTGAGGCACATGGAGGTGCGCAGAAGCACGCGGAGGTCAAAGGCGGTCGTGCGTTGAGGCACGCGGAGGCGCGCAGGAGCGCGGGCTTGAGGGTAGGGCTAGGGTTAGGGTTTGGCTCGAGAACTCCGGTCTAGGACCGTCGCTCTGATACCATGTTGGGAAAATAAGAGAACGTGTTTATTCCATCCGCCCTAGGCTCTCTTATATAGGAGAGTAGCCTATGGGTAAATTACATAAAGAGTCCAACAAAAAATAAAAATATATGAAAGAGTATAGAAGTGAATAATCTATCTCTACAAAAAGTATATATTACGGAAAGATAGGGAAATTTGATTTGATAGAATAACAAATGATATATGATACCAAATGTGAATTATTAAGAAATAAAAGTTATTCATTTTCAGTAGACATTCGGAAAGCTGAAACGTATAGTAAATTTAACAAATGTATTCAAGTTATCAAGTAGTAATCTCCAGCTCCTATGTCTCATTCTCATGCTTTGTAAGTTTTATATGTGAGATTATGATTGGTGTGTACACTATTCCTCTCTTTCATCCTTTTCCATTTATGATTGGGGAGTCAACCACTCTAATTACATGCTCAAATGTAAATCTAAGATCCCGGTCATACCTTTTTAATGGCATTATATCGAATGCAACTCTATTGATATTAGAATTAGAACTATGTTTTTTCCCTTATTGATAAAAAAACCCGAAATCCTAATAATGTTGATGTGTGGCAAGACTTTATGTTGTGATAAGAATTTGGTTTTGACCGTGTCGAAGATAGTGTTTCTAAATATTATCTTCAATGTATGTTTATCAACTTTAGATTATAATTTGACCGATTAAGTATTTTTGTGTGCAGCATTGGATGCAACGATTGATAAGACTGAATTTTTTATTACCTTGGATTATTGATGGCAAGATGCATGGCAATAATTGTCCCATGGAGAAATGGGTAACCACGTGGGGAAAGAATGGGAAAAGGGAGGGAGGGGATGCAAGAAAACGGGAGAAATAGGCGTGAATAGATGGATTTTAGCCTCAACCATTGCCGAACAGGGAGACTGTCCACGTGGCAACAGCTGGGTGAAAAACCCAGCTTTATATAAGGTATATAGATATATAGATAGATGTGTGTTGCACTTGGCCAAACTAATCAAGCCCAACCTAAATCCGCAATTCACAGGGATCAATAGGCAATTCATATTTTCACGATCAAACGCATTAACAAAAGAAAGACGGTCAAGAATACGGACTGACTTACTTGATCTTTCTGCAGATAGAGTGCTGACAATTCTGTAATATACTTAGCGCCAAGGAATAGGAGTCATCCAGAGCTCAGGCAGCCGTCTGCACTGCAAGTCTGGAAGTTCATTTCCAACTCATTGCAATCTAAGGGTGGGCGGAGAATCACGGTGCCGACGAACGGTCCCCTTATCATTTTGGGCAACATAATACTTTCCCAATACAGGCCAGTCTGCATCACAGTTTCAGAGCATTAAAAATAGAATAGTTATAGTTCCTCAATTTTCACTCACAGTATTCTTGGATCCTTTTCCAAAATGTCTGCAGGATGTATACATAGTTGGCGGGCATGTAACCGACAGCAATGTGCAAAATGGGAATGTTTTCTCTGTTCCGTCAAACAGTGTCTCCGAGTTCAACTTTTTCCTTGACCCAGTAGCTGCTAAAACCGTCTTGATATCGAATCTGTCTAACACACTTGTTCCGCTTAAAACCCAGCGTAGTCTGTCATCATTCCCTCTCATCTTAAAGAGCTTGCAATCAACATATTATACTCCAGAATCTACCTTTGCAACGAATCTGCTCTCTACACTGTATAATCTTCATAAGCAGCACCAAAGCTATAAACATGTGGTAATTTCCTAGTTTCTCTAATTCTTCACAGAATAAGATCCTTTCTCGTTAAGCAACTGATTAATCCTAGTGCACATATCCAGGACATGTTCCTCAGGGAAATTCTCGGATCAGTATTATTAGCAAAGGGCCCTGCTCTCAATGCAACTGTGAAAGTGAAGCAGCTCGATGTCGTTATGGAAGATGTATCGAAAGATGGGCAGACCGCCCTAAGCAAACTTGGACAAGTGGTGAAAGTACTTGAAAACTTGGGCAGTAACACATATTATAATATCTTTGCAGATTTGTTGAGGAAAAAAATCACAATCTTCTGTTATTGGAAGTTTCAGTGATCAAAAAAGACAATGGACATGACCATTACACTGCAATCCTTATGACCCACACGCATACAATGAAGAATAGGTCATATGAACACCATAATAAGAGGCATGATTCCTTCGCATTTACGAATCGATAAGATATTAAAAATTCTATGAAGCGGCATGCATTTATTGTATAAATTTAACTCACAAGCATGAAAAAGGAGTTACACATATAGGCTCGTTATTAACATAGATAATGCATTCTGAGTAATTCACGATGCATCTGGCAAGATAAAAGGTGAGGACAGAAGGGGAACGCCACACAATTAAGTTTACAATATACAATAGGATGCTGGATATGAGAACAAAATTTGGCAGATCTAATTCTGACAAAGAGAGAGCTACATAAGGATGCTGGTTGAGGAAAGGAGTTAGCATACTTTGCAGCTTCTTCGGCAGTACCCTGGCAATTCTGTGGTTCCAACCATGTATTCCGGGTTCTTTGCGCATTCTCCGAGTGCGGCCCAGCGCTCACAACTCTCATTCTCATCAGTACAACCTCCATTGATAGCATAGTTTTTGTCAAAGGAATCAACATGAATCCACTTTGTCGCTGACCATTTTTCGCCTTCTATCACGGGGCATCCTGCATGAAGACTGCTCTGGTCTGTGGTGGCATCTGGATGGAGACTGAAGAAGAGGAGGGCGTCCCCTCGACGTGGTTTTACTGCAAAAGATAGTTACCAGTTATGCTGTAGAAAAGTCAAGTGGGATCGCATGTAAGAATTCATCTTATTTAAATGTCGGTATAAAGTTATACCAAGGCTTATATTTAAGGCAGATAAAGTTGAATAACTTCCCTCAAATATTTTGTTTATTTATTAGGTATCCTCCTATAAAACTCACTGTCAATCTCCATCCGCCTTCATACGTCGCATTGATGACCTTCTTAAAAATGCCCAGTTCAATTTAAACGTCTCTTCCGTTTTAAATTCTAACCTGGCATGCCAACTTTTACTATTAACTTTTTCTCTAATAACTTCACTACGAATTCAGGCCAGTTTTGTGTAGTTGTGCATCCTTCTTAGCATCTGTTCCTGCTATAGAGAATCTCCCACTGTGTCAGATGACTAAGGGTCCAATGCTCGACTTGTTAATAAACAAGAATGCAACTTTATTGTTGAGGAAAAATAATGAATTGCATTTTCATAAGGTCCTAGGGTTTTCTTATATAGAGGAGAGACCCATTGGGTAAATTACATAATGAAGATGGAAAGAATAGAAAATACATAAGAAAGATCAAAGATAGAAAATATCTCAACACTCCCCCTGAAGTTGGAGCATAGATATCAATCATGCTCAGCTTGGAACAACATATCTGGTAAGGCCCTCTGGCTAGGGCCTTGGTAAGTACATATGTTGTATGATCTCTTGAGCTAACATGAGTAGTGGAGATAAGACCCTTCTGTATCATGTCTCGAGTGTAGTGATAGTCTACCTCGATATGCTTGGTCCTCTCATGGAAGGCTGGGTTGTTGGTGATGAAGAGAGCGGCCTGGTTGTCTCATTGGAGGTGCATAGGAAGAAGTACCTCAACAATTAGGTCAGTAAGAACAGATCTGACCCACATCATTTATGTGCTAGCATGTGCCATGACCCTGTAGTCCGATTCTGTGCTGGATCTGGCAACCACTGTCTGCTTCTTGCACTTCCATGACACCAAAGAACTCTCTACGAACATTGCAAAGCCAGATGTAGCCTTCCTGTCTTTCGGACACCCTGCATAATCTGCATCTGCACAAACTGTAATGGCAATGTATATACCTCTGTTGAATAGAAGACCAGTGCCAGGTGAGGCCTTCATATACCTCAGAATCATATGGATAGCATCTATGTGTGCCTGTCTAGGCTGCTCCATGAACTGACTCACTTTGCTCACTGCAAATGATATATATGGCTTAGTGATGGTCACATAAAGAAGCTTCCCAACAAGCTCCATGTACCACCTCTTGTCGACTTCCTGATAAATCTTAGATTTATCATCTTAATATTAATTTATATCCTCCTAGCTTAAGTATTTTTACCATTAATTAACAATTAACTTAACAATTAACAACATGTAATCAATTAACACTATTTATTGTACATAAATCAATACATTATTGTACCCTTTATTCTATGTGTTTCTTTATTATTAAAAATCAAATAAAAATTAGTTTAATATTTCATATATATTTAATCCAACATTATCCATAAATCACAATTAAAAAAAATAAAAAAGGAATTAAAATAAGTATTTTTATACCTTAAATATACTGAAAAAATATTAATATGTATTTATGATGTATTCTTACTTTGAGTTCCACATGAAGTTGTAGATCTTAAAATGATCTACAACTTTCACGTTGAATGTTTTTCTTAATTCAACTTCTAATTATTTCTTATTAATTTTACATTAATTTTAACAATTGGAATTTCCTGATTGGGCCATGTGGCCCAATCAGATAATTGCACCTGCCAGACAGATTGGTTTGATCAGATGCATCCTGGCCACATGCTTCTGATCTGATCTCTACCCTTGGATTGAGCCTCAACGAACGATTGGGGAGTCATCCCCAAACTCCAGACTCACCCTCTTCTATAAGTTCAATAGAGGCTTGATTTGACGGCTGGAGAGGGCCTCGATCAGACGTCCACTCTTCTATCTGGAATGATATTCTTCATCGAACGGTGGATAAGGCATCCGGGAGAACTGATGAAGAACTGTTGCTTGGCGACTTTCAATCTCTGCTCCTGAGCAACTCCGGCCACTTCCCGCCTTGCTTATGGTCGGGAAATGTTCCTGGGAGGTAGCTGAGCTTGTTGGTGGTCTGAATGAAGTCCGAGACCCAGTGATGAGGTCCTGGAGGTCGAAGACGAGTGCCAGACCTAGAGCTCCTTCTTCACTTGGGACCCCCTCAAATGGAGTCCTTCATTACGGAGGCCTGCATGGTTAGAACCGGGGCCTGAAAGCGAAGCTTCCAAGCCTAAAAACAAGCAGGAAGAACTGGGAATGAAGTGGGTCGGAGGGTCTCTGATGATAGGTCGTGGAGGGAGACCTCTCGGACCTGATCTGTGCAAGATCAATGGGGAGGAGATGATCTGGGAGCTGGAGAAGTGAGCAGGAAGCAGATGGGGGCGAAAGGAGCGACAGATTCGAAGTTGGGTGACAGAGATATGTGCCAGAGCTTCAAGCTTCGGCGAGGGTATCTTTTTGAGTTTTAGATTAATATCAACGAAATCAAAACAAACAGAAACTAAATCTACGCTACTGAGATGGCAATGAAGGAAAATACATGAAGAAAGAGCAGCTCACCAGAGCGGAGCACCTGGAAGAAAAGCTTCACCAGGAAGGTCTCCAGCGAAGTGGATGCAACCTCCTCCTCCATTGTCCATGCCTAGGAACATGTGACTGGCTGTCCTGTCACGAAGGCGGAGCTTCTTGGTGGTTAATGTGATAAAGCGAAAACGAAAACGGAAGTCGACTACCGCGCCCTAGCTTCTTTCTTATTCTCGAGTCTTTTGACTCGGGCTTTGATATACTCTGGAACAGCAAAGGTAGACGATCAGATGATCAAAGGAGGTGAGGATGATTTCAAAAAGGCGGAAAAAGGTAAAAAGCAATTAGGGTTTCGGCCTGATCAGGTGACAAGAATCAAATCAGAATGATCCGCGTGAGAGAGCATTATCCGATCTTTAACTTTCGAAAAGGGATCGAGCCAAAATGGGCAATGGATATCACGTGAAAATCAGAGAAGTCTGCGCCCCGACCAGCTCTGACGGATAGTAGAGAGGGGAGGGGTGTTGACTTGGAGTTAACACTCCCAGGCCCGCGATTGGGCCACGTAGGCGCCACACAAGTCACAATACAATAAAATCGAAAATAAAATAAAAGAAAATTAAAATTAAAATAGAAAATGATTTTATTTAAATAAACTTAAAATATGAAAAAGCGGGAAAAGGCTTTGTTGTTGTTGTAAACTTAAAACATGAAAGATGTTCCACATTTAATGAACTATTTTTTATTATTTTTAATTATTTTTACAAGTTAATTTACTAGGAGTATAGGTATATATACACATATAATATACTTTATTTTTATTTTGTATTTTATATTTTATTATTTATATACATATTTTTATATTTATAACTTATTTAAATACATATGTACATATTTTTCTTTTATTTTTATGCAGTTATTTAATACTTAAAATATTAGGTATGGATTATATAGGTATATTATAGATATGTTTACCTATGTCTAAAATACATTATTTATTTCAATAAAATTTAATAAAATTTTTTAACTTCGTTATCTGCATGTATTTAAGTAATATTTACAAATTTATAAAAATATAAGAAGATGAAAATATAAAAAGAAAATATATAGAATATTTTATATAAGTGTATTGCACAATGAGGGTCTAAAAGCTATGTTTTGTATCTTAACTTCAAATTGAATGAAATCACCTTCATTAATTAGACAATTTAATTTTATGAACAATAAAGATGAGTTCGGTGAATTTTGAGTTTGTATGGAGAAGATATATGTCTGAGAAGTTTTCTTTGTGGCTTTTTATTCTGTGTGTCTCGAGCACAATGTGCATTATTTTTGAATGAAATAAATTTTGCATTTTTCTTTATATTTTTATGTATAAGTTTCATGTTCAAAGTTTAATAATTTAAGGTAGGAAAATATGAAAATAAAATAGGTCCCAAAATATATATATTGACAAAAAGAATTAGGGTTTTAATTCTATTTTCTATGTAGTTCCTCTGCCCTATCTCCCCCTACTTTATTCCTTATCGACCAAGTCAATGTTTGACTTGGTCTCGGGGATCAGAGTCAGTCAATGTCTATGATACCTCCTTTATTTTTCTTTTCTTTTATTTATTCCTTCATAAGTGCTAATTTAGATGTATTATGGATATTTACATGCATTTATCTAGGGATTAAAGCCTGAAATGAATGAATAAATATGCATGAATGGCAATTCATCACTCCCCTATACTTGGCTTTGCTAGTCCCTAGCAAACACTTATGATAATGAGTGCATGAAAAGAAAGAAAAGAAAAGAAAAAGAAAGAACTTAGAATGATAATGATTCTTAAACTCATCTTCATAAAATCAAAGTTTGGATCTTAGTTAAACCTTTGGATTATTAGTTTGTCGGAACTTTAATGGGAATATGATTTAAAACTTAACAACCCTTAAGAGCCGCAATCCTTTGTGCAGTTTTCCTCAATAGCCAGATCAGAACAAGCCTTTTCATACGCAAACTCATATAACTATTAATCTTTCGTGTATAGTATGAGTGATATGTAGCTCCTCTCGGTTGAAGCGGTAAAGAGACAGTCTTCTCCAACATGGTGACTCTAATTCCTCAATCCAGCAACTCTTTCCTCTAGGAGCAGGGTATTCCCTTCTAAGTTCAAGTGCAACCGGCTCAAGAAGAGGGGTGGAGAAGAGAATGGACAGTAACCAGTATAGCTACCTATCCTAGGATGCTTGACCAGTTTAGCCAAGTCATCCAGTTGCAGGCTCACATGAATACTTTGACTTTGAAGCATAAGCTTTCTTATTAAATACATACTCCAACGGGGATTGATTTTTCTGTGATTTTTGCCCGTCTATTCTTTTTGGAGTTTTTGGTTTTGCATTTTTTTGAAATACTATATACAACAACATTTACATAAGGACTTTTTCTTCTTGAGCCAATAGACTATCCCTCTTTTGAAGTATTGTTGCAACCCACACCATCCTCTCCTTGGACCTCATCGCTACTGGATCGGGATGGGGTACAATGGCCACAGATTGTGACTTTGTATGTTTCCATTCACCTGTGTCTCATGCCGACAAATCCAGCCCTCTACTACTTCAACTGAGTTGAGCAAAGTGTAAAGTGCACGTGTCCAAGTTAGGTCACAGTTTAAAAAGTCATGCACATGTTCAAAATACTCTACTTAGGCATATCAAGACGACATGTGAACATAGTCTTATGCTCTTAAAGAATAAAGTTAAACCGACCAGAGAAGCTTCAAATCCAATTCCTATAAGATTCCTGTGAATTTAAGTTTATTAAGGTCATAACCAAATTCCAATCTTCAGATTTTACTTTTACAAGTTCAATAGTCAATATCATTAAGAAAAATGCAAATGCAAGGTATTTTTATGGAATATATTTTCTGGTTTTACACTTTTATGGGATTTTTTAAAAGGTTTTGCAAATGTTTAGAGATTTTTCAAAAGATTTTGCAAATTTTTGTGGTATTTTGAAAATATTCAACTTTTTAGGTATCTTTGAAAATATTAGTGCAATGTGTATGTGCAGATATTTATACGGGGATACATCAATATTCACAAGAATTAGTTGTATAATTATAAAGGATTTTATATACATACATATACAAATTGAATATAAGAATTTTATTTGAAGTAATATTTACACAATTTTACAGATAGTTCTCAAAATAGTTTAAAAAGTTTTTACAAACGCTTGTAAACTTATTTTTGCCAATAATTTGGCAAATAATTTCACACATATTTACAAAAAACTGAAAATCATTTTGCAAAGATTTTTCAAACAGTATATACAGATTTTTCAATTCATTTTACAATCATTTTTACAAATCATTTGCAAAGCATTTCAAATCATTTTATTCAAACATTTTACAAGAATGTCACAAATATTTACAAAGAGACATTTTACAAACGATTTTCAAACATTTCACAAAGATTTTCCAAAGGTTTGAAAAGATTACTTCAAAATATTTCTACAACAAAATTCTAAATCATTTGTAAGATGTTTTTAAATAAATTTAATGAACATATTTACATTATTTTAACATGAACTAATCCCTCTTTTTATTGATGATGATAAATTTTTTATGGATTTTTTTGGTTTCCCCTAACCCAAAGTAAGAGTCAAATTATTTTAAAGTACAAGTTGTCTAAACTATATATACAATATATACGACCCCCCTATACCTAACATGAACTATGCCCTTATAGTGACCGTGGAGTAAAAAGGAAGACATAACTTGTACCGAATATAGAAGAGTACAACAAATGACTCAAGTAGAAGAAAGAACGAGAAGTCGCTCATCCAACCCGTACTTAGGATCAATTAATCCTAAGCATAGCAGACTGTACACCACACGTAGATGAGAGAGGGTTTCAATGTACGAAATAAATGACTCAACTTGTCTCCCTTTATACTTAGGGTGAAATATCCCTGAGTATAGATAGAATATCAACAAGTTAGGAGACAAGCGAGGGAAAGAATGAACTCTCAACACACCCACCCTCCTATACCTAGGATAAATTCATCCTAAATATAGCATTGATGAAAGGGATGAGTGAATAAACGGAAGAAGGAATGAAAGGAAAAGGAAAAGAAAAAGAACGGAAATGAAAAAGTGTTTTGTGCTCAAGAATCTGAATCCTCTGACTACTCTCTTCCTGAAATACCACTTCAACTGAGTCAGCCACAGACATGAATGTATCATGCTCTATGTACGGCTTCAGCAACTGTCCGTTGACTACAAATGGTTGTACGTCAGATGACAACTCTGAGATGAGAATGTTGTCATTATCACGCATAGTCTTCGCTAGAAAAGGTCGGTCCACTCGCTCTTTAATTTATCCGGGAAAAGTTGAAATTTTGCATCAAACAACCAAAACTTATGTCATGGCTCGAAAGTCTTTCTTCCGATATGCTTGTCATGCCATCTCTTGACTTTCTCCTTATACATCAAGATGTTGTCATATGCATAATCTCTGAATTTCAGGAGTCTGTTCAGACCTATCTTGCGATTCTGACCAATGAGTTGTGAGTCCAAGTTACATATGTTAACTGCACAAAGTGATTTGTGAATTAACTCAACAGATAGATGGCATGGCTTACCATAAACAAACCGATAGGTAAACATACCTAAAGAAGTCTTGTAGGCAGTTTTGATAAGCCCATAGAACGGAATCAAGGAGTTAGAGACCAGTTCTTCTTATCCAGTCGTACAAAATTTCTGCAGAATAGTCTTGATCGCCTTATTAGATAACTCAGCCAAACCATTTGATTGTGGGTGGTAAGGAGATGCGACACAATGTTCAATGTTGTACTCCTTCACAAGCTTTCTGACTTCCTTGTTTACAAAATGGCTTCCCCCCTCTGAAATAAGAATCATGGGAATCCCGAACCACAAGATAATGTTGTCCTTGAGAAAGAGACATACAATACAACTATCAGCAGAACGAGCGGTGGCAACCTCTACCCACCGACTCCCGTAATCCACGGCAAGCAGGATGTATTCATATCCTTGACTGTTGGGAAATAGGCCCATGAATTCAATGTCCCAAGCATCAAATACGTCTGAAATTTAAATGAACTTGAGTGGCATAAAATATTTGGAATCAATGGTACCTTCCAATTCATGATAGTTGGTGCAACCTTTCACATATGCTGCGACATCCTTGAATAGTGTAGGCCACCAGAGGCAACATTGCAATACTTCCGATGGTGTACAGTGTCTAGAATGGTGTCCTCCTACTTCGAGCTTATGATAGTGCTCGAGGACACATGTGTACTCCTCTTGAAGAATGCACCGTCGCTAAATGCGATTTGCGCCTTCCTTGTAAAGGTACGGATCTTCCCACTGGTAGAAATGGATGTCGGACAGAAATTTGTCCTTCTTGACACGAGTCCAAAACTTTCTCAGACACGAGATATTTCACAATCTCGGCATACCGTGAGAGAGAACCGACGTTCAAGATTGATTCATCAGGAAAGGTCTATGTGATAGGTACAATACTCATAGGAGTCTTTGAGCTTTCTAAGCTGAATAAATGGTCTTCTACTACATTCTTAACTCCATGTTTGTCTCTTATCTCCAAATCAAATTCTTGGAGTAGAATGATCCAACGGAGCAGTCGTGACTTGGCATCCTTCTTGTCTTGTAGATACCAGATAGCAAAGCGATCAGTGTAGACAATGATTTTTGAACCCAAGATATGTGATCTGAATTTCTCAAGGGCGAACACGATGACCAGCAACTCTTTCTCTGTTACAGTGTAATTTCTCTAGGCATCATCAAGAGTTCTGCTAGCATAGTGTATAGCAAATGGAACTCCATCCCCACGTTGTCCCAACACAGCTCCAATAGGAAAATCTGAAGCGTCCGTCATGATCTCGAATGTGAGAGACCAATTGGGCGGTTGAAGGATAAGCACTTGAGTAATCAATTTCTTCAATGTGTTGAAAGCAAGGAGAACCTTATCATCGACAATAAATTCATATCCTTGCTCAGAAGCTCGGTAAGAGGTCGAGCAATATCGCCGAATTATTGGATAAATTATCTCAAAAAAATGAAAAAAATAACTCCGTGAGAATCGAACCCGATCTGATACCATGTTATAAAATATAATACGGAAGCATATCAGAGAAATAAAGATAAAAACAATATGAAGAATGTTGGAGTATTTGGTTATGCATCACTTATGTGGGAGATGAGTAAATGGATCTCTCCAGGATCCATTTACCCTATCCACTTGTTTAGTCCTACATCCACCCTATGTGGGATGTGGAGACTCAGTGAGGGCTATATAAGAAGCCCCTCATCCCATGTATCCAGTGAGAAAGTGCAATGCATACATCAACTTTTTGAGGCGTTCTCCCGTGGCTTCATCTCGCTCCTTAGAAAGTAGGTTTCCACGTTAAATCTCGTCTTCAATATTTCTTTATTATTTTATTCGCTTCCATATTCCAATTTTCTAACATGGTATTAGAACGAGTCGATTCTTGAGGAATTTATGTTGAAGATTTATTTTTTGTAATTTGTTCGAGATTCAATTATAATTTGATTATGTTCCAAGATCATTGGTCATATTGTTCAAAGTTTCTGAAGTTTATTGTTGCCAAGATCAAAGGAAAATTAGGGTTCCAAGAACCCTAATTCACGGCATCAAGATTCCAATGCATGGGCTCCGAGTTCATGGATAACAATATGGGAGGGGTTTTCAAAACCTAGCATGACTTCTCTAGATGTTGCGGCTCCTCTAGCCTCTCTGTGGTTCCAGGCAAAGACTCTTTCGATGATCTCGTCATCCAGGCAAACCCATCTCCAGAAGGAGCCCTCCAGCAGCGCAAGACCATGCTCCTGATGTTGTCGCAATGCTCCAGGCAACCAGAAAGCCGCACTCCTTCCATCGACGCTCTCCTTGTGCTGCCATAACCTCCTCTCCAATCAATGACGGATTCCGCGCTCCCAGATCTAGCACAAAACAAAAATAGGGGCGAAGCCCTGATCTCGACCCTCTAGGCAGCTCCTTTCGACAACAATGATCTTCAAGCAGTAGGGGAACCTCCAGGGCTCCCTCCAGCAGCAATGATCCTCCTTGCGCGGCACTCGCACAGTCCCAACTCCGCTTGAATCGAAAACTTGCAGCCATAGTCTCCGCCAAGAAGACGACGAAGCCCTATCTCCAGGCCATCGCAAGGCGGCTTCCGGACTCTTCTTCAACAAGCGATACCTACGATCCACTTCTCTCATGCAGGTGGCGCGAGATCGAGTCGACCTCGCGCAGGCGACGCTCCAAGCGATGGCGGTACCACTCGTATCCTCCTCCAGGTGGCACTTGCGCCGCCTCGTGTCAGCAACATCTCCCAGTGTACGGTACTCTTCTCCAAATCATGGCGGTGCTCCCCCCTCCAAGGCGGCACCATCATCAGGCGAAGCTCCACCACCCTTCAGTCGGCGCAGGTAGCACCCTTTCCTCGGCAACATGGAGCTTCCGACGAAGAAGCCCCTGCACAAGACCCTTCTCCCATCAACTTGGTGGCACAGGATTGAAGGAACCCTAAATAGGGTTCTCGATTTTAAAGCCCTATTGGGTTGTTGCACATTTGGGCCTGTATAGGCCGAGAGATGTTAACGAGAGAGAGAGAGAGATGTGTGTAAACGGTTTGAAAAATTGTGAATTTTTGAAAAGGCACGTACAATTAAAAAGCCATATGCAAAAGATTAACAGAAAATTGCAAAAAATGGGAAAGCCATAAAAAATTGTGAACGGCTTATTGTGATGCCTATTAAAAAATTGTGAATGAAATAGCTAGAAAAAAAGGATTTAGAAAATGATTGAGAAAAGTCAGGAAAAAATGTGTGACGACTTATTTGGCTATGTTTGTTCTCCATTTTATTGTCTTCTCCCAACTTTGTTGATGCCATTGATTTCTGACAAGTATGGGAAAAAGGGGGAGTATTATGTAGAGTCACAGGTCTGTTCTAGATTCAGATGTCAGATTGCACGGTCAACCGGATTTTTCAGACTCTACAGATATTCAGACTCGATGTCAGATTGGTTCCGAGTCTTAGTTTTAGACAAATACATGTATGCTATCTTTTCAGATGTGCACATGCTTGTCATCATTATTTATTGTCCCCATCTTTTGTGTTTCGACCAGGGTATTCATGTGTTCCATAGGGACTCCAGAGTAGAGATCACATTCTCTATGCTATGTGGACTAGGGTTTTTATGTGGTTTAATAAGGACTCCAGAGTAGAGTACCATTCTCTATGCTAGATGGGAAAGACCCAGTTCTCCGATGAGGAGACTGATGAACGCGGAATTCGCCTCTTTAATAATGTTGAATTGTAGTATAGAAGGCGAAAAATGATTCAACAAAACTCACAATCTTTGAATGTTGTGGAATAATTTTACTTGGCAAGTGTACCAAGGTCGAACACAGGGAACGATGATCTTTAGTTGCGTGATCTTAAATTAAATTAAATAATTAAATAATTGCTCGATTAATTCCTGTGTCAGGAAATTAATGAAAAAATGTGATGGAATGGAATGCAATGCAGAGGAAAATAAACAAAGAAGACGTTGGAGCGCAGGATCTGTGATTTATAAAAATCATTCCTCAAAGAAGTTCATCAGTTAATCCTCAAAAACTTATCACAGATCAAATGAGAGCAGCTAAAAAAATATAATCAATCAAAATCCAGATGCATGTGAGAATCCAAATAGACATATGGTTAATCCTGCAATTAGTGAGATCGCACAAAGATTTTATCTTCGAATTCTCTCTAATTTTATTCTCAAGAAAAGTTTGCATCAAATTTCGAGAATTAAATCCTCCTCTATAACATCCTTGCAAAGATTAATTATCAAGGGGTAAATTCAATCATCAGAGAGAAGAAATCAGAGAAACTTCCTTAATTGAGTCCCGTGCATAAATTAAGTCGTCAACAAGTGATCCCCAATAATCCAATAGGAATGAAAATCCTCGCTAAAATTCCTGCCAAACATATCATTATTTTTCTTTGAAATGCACACAATTATGTCAATTATTAGCCTGCATTGATCAGATTGAATCACAAATAATAATCATTAATTTATATCCTCTAATCAATGCACAAAGTATATAATATGAAAGAGCATGAAACTAGCTTCAAAACGACATATTATGCGCTAAAATTGGAGTTCACACGCAAAAGATATGATAAATTAAAGATCTAGAGACTGAAATGCATTAAAAGTAAAATTATTTCCTCAAAAAGGTCCCTGGAGGGACTTATCTGTAATTTTGAAAAGTCGGACGGAGCCTAATGTAGTTTTTGTTAGCAATGTGAGCCCGAGGCGAACCATTCCTACAATAAATGTTATTGTAATAAATGATTTATCAATAAAAGTTATTGATTTTGTTTCACTCCCTTTCTGATATTGAATGAATGAATGCACTATAAGGTCCCTCTGTACAATAAGGGTTATGTACCATGGCCAACTTGATAATCATACAGCTGTTGATTCATTAAGTGAATCATAGAGGCTGATGCTTGGATGAATATCTAAGGAGTTAGATAGAGGACTCATCAAGCATCATCAATGATTGACAAGTAGTGATCTCCAGTCTGAGTGGTAGATGGCAATCCCATCTCAACAGACTGATATCTGATCGACCTCTTGATGCAGGTCCTCTGCATAGGAATGTTGATTCGGAGGTATCAGATTAGTTGAGTCAATGAGTTGACTTAACGAGATCGAGATAACCAAAGACCTATGATGAATACTGTCACATCACAAGCAAACATCCTCTAACCAGAGACAGATATATTACTATATGTCTGAGCATGTACATTTGGCAGACCAATAGGTTGATGACCTAATCAAGGTCTATACACCGGCGAGCTGGTGTGCATGCAAGGGCATATGAGTAATATGATCTCTCAAAGGGATCATACAGGTTCACGTGAACCGGGAGACATGAGCTCACTCATGAGGTATTGGGATTGACCAAATTCCATGCATGGTCATCATGCTTTAGAAGCATGATATGAATTTGAAGGTAAGATATATGCTTTGTGAAAGCATATGATCTGTACCATATCCCAAGGACCAAGATTGAGAAACTTAATGATCAGACTATGAAGATGACAGTGTAAAAATGATCTTTATCTTCATGATGATCATGAGTTTCCAGTATGCAGGATGTGCAGGTATTGGGAATATCTGAAGGGTGATTTGATCATAAACGATTGTATAACCATGACGCTTCCATTCCGAGGGAGTGATGAAACAGGTCTGGATTTTAGTGACTCCTCTCATCAGAGAAGTGACCTAATCTTAGTCCATTTACTGGACATTGATCTGAATGAGATTCGGATGCAATGAGAAGATTAGGTATACGGTCTTGATTTAATCAAGCATCTGTGAGAGGTCCATGAGATCTGGATTTGAGATGTGATCTCAATATCCAAGTCACTATACGTGGAACAATACAATCGCCCTGTCCTTATCTCCAAGTATCTGAGGAGAAATAACATTGTTCTTAAATGGTTTAAGAGCAATTCCATGAGATCTAAGCAAAGAGATGTTGATAATTAAATGTGATTTAATTATCATGATGTATGAAGAATTATCCAATATAATTAAATGTGATTTAATTATTATGGATAAGAATAATGTGGATAGTGATATCCAATTATTCATAATATGTTATAAATGTGATTTATAATACATTAGAGAGAGTTAAATATAATTTATATTAGTAGATTAATTATTAATGTGTATTGGATACACATTGTCTAATTAATTGAAAATGTAAATTACATTTTGTTTTGGGTTGTGAATATGATTTACAATATTCCAATGTCAAGATTGCAATATTCCCAAAATTAATTGAGAATTATTTTGGTGAATTAAAATACCAACAAATTGTTGTTGGAAAATAAGTAGAGAGAAAATCAAGGAGATGTGCAATCTCATGGGAATCATGAGATTGCACTCCTCATTAGGAATGAGGGGGGCGGCACCCAATTCCCTTGGGAAATTGGTGGCCGTCCCCTCTTCCATATGAGGAGAGTATCTCCTTTGCCTTCTCTCTCCTTATTTGATTGATTTAAATTTGGTATTAATATTTATTTGATTTATCAAATATATTTTTATCAAATTAAATCACAAGTTGTTGGTTTTTACCAACAACAATCTTGACCATTGGATTGACATAAATCAATCTCAACCATTGATTTTTTTGACACATGGATTGAGATCCATGGATCCTAAAACCCTATAAATAGAGAGGCATACTTGGCTCTCTCTTTACATGCTATTGTAGCACTCTTCTCTCTCTCTCTCTCTCTCTTTCTCCATATTCGACAGCCCTCTCTCCCCCTTCCTCTTGGTGGCCGTCCACCTTGGTGGAGAGAATCGTCGTCGCCCTCGCCTTCGCGCTGCCGCTTCGACGCTCTGCGGTTCTCCGTCTACTTCGAGTGCTTCGCCCACGAAGGAGATGTTCGATCTCGTGCGACGAGATCAGGAGCAACCGTGCTTGGATCAACTTCTTGGATTGCGAGGACTACGCGGTTCATCCCCGCGCTCGCAAGCGATCTCTCCGACGATCGGACTTGAGACAAGAGGTCTCTTCTCTTAGAGACTCGATCAACCATGCTTCAAGAGGTATTGCATTATACATGTTGTGGTTATAGATGAAACGATCCGAGAATGGTTCTTGGATCATGTGGTTTCATCGAATAAAAAAAATTTTAAATTCCGCTGCACCGAACAACTAGTACGACTAGTCGTTCTTCGTCGTATCCGATACGACGCTCACGCTTCCGTGATGCGCTTGAGGATTTCTCCATATCCTTCAAGTGGTATCAGAGCCTTAGGTCGACGGTTTCGAATAGTGATTCGCTAACCGAGGACGACTTGGGTTCGTTAAGGTCGCGAAAGTTTTCATCGCATTTGATTTCGCAGATCTGTTTAGTAAATAAATTCGGCACTGTTTAACTTGTTTAAACACGAATTTTATACTTGGATTATGTTCCCCATTAAATAAGGAAACCATAGGATCTGAGTTTGCGTAAATCGGATTTCGTATGCTCGAGATATGGTCGTTTTAATGAACATGTATGCACTGTTGCGGGAACTGTGAATCTGAACGTGATTAAAATGTTAATTACTGTTTAGACTTGCCTCGAAATGCGTGAAACATCACTTAGGTTCTGTCCTAAATCAAATTAGCAAACTTTAGAAATTGACTTTGCTTAATTTGGATTTAATATGATTGAGATATGCTAATTTTAGTAAGTAGGGGTCACTGCTGAAATTGCTTTCCTAATCAAGAACCATGTGATTGTCAATTAATGAAATTAATTGTTAATTTCGAGAAATAATTATGGAAAATATTTGTGAAATATTAGAAAATGATTATTTCCTTAATTGACTTGGCCCCAATCAATTAGATGATTAGATTTGATCTAAATCATAATTGAAATCACAATCACCAAACTTCTTGCTTGAATAGGATTGGGAATTTGTCTAGCAAATTTCCTTATAATCAAAATTGTTTTGATTACTATATGGTATAATTTCGGTTGAAGAACCGATGATCATCTCAAGTACAAATTAATCAATTTGGCATTATCCTTTCCCGAGGCGGATATGGTGTCTAGTCGGGGATCGCTGGGGTAGCGGGTTGCAACGTATGCGGTCCGTCCCACTCCCGCCGGTACTGGCCATGACAACGGGTAGGGCCGGGATAATGTCCGAGGGATTATGATGTATTTTTCTAATTATTAAAATACGAATTAATACGTACTTTGAGAATAATACCATATATATATTCAAGTATAAAATTTAGTTTGATTGATTAAATTGGATTGATGATTAATTTAATATGATTAAGTTAATTATATCCAATTAAGAATACTCTAATATGATTAGAGTTAATAATTCCCTTGGAAGAATTCATTGTATGAATATGATTCATAGTAATTAATTGAATTTGAATACGAGATGGAGGATCACATAAGTGACATCCATGGTCTCCCGTCAAGGCGAAGGGTTTCGTCACCAAATATTATATGTGGGAGACGCCTGTCCGAAGTGACAGCTCCCGTATATAATTCGTTTGGATCGGGCTCGTCGCTTCTCGAAAGAGTAAGGACGTATGCGTAGTGACCCCAATATCGGGTCCTCATATTATTGGGGCGATATTGGATTGCGCATAGCGAGTTGTATTCCTGTTGACGGTTGGTTCAATTAATGATGAGTCAACATCACCTTAGGGGTGGTGGGCTCGGGCATTAAAGACCGAATTGGGAGATGCAAGTTGGACTTGCAAGGAGGAATGTGTTCCCGCTTCTCTTTGTTGGAGTCATAGGTTCTCATATTATTGGGATATGACAAAGATAAAGAGGAGATCCCAGTTCTTGCTTGAGATATAGAGGTAAGTATATCTCTTACTTTGAAAGTGATTAAGGGAATGAACTTTCAAAGTTGACATAGCAAGACTAATTTGATTTAAAATGCCTTAATCAAATATCATAAAATTGAATATATGATTATATGTTCTAATATAGTGCATTCTCAATTTCAGAAAATGAAGGCCATGAACCCACTGAGCAGGCTTCTGGAGGTCAACCAATTGACCGGACCAAATTACTCGGATTGGATCCGTAATTTGGAGCTTGTGCTTTCGGCTGAGCGCATCAGCTATGTGCTCTCTGAAAACAAACTTGAAAACCCTAAATCTAAGGAAGACAAAGCATATAATGACAAGTATGATGAAGATCATGTCTTGGCTAGATGCTATATCTTGGGTTCTCTCTCCAATGTTCTCCAGAAACAACATGTGGAGATGAGTACTTGCCAGGATATCATGCAGAATCTAAAGGATATGTTTGGTGATATTAACCGCACCCAGCGGTACAATGTTATGAAAGAGCTGGTTCGCTGCAAGATGCAGGAAGGGACTTCGGTCCGTGAACATGTACTCAAAATGTTTGGGTACTTGTCGGAGCTTGAGATTCTGAAGCAACGATGGATGCAGACATGCAATCCGATTTCATTCTGCTGTCATTGCCCAAATCTTTCAATAACTTTGTGGTGTCATTCCACATGAATAAGCTGGAACTGACAAATGCTGGGCTTCTTGCTGCACTAAAGTCTGCAGAAGACGTAATGAAGAAAGATGGTCCCACTGGCATTGCAATGGTTGCACAGGTCAAAGGGAAGCACGGTCGGAAGCAAGGTTCTCGAAAGGGCCCGACCCAGAAGAGAAAGAAGAAGGGACAAAGTGTTGCCTCATCTTCCAATGCATCCACTTTAACGGCGTCGAAGAAAACCGATGTCTGTCATCACTGCAAAAAGCCGGGGCACTGGAGGCGTAATTGCCCGGATTACCTGAAGTCGGTCGATAAAGGTAAAGCCCCAGCAGGTATGAAATCTACTTTTATCATTGAAACCAGCTTTCTCGTTGGACGAGAAGGAAGTTGGGTTGTTGATTCTGGTGCTTCTGTTCATGTATGCAATTTGTTGCATTTGTTTCAGGAAACTAGAAAGCTTGAAGAAGGGGAGATAGTCATCCAGATGGGATCTGATGCAAGTGTTGCAGCAGTCGCCATCGGGACTTGTCGACTATCGTTATCTAGTGGAAGAGTCCTAGTACTTAAAGAGTGTCTTTATGTACCTGAAGTCAGAAGGAATTTAATATCTGTATCTAAGCTAGTTAGAAGTGGATATTCATTCCTATTTTGTAATAAATTAGTCATAAATCATTATGATAAATATATTGCAGAGGGTATTTTGACTTCTAGAGGACTCTATGAATTGTGCATTAATGAGCTTGTCATGAATGTTACAACCACTGATAAAAACCCTAAAAGATCCAGGAGTAATATAAATCATTCAAATATGATTTGGCATCAAAGGCTTAGTCATTTATCTGTTGATAGGATCAATAGATTGATAAAGGATGGACCTTTGGATTTTCTGCAGGTTCAGTCTTTACCTACCTGTGAACATTGTATTCGAGGTAAAATGACTAGGATGCCTTTCCGTAACAAGGTTACAAGATGTGAAGGTATTATTGACTTAATACATACTGATGTATGCGGTCCCTTCAATACCGCGACTCGAAATGGATATCGATATTATTTGACGTTTATTAATGACCATTCGCGGTACGGGTTTATCTTCCAATTACGTCATAAGTCTGAAACCTTTGAAAAGTTCAAAGAGTTTAAGGTTTTGGTTGAGAACCAAACCGATAGGAAGATTAAATGAATTCGATCTGATCGAGGTGGCGAGTACCTCTCAGATGAATTTAAGGAATACCTTAAAGAGAATGGAATCATTTCCAATCTCACTCCTCCTGGAACTCCCCAACTTAATGGTGTTGCTGAAAGACGCAACAGAACCATCATGGAAATGGTTCGTTCAATGATGAGCAAAGCACATTTACCACTTAGTTTCTGGGGATATGCAGTAGAGACTGCAATATATGTCCTGAATAAGATTCCTAGCAATTCTGTACCTAAAACTCCTCATGAGCTATGGTATTGAACCAACCTAGTTTTAATCACTTGAGGGTTTGGGGTTGCTTGGCCCATGCAAAGAATGTGGATGCAAGTAAGCTAGAATCTCGCTCTCGTGAGTGCTACTTCATTGGGTATGTTAAAGATGGTATTGGATACCAACTTTATGACCCTGAGACCCAAAAGGTTTTTGTTTCTAGAGATGTGAAATTTCTGGAGGATGATTTCCTTAAAGGTCAAGACAAAAGTGAAGTAGAGGAATTCATTGAGTCCCCTGAGGACTCTGAGCTTCCTGAACCAGAAACTGAAGAAGTAAATAAAGATGAAACACCCATACCTAATCGAAAGAGTTCGAGGGTGGTTGCACCACCTGAAAGGTATTGGATTCCATGTGTCACGTGAAACGGACAATGATCCTACTTCATTTGATGAAAGCACTCGCGGATCATGACATGGATAGATGGATGCTAGCAATGAAGTCAGAAATTGACTCCATGCATAAGAATGGTGTATGGACCCTAGAGGATCCACCTAAAGGGGTAAAACCCATTGGGTGCAAATGGATATTCAAGAGAAAGAGGGGACCTGATGGGAAAGTAGAAACTTTCAAGGCATGGCTCGTAGCCAATGGCTACACACAGAGAGAAGGCATCGACTACGATGAGACATTCTCTCCTGTGGCTATGCTTAAATCCATCAGGGCATTGCTGGCTATAGCTGCATATCTTGACTACGACATCTGGCAGATGGACGTCAAGACTGCTTTCCTCAATGGATACCTCGAGGAGGACATCTACATGGAGCAGCCCCAGGGCTTCATGACTGAGGATGGCAAAGTATGCAAGCTGAAGAAATCCATCTATGGGCTCAAGCAAGCTTCTCGTAGCTGGAACATCAGATTTGACGAAACCATAAAGAGTTATGATTTTGTGCAGAATCCTGATGAACCTTGTGTGTACAAGAAGCTTAGTGGGAGCACCATTGTGTTCATCGTGCTTTATGTAGATGACATCCTTATCATTGGGAACGATACAGGGATGATGACCAGTGTGAAGATTTGGTTGTCCCATACCTTTGAGATGAAAGATCTTGGAGAAGCCTCTTACATCTTGGGTCTGAAGCTGTTCAGAAACCGAGAAAAGAGGATATTGGGATTGTCACAACATGGATACGTTAAGAAGATTCTTGAACGATTCCGTATGGATAGTTCCAAGAAAGGATTCCTACCCTTAAGACATGGTATCCACCTGTCTAAGGGAATGGCTCCTCAAACTGTTGAGGAAAAGAAGGCCATGGCTGGATGTCCTTATGCATCAGCTGTAGGAAGCTTAATGTATGCCATGATGTGTACTAGCCAGATATCTGCCATGCAGTGGGAGTGGTAAGTCGTTACCAGTCCTGCTATGGAGAACAACACTGGAATGCAGTAAAGAACATATTCAAATATCTAAGACGGACGCAAGATTACATCTTGATCTATGGAGATGGTGATCTCCAAGTCTTGGGATATACAGATTCTGACTTCCAATCAGATATTGATGATCGAAAGTCGACGTCAGGGTTTGTGTTCCTGTTGAACGGTGGTGCTGTGAGCTGGAGAAGCAAGAAGCAGGACATTACAACAGATTCAACAACAGAAGCCGAATACATTGCCGCATCGGATGCTGCAAAGGAGGCGGTGTGGTTGCGCAAGTTCGTCCAGGAGCTTGGCGTAGTTTCCTCTGAAACTCCCATCCCGCTACTCTGGATAACACGGGAGTCATTGCCCAGGCGAAGGAACCCAGATGGCATCAGAAGAGCAAGCACGTAGAAAGAAAATACCACATCATTCGGGAGATTCAAAAGCGTGGTGACATCATCATCACCAAGGTGGCCTCCGCCGACAACGCTGCTGATCCTCTTACCAAACCTCTGACACAGAAGGTTTTGACCAGCATGTAATGAGTATGGGTTTAAGGGTTGTTCCTGAATGGTTCTGAGGCTAGTGGGAGATTGTTAGCAATGTGAGCCCGAGGCGAACCATTCCTACAATAAATGTTATTGTAATAAATGATTTATCAATAAAAGTTATTGATTTTGTTTCACTCCCTTTCTGATATTGAATGAATGAATGCCACTATAAGGTCCCTCTGTACAATAAGGGTTATGTACCATGGCCAACTTGATAATCATACAGCTGTTGATTCATTAAGTGAATCATAGAGGCTGATGCTTGGATGAATATCTAAGGAGTTAGATAGAGGACTCATCAAGCATCATCAATGATTGACAAGTAGTGATCTCCAGTCTGAGTGGGAGATGGCAATCCCATCTCAACAGACTGATATCTGATCGACCTCTTGATGCAGGTCCTCTGCATAGGAATGTTGATTCGGAGGTATCAGATTAGTTGAGTCAATGAGTTGACTTAACGAGATCGAGATAACCAAAGACCTATGATGAATACTGTCACATCACAGGCAAACATCCTCTGACCAGAGACAGATATATTACTATATGTCTGAGCATGTACATTTGGCAGACCAATAGGTTGATGACCTAAACAAGGTCTATACACCAGCGAGCTGGTGTGTATGCAAGGGCATATGAGTAATATGATCTCTCAAAGGGATCATACAGGTTCACGTGAACCGGGAGACATGAGCTCACTCATGAGGTATTGGGATTGACCAAATTCTATGCATGGTCATCATGCTTTAGAAGCATGATATGATTTGAAGGTAAGATATATGCTTTGTGAAAGCATATGATCTGTACCATATCCCAAGGACCAAGATTGAGAAACTTAATGATCAGACTATGAAGATGACAGTGTAAAAATGATCTTTATCTTCATGATGATCATGAGTCTTCCAGTATGCAGGATGTGCAGGTATTGGGAATACCTGAAGGGTGATTTGATCATAAACGATTGTATAACCATGACGCTTCCATTCCGAGGGAGTGATGAAACAGGTCTGGATTTTAGTGACTCCTCTCATCAGAGAAGTGACCTAATCTTAGTTTATTTACTGGACATTGATCTGAATGAGATTCAGATGCAATGAGAAGATTAGGTATACGGTCTTAATTTAATCAAGCATCTGTGAGAGGTCCATGGGATCTGGATTTGAGATGTGATCTCAATATCCAAGTCACTATACGTGGAACAATACAATCGCCCTGTCCTTATCTCCAAGTATCTGAGGAGAAATAGCATTGTTCTTAAATGGTTTAAGAGCAATTCCATGAGATCTAAGCAAAGAGATGTTGATAATTAAATGTGATTTAATTATCATGATGTATGAAGAATTATCCAATATAATTAAATGTGATTTAATTATTATGGATAAGAATAATGTGGATAGTGATATCCAATTATTCATAATATGTTATAAATGTGATTTATAATACATTAGAGAGAGTTAAATATAATTTATATTAGTAGATTAATTATTAATGTGTATTGGATACATTGTCTAATTAATTGAAAATGTAAATTACATTTTGTTTTGGGTTGTGAATATGATTCACAATATTCCAATGTCAAGATTGCAATATTCCCATAATTAATTGAGAATTATTTTGGTGAATTAAAATACCAACAAATTGTTGTTGGAAAATAAGTAGAGAGAAAATCAAGGAGATGTGCAATCTCATGGAAATCATGAGATTGTACTCCTCATCAAGGCCTTAAATGTCGGTTTCGGTCACCATTTCGGTAGCGACCAAAACAGAATTTCGATGGAATTTCGGTGGAATTTCGATCAAAATTTCGGTCATTTTTTGTACTAGGACCCCCATATTTCGGTCATTTCGGTCATTTCGGTCGAATTTCGATTTCGACTGGATATCGATATTCGACAGAAATTCGACCGAATTTCGCTGAAATTTGAGGCCATGCTCCTCATTAGGAATGAGGGGGGCGGCACCCAATTCCCTTGGGAAATTGGTGGCCGTCCCCTCTTCCATATGAGGAGAGTATCTCCTTTGCCTTCTCTCTCCTTATTTGATTGATTTAAATTTGGTATTAATATTTATTTGATTTATCAAATATTTTTTTATCAAATTAAATCACAAGTTGTTGGTTTTTACCAACAACAATCTTGACCATTGGATAGACATAAATCAATCTCAACCATTGATTTTTTATGACACATGGATTGAGATCCATGGATCCCAAAACCCTATAAATAGAGAGGCATACTTGGCTCTCTCTTTACATGCTATTGTAGCACTCTTCTCTCTCTCTCTCTCTCTCTTTCTCCATACTCGACAGCTCTCTCTCCCCCTTCCTCTTGGTGGCCGTCCACCTTGGTGGAGAGAATCGTCGTCGCCCTCGCCTTCGCGCTGCCGCTTCGACGCTCTGCGGTTCTCCGTCTACTTCGAGTGCTTCGCCCACGAAGGAGACGTTCGATCTCGTGCGATGAGATCAGGAGCAACCGTTCTTGGATCAACTTCTTGGATTGCGAGGACTACGCGGTTCATCCCCGCGCTCGCAAGCGATCTCTCCGACGATCGGACTTGAGACAAGAGGTCTCTTCTCTTAGAGACTCGATCAACCACGCTTCAAGAGGTATTGCATTATACTTGTTGTGGTTATAGATGAAACGATCCGAGAATGGTTCTTGGATCATGTGGTTTCATCGAATAAAAAAAATTTTAAATTCCGCTGCACCGAACAACTAGTACGACTAGTCGTTCTTCGTCGTATCCGATACGACGCTCACGCTTCCGTGATGCGCTTGAGGATTTCTCCATATCCTTCAGTTTTCCCACGCAAGGACGCGCAAGGCACGTGTCTGAGCAGGCGGAGCACTTTTTTTTGCAATATCAAGAATTATCTGGGGCCTAAATGCAGTTTACCAGGCATGCACCTGCTTATCTTGTGGCTTCTGGAGGCAAGGGCTTCTCGCAATATTCCAAACTTCAGGGGAGTTTTCTGCAATTCTCCTCTTATGCACGTGCTTATCTCGTGATCCAGATATTTGGCTTATTCCTTGGAAGCTGGAGGGCGTGGATACAATTTACCCTCGCCCCACATGCTCCTCACGTGGGGGGGGTGGGGGGGGGGGGTATTTCGGCACCTTGTGTAGGGGCGCCATCCGAGGTAGGCTGTAGCGTGAACGAGGCGGGTGGACGGTGGTGGAGCCACGACTGGAGAGGATGGAGGACGCGACGGGAGGTCAGCGGTGCACAAGCGGCTGCTGGCGGCGCGGAGAGATGGCGTGGCAAAGAGGAGAGTCGCGCGAATGGAGACTTTGCGCACGGCAATCAGCTGCACAGGGGCGGTGAAGATGCAACACGAGTGCGGCGGAGAGGAGTTGCTATCGCACGCTGCGGCTGTGCGCAGAGGAGGCACGAAGGGGGTGGCGACGGTGCTTGGGTAGTAGACGAAGAAGATGGTGAACGGGGAAAAGGGTACGTAGGAGGGTGTCCTGGAGCGGTCGGGTCGCCTGGGAAGGAGCGACGAAAGCTTGCTCCAGTCGTTGCTTCAAGTCGTGGGCGAACACGACGAAGCTCGACGGTGCTGGAGGTCACCGTAGCTCAGGATCGAGAGGCCTGAGGATCACGCCTGGGGGAGGTTTCGCCTGAGAATGGGTTCCTGTCACGAACACTTTTCTCGGGTGCTCAGGGATGATGGCTGATAATCGAGATGGCCGGCGATGGTTGGCTTTTATAGGAGGAGGCGATGAAACGGCGAGGATGGCGGTTATGGAGGGGGTGAGAGTAACGGCAAGAAAGGAGAGGGGGTTACATGCACGGGTGAGAAATGGATGGGGAGAGGCGGCGTGAGACGACTGGAGAAAGAGGGAAGAAGGTCATGTGCTTGGCAGTTGGCACGTGACCAGAGGCAGCACCATGAGAGAGAATGAGGGGTGATACGTGGCACTCCCAGGGGCTGTCACGTGTCACCCCAAAAAAATTTTCAAAAATAAAAGAAGGAGAAAAATAGAAAAGAAATAGAAGGAGACATCGGATCGAAAAATTTCCTTTAAAGAAGTTCTTTGTCTCGACGAGATCTACAACTTTTATGAAGGACATGTGAGCAAAAGAGGTCATTTGTGCGAAGTGATATTTTTGGGGTCTCCAAGTGTATAGAGAACCGACATTTTGGGATTTTGTATTTTTTTCTGTTTTTTAAAGAGGATAAAAAAATCTAGAAAAAGTACGATAAAATACAAGACACTTAATTACACACTAATCTAATTTTTTGGATTTTTAATAAATAAGAAAATAGGGAAATAAAATACAAATACGAAATACAAGATTTTTGTACAGACTCACAACGGACACTCAGACACAGTCAGTTTCTTTGATTTTAGTCTTGATCTAGATTTGGATTTTTGTAACTCTTAATAAAAATTTCATCAAAGAACACGAATGAAGAAGAAATAAAATTAAAAGGGTTAATTATGAACATAAAAACTCAGGTCAAAAATAGCAAAAGTTAAAATGCGCTAAAGAGGCCCAAAACTCAACTTTAACATACGAGCTCTGAATTTTACGAAATTTGTTTTGTTTTGAAGGTATCTAAAAATGATACTTTAAAAGTGAGTAGACCAAAATCAGACACTGTATGAGGAAGATATGTGCATTTTAGTCCATTAGATCTGAAATTAGACTTTGGGATTATTTGACACTTATTTGAGTTAGTTTTTTTTGTATTTTTTATTTAGTTTTGTTAGTAATATCTACACAATGAAGTTTGGGGTCAATTGGAGTTAGGATGAATTAATTAAAAATAGGAAAGTTAACGGCTTTTTAAGCTAATTTACACTTGGGATTTTTAATGCAATTATGCATGATGAAATGCAAATATTATTTTAAACATGTATGTATGCTAATGATGCTCTTTTATTTATTAAATGCAAATGAATTATGGGAAACAAGCCTATTTGACCAATTTTGGCGTGATGAATAGGATATTCATCATGCCCATGCTCGTCCCCGAGCATCAATGAATGAATGACTTAGTTGGATAAATCCTGTACTGTGCATGTGAATTTTCAAGGCTCAATTCATCGAAGACCCTTAATTTGAGTAATCCTAAAATTCTGGGCTCAACCATGCTTTGCTCAAAAGGAATCCAACTTCTCTAATCATCAGACTTTTTTTTTGTACATATAAAATAAGGATATGAAATTTAGTATACTGCATTCATGAGAGTTGAGTCGAGGCATCACTCGAAGTTCCAGTCTAAGAGACTTTCCTCTAGACCTAATCCTCAACACTAGGAATAAGTCTATTCTTGCTTCAGTCAACCGTCTCATTAGTTTGTCAGACTTGAAAGTGTAGATGGACGGTCAGACGATGGAGGGCATAGGATTGCGTCTATTTTTCTCTCCCTCACATTGGAACAAGGAGCCTCTCGAGTGCCTTATTACTCAACACAAGTATATTTTTATTTTTATTGATTAATATGTCCGTCAAGAGACTTCGAAGTCGTCTGCACTTGTTTTTTTGGGAGTACACCGGAGTGTGTCTTTTTTGAGTATCTAAGTTACCTTCAACACCCAGACTTGTATCACCAACAATGCATAGCCCTTTTATGGTGCTAGCCTGACTCCTTGGTCCTAATAGCGTTTGGTCCAAGTGGATACTTTGAAAATGTTTGGGAGCGCTCACCATTGGTGGAAGCTCTTTTGAAAATTGACTTTGAGGAATAGACTTTTTCTTTGAACATTTCTTTCTTTTCTTTTCGGCTAGCTCCACTGCTTTTACCAAAAGTTGGCGCACACGGATCAACAATTTAAATATGTTTCATCACACCCTGACACATAGGTAAATATCAAAGAGATATTATATGAAGTTGTTCACATACTATCTTCGGTTTTGCTGACACTCAGGTTTCTTATAGCCTTCATTAACATTATCCCATCCTCGAATATCATTAGATCGGGTCCAGACTTAAATCTATAGTCTTGGTTCCTCAAATGATAACTCAACACATCTCATCAATTATGCAGTTGTGAAAGTGATGTGCTGATCATATTCTTTAGAGGGTAGAGATGAAGAGTGCAATATAGCGCTCAAATCTTTCAAACTAGGGAAGTATGGATTATTAAGTTCAAAACCCAAATGACTAAGGCTGGCTAACTCAGACTCTCAAGATCACAAAAATCAAGTGTCCTAAAAAATCCTCAAGCCTCGAGTGAATGTGAATGTGTCAGGAATAATTCAACCAAGGAATGCATGGATGCATGAAATGCGAGACCATGATTGACTTTTTTTATGCAAAAAGATTTTTGTTGTTTGTTTTGATTTTTTTATTTTTGGTTTTTTTTGTTTTTGTTTTTTTTGAAAAACATGTATTATTTACAGAAAGCATTTAGTATAATATACATAATATACACTAGTTGTACCCAATCCCCTGATGTTAGATGAAAATGATTAAAGTACGAGCTATGGATAAAGTAGAATATATACAAACACACCCCCTATACTTAGCAAGTGCAGTGTCCTCATGGCTTGAAGTGAAATGCAGACATAGCCCGTACTAAATATAGTTGAGTGAAAAATAAAAAGAAGTCGACATGCCCCCTATACTTGGATTTTTGAAGGACTAAGTATAACAGAAAAACAAGAAACGAGGCAGTCGAGGGTGCAGAGAAATGAATAGAAATGATGTATACACAATGGTACCGGTCCCCCTATATTTAAGCTCAGGTCAGCCTAAGTATGATTGGATAATTACAAGCGGGGAACCGGGTAGATTTACGGATGCACAAGATCAAGGAGGTTTGCGACGGACCTTCTTGCGGGAGTGTGGCAGGAGATAGCATGGAGGTGTGGATGGCAGTGAAGAGGGGGCGGATGAAGAAGACCGACCATCGTTAGTGTCGTCCTCAGGGGAATAGTAGTTGTACGCAGAGTATCTCCAACTATTGTCAAGCAGAGGTAAGTACCTTTGAATCAGAGATGTACCTATTGCACTTACTTGATGAACCACTTCAGGCCGAACGAGGACTCTTCAATAGCACCTGGTGTCTAAGGTCAAAGGTGACTTTTTGGGTGGTTTGTTTCCTTGAGAAGTATTGGGTGGAAGTTGGACAGTCTTCATCTCCCTTTCTTGAGTAACCAGTGTGGCATGTATGAGTTCCTCATCAGATGAATCCCGGTAAAAGTTGACCAATTCTTGTAGGGTCATACGCTACTTCGGTCGAGGGAGATTGTTCCCGGTGGTTTTGAGAGTTTTGGCTGGGGATGTTGATGTCACTTCCCGATGATCGTGAATTTTGGTGACATCGGATGTTACCAGAGTCGGTTCCTAGTATGGTTCAAGTATCTCATGAATTACCGCCGCCTGGAAAATTGGACCACTTAAATAATCGTGACATTCCTCAGAAATATGGTTCAACTCATTATAAGCTCTAAAATCTCGATTCCTCCTAGGAGCGGTGTTAGGGTGGTGAGAATCCGAGGGTTGTCCAACAGTCAATCTTTCAGGTGACTCTCCTAAGGTTTGTATCTGTGTGCCATGAGGAGATGTCCGATAATGTGAATTGTTTATCTCCTGATCACAACTGTCGGTTTCAAGTTAGTTTTCCTCAGAGCAGGGCGTGTCATTGAGGGTTTTTTCATTGTGGTCCGATTTTGGGAACTTGATTTCCTGAGTCTCACAATCGACGATCGCCTTAGCGGAGGCTAAGAATGGTTTTCCTAAAATGTTAGGAGACTCGAATAACCTTCCGGGGTGTTCAATGTCAAGGACAATAAAGTCCACTTTATGTTCTTTACCTCAGAAATTTACGACGATGGAAACAATCCTTCGTGGTCTTTTGGTAGATCGATCGGGTAATTGAACGATCATCTTAGTCTTTTTGAGTTGTCCGAGTTTGAGTTGATTAAAAACGAACTTCGGGAGAATGTTTAAAGTAGAGTCGTCGTCTAACCAAACATGAGTGAATAAGGTATCCTTAATTTCACATGTGATCCGAGTTAACCGCTTGACTTTGCTGCTTTTGATTTTCCGATTCATCACCAAAGAACTGGCCATAGATACAACATGATATTCAGTCCTGCATCGTTTCTTGCCCGTCTTTTTAGGGTTTAGTCAACTCTTTGCTTAAGATCAGGCACATATTCTATGACATTGATCAATGGAAGCTCTAAGATCATATTCTTGCAAATTGCTTCCATTTCAGAATTGTCTAATTTTTTAGAATTTTCTATTTTTCAATTTTTTTGGTATTTTCTATGATATGGTTAGTAAGGGGGTCAAAGGTCAATGGTGGTTGTGCTTGATTGTGAGTCACATGATTATTGTGTGGTTCGCTTGCACTTCTCCTGAATTCTGCATAGACTTGATGAGATCATATATTTTCTCAGCCAAAGCATTTGCTCTATGATTGATCCGAGCAATCTCATCCTCAAACATCTCATGCCTTGTGATTGAATAATCTTTCTCCATATGTCGCGATTCTATCATGTAACCTCGAGTAGAGTATCGATTGTTCATAGTCATTAGTCTGGTCATGAGTCACATTTCCTTAACTCTGGGTTTTTCGTGCATTGTCGAAGGAAAATTGATTGTACTCAGGAAGATAGTCAACCTAAGTAGGGGATTGTTCAAGAGGTTGTGAGACCATAGTAACCGGAAATCGTGTTTCTCAGCCAATATTAGTTACTCTATTTTCCATCCTCAATTCCGCTCGCTCTCTCATGTCCTTAAGATTGTCAGAAGGTGAGAGAGGTCTATTCCAAGAAGTGTGGTCATAGGGTGGGATGTATGGGAGGGACGAGAATGATGGCTGAGGGGGGCTCGATTTGAAGAGCAGGTTCCCCTGGGAAGTGTGAGAAGAAGGATATCAGGACATGGTTGTGGATATCGGGAAAGAAGACCATTGTGCCAACATCTTCTCAACAGAGTGATGGAAATGATCTGCGAAACACGATTTGCTTGCGATTGCAAGGTCTTTGACGCACACAAGATTCACCCACTCAATACTAGTGAAGGCACGTCAGGGCTCAGCCGCTTATCTTTTCGATTTTAATTTTAAGTGATCAAAAAATTTCGAAAAGTTAAGCGGAGCTATTAGGTGCCGAAATAATTCACAAAAACTATCCCGAATTCATACAACTAGTTGCATCCACTTTCAACCAGTATGAGTGTAAGTATGGACCGTTAGACGTCTACTCGTGTTACTTGAGGACGGAATCTTTCACGGTGTCCTCTAAACCCACCCAATCTGCTAAGGGAGTCTGACCGTAAACAACTACCCGAAACCCTCACTGAGAAGTAGCTAGTTGTTTTTAAAAACACTAGTCTGAATGAAATTTTTCGATTTTTGGCTCTACCCTAAATGTGCGATCTGGTCCTTACAAACAATGAGTGGGTTTCTCTCCACTAGACACAAGGGTAAATTTTATGTTAGTTTTATTTACAGTCACCTTGATTAACAGTCCCAGTTTTAAATTAAGGTTATCACTGAAGTTTATGTGAGAAATTCACGCCTAACGAGCAGTCCCAATTCTTTTAATTCCGAAGTTGTAAAACTGGGGAGGGAGAATCGAAAAAGCCAATGAAAATGTAAATCAATGATGCATGCTTAAGAAGAAGACTTACAGTGAATCCTCGTGTTCTTCATGCGGGATGTAGTACAAGGATTTTAATATTTACACTAAATGATATGTGATGAACCTCAGTTTCATCATCTTTATTTCCCATAATTAACCCCCTTGCTTAAAAGTTTATCAATAAAACCCTGTTAATGCCCTATAATTAACAGAGCCCTAAATAAATTAAAAACCACAAAAAAATGACAAAGCAAAAATTCGTGGTATTTTTAGACCTTAAAATACCTTCAAAAATATTTCGGGCACTTGATTGATCTCTTTTCCAGTTTTGGTCAACATGAAACTTGTAGATCTCGTCAAGATCTACAACTTTCATGTTTTGAGTTTTCTCAAATTCGGCCATCTTGGCCCTCAAAAGTCAAAAATTCCCTCGAGAAAATCTGATTGGGCCACGTGGCCCATTCTGGAGGCGCCACGTGGCCCCGCCCTCCTTGTTTCAGCCGCCTGCTTCCTTGGCCGTTGGATCCTTCTCTGATCCAACGGCCCAGGCCTCTCCACGTACCCGCCTCTTCTTCAACCCTTCGATCAGACCCGCACCTTAATCTCCACCGCTCGTTGCCGCCGCTCTTCCCTCACGCCACGTGGCGGTGTGCTCACCACTGGATCGCTCATCTGATCTTTCATCACAGCCGTTCTGTCGAAGATCGCGTCCCTGCCATCCGATCATTCCCCCGTCTCATCATCACCGCATGCTTGCGCCTCACCAGGAGCGCACCACGTGGCGCTTTGAAGACCTTCTGATCGCGCGCCAATTCTCTAATCTGAGCCGCTAGATCTTCCCTTATTTTCAGCCATCGGATCAGAGCTTCCTTTGCATCTAGGCCGTCCTTGAGCGCCTCACTCTCGATACGCCACGTGGCACAACCGACGCCTTCCGTTCGCATCGCCCGATCTCCCATCAGGACCGTCGCTCCGCGCCCACTTCTCCACCGTTGGATCTCCAGATCCAACGGTGGAGCTTCGTCGTCAACCTCCAGACCGCCCTCTCTCACACGATCACCACCTCGCACAACCCGCTCCCCCTTCCTATTACTCCACCTGCTCCGACCACCATCCCCACTAACCAAACACCTCCCGGTCTTCCCCCATCTTCCTTCTTCCCCGCGCATGCCTCCACGACCCATAACAAACTCCCAGTCGCTCCATGTTCATCACGAAACCCACGACCTCCAGCACTTGCACCGCCGGCTACTTCTTCAAATACACCGGTCCCCCCTCCATTTGCCGGTGTCCGCCTTTACATGGGGTCTCGCCCAGCCCTCCGCCACCGCCCAGTGACAGGGGGAGGTGGCCGGATAGAGCGAAGACGACGAGGCCCCTGGTGAGACCCTCCGCCTTCGACGGCGGAGCTGCGGCGACCTATAGCCGCCCGAGCTCGCTGGGGAGGCCGCCCAGTACGTTGCGAAGACCCCGAGCTCCTCTCGGAGCTCAATCCCAGGCCCTTCGACCGCCATTTCCCAGGTAAGGTCTCTGATCTTATTTTGTTTTTCTTCTTCTTTTTGCCTAATTTTCTTAGCTTCTTCACGCTCTTTCCCGCTCCGATGGTCACTCATTTAGCTCCGCCACGCCTCCCCCTTCTACGCGCAATATCCGACAGCACCCTTCCCCTTCTTCCATACCTCGAACACCGCCGACCCACCTCATCTCCGACCACCGGAGATAGAGCACCGGTTCCTCGTCTCCCCTCACCCTCACGGAACCCCATTTCGCTCGCACTCGCCTTTCTTTCGCTTCGGCTATGTGTTCTAACCCTGCAGGTATCCTATACGTCAATGGCCGGAGCTTCGCCTGAGCATACTTCGTCACATCCGCCTGCAAACTCCGAGCTCCGCCGACCCGGACCCAGATGTCAGACGCATCCCTCGAGCTCACAGCTTCATCGACGATCTTTCCGTGAGCTCGAGGGAGGTTCACAGTGCCCAGATGAGAGCGGCGGAGATGGAGGCCCTTCGCCGGAGCCTTGAACGCACCACCAGCCTTCGGCCGAGGGAGAAGAGCAGTCACCGTTGGATGGTCCACCCTCGGTGACCATCCAACGGTCCAGCAACGACCACGTCATCGACTTCGTCAGCTGTTGGATCTGTTCGATCCAACGGTCCAGATGGAGCCGCGTCATCGCCTTCAGCAGCCCTTGGATCATCATGATCCAAGGGCCTACATACTGCCACGTGTCTTCATCCAGAGCTCTCCCGAGCCTAGCGACCGGGCCCCAGGCTTGGACGCTCCCGAGCCTCTACCGAGCCTGCTAGAGCTTCGGACCCCCCGAGCCTAGCCGAAGCAGCAACCAAGCCTCTGCCGAGCCTCCTTTCGAGCCTAGGTAGCACGTGCATCGCACGTGCTACTCTGGGTAAATTGCAGAGCTGCCCTTGGACTTCTCCAAATTTGCAAAAAGGTCCCCGCGCTTATGGGTAATTTACAGGGAAGGCCTCAGAACTTATTTTATTTTCTTTTTAGTCCTTCCCAGGGACCTTTTTGTAGTTATCATTTCATGTTTTCTTGCATTTATGCCCCTGTCTTCTTTTATGCATATCTTGAGCTACATAGCTCCAATCGAGTTGATTTCAGTTTCGTTTTGAAGCTCTTCTCATCCTCTTCATTATGGCATGCTTAAATTTTAAATTTGACACTAAGATCAGTAGTGTATTATTCTAATATCTAAGTGTCCTGATTGTTTTATTTGACATGCTTATTTGCTTATTAAATGTGGAATGCTTTAATGCCAACTCAGTTTAACTCGCATTTTTTTCTATGGCTCAAGTGACTATGATTTTTGGGGCATATCATTCGCTTTGCATGATCATTTATTTGCATTATAAAAATTGATAAAAAAAGGCATGTTTATTTTAATGCATTATCTTGTTTACATGCATGATTTGACCTATATGCCTATAACTCAACACTTAATTAAATAGACTCAAATCCGATTGATACGAGAGAGGCTCGTGTCCCTGAGTTTGACCTTGGTTTCTTGCCAAGTAAAATAAATTACGATCGTCTCATTTTGATTTATTATTGCACATCGTTAAATCATTTGATCTGTTGACGACCAAAATCGGCCCGACTGCTTCGACATGTTGAGGTGCTAAAAACGCACTCTTAAAGGGCCGATTTTGCGGGTCGTCAATATGCACAGATGAAATCGCCCTAAGCAGATAGTTCTATTAGCAGGAAAGAATTGCTTTAAAAATTTAGCTAAGTTTGCAGAAGTGTGACCTAAAAATTACGAGCACAAAAGAGGATAAAAATCTAAGCTAGCGTATGTGCTCCTAAAATCTACGCCACACCACAGAGAGTCCATTCCTGAATATTACAAATTAACAGGGTTCAAAGAGAGACGGACCCTGTGAATAATGCAGAAAATTAAATCTAGACTAAGCTATCTCTCACAAAAATTAAAATTCAATCTCCGTCCTTGCAGATCCTTGATCTAAATCCCAAAATTTTACTCCGAGAAATCTGCAAAGAGAGAAGATGCGGTTAGTATCTGTAGTGAGAGAAGAGATGTAAAAATAGAACGTAGAAATAAAAATAAAAAAAATGACACAAAAATTAGTTTCACAAAACTTAATTATAAAAAATAATTTAAAACCCTAAAAAATTGTTGTTCCCCGGCAACGGCGCCATTTGATGAACGCGGAATTCATGTCTTTAATAATGAGGAATTGTAGTATAGGAGGCGAAAAATGATTCAGCAAAAACCACGATCTTTGAATATTGTGGAATATTTTTATTTGGCAAGTGTACCAAGGTCGAACATATGGAACAGTGATCTTTAGTTGCGTGGTCTTAAATTAAATTAAATAATTAAATAATTACTCGATTAATTTCTATGTCAGGAAATTAAAGAGAAAATGTGATGAAATGGAATGCAATGCAGAGGAAAATAAACAAAGAAGATGTTGGAGCGCAGGATCTGTGATTTATAAAAATCATTCCTCAAAGAAGTTCATCAGTTAATCCTCAAAAACTTATCACAGATCGAATGAGAGCTGCTAAAAAATATAATCAATTAAAATCCAGATGCAGGTGAGAATCCAAATAGACATATGGTTAATCCTACAATTAGTGAGATCGCACAAAGATTTTTGGGTTTTTATCAGTTGTGCCCCTATGAGATATTGCAATTTCAGTTATGCCCCTTCCTTTTTTGGAATATCAGTTATGCACCTGCCTTCCTGCAAAGCTCAAAGTTCTGCCCTTTTGTTAAGGTAAAGTAGGGGCATAATTTGATATTACAAAAGGGCAGAACTGTGAATTCTGCAAGAAGGTAGGGGCACAACTGATATTTCAAAAAAGAGAGGGGTATAATTGAAATTGCAATATCTCAGAGGGGGACAACTGATAAAAACCCAAGATTTTATCTTCTAATTCTCTCTAATTTTATTCTCAAGAAAGGTTTGCATCAAATTTCGAGAACTAAATCCTCCTCTATAACATCCCTGCAAGGATTAATTATCAAGGGGTAAATTCAACCATTAGAGAGAAGAAATCAGAGAAAAATCCTTAATTAAGTCCCCTGCATAAATTAAGTCGTCAACAAGTGATCCACAATAATCCAAGAGGAATTAAAATCGTCACTAAAATTCCTCCAAAACATATCATTATTTTTCTTTGAAATGAGCACAATTATGTTAATTATTAGCCTACATTGATCAGAATGAATCACAAATAATAATCATCAATTTATATCCTCTAATCAGTCCACAAAGTATATAATTTGAAAGAGCATGAAACTAGCTTCAAAACGACATATTATGCGCTAAAATTGGAGTTCACATGCAAAAGATATGATAAATTAAAGATCTAGGGACTGAAATGTGATTAAAGTAAAATTATTTCCTCAAAAAGATCTCTGGAGGGACTTATCTGTAATTCTGTAATGTCGGAGGGAGCCTAATAAAGTTTTCCCGCGCGAGGACGCGTAGGGCAGGTATCTGAGCAGGCGGAGCACTTTTTTTTGCAATATCAAGAATTATCAGGGGCCTGGATGCAGTTTGCCTGGCAGGCACATGCTTATCATGTGGCTTCTAGATGCAAGGGCTTCTCGCAATATTCCAAACTTCAAGGGAGTTTTCTGCAATTCTCCCATTGTGCACGTGCTTATCTCGTGATCCAGGATGGTGGAGATATTTGGCTTATTCCTTGGATGCTAGAGGGCGTGGATACAATTTACCCTCGCCCCACGTGCTCCTCACGTTGGGTGAGAAGGGAATTGGGCACCTTGTGTGGGCGCGCCGTTCGAGGTGGGCTGTAGCGCGAACGAGGCGGGTGGACGGCAGTGGAGCCACGACTGGAGAGGATGGCGGACACGGTGGGCGGTGCACAAGCGGCTGCTGGCGGCGCAGAGCGATTCTCCGCGGTGGCGTGGCAGAGAGGAGAGTCGCGCGGTTGGAGACCTCACGCAAGGCGAGCAGCTGCACAAGGGCGGTGAAGATGCAGCACGAGGGCGGCGGAGCGGAGATGCTATCGCGCGCTGCAGCTGCGCGCGGAGGAGGAGGCGACGCAAAGAGGGTGGCGACGTTGCTTGGGTAGTGGACGGAGAAGATGGTGAACGGGGAAAAGGCGTACGTAGGAGGGTGGCCTGGAGCAGTCGGGTCGCCTGGGAAGAAGGAACGGAGAAAGCTTTCTCCAATCGTTGCTTCAAGTCGTGGGCGAACACGACGAAGCACGGCGGTGCTGGAGGTCACCGTAGCTCAGGATCGAGAGGCCCGCGGATCACGCCTGGGAGAGGTTTCGCCTGAGAATGGGTTCCTATCACGAACACTTTTCTCGACTGCTCAAGGATGATGGCGAATAATTGAGATGGCCGATGATGGCTGGTTTTTATAGGAGGAGGCGATGTAACGGCGAGGGTGGCGGTTATGGAGGGGGTGAGAGTGACGGCAAGGGAGGGGGTTACATATACAGTGGAGAAACGGACGGAAGAGGCGGTGTGAGACGACTAGAGAAAGAGGGAAGTCACGTGCTTGGCACATGACCAGGGGCGACAACATGAGAGAGAATGAGGGGTGACACGTGGCACGCCCAGCGGTGCCACGTGTCACCCAGAAAATTTCAAAATTAAAAAAAGAAAAATAGAAAAGAAATAGGAGACCTTAGATCGAAAAATTTCCTTCACAAAAGTTGTTCGTCTTGACGAGATATACAACTTTCATGAAGGACCTGTGAGCAAAAGAGGTCATTTGTGCGAAGTGATATTTTTGGGGTCTCCAAGTGGAGAGAGAACATGCTTTTTGGGATTTTGTAATTTTTTTGTGATTTTTGAAGAGGATAAAAAATCTAGAAAAAATACGATAAAATACAAGACACTTAATTACACACTAATTTATTTTTTATTTTTAATAAATAAGAAAACATGGAAATAAAATAGAAATACGAAATACGAGATTTTTGTACAGACTCACAATGGATACTCAGACACAGTCAGTTTCTTTGATTTCAGTCTTGATCTAGATTTGGATTTTTGTAACTCTTAATAAAACTTTCATCAAAGAACATAAATGAAGAAGAAATAAAATTATAAGGTTAATTATGTACATAAAAACTTAGGCCAAAAATAGCAAAAAGTTAAAATACGCAAAAAAAGCCCAAAACCCAACTTTCACATGCGAGCTCCGAATTTTACGAAATTGATTTTCTTTTGAAGGTATTTGAAAATGGAGTACTCTAAAAGTGAGTAGACCAAAATCGGACACTGTATGAGGAAGATATGTGCATTTTAGTCCATCAGATCTGTAATTAGACTTTGGGATTACTTGACACTTATTTGAGTTAGTATTTTTTTTGTATTTTTTATTTAACTTTGTTAGTAATATCTACACAATGAAGATGGTTTGGGGTCAATCGTAATTAGGATGAATTAATTAAATATATGGAAAGTTAGCAGCTTTTTAGGCTAATTTACACTTGGGATTTTTAATGCAATTATGCATGATGAAATGCAAATATTATTTTACACATGTATGGTTGCTAATAATGCTCTATTATTTATTAAATGCAAATGAATTATGGGGAACATAGCCTAATTGACCAATTTTAGCGTGATGAATACGAGATTCATCAGAGACATCTTCAGACTCCATTCTCAAGCGATCATGAACTCCAATACGAGATCATTCCGAGATTCCTATGAGAGAGAACCCACTTCAAAGTCTACGAGAGAGAGCCATCTTCAGAGATCTTCGTATGGAGAATTAGCGATGCTTTTTTCGTCCCTTTCAGAGATGGAGCAGTTGTCCACAGATTGTGGCAGGCCAGAGTTCTTGTAGAGACTCATTTCCGTTGCAGTGACTCCGACAGGCGCAGTACAGAGCACATGCTCTCCGACGAGGAGATTCAGTTTAATTCATACTCCAGTTGTTCGTCCTCCTCACCTGCATGGCATGAAAAGCAACGTCTTCGACAACAACCGACAATTGTGCGCGTTGAGTTGATATTATCTGTAGTGTCTTGTAGCTTGAGTTGAGTTTTCTTTCTGTTTGTCCAAGCTGAGCATTGCATGCTCCAGCTTGAGGGGGGTGTTGGAGTATTTTGTTATGTGTCACTTATGTGGGAGATGGGTAAATGGATCTCTCCATGATCTATTTACCCCATCTAGTTGTTTAGTCCCACATCTCTGATTTCCTCAAGTGTATCACGGTCGGGTGCATGAACAAGCATCCTTTTCTCTGATGTGTTATTCTGATTATTCGGCCCAACACGCATCTCTGTGGTTACTTTATCGATGTTGGAGAGAAAGGTGATATTTTCAAATCCATAATCAACTACCGCATCAGTTGTACATAGGAATGGCCGACCAAGTATGATCGGTGTCTGGAGTAACGGTACCGAGGAGTCCATATCCAGGACAATGATTTACACTAGGAATTTCATACCTTGGACTGTTACGATAATGTTTTCCAATACTCCACGTGGCGATCAGCAAATTGAAGGATCATTCTGGTTGGTTTGAGCAGATCGAGCCCAAATTCCTTGGTCAAGAAAGTGGGCAGGAGGTTGATAGAAGACTCACTATCAAGTAGAGTGCGACCAAATATCTGATTGGAAATCTCACATTGAATCAAAGGGGCTCCTTTGTCTTTCTTCTTCTGCTCGGTTGCGACGGTTCCTGTGGGGCTGATGCTTAGATGTGCATGCCTCTTTCAGACCCTTTTTGACATTAGGCATGTATTCCAAGACTTGCAACATTGGCATCTCAAGCATGATATTTTTCTGAATTTCAACAATTGAAGGATTAGATAAAGTTGTTTTTAAATTTCTGATTGTTTTGCTTTTCATTGCTTCTGGAAAAGGTATAGACACATTTTCAATAGCAACCATTTTTCCATTAAAAGAGTCAGCTTGTACATCTGGACAACTAGAAATGATATAGTTATCCAATATAGACGGTGAAAGAAAAAACTAGAAATTCGACCACGTTGGCTCGCACAGGATTTGCTGCTAGTGCTGGCATCTCCTTGGTTGCATCGGATCAGCTTCTGTTGTTATTACCGGTGTTCTGATTTTCTTCATTTATTTGTATTTTTATTGATTCAGAGTTGGCTCCTCCAGGTGCATCTGTTCCATTGCTCCGAGCTTGCTCGGCTGCTGATGTAGAAGACTCATCCATAGAAGCTTTATTTTTCCCCTTTGAGGTTGCAGATGGATATAATATCCTACCGCTCTTGAGATTCACAACATTAGATAAGATAAAATCAAGTGTACCTGAATCGGGGGTGGTGGAGCACTACGAGCTACCTGCTCCCTATGCTTGAAGTTGTTGGGGTTGGCTCTACATACACTGGTATGATCGTTTCTGCAGTTGTGAGGTCATCGATCTTCTGGCTCATCTCGTTCATGTTCTCGATCACCTGAGCCAAGCAATCCAGAACGGGATTCACAAGAGCGGCCTCGAATGATTTGACAATATGATGTTGCTGAGGCTGGTAGTAGTAAGGCTACTACTGGAAGTTCTGATACTGATGTTGAGGATACTGCCGGTATTGATATCAAGTAGGCAAGAAATTCTGATATGGACCCGACGACTATTGTTGGTAGAAAGGTTGGCGATAAGCTGACGGTTGGGAATTCTGTCTCCAGCTGTAATTCGGACAGTAGAGACTAGTAGTGTAGTTGTTGCTGGTACCGGTGCTTCTGGTAGTTCCGTCCACCTTGATTCAGGTGGAATGGCCGTTTGGCATGTACTTGACGTTGTTGTCCACCAGGACGGATCGAAGACTGTTCAATTACCCAAATGACATCCACTTTATTGATCTGCGGGGGAGGAGGCGAGGTAAATGGCTCGGAATAAGAGGGAGCTTCTGGATGGTTGATGAATACTCATTCATCACTCTTTATTCTTATATTTTAGCTACAAAAACCTTTGCAAATGCATGTAGATATGTGTAAATACAAATAATTATCAAAAGCATGCATGGTGTAAAAAGTAATAATTAGCATATTTTTGTGCAAAAATAAAAGAATAAAGATTAAAAAGAAAAAGAGAAAATATTTAGAATAAATATTGAGAAACCTAACCCAAGGGAGGGCTCAGCATGGGCCTGACCGCATAAAAGCCAAAGTAGAGGGAGATAGGGGCTCATGTGTGTAAATATATTTGTAAATATAATAAAAAATATTTTCCTCTAAAAAAATAGAATAAAATGGCTTGTATATATTGTATATATATTTATAATTATAAAAATCAAAACAAAAATAGAAACATTAAAAAGAAAACAAAAACACTCCACTTGTGCATATCCACCATGTATATAGTCCACTCACTTATATTTATTTCACCTTATAAATAAATAAAATTAATTTCTCTAAGAATTTGTAAATATTCTATCTTTTATGGTGTAAATAAATAAAATAAAAACAACAAAAACAAAAACAAAATAAAAAGAACAAAATTTAAAAACCAAAAATAATATTGTAAAGATACCATGTACATAAATGTATATACCTATTTATTTCACTATTGTACATAAATGATAAAAATAAAATAAAAATACCCTTTTATTCCTTATTTTATGCTATAAATAAATAAAATATAAAATGGGAATAAAAATGTATAAAAATAATAATTTAAAAATCAAAAAAATTAAAAAGGCATATTGTGTAAATACCTATATATAGCATAAAGTGTACATACCCTATTTTTATTTTGAAAAATTAATTAAAAATCACCAAAAAATAGAAAAAGTTAAAATAAAAATATTTCATGTTTTAAGTTTTTAATAATTCGGCCATTTGCTATTTTTAATTCAATTTCTAAATATTTTCCACGTGGCTGCTTCTCATTGGTCCACGAGGGAATGTTGACCCCCCGGTCAACTCCCCCCTGTAGACCACTTCCCACGGATCCGTTTCGCGGACCCAACTTTTCCCATTTATCCCCTCCAGATCCGATCACCATTCCGCCAAACCCAGGGTCCTAATTACACTCCCATCATCCGGGAACCTCGCCCGACATTGTGCCTAGGGATCCGTGCTCCATCGAGCCGGACCCGAGCCATTCTTCACGGACCTTCCACCATATAAGAGCCGAGCTCCGCCACCCATTTTCCCATCTTTGGCTCCCCATTCATTCATCCCAGGACCTCCACAGCCACCCTCGAGGTGACAGCTCCCGGTTGGTCGTGTCGTAGAGAGGACAGAGTGACCGGACCTCTGATCCAGCGAGCTATCGCCGTCGTGCTCCGCCTGAAGCAGGAGCTCGAGCCTCGGGCCACGACGACCCGCGAGGCAACGACCTAGAGCTCCAACAGCTCGAGCCCAGTCGATTCCTCCACCCAGGTAGCTTTAGTTCTTTCCCCTGTTCTTTGATTTTGCATTTGCCCCAAATATCGCCGTTGTCGTCCATCGTCGATTCCGGCCACTTCAGCCATCACCCCGATCATCGGACCTCACCATCGCTTTCGCCTTCCTCCCGCGCACGTTCTACGCCCCCCCCATTCAACCCAGCTCGCACAGGAGCTGGGGTTTCGAGCTCCACCGTCTACCCTTCGCCGGAGCTCGACCGCCCCGCCTCACCGACCACCATCACCCCCTCTCACAGGGTCGAGGCAATTTGCCCTCGACCCGCGAGTTTGCTGGTGCACTTTGCAGGGACATCCGAGCCCATCTGAGGGCTTGAACCATCTGGTCCAGCATCTTCGCCTCCGCCGGACTCTCCAGAGCTCCTCGGAGCTCCATTGAGTCATCGGAGGTCACCATTGGACGCGGAAGGCCCCAGCGGTTCATCTCCGATCATCAGGGTCTCGCGAGGAGGCCGGGAGCGCGCGCAGCGGGCCGTCGAAGGTCACCGGCCATCAGTTCTTCCTCGACCTCCAGATACCGTCGGATCCCCTTCGACCTCCAGTTCGCATCTCAGCCGTTCATCTGAGGAGTCACCATCAGCGTCAGATCCTTGGAGGAGCGATCCGCACCGTTCGTTCGCCGAGGTTTAGCCACAGCGCCTCTCCACCGTTCGATCTCCCACGTGGCGACGCCTTGGCCGTTCGATCAGCATCGAAGATCCAGCTTTAGGGCGCCACCCCTTCCCAGCCGTCGATCAGCACACGTGGCGCCCATCCGACGGCCTATTTAATAAAGGGTAAATATTCCCTTAGCCCCCCCTGTTTACTTTATTTCGTATTTAGTCCTGTAAATATCATAGTCAGTTGTTTTTATTTTGGTAGTTTTGCACTTTGGACCTTACCTTTTCTGCTATTGACATGTATGCTCCTGTGCGTAGTGTATCACGTGCGTCGACACGTGTTTTGATGGGTTATTTGCATGTTTAGCTCTGTAGTTCTGGGTTGTTATTAAATGAATGAAAACTTTTAGATAATTGCATTTATACCCCTGTGCGTGATTTATTTATGCATGTGCGTATATTTTTGGGTACTTTACAGTAAGGCCCTCAGACTTTTGGTACCTGTTACCAATTAGTCCGAGAACTTTACTTTTATTGCAATTAGCTCCCTGTGTGCCCCAGACATGCGCCTTGCGCGTGACTTCTTGGGATTTTTGCACCGGACCCCCTGGAGCTTCTGCTATTTACGTACAGGTCCCTGTGCACTGTACCTAGGTTTTAATTTTGAATAAAATATCAAACTCACTCCAAATTCAATGAAAATTGGATACATGGCTCCTGCCATGTTGTAAAATTTTCTAGAATTTTTGGAGACATTTTTGCTTTTATTTGCTATTTTTAAAAATTCAAAAACAACCTTTTTCTTTACTGTCTGACTTGAAAAATCACAAAAAATATTAAAACTCATCTAAAAATTACAAAAAAAATTAGCTACTGTGTATTTTGGCTTGTTTGATTTTCTGACAAATTTGGTCATTTTTCATTATATAAAACTCATAAAAATTACAAAACACTAAAAACACTATAAAAATTATAATAAATAGTTTAAAAATCCAAAAACAATAATTTCAGTGCCTAAATTTTCCTTGTTCCTTCTTCTATACAGGAAAATTACCTCCAACCTTTTTAGGGATTTTTAGATATTTTATCTAAGTCCCTCAAGCTCGGCTGGACATTGTTGCTGATTTCTTGCATTGTTTTATTTTTAGAAAATTAAGTAAAAATCGAAAAAATACCAAAAATTAACCAAAAACAGTAAAAATAATAAAATACACAAAAACATTTTTCGTTGAATTTTTTATTGATTTTTGATGTATTAAATAATTGTTTGAGTAGGCTTGTTTCCTTGTTTTCTTTATTTTCTTAATTAAATAAAAATCCAAAAAATCAAAAACAAATAAAAATCCACCAAAAACACTTTGATTTTATTTTTATTTCTTTTTGAGACTACTTCGTAGGCCGCGAGGCCATCACGTGCTCCCTGAGTCCGACCCTGGTCGCTATACCAGGCTAATCTAATAGCCAGGACCGCTATCGTGTTTGATTGATTTTGGTGGTATGCTTTACTTTTTCGTGATTGAGCTGACTTTCTCATCGATCCGGGTCGCAACGACCCGAGTGATATTTTGACCTGATCCGGATTGATTGAATTCTTAGGCTCATCAGAATGGCGCCGTTGCTTGGGAGCACGGCTTAGTAGTTTTTTATTTTCCATTTTTCATTTTCTTTTTATTTTCTTTTTCGCAGCTTTCCGTGGCTTTTTCTGAGTCCGCGGCTTTTCGCGGCTTTTTGTTTTTCTCTCATTTTTGTTTTATTTTCTTTTCCTTTATTTTCTTTCATTTTTGTTTTTGCTTAATTTTGCTTGTTTATTTTATTTGTCCTTTTTGCACATATACCATGTTTATATTTCCTGCTTGTATTTGATTATTTGATTTGGTTTGACACTTGTCTTCTTTCTTGCGAGGACCCGAGGATCGAGGCGGCAGCTTTCGAGAAGCCGACGCAACCGCGGGACTTGGAGGCGGCTCCCTTCTGCACGGAACCGCAGGAGAGAGCGAGAGAGGAGCCGAGTGAGAGAGAGAGTAGCTTAGGTTTCTTTCAACATATTTTATTATTTGTAATAATACAGGGACACACTTGCTGGACTTGGACTTGTTTAGCGGGTCTGTTTCGCCGAGCACCGGTGTGCTCGGGGGACCCTTAGGATTTTTCGCGGCTTTTCACGGTTTTGTTTTTCTTAGCTGCCTTTTACGGTTTTACGCGGTTTTTCTCGAGCCCCTAGATTTAGGATTTTCTGCTTGACTGTGCCGTAATTAGTAGGATCCACACACTTAATTGATTGCATGTTCCTATAGAGCGTTAATTGGACCTACTAATAAATCATTAATAAAAATAACTGACTCACTCCCTTCGTAGCCTACGTGTCGTAGCCTGCCTTGCCAAGCGCTGCTCCTGAACCCAATGCCTTGGGAGGAGGAGGGGTAGACCGAGACCAGACCCTTTGGCTTGAAGGATCGGTGACCAGTTAGACGGTTCTTCGAGTAGAAATTGCCTGTTTAGGACTCGGTTTTCACCGCTGCACCATATAGGTAGTTTCTTTCTTGTCTTTCAATTCTGCGCGGATCACTTTGCATGTAGAGTGCTGGAGACAGGTACGCATTTCTATCTTTGCATGCATCATTGATTTCTTCGCGCATCGGCTTTTTCGTCTTCTCCCCCTATTTTCGACTTAATAATCAGGAGAACCGAAAAATTCGTTAGGCCATTTGTTTTTATTTAAAAAAGATTAAAAAGAAAAACCATAAAATTAGGACTGCTTAAGCTATTGACCCTAAAAGACACCTGATCTAAAAATTTGTCTTGGGGAGAGCAACCCCCTCATTGGTTGGTTTGATTGTGCGAGAGAGTGACCCGTACACTAGGTAGAGCCCTCCGGTGCTATTCCCGACTGATTATCGACTCTTTCGTACGGGCCAGTCGGTTGGGCTAGTATCGGGTATCCCAGCAGGTCACGTAATCGCTCTGATAGATTGATTGTTCACCAAAATAAAATCGATAAGATAATTTGACCGAGCCTTTACGGTCTTCAGCTCGCGTTGCGTTGGTGAACTGAGGGGTTTGTTTGTCATCATAGTTCTTCAGATTCCATTCGCCTTACTCGCTATATCACGATGATGGGTAGACGATCTCTTAGGCAGCCTCTGTCTGCACTGCTTTCGGGCGCGTCTACCCGCTCATCTAGGTTGGCTCGCGAGAGCCGAGACCCGCTCTCCGAGCCCGAGTATGATTCCACACTGTTCCCCCTCGACCCCCTTTCTTTCGGTTCCGAGAGACCAGTGCAAGAGGAGAGATTAGCAGATTTATCGGCACCTGAGTTCGGATCATTTGATTTTGCTGACACCATGGCCGACAGTTCTGACGATCGTAGTCGAGGTTCACAGCCTGAACACTTTGTGTTGGACCAGGGTGCGATCAACTCCACCCTGATCGCCTCCCTCGAGACAGTTCAGCAGCAGTTGAGGGATCAGGGAGCGTTCATGCTAGATATGAGGAGAGAGATGGAGGAGATGAGAGCAGAGAGAGAGAGCAGCGGAGAGATGGGACGAGGATCCCGGATGATGCAGATGCAGCAGCCGCAGCAGCAGCCGCCGCAGCCGCGGCAGGAGGACCACCGAGCGGGAGTTGCACAACCCCGGATCGACGCTGATGCACCACTGGGTCGTACTTCCAGCCATCGTAGGGGACTTCAAGTTCCCCCCGAACACCTTGCAGTTACTCCCCTGTTTCCACGGGCTCGCCACCGAGGAGCCCCATCTCCACCTCCAGGAGTTCCTTATGATCTACAGTACTGTCCACGATCGTCAGGTGGACCAAGACACCATCAGGATGATAGCCTTCCCCTTCTCCTTGGCAGATAGAGCAGCCACCTGGCTGAAGCATTTGGGGAAGTTTGTTTACACTTGGGAGCAGCTCCGCACCAAGTACTTACACAAGTACTATCCACTCGGGCGGACCAATGCAGCGAGAGCCCTTATCAACAACTTCTCCATGCTCCCCAACGAACAATTCCATGAGGCATGGGAGAGGTTCTGAGAGCTGACTGATCGAAGCCCGCACCACGACATTTCCAAGCCCAACCTCGTGCAGAGCTTTTTAGCGGGCTGACACCAGAGCTCCAAGGCTTGGTGAACGCTTCTTGTGGCGGGTCATACTTCGCCAAGGATCACGACCAGGTCTGGGCCATCTACGAGGAGATGGCCGAGAACTACATGGTGATGTCCCAGACCCGGTTGTATACTCAGGGCAGACCCCAGCAGCAGTCAGGACCCGTGCAGTATCAGAGGATAGCACGGGTCGATACCGGTACTCCCGCCAGCCCAGTACGATGCAGAGTCGTTGATGGATGTCAACGGGATTTGATATGACCGCCCCCAGCCTGGAATCCGACGAGACCATCCCGGATTCAGGTGGGGGAACGGAGGTACCCAACCCCAGCAGCAGCCATCTGGTCAGGGAAGCCAGTACAGCCAGCAGAGAGATCACCAGCCGCAGCAGCAGCCCCCAGTGTACCCACTACCACAGCAACAGCAGTCTTCGTATGGTCCTCGTCCCTATCAACAGGGACAGTCTTGGAGGCGTGAGCAGCCTCACCAGCCACAGCAGCAGCATCACCCATACCCCTCTCAGCAGCAGCAGCACCAGTTCCAGCAGCCTCATTACCAGAGAGGCTACCCGTCGGGCTCCCACGAGAGCCTCGCTTTGGATGACATAGCCCGCCTCCTCACGGACCGGCAGGCTACTTTCAGACGGGAGATGGACGAGTTCCGCCAGGAGATGCGGGACATTGTGAGAGGGAAGGCCGCTATCCCTGACCAGATCGAGCCGAACCCCAACAGCCTGAAGCGGAAGTCTGAGCAGGTAGCTTACACTGAGCATGCCACTCATAGTGATCCATTTGATGATATGTCTGTAGACCTTTTTGATGCTGATTTTGTCACACTTAGGAGCGATAGGACACCAGCAGGCGGCGCCTCGTCTGAGCGACGCCATGAGGATACACTTAGAGCGCCAGATGAGGAGGAGGAGAGCGGTACTGAGGCCGCTCGAGATGATGACGGTGGTACTGATGCCACCAAGGATGCTGACTCCACAGGCGGTGCTGAGGCCGCCATTTCACCAGTTCGAGGAGGTGGTACTGAGGCCACTCCTGATGTCGAGCCAGAGCACGGTACTGAGGCCGCGAGACGTCCAGTTGATCCAGCCGGTGGTGGTACTGAGGCCACCAGAGTTCATGTAGAGAGATCTGTTGTTTTTCCTTCCCCTGATGTATCTCGGAACCATGTTGTGAATAAAGGAAAAGGTTTGGTTTTTTCTGGTCCTACTGTGGTGCTTGATGTATGTGCGGATCCGGCCGTCGAGCAGTCTAGACCTTTTCCTAGTCCTTCATATGAGAAGGACCCAGTGATCCCCTTCCCTAGAACCCTTCAGATGGGGAAGGGGAAGAAAAAAGAAAATCCAAAAAAGAAAGATCAGGAAGAGTTCAGCCAGCAGATGATAGATCGTTTCCATATCCAGCTGACTCTTCAGGAGGCTTTGCAGCACATCCTCCTTCTTCAGCGTTCGTTGAGAGACAGGACTACAGTCAGGAGGAAGAGGAGGAACCACCACTCAGAGATACATGTGCTGACGAAAGCCACGTGCTTCGCGATTCAGAACCGTCTGCCGGCCAAGAGGCCAGATTCAGGAGCCCCTTATGTCAGATGTCACATTAGAGAGCAGAAATTCGACCGGACTCTATTAGATAGCGGATCGTCTATCAACCTCATTCCGGCAGCCTTTCTCGACCGTTTCGAGTTGGGCACTCCTAGACAGAGCAGGACAGTCCTTCAGTTTGCTGATCGATCTGTCAAGAGGCCGAAGGGGTTGTTACGAGACGTTGTCGTCACTATTCAGGGCCTGCAATTCCCCGTGGACTTCGTAGTGTTGGACATGGAGATCCCTGATTCAGTGACCGATACCCCCATCATTCTCGGTCGTCCGTTTTTGGCCACAGCCAAGGCGGTGACTGACCATGATAGCGGGAAGGTATACTTTCGCATCGAGGGTGAAAGTGTACAAATAGAGACGGTCGAGGACAGCCGAGCCAGAGAGAGATCATGCTCAGAGGCGACTTCAGACACAGAGCAGCTGACAGATGCCGGACTAGACATCCAACAGGACTGTGATTTTGTGATCACAGACGATGAGGCAGTATGGGCAGACCCAGCAGCACAGGCCATCCTCTCATTTTCAGACACCGCTGATGCAGAGATGACAACAGAGGAGAGCTTGGAGAGCACATTCCTCGTTCAGGATACTTCAGTGGCAGCAGAGCAGGTTCTTGACCGTGACACGGATTTTTGTGATGATGGTGGTACTGATGCCACCTTGGTTGATACAGATCCCTCGGATTCAGAGTCTGATTGGGCAGATTGCGAAGATTATATGCCAGACCTGAGTTCCACTGAGCCTACAGTTGAGGAGGAGGTAGATACCGAGCAGATCAGAGACAGTTCAGTTGAGCAGCCTTCTTCAGATCCAGTTTGCGAGAGTACGTTCTCATTCTCCCGGGCAGATTTGGCAGCATACACGCGGCTTCTTTCGAAGCCAGATTTGCCAGCACCCAGCTGTCCAGAGCTGAAGCCGCTCCCTACTTCGCTGAAGTATCGATTCCTTGCGGGTGAGCCTGAGATGTACCCAGTCATCATCTCCGCTAATCTGACTGGAGAGCAAGAATCCCGACTGATGGGGGTTCTTGAAAAGAACCGCAAGGCAATCGGATGGAGCGTAGCAGATCTTCAGGGGATTAGTCCGGCCCTGTGCTCCCACCATATCTATCTTGAGGATGAGGCGAAGCCGTCGCGTGAGTTCCAGCGGCGGCTGAACCCCAATCTGAGAGAGGTTGTCATAAAGGAAATCTCAAAATGGTGGAGCGCCGATTTTATCTATCCCATTTTCGACTCCAAGTGGGTCAGCCCCTTGCATGTGGTGCCCAAGAAGACGGGCATCACGACTGTGATCAGTGAGTCGGGAGAGGAGATTGCTACACGAGTACCCACTTCTTGGCGGGTCTGTGTTGACTACAGGAGACTCAACCAGGCCACCAAGAAGGATCATTTCCCCTGTCCTTTATTGACCAGATCATTGAGAGACTGGCAGGGAAGAGCCACTATTGTTTTCTGGATGGGTACTCGGGCTACAACCAGATAGCCATCGCTCCTGAGGACCAGGAGAAGACCACCTTTACCTGTCCCTTCGGCACATACGCCTTCCGACGCATGCCATTTGGACTATGCAATGCCCCTGCGACCTTTCAGAGATGCATGCTGTCGATCTTTTCGGACATGGTAGGGGAGTGTTTGGAGGTCTTCATGGATGATTTCTCGGTCTACGGCAACGGATTCGACTCCTGTCTTGACTGCCTAGACCGAGTACTTCAGCGATGTATAGAGGTCCATTTGGTGTTGTCTTGGGAGAAGAGTCACTTCATGGTGACTCAAGGGACGGTACTTGGCCATATCATCTCCAACAGGGGCATGGAGTTTGATCCAGCCAAGGTAGATGTCATTAGAAAACTCGCACCACCGTCTAATCTGAGGCAGTTACGGTCATTCCTGGGGCACGTCGGTTTCTACCGACGATTCATTCATGATTTCAGTAGGATTGCCCGGCCAGCAGGATTGTCCGGCCGTTGACTGACCTACTGACGAAAGACACCGAGTTCCTTGTCGATGACAAGTGTCTTTCGTCCTTTGAGACTCTCAAGCAGTGTGTTATTGAGGCTCCTGTTCTCCAGCCGCCTGATTGGTCTCTCTTATTCGAGATCATGACGGATGCCTCCGATTTTGCTGTGGGGGCCGTGCTGGGACAGAGGAGGGATGGAGTCCCCTTTGCTATCCACTACGCTAGCCGCACATTGGATTCCGCGCAGCGGAATTATACAGTCATAGAGAAGGAGATGCTAGCCGTAGTGTTCGCCCTAGATAAGTTCAGATCTTACATCATTGGATCTAGAGTGACCCTGTATACTGATCACACTGCCATCCGATACCTCATGGCAAAGAAGGATGCCAAGGCCAGACTGACTAGATGGATCCTTCTACTCTAGGAGTTTGACATTGAGATCAAGGATAAGCCTGCAGTCAAGAATGTGGTGGCGGATCATCTCTCCCGTTTAGAGCAGCCCGAGGAGTCTGAGCATATTGATCCCATTTGTGAGACCTTCGCAGATGAGGTGATCCTTGCTATCGCCTCACTCCCGTGGTATGCCGATATTGTGAACTTTCTCGTTGCTGGGAAAGTCCCACAAGATTGGACCAGGCAGAGGCTTGAGACCTTCCTTGCGAAGGCCAAGTCCTACCACAAGGAGGATCCCATCCTTTACCACAAAGGAGGGGATAGCGTCTGGCGTAGGTGCATTCCTCAAGAGGAGCACCATAGCGTCCTCACATACTGCCACAAGCTGGAGGCAGGAGGACATCATTCTGGGAGGAGAACGGTACAGAAAGTGCTCCAATCCGGCTTGTGGTGGCCTACTCTCTTCAAGAACTCTGATGAGTTCGTGAAGAGGTGTACTGACTGTCAGAGGATGGGCACTTGTGGACAGTGTGATATGATGCCAATGCAGCCCATTCATTTCTGTGAGGTTTTTGACGTATGGGGCATCGATTTCATGGGTCCATTCCCAAAAGTCAGGGATTTGAGTACATTCTGTTGACCGTGGATTATGTTAGTCGTTGGGTTGAGGCTATCCCCGCCCGAGCCGCTGATGCGAGGACAGTTTGCAAATTTTTGAGGAAGCACATCATCACGCGGTTCAGGGTACCTCGGGTATTGATTTCAGATGGGGGGTCTCATTTCATCAACGACCAGGTGAAGGCCCTTGCTAGCGAGTTCGGTATAGACCATCGAGTTGCCACACCTTACCATCCACAGACGAATGGTCTAACCGAGGTGTCGAACAGGGAGATCAAGACTATATTGCAGAAAGTCGTCCGCCCTGACCGAAAGGATTGGTCACAGCTTTTGGACTCGGTTTTGTGGGCATATAGGACGTCTTTCAAGACACCATTGGGCACATCTCCCTTTCGCCTCGTATATGGCAAGCCGTGCCATTTGGCTGTTGAGCTGAGGTACATGTCACTTTGGGCAGTCACTGAGATACTTATGGATCCAGATGGTGTAGGAGACCAGAGGAGGGCAGAGTTAGCAGCCCTGGAGGAGCTTAGAGATACCGCCTTCTCAAACAGCCTACAGTATAAGGAGAGAGTGAAGGAGTGGCATGATTCCCATATCAGACACAAGCATTTTGAGCCTGGACAGAGAGTATGGCTGTTTGATGCGAGGCTTCGCCTATTTCCAGGGAAGCTACAGAGCAAGTGGAAGGGACCCTACTTGTTGAGAAAGGTACACGACAACGGTAGCATTGATATATCCGAGTTGTCTTCTGAGAGTACCTTTCGAGTGAACGGCCAGCGGCTCAAGCCATTTCTAGATCATGAGCTGTGGGTCGTTGATGTTGCCCCTATTCATTTTGCGTGAGATGTGGTCCTTTGACTCACATCTATAGCATCTCACGCCTGATATTCACTGATCTTCCGACTTGTATAGATCTAGATGTCCATATCATCACATTCTTTAGTCCCACATCCCTTTCTTCATCGTTTGATTATGCTATACTTAGGGTGTACTATATCCTAAGTATATGGGGGATGTAGGACCTTTGGGTATTCCTTTTGTTTCTGTCTACCCCTGTTTTTGTTGCCTATACTTAGGGATATTTTACCCTAAGTATACGGGGGGTAGACCCTGTACATTCTCCACTCGGTTTTCCTTTTGTGTACAGCCTGCTATACTTAGGATTACTTGATCCTAAGTATAGGGGGAAAAGCCGAGAGTCTCTTGATATTCTATTCATTCTTTCGTCTTTGTATATAGCCTTTCTTTTCACTTCCCTATACATAGCACGAGTTATGTCTTCTTCATCGCTCTTGACTCTGAGGACATCGTTCGAACTAAGTATAGGGGGGTGTGTATATATTTCATATATACTTTAGCCATAACTCGTACTTTGTGTGAGTGTGTTAATAAATAAAAATGGCTAAAAACCCTAAAAATCACAAAAATTTTGAAAAAAAATCCTGTAAATAATCATTCTTTTATTGCACATACATAGCTAGTGTACAAATTATTTTTGTAAAATGATTTCAAAAATCTTTTGTGTAAAGCTTGTGTAAGAATTTTCTTATCAAAATTATGTATGTAGTACAAAATTTTTTCAAAATGTTTTGAAAATCAAAAGTTTGCAAAAACCTTGTGTAAATGTGTGTAAATTTTTTGCAAAACTTGCACTTCATTCATCATCCATTCATGATTTCAAAACATTTTTAAAAAATTTTGCATGTTTGTAAAAATTTGTGTAAATAGCATCTCTTGTACATATGTATATTGTTTTTCTGGATTATAGTTGACATTTAAACTAGCCTGGAATCAAATTGGGAAATGGAGCTTGATTAAGATCTTAATCCACCTAATTTATAAGAGGAACCTTATAAGGCTTAGGTTTAAGGCTTCTCAGGTCCATGGTGACTTAATTCTTTAAGTCCACTAGGCTACGATCACATGTCATCTCAATGAGCCTAAGTAGAGCACTTAACAACAACACATGACTCATATGGACAATGGCTTTGCTTGGACACCAGCACTTTGCACCGAGCTCTCTACGGATGAGGTGGTGAGGAGGCAGTCTTCCTTGACTTGGGGTAGCATATGAGGGTAGTACTTCTAGGTGGAACCTCTCTTCTTCTTTTAGTGAAGGAAGTACGTCTCAACTTGACCTGGTTGCCATGAGATCTAACGACAGGAGTTGTGGGTTGCAATAAAGCTTCAAAAGAGGGATAGTCTACTGGCTCAAGAAGAAAAACTCCTTATATATATGCTGCACATGTATATGATGTATAGATGCACTTGAAAAAAAATGCAAAAAGAAAATAACTCCAAAAAAATGGTGGGTCTGAGAGAATAATAATCCCACCGGAGTATGTATATAGTGCAATAAACAAAGCTTGAAATTCATGATCCACCTTATGTAGCTTGCAGCAGGGAGACTTGGCTACACTGGTCAAGCTCCCAAGGATACATGGCTACACTGGCCATGGTCCATTCTCTTCTTCCTCCTCTTCTTGAGCCGGTTGAACTTGAACTTAGAAGGGAATACCCCGCTCCTCGAGGAAAGAGTGGCCAGATTGAGGTCATAGAGTTACCTTGTTGGGGAGGCTTGTCAAGTTGCCATTTCTGAGGTGGAGAGCTTATACCTCACATTCACAGGACAAGGAAAGATTCATGGTCTTCAGGGTTTGTGTTTGGTGACTTGTTCTGATCTGGATTATTGAGGAGTCCTGGTTATAGGTTAGTGGAACTTAGAGGCTGTTGAGTTTTAAGCTTAAGTCCAAATAAGGTTCCGACACATTAATAATCCAAAGATCTGATCGAGCTCCATACTTCAATTTTATGAAGGCAAGTTTAATAATCAACCTTGATCCATGTACATTCTTCTCTTTTTCTTTTTCTTTCTTCTTTTACTCTTCTTTTTCAAATAAGTGTTTGCTAAGGGACTAGCAAAGTTAAGTATAGGGGGTGATGAATACTCATTCATCACTCTTTATTCTTATATTTTAGCTACAAAAACCTTTGCAAATGCATGTAGATATGTGTAAATACAAATAATTATCAAAAGCATGTATGGTGTAAAAAGTAATAATTAGCATGTTGTTGTGCAAAAATAAAAGAATAAAGATTAAAAAGAAAAAGAGAAAATATTTAGAATAAATATTGAGCAACCTAACCCAAGGGAGGGCTCAGCATGGGCCTGACCGCATAAAAGCCAAAGTAGAGGGAGATAGGGGCTCATGTGTGTAAATATATTTGTAAATATAATAAAAAATATTTTCCTCTAAAAAAATAGAATAAAATGGCTTGTATATATTGTATATATATTTATAATTATAAAAATCAAAACAAAAATAGAAAAATTAAAAAGAAAACAAAAACACTCCACTTGTGCATATCCACCATGTATATAGTCCACTCACTTATATTTATTTCACCTTATAAATAAATAAAATTAATTTCTCTAAGAATTGTAAATATTCTATCTTTTATGATGTAAATAAATAAAATAAAAATAACAAAAACAAAATAAAAGAACAAATTTTAAAAACCAAAAATAATATTGTAAAGATACCATGTACATAAATGTATATACCTATTTATTTCACTATTGTACATAAATGATAAAAATAAAATAAAAATACCCTTTTATTCCTTATTTTATGCTATAAATAAATAAAATATAAAATGAGAATAAAAATGTATAAAAATAATAAATTAAAAATCAAAAAAATTAAAAAAGGCATATTGTGTAAATACCTATATATAGCATAAAGTGTACATACCCTATTTTTATTTTGAAAAATTAATTAAAAATCACCAAAAAATAGAAAAAATTAAAACAAAAATATTTCATGTTTTAAGTTTTTAATAATTCGGCCATTTACTATTTTTAATTTAATTTCTAAATATTTTCCATGTGGCTGCTTCTCAATGGTCCACGGGGGAATGTTGACCCCCCGGTCAACTCCCTCCCGTGGACCACTTCCCACGGATCCGTTTCGCGGACCCAACTTCTCCCATTTATCCCCTCCAGATCCGATCACCATTCCGCCAAACCCAGGGTCCTAATTACACTCCCATCATCCGGGAACCTCGCCCGACATTGTGCCTAGGGATCCGTGCTCCATCGAGCCGGACTCGAGCCATTCTTCCCGGACCTTCCACCATATAAGAGACGAGCTCCGCCACCCATTTTCCCATCTTTGGCTCCCCATTCATTCATCCCAGGACCTCCACAGCCACCCTCGAGGTGACAGCTCCCGGTTGGCCGTGTCGTAGAGAGGAGAGAGTGACCAGACCTCTGATACAGCGATCTATCGCCGCCGTGCTCCGCCTGAAGCAGGAGCTCGAGCCTCGGGCCACGATGACCCGCGAGGCAACGACCCAGAGCTCCAGCAGCTCGAGCCCAGTCGATTCCTCTACCCAGGTAGCTTTAGTTCTTTCCCCTGTTCTTTGATTTTGCATTTGCCCCAAATATCGTCGTCGCCGTCCATCGTCGTTTCCGGCCACTTCAGCCATCACCCCGATCATCAGACCTCACCATCGCGTTCGCCTTCCTCCCGTGCACGTTCTACGCCCCCCATTCAACCCAGCTCGCACAGGAGCTGGGGTTTCGAGCTCCACCGTCTACCCTTCGCCGGAGCTCGACCGCCCCGCCTCACCGACCACCGTCACCCCCTCTCACAGGGTCGAGGCAATTTGCCCTCGACCCGCGAGTTTGCTGGTGCACTTTGCAGGGACATCCGAGCTCATCTGAGGGCTTGGACCATTTGGTCCAGCAGCTTCGCCTCCGCCGGACTCTCCAGAGCTCCATTGAGTCATCGGAGGTCACCATTGGACGCGAAAGGCCCCAGCGGTTCATCTTCGATCATCAAAGTCTCGCGAGGAGGCCGGGAGCGCGCGCAGCGGGCCGACGAAGGTCGCCGACCATCAGTTCTTCCTCGACCTCCAGATACCGTCGGATCCCCTTCGACCTCCAGTTCGCATCTCAGCCGTTCATCTGAGGAGCCACCATCAGTGTCATATCCTTGGAGGAGCGATCCGCACCGTTCGTTCGCTGAGGTTTAGCCACAGTGCCTCTCCACCGTTTGATCTCCCATGTGGCGACCGCCTTGACCGTTCGATCAGCATCGAAGATCCAGCTTTAGGGCGCCACCCCTTCCCAGCCGTCGATCAGCACACGTGGCGCCCATCCGACGGCCTATTTAATAAAAGGTAAATATTCCCTTAGGCCCCCTGTTTACTTTATTTCGTATTTAGTCCTGTAAATATCATAGTCAGTTGTTTTTATTTTGGTAGTTTTGCACTTTGGACCTTACCTTTTCTGCTATTGACATGTATGCCCATGTGCATAGTGTATCACGTGCGTCGACACGTTTTTTGATGGGTTATTTGCATGTTTAGCTCTGTAGTTCTGGGTTGTTATTAAATGAATGAAAACTTTTACATAATTGCATTTATACCCCTGTGCGTGATTTATTTATGCATGTGCGTATATTTTTGGGTATTTTACAGTAAGGCCCTCAGACTTTTGGTACCTGTTACCAATTAGTCCGAGAACTTTACTTTTATTGCAATTAGGTCCCTGTGTGCCCCAGACACGCGCCTCGCGCGTGACTTCTTGGGATTTTTGCACCGGACCCCCTAGAGCTTCTGGTATTTACGTACAAGTCCCTGTGCACTGTACCTAGGTTTTAATTTTGAATAAAATATCAAACTCACTCCAAATTCAATGAAAATTGGACACATGACTCCTGCCATGTTGTAAAATTTTCTATAATTTTTGGAGACATTTTTGCTTTTATTTGCTATTTTTAAAAATTCAAAAACAGCCTTTTTCTTTACTGTCTGACTTGAAAAATCACACAAAATATTAAAACTCATCTAAAAATTACAAAAAAATTAGCTACTGTGTATTTTGGCTTGTTTGTTTTTCTGACAAATTTGTCATTTTTTCATTATATAAAACTCATAAAAATTACAAAACACTAAAAACACTATAAAAATTATAATAAATAGTTTAAAAATCCAAAAACAATAATTTGAGTGCCTAAATTTTCCTTGTTCCTTCTTCTATACAGGAAAATTACCTCCAACCTTTTTAGGGATTTTTAGATATTTTATCTAAGTCCCTCAAGCTCGGCTGGACATTGTTGCTGATTTCTTCTATTGTTTTATTTTTAGAAAATTAAGTAAAAATCAGAAAAATACCAAAAATTAACCAAAAATAGTAAAAGTCAATAAAACGCAAAAACATTTTTATTTGAATTTTTGATTGATTTTTGATGCATTAAATAATTATTTGAGTAGGCTTGTTTCCTTGTTTTCTTTATTTTCTTAATTAAATAAAAATCCAAAAAAATTAAAAACAATTAAAAATCCACCAAAAACACTTTGATTTTATTTTAATTTCTTTTTGAGACTACTTCGTAGGCCGCGAGGCCATCCACGTGCTCCCTGAGTCCGACCCTGGTCGCTATACCAGGCTAATCTAATAGCCAGGACCGCTATCGTGTTTGATTGATTTTGATTTGATTTTGGTGGTATGCTTTACTTTTTCTTGATTGAGCTGAGTTTCTCATCGATCCGGGTCGCAAAGACCCGAGTGATATTTTGACCTGAACCGGATTGATTGAATTCTTGGGCTCATCAGAATGGTGCCGTTGCCGGGGAGCACGACTTAGTAGTTTTTCATTTTCCATTTTTTATTTTCTTTTTATTTTCTTTTTCGCGGCTTTCCGTGGCTTTTTCTGAGTCCGCGGCTTTTCGCGGCTTTTTGTTTTTCTCTCATTTTTGTTTTATTTTCTTTTCCTTTATTTTCTTTTATTTTTAGTTTTTGCTTAATTTTGTTTGTTTATTTTATTTGTCCTTTTTGCACATATACCCTGTTTATATTTCCTGCTTGTATTTGATTATTTGATTTGGTTTGACACTTGTCTTCTTTCTTGCGAGAGCTCGAGGACCGAGGCGACAGCTTTCGAGAAGCCGACGCAACCGCGGGACTTGGAGGCGGCTCCCTTCTGCACGGAGCCGCAGGAGAGAGCGAGAGAGGAGCCGAGTGAGAGAGAGAGTAGCTTAGGTTTCTTTCAGCACATTTTATTATTTGTAATAATACAGGGACACACTTGCTGGACTTGGACTTGTTTAGCGGGTCTGTTTCGCCAAGCACCGGTGTGCTCGGGGGACCCTTAGGATTTTTCGCGGCTTTTCGCGGTTTTGTTTTTCTTAGCTGCCTTTTATGGTTTTACGCGGTTTTTCTCGAGCCCCTAGATTTAGGATTTTCTGCTTGACCGTGCCGTAATTAGTAGGATCCACACACTTAATTGATTGCATGTTCCTATAGAGCGTTAATTGGACCTACTAATAAATCATTAATAAAAATAACAGACTCACTCCCTTCGTAGCCTACGTGCCGTAGCCTGCCCTGCCAAGCGCTGCTCCTGAACCCAATGTGTCGGGAGGAGAAGGGTAGACCGAGACCGGACCCTTTGGCTTGAAGGATCGGTGACTAGTTAGACGGTTATTCGAGTAGAAATTGCCTGTTTAGGACTCGGTTTTCACCGCTGCACCATATAGGTAGTTTCTTTCTTGTCTTTCAATTCTGTGTGGATCACTTTGCATGTAGAGTGCTGGAGACAGGTACGCATTTCTATCTTTGCATGCATCATTGATTTCTTCGCGCATCGGCTTTTTCGTCTTCTCCCCTTGTTTTCGACTTAATAATCAGGAGAACCGAAAAATTCGTTAGGCCTTTTGTTTTTATTGAAAAAAGATTAAAAAGAAAAACCATAAAATTGGGACTGCTTAAGCTATTGACCATAAAGACACCTGATTTAAAAATTTGTCTTGGGGAGAGCAACCCCCTCATTGGTTGGTTTGATTGTGCGAGAGAGTGACCCGTACACTAGGTAGAGCCCTCCGGTGCTATTCCCGACTGATTACCGACTCTTTCGTTCGAGCCAGTCGGTTGGGGTAGTATCGGGTATCCCAGCAGGTCACGTAATCGCTCTAATTGATTGATTGTTCACCAAAATAAAATCGACAAGATAATTTGACCGAGCCTTTACGGTCTTCAGCTCGCTTTGCGTTGGTGAACTTAGGGGTTTGTTTGTCATCATAGTTTCTCCAGATCCCATCCGCCTTACTCGCTACATCACGATGATGGGTAGACGATCTCTTAGGCAGCCTCTGTCTGCACCGCTTTCGGGCGTGTCTACCCGCTCATCTAGGTTGGCTCGCGAGAGCCGAGACCCGCTCTCCGAGCCCGAGTATGATTCCGCCCTGTTCCCCCTCGACCCCCTTTCTTTCGGTTCCGAGAGACCAGTGCCAGAGAGATTAGCAGATTTATCGGCACCTGAGTTCAGATCATTTGATTTTGCAGACACCATGGCCGGCAGTTCTGACGATCGCAGTCGAGGTCCACATCCTGAGCACTTTGTGTTGGACCAGGGTGCGATCAACTCCACCCTGATCGCCTCCCTCGAGACAGTTCAACAGCAGTTGAGGGATCAGGGAGCGTTCATGCTAGATATGAGGAGAGAGATGGAGGAGATGAGAGTAGAGAGAGAGAGCAGCTGAGAGATGGGCCGAGGATCCCGGATGATGCAGATGCAGCAGCCGCAGCAGTCGCCGCAGCGGCAGCGGCCGCCGCAGCCGCGACAGGAGGACCACCGAGCGGGAGTTGCATAACCCCGGATCGACGCTGATGCACCACTGGGTCGTACTTCCAGCCATCGTGGGGGACTTCAAGTTCCCCCCGAACACCTTGCAGTTACTCCCCCGTTTCCACGGGCTCGCCACCGAGGAGCCCCATCTCCACCTCCAGGAGTTCCTTATGATCTGCACTACTGTCCACGATCGTCAGGTGGACTAGGACACCATCAGGATGATAGCCTTCCCCTTCTCCTTGGCAGATAGAGCAGCCACCTGGCTGAAGCATCTGGGGAAGTTTGTTTACACTTGGGAGCAGCTCCGCACCGAGTACTTACACAAGTACTATCCCCTCGGGCGGACCAATGCAGCGAGAGCCCTTATCAGCAACTTCTCCATGCTCCCCAACGAACAATTCCATGAGGCATGGGAGAGGTTCCGAGAGCTGACTGATCGATGCCCGCACCACGACATTTCCAAGCCCAACCTCGTGCAGAGCTTTTTCAGCGGGCTGACACCAGAGCTCCAGGGCTTGGTGAACGCTTCTTGTGGCGGGTCATACTTTGCCAAGGATCACGACCAGGTCTGGGCCATCTACGAGGAGATGGCCGAGAACTACATGGTGATGTCCCAGACCCGGTTGTATACTCAGGGCAGACCCCAGCAGCAGCCAGGACCCGTACAGTACCAGAGGATAGCACGGGTCGATGCCGGTCCTTCCAGTTCGTCCGTAGTAGCAGCAGCACAGGCAGAGTTATCCGCTGCGGACATGGGTATCATTAGCGAGAAGTTGGATCGGATGGAGCTGATTGAGAAGAAGCAGTGCCAGGGCATCACTCAGATGGAGCAGATGGCACACACTCTGAGCGACATGAAGACCCAGCTCATGTGTCTCCAGGAGGCACAGACGGCTTCCCAGCCCCGTCTTCAGGCGCGAGGCGATCACGGCAGCAGCAACAGCTCGTCCCAACGCTCCATCTCACACCAGCAGCCTAGACAGGTTCACCTTTTACAGGCGGAGCCGTACCAGCAGCCGCAGCCCACCTACCAGTCACCACCATCTCCAGACTTGCAGATGGTGGTATACCAGCCGGATCAGCCTCTGGCAGTACTCCCGCCAGCCCAGTACGATGCAGAGCCGTTGATGGATGTTAACGGGATTTGGTATGACCGCCCCCAGCCTGGAATCCGACGAGACCATCCCAGATTCAGGTGGGGGAACGGAGGTACCCAGCTCCAGCAGCAGCCATCTGGTCAGGGAGGCCAGTACAACCAGCAGAGAGATCACCAGCCGCAGCAGCAGCCCCCAGTGTGCCCACTACCACAGCAGCAGCAGTCTTCCTATGGTCCTCGTCCCTATCAGCAGGGACAGTCTTGGAGGCGTGAGCAGCCTCACCAGCCACAACAGCAGCATCACCCATACCCCTCTCAGCAGCAGCACCAGTTCCAGCAGCCTCATTACCAGAGAGGCTACCCGTCGGGCTCCCACGAGAGCCCCGCTTTGGATGACATAGCCCGCCTCCTCACGGACAAGCAGGCTACTTTCAGACGGAAGATGGACGAGTTCCGCCAGGAGATGCGAGACATTGTGAGAGGGAAGGCCGCTATCCCTGCCCAGATCGAGCCGAACCCCAACAGCCTGAAGCGGAAGTCTGAGCAGGTAGCTTACACTGAGCATGCCACTCCTAGTGATCCATTTGATGATATGTCTGCATACCTTTTTGATGCTGATTTTGTCACACTTAGGAGCGGTAGGACACCAGCAAGCGGCGCCTCGTCTGAGCGACGCCATGAGGATACACTTAGAGCGCCAGATGGGGAGGAGGAGAGCGGTACTAAGGCCGCTCGAGATGATGACGGTGGTACTGATGCCACCAAGGATGCTGACTCTACAGGCGGTGCTGAGGCCGCCATTTCACCAGTTCGAGGAGGTGGTACTGAGGCCACTCTTGATGCCGAGCCAGAGCGCGGTACTAAGGCCGCGAGACGTCCAGTTGATCCAGCCGGTGGTGGTACTGAGGCCACCAGAGTTCATGTAGAGAGATCTGTTGTTTTTCCTTCCCCTGATGTATCTCGGAACCATGTTGTGAATAAAGGAAAAGGTTTGGTTTTTTCTGGTCCCACCGTGGTGCTTGATGTATGTGCGGATCCGGCCGTCGAGCAGTCTAGACCTTTTCCTTGTCCTTCATCTGAGAAGGACCCAGTGATCCCCTTCCCTAGAACCCTTCAGATGGGGAAGGGGAAGAAAAAGAAAATCCAAAAAAGAAAGATCAGGAAGAGTTCAACCAGCAGATGATAGATCGTTTCCATATCCAGCTGACTCTTCAGGAGGCTTTGCAGCACATCCTCCTTCTTCAGCGTTCGTTGAGAGACAGGACTACAGTCAGGAGGAAGAGGAGGAACCACCACTCAGAGATCCATGTGCTGACGAAAGCCACGTGCTTCGCGATTCAGAACCGCCTGCCAGCCAAGAGGCCAGATTCAGGAGCCCCTTATGTCAGATGTCACATTAGAGAGCAGAGATTCGACCGGACTCTATTAGATAGCGGATCGTCTATCAACCTCATTCCGGCAACCCTTTTCGACCGTTTAGAGTTGGGCACTCTTAAACAGAGCAGGACAGTCCTTCAGTTTGCTGATCGATCTGTTAAGAGGCCGAAGGGGTTGTTACGAGACGTTGTCGTCACTATTCAGAGCCTGCAATTCCCCGTGGACTTCGTAGTGTTGGACATTGAGATCCCTGATTCAGTGACCGATACCCCCATCATTCTCGGTCGTCCGTTTTTGGCCACAGCCAAGGCGGTGACTAACCACGATAGCGGGAAGGTATACTTTCGCGTCGAGGGCGAAAGTGTACAAATAGAGACGGTCGAGGACAGCCGAGCCAGAGAGAGATCATGCTCAGAGGCGACTTCAGACACAGAGCAGCTGACAGATGCCGGGCTAGACATCCACCAGGACTGTGATTTTGTGATCACATACGATGAGGCAGTATGGGCAGACCCAGCACCACAAGCCATCCTTTCATTTTCAGACACCGCTGATGCAGAGATGACAGCAGAGGAGAGCTTGGAGAGCACATTCCTCGTTCAGGATACTTCAGTGGCAGCAGAGTAGGTTCTTGACCGCGACACGGATTTTTATGATGATGGTGGTACTGATGCCACCTTATTTGATGCAGATCCCTCGGATTCAGAGTCTGATTGGGCAGATTGCGAGGATTATATGCCAGACCTGAGTTCCACTGAGCCTACAGTTGAGGAGGAGGTAGATGCCGAGCAGATCAGAGACAGTTCAGTTGAGCAGCCTTCTTCAGATCGAGTTTGCGAGAGTACGTTCTCATTCTCCCGGGCAGATTTGGCAGCATACACGCGGCTTCTTTCGAAGCCAGATTTGCCAGCACCCAGCTGTCCAGAGCTGAAGCCGCTCCCTACTTCGCTGAAGTATCGATTCCTTGCGGGTGAGCCTGAGATGTACCCAGTCATCATCTCCGTCGATCTGACCGGAGAGCAAGAATCCCGACTGATGGGGGTTCTTGAAAAGAACCGCAAGGCAATCGGATGGAGCGTAGCAGATCTCCAGGGGATTAGTCCGGCCCTGTGCTCCCACCATATCTATCTCGAGGATGAGGCGAAGCCGTCGCGTGAGTTCCAACGGCGGGTGAACCCCAATCTGAGAGAGGTTGTCATGAAGGAAATCTCGAAATGGTGGAGCACCGATTTTATCTATCCCATTTCCGACTCCAAGTGGGTCAGCCCCTTGCATGTGGTGCCCAAGAAGACGGGCATCACGACTGTGATCAGTGAGTCGGGAGAGGAGATTGCTACACGAGTACCCACTTCTTGGCGGGTCTGCGTTGACTACAGGAGACTCAACCAGGCCACCTAGAAGGATCATTTCCCCTGTCCTTTAATTACCAGATCATTGAGAGACTAGCAGGGAAGAGCCACTATTATTTTCTGGATGGGTACTCGAGCTACAACTAGGTGGCCATCGCTCCTGAGGACCAGGAGAAGACCACCTTTACCTGTCCCTTCGGCACATACGCCTTCCGACGCATGCCATTTGGGCTATGCAATGCCCCTGCGACCTTTTAGAGATGCATGCTGTCGATCTTTTCGGACATGGTAGGGGAGTGTTTGGAGGTCTTCAAGGATGATTTTTTGGTCTACGGCGACGGATTCGACTCCTGTCTTGACTGCCTAGACCGAGTACTTCAGCGATGTATAGAGGTCCATTTGGTGTTGTCTTGGGAGAAGAGTCACTTCATGGTGACTCAAGGGACGGTGCTTGGCCATATCATCTCCAACAGGGGCAAGGGGGGTTGATCTGGCCAAGGTAGATGTCATTAGAAAACTCGCACCGCCGTCCAATCTGAGGCAGTTACGGTCATTCCTGGGGCACATCGGTTTCTACCGACGATTCATTCATGATTTCAGCAGGATTGCCCGGCTGTTGACTGACCTACTGACGAAAGACACCGAGTTCCTTGTCGATGACAAGTGTCTTTCGTCCTTTGAGACTCTCAAGCAGTGTGTTATTGAGGCTCCTGTTCTCCAGCCGCCTGATTGGTCTCTCTCATTCGAGATCATGACGGATGCCTCCGATTTTGCCGTGGGCCTGTGCTGGGACAGAGGAGGGATGGAGTCCCCTTTACTATCCACTACGCTAGCCGCACATTGGATTCCGCGCAGCGGAATTATACAGTCACAGAGAAGGAGATGCAAGCCGTAGTGTTCGCCCTAGATAAGTTCAGAACTTACAATATTGGATCTAGAGTGACCCTGTATACTGATCACACCGCCATCCGATACCTCATGGCAAAGAAGGATGCCAAGGCCAGACTGACTAGATGGATCCTTCTACTCCAGGAGTTCGACATTGAGATCAAGGATAAGCTTGGAGTCAAGAATGTGGTGGCGGATCATCTCTCCCGTTTAGAGCAGTCTGAGGAGTCTGAGCATATTGATCCCATTTGTGAGACCTTCCCAGATGAGGCGATCCTTGCTATCGTCTCACTCTCGTGGTATGCCGATATTGTGAACTTTCTCGTTGCTGGGAAAGTCCCACAAGATTGGACCAGGCAGAGGCTTGAGACCTTCCTTGCGAAGGCCAAGTCCTACCACTGAGAGGATCCCATCCTTTACCACGAAGGAGGGGATAGCGTCTGGCGTAGGTGCATTCCTCAGGAGGAGCACCATAGTGTCCTCACATACTGCCACAAGCTGGAGGCAGGAGGACATCATTCTGGGAGGAGAACGGCACAGAAAGTGCTCCAATCCGGCTTGTGGTGGCCTACCCTCTTCAAGGACTCTGATGAGTTTGTGAAGAGGTGTACTGACTGTCAGAAGATGGGCACTTGTGGACAGCGTGATATGATGCCGATGCAGCACATTCACTTCTGTGAGGTTTTTGACGCATGGGGCATCGATTTCATGGGTCCATTCCCTAAAAGTCAGGGACTTGAGTACATTCTGTTGGCCGTGGATTATGTTAGTCGTTGGGTTGAGGCTATCCTCGCCCGAGCTGCTGATGCGAGGACAGTTTGCAGATTTTTGAGGAAGCACATCATCACGCGGTTCGGGTTACCTCGAGTATTGATTTCAGATGGGGGGTCTCATTTCATCAACGACCAGGTGAAGGCCCTTGCTAGCGAGTTCGGCATAGACCATCGAGTCGCCACACCTTACCATCCACAGACGAATGGTCTAGCCGAGGTGTCGAACAGGGAGATCAAGACTATATTGTAGAAAGTCGTCCGTCCTGACCGAAAGGATTGGTCACAACTTTTGGACTCGGTCTTGTGGGCATATAGGACGTCTTTCAAGACACCATTGGGCACATCTCCCTTTCGCCTCGTATATGGCAAGCCGAGCCATTTGCCTGTTGAGCTGAGGCACATGTCACTTTGGGCAGTCACTGAGATACTTATGGATCCAGATGGTGTAGGAGACCAGAGGAGGGCAGAGTTAGCAGCCCTGGAAGAGCTTAGAGATACCGCCTTCTCAAACAGCCTACAGTATAAGGAGAGAGTGAAGGAGTGGCATGATTCCCATATCAGCCACAAGCATTTTGAGCCTGGACAGAGAGTATGGCTATTTGATGCGAGGCTTCGCCTATTTCCAGGGAAGCTACAGAGCAAGTGGAAGGGACCCTACTTGGTGAGAAAGGTACACGACAACGGTAGCATTGATATATCCGAGTTGTCTTCTGAGAGTACCTTTCGAGTGAATAGGGTCGTTGATGTTGTCCCTATTCATTTTGCGTGAGATGTGGTCCTTTGACTCACATCTATAGCATCTCACACCTGATTTTCACTGATCTTCCGACTTGTATAGATCCAGATGTCCATATCATCACATTCTTTAGTCCCACGTCCCTTTCTTCATCGTTTGATTATGCTATACTTAAAGTGTACTTTATCCTAAGTATAGGGGGGATGTAGGACCTTTGGGTATTCCTTTTGTTTCTGTCTACCCCTGTTTTTGTTGCCTATACTTAGGGATATTTTATCCTAAGTATGGGGGGTAGACCCTGTACATTATCCACTCGGTTTTCCCTTTGTGTATAGCCTGCTATACTTAGGATTACTTGATCCTAAGTATAGGGGGAAAAGCCGAGAGTCTCTTGATATTCTATTCATTCATTCGTTTTTGTATATAGCCTTTCTTTTCACTTCCCTATACATAGCACGAGTTATGTCTTCTTCATCGCTCTTGACTCTGAGGACATCGTTCGAGCTAAGTATAGGGGGGTGTGTATATATTTCATATATACTTTAGCCATAACTCGTACTTTGTGTGAGTGTGTTAATAAATAAAAATGGCTAAAAACCCTAAAAAACACAAAAATTAAAAAAAATCATGTAAATAATCATTCTTTTATTGCACATACATAGCCAGTATACAAATTATTTTTGTAAAAATGATTTCAAAAATCTTTTGTGTAAAGCTTGTGTAAATATTTTCTTATCAAAATTATGTGTATAGTACAAAATTTTTCCAAAATGTTTTGAAAATCAAAAGTTTGCAAAAACCTTGTGTAAATGTGTGTAAATTTTTTTGCAAAACTTGCACTTCATGCATCATCCATTCATGATTTCAAAACATTTTTCAAAAAATTTGCATGTTTGTAAAAATTTGTGTAAATAGCATCTCTTGTACATATGTATATAGTTTTTCTGGATTATAGTTGACATTTAAACTAGCCTGGAATCAAATTGGGAAATGGAGCTTGATTAAGATCTTAATCCACCTAATTTATAAGAGGAACCTTATAAGGCTTAGGTTTAAGGCTTCTCAGGTCCATGGTGACTTAATTCTTTAAGTCCACTAGGCTACGATCACATGTCATCTCAATGAGCCTAAGTAGAGCACTTAACAACAACACATGACTCATATGGACAATGGCTTTGCTTAGACACCAGCACTTTGCACCGAGCTCTCTACGGATGAGGTGGTGAGGAGGCAGTCTTCCTTGACTTGGGGTAGCATATGAGGGTAGTACTTCTAGGCGGAACCTCTCTTCTTCTTTTAGTGAAGGAAGTGCGTCTCAACTTGACCTGGTTGCCATGAGATCTAACGACAGGAGCTGTAGGTTGCAATAAAGCTTCAAAAGAGGGATAGTCTACTGGCTCAAGAGGAAAAACTCCTTGTATATATGCTGCACGTGTATATGATGTATAGATGTACTTGAAAAAAATGCAAAAAGAAAATAACTCCAAAAAAATGGTGGGTCTGAGAGAAAATGATAATCCCACCGGAGTATGTATATAGTGCAATAAGCAAAGCTTGAGATTCATGATCCACCTTATGTAGCTTGCAACAGGGAGACTTGGCTACACTGGTCAAGCTCCCAAGGATACATGGCTACACTGGCCATGGTCCATTCTCTTCTTCCTCCTCTTCTTGAGCCGGTTGAACTTGAACTTAGAAGGGAATACCCTGTTCCTCGAGGAAAAAGTGGCCAGATTGAGGTCATAGAGTTACCTTGTTGGGGAGGCTTGTCAAGTTGCCATTTCTGAGGTGGAGAGCTTATACCTCACATTCACAGGACAAGGAAAGATTCATGATCTTCAGGGTTTGTGTTTGGTGACTTGTTCTGATCTGGATTATTGAGGAGTCCTGGTTATAGGTTAGTGGAACTTAGAGGCTGTTGAGTTTTAAGCTTAAGTCCAAATAAGGTTCCGACACATTAATAATCCAAAGATCTGATCGAGCTCCATACTTCAATTTAATGAAGGCAAGTTTAATAATCAACCTTGATCCATGTACATTCTTCTCTTTTTCTTTTTCTTTCTTCTTTTACTCTTCTTTTTCAAATAAGTGTTTGCTAAGGGATTAACAAAGTTAAGTATAGGGGGGTGATGAATACTCATTCATCACTCTTTATTCTTATATTTTAGCTACAAAACCTTTGCAAATGCATGTAGATATGTGTAAATACAAATAATTATCAAAAGCATGCATGGTGTAAAAAGTAATAATTAGCATGTTTTTGTGCAAAAATAAAAGAATAAAGATTAAAAAGAAAAAGAGAAAATATTTAGAATAAATATTGAGCAACCTAACCCAAGGGAGGGCTCAGCATGGGCCTGACCGCATAAAAGCCAAAGTAGAGGGAGATAGGGGCTCATGTGTGTAAATATATTTGTAAATATAATAAAAAATATTTTCCTCTAAAAAATAGAATAAAATGGCTTGTATATATTGTATATATATTTATAATTATAAAAATCAAAACAAAAATAGAAAAATTAAAAAGAAAACAAAAACACTCCACTTGTGCATATCCACCATGTATATAGTCCACTCACTTATATTTATTTCACCTTATAAATAAATAAAATTAATTTCTCTAAGAATTTGTAAATATTCTATCTTTTATGGTGTAAATAAATAAAATAAAAACAACAAAAACAAAAACAAAATAAAAAGAACAAAATTTAAAAATCAAAAATAATATTGTAAAGATACCATGTACATAAATGTATATACCTATTTATTTCACTATTGTACATAAATGATAAAAATAAAATAAAAATACCCTTTTATTCCTTATTTTATGCTATAAATAAATAAAATATAAAATGAGAATAAAAATGTATAAAAATAATAAATTAAAAATCAAAAAAATTAAAAAGGCATATTGTGTAAATACCTATATATAGCATAAAGTGTACATACCACATTTTTATTTTGAAAAATTAATTAAAAATCACCAAAAAAATAAAAAAATAAAACAAAAATATTTCATGTTTTAAGTTTTTAATAATTCGACAATTTTCTATTTTTAATTCAATTTCTAAATATTTTCCACGTGGCTGCTTCTCATTGGTCCACGGGGGAATGTTGACCCCCCGGTCAACTCCCCCCTGTGGACCACTTTCCACGGATCCGTTTCGCGGACCCAACTTCTCCCATTTATCCCCTCCAGATCCGATCACCATTCCGCCAAACCCAGGGTCCTAATTACACTCCCATCATCCGGGAACCTCGCCCGACATTGTGCCTAGGGATCCGTGCTCCATCGAGCCGGACCCGAGCCATTCTTCCTGGACATTCCACCATAAAAGAGCCGAGCTACGCCACCCATTTTCCCATCTTTGGCTCCCCATTCATTCATCCCAGGACCTCTACAGCCACCCTCGAGGTGATAGCTCCCGGTTGGCCGTGTCGTAGAGAGGAGAGAGTGACCGGACCTCTGATCCGACGAGCTATCGCCGCCGTGCTCCGCCTGAAGCAGGAGCTCGAGCCTCGGGCCACGACGACCCGCGAGGCAACGACCCAGAGCTCCAGCAGCTCGAGCCCAGTCGATTCCTCCACCCAGGTAGCTTTAGTTCTTTCCCATGTTCTTTGATTTTGCATTTGCCCCAAATATCGCCGTCGCCGTCCATCGTCGATTCCGGCCACTTCAGCCATCACCCCGATCATCGGACCTCACCATCGCGTTCGCCTTCCTCCCGCGCACGTTCTACGCCCCCCCATTCAACCCAGCTCGCACAGGAGTTGGGGTTTCGAGCTCCACCATCTACCCTTCGCCGGAGCTCGACCGCCCCGCCTCACCGACCACCGTCACCCCCTCTCACAGGGTCGAGGCAATTTGCCCTCGACCCGCGAGTTTGCTGGTGCACTTTGTAGGGACATCCGAGCCCATCTAAGGGCTTGGACCATCTGGTCCAGCAGCTTCGCCTCCGCCGGACTCTCCAGAGCTCCTCGGAGCTCCATTGAGTCATCGGAGGTCACCATTGGACATGGAAGGCGCCAGCGGTTCATCTCCGTCATCAGGGTCTCGCGAGGAGGCCGGGAGCGCGCGCAGCGGGCCGGCGAAGGTCGCCGGCCATCAGTTCTTCCTCGACCTCCAGATACCGTCGGATCCCCTTCGACCTCCAGTTCGCATCTCAGCCGTTCATCTGAGGAGCCACCATCGGCGTCAGATCCTTGGAGGAGCGATCCGCACCGTTCGTTCGCCGAGGTTTAGCCACAACGCCTCTCCACCGTTCGATCTCCCACGTGGTGACGCCTTGGCCGTTCGATCAGCATCGAAGATCCAGCTTTAGGGCGCCACCCCTTCCCAGCCGTCGATCAGCACACGTGGCGCCCATCCGACGGCCTATTTAATAAAGGGTAAATATTCCCTTAGGCCCCCCTGTTTACTTTATTTCGTATTTAGTCCTGTAAATATCATAGTCAGTTGTTTTATTTTGGTAGTTTTGCACTTTGGACCTTACCTTTTCTGCTATTGACATGTATGCCCCTGTGCATAGTGTATCACGTGCGTCGACACGTGTTTTGATGGGTTATTTGCATGTTTAGCTCTGTAGTTCTGGGTTGTTATTAAATGAATGAAAACTTTTAGATAATTGCATTTATACCCCTGTGCGTGATTTATTTATGCATGTGCGTATATTTTTGGGTATTTTACAGTAAGGCCCTCAGAATTTTGGTACCTGTTACCAATTAGTCTGAGAACTTTACTTTTATTGCAATTAGGACCTTGTATGCCCCAGACACGCGCCTCGCGCGTGACTTCTTGGGATTTTTGCACCGGACCCCCTGGAGCTTCTGGTATTTACGTACAGGTCCCTGTGCACTGTACCTAGGTTTTAATTTTGAATAAAATATCAAACTCATTCCAAATTCAATGAAAATTAGAAACATGGCTCCTGCCATGTTGTAAACTTTTCTAGAATTTTTGGAGACATTTTTGCTTTTATTTGCTATTTTTAAAAATTCAAAAACAGCCTTTTTCTTTACTGTCTGACTTGAAAAATCACAAAAAATATTAAAACTCATCTAAAAATTACAAAAAAAATTAGCTACTGTGTATTTTGGCTTGTTTGATTTTCTGACCAAATTTGGTCATTTTTCATTATATAAAACTCATAAAAATTACAAAACACTAAAAACACTATAAAAATTATAATAAATAGTTTAAAAATCCAAAAACAATAATTTCAGTGCCTAAATTTTACTTGTTTCTTCTTAAATACAAGAATATTACCTCAAGCTTTTTAGGGATTTTTAGATATTTTATCTAAGTCCCTCAAGCTCGGCTGGACATTGTTGCTGATTTCTTGCATTGTTTTATTTTTAGAAAATTAAGTAAAAATCAGAAAAATACAAAAAATTAACCAAAAACAGTAAAAATCATAAAATACACAAAAACATTTTTATTTGAATTTTTGATTGATTTTTGATGCATTAAATAATTGTTTGAGTAAGCTTGTTTCCTTATTTTCTTTATTTTCTTAATTAAATAAAAATCCAAAAAAATTAAAAACAATTAAAAATCCACCAAAAACACTTTGATTTTATTTTTATTTCTTTTTGAGACTACTTCGTAGGCCGCGAGGCCATCACGTGCTCCCTGAGTCCGACCCTGGTCGCTATACCAGGCTATCTAACAGCCAGGACCGCTATCGTGTTTGATTGATTTTGATTTGATTTTGTTGGTCTGCTTTACTTTTTCTTGATTGAGCTGAGTCATGGCCTCAAATTTCAGCGAAATTCGGTCGAATTTCTGTCGAATATCGATATCCAGTCGAAACCGAAATTCGACCGAAATGACCGAAATGACCGAAATATGGGGGTCCTAGTACAAAAAATGGCCGAAATGACCGAAATTTTTGTCGAAATTCCACCGAAATTCCATCGAAATTCTGTTTTGGTGGATACCGAAATGGTGACCGAAACCGACATTTAAGGCCTTGGCTGAGTTTCTCATCGATCCGGGTCGCAACGACCCGAGTGATATTTTGACCTGATCCGGGTTGATTGAATTCTTGGGCTCATCAATGGTAAATGACCATCTGCGAGTGTTGTAGTGATTGTGAACCCTGGTCCGATTCTTGCACGTAATAAACATGTTGAACCGATTGTGGCTGTGCCGGACTTTGCAGCTGCAGTAATGGAGAATGTGCATGCTCTTTTTTCTCGACTGCAGGTGTCTTGGTAGATGCACTCATAACATGGACGGCATTGATGGTGCTAATAAGAATCTCCAACTGTTGTATAATCATATTAAACTTATCCAGCTGCTTTATTCTTTGTTTGATCACATTGAGTTTTTCTAAATATTGTAATCGTTTTTCAATTATGTCCACCTTGGAAAGATGGTTCCCGATTATGCTCAGGTTGGAACTCTCATCTTTCTTGCCTTCTTCGTACTGAGTTGCCGTCATATTTACGACCTTGTGAGAAGTCTATGGAGTCTTCTGGAATGCAAGAGATGGGGATAATGTTGCCAATCCTTCAGCCACTTCTTCAAATATTTGCCAGACCATGTCCTCGTCTTTATTGAAGTGTGATCCTCCGCAGGCGGCATCAACAAGCCACTGGCTCTCATGATGTAATCCCCAAACAAGTTTTGCACTAGGCTTGTCTTCGGTAAATCATGGTGGGGATACTTCTCCCGAAGATCTCTGAATCATTCCCAAATCTCGTGGAAAGGCTCATGGGACAGTTGTGAGAAGTTGGATATGAGAGCCCTCATCTGATTGAGGCGACCTAGGGGATAGTACTTGTGTAAAAATGCATACTTCAGTTCTTCCCAGGTCGTGATTAACTTCCCTAGATGATTAATCCAGTAGAGAGCCTTTATGATGAACCTACATTTCATCATCTTTATTCATTTATTTTAGCTTAAAATCCATTATAAAACACTTGTATATATCAATAAATCCATATTCTTACTAACCTGCATCTTTATATAAGTATTATATATTTATTACTATTTTAACCTAAAATAAATAAAGAAAGAAATAAAGAAAAAAACTAAGAAAATAAAAGACTGTATATATGTAATAGATACAGGCTGAATCAAACCCCAAGAGAAGGTCAATACTTGACCTGACCGACAAGGAATAAAGTAGGTGGAGATAAGGCCAAAAACACCAAAAATATACTTGATACATGTATACATTCCTCACTTGTATAATATTGTTTATAATACATAATTCTTTAATTATTTTATTTCATCACCTAACCCTTTGTATATAATCATTATTTCTTCTTGAAATTTATGCATAAAATCCTCTTGTAAATAACAAAAATAATTGCAATTAAAATCTATATAATATCACTCTCCAAAAGCCGTAAAGTACAAACTTCCTAGATCAATATTTTCTCAACCGGAACTCCAAAATCATCAAACTCACTTTCATTGTACTCCAAATTAAACTCTTTAAAATGAAGGTGTTTTCATAAAATTCAGAGTTAAGGTGTGAAATGTGGTGAATTGGGGTATTATGGTATATTGTACGTATGTATATTATGTGATTCATTGCTTTTTTAGGCATATTTGTGAATAGTGTATTTTTCAATACTTGCAAATATTGTATTTAACTCATATAAAATATAAATAAAAATTAAAAAATAAAAAAAAATAAGGAAAATAAAATCATGTATTTATTGTATATGTATCACCATGTATATAGTGTACATTTGCCTATTTAATTAACCTAATAAATTAACTCTTAAAATGAAATAAAAATATCATTAAAATCCTTGTAAAATACTGTAAATAAATAAAATATTAAATTATGTATACATGTATAAAAATAATTAATTAAAAATCAAAATACTGTGTATATAGGTATACATACATGTAAATAACACATTGTATTTATTTTGACCCTTGTAGTTATATTATTTAATTAAAAAATCACTAAAATTAATTTTAATTTATTTTGAACATTTTTTATTTACAATACTCAATTAAATTAATTCATTTTCGATTTTTTATTGATTTATTTAACATTTTCACACTGTTTTGTCGTGTAGCCTATTTTGGTCGTAGTCCAGGCGCACTCTGATTGGCTAACCTGGATCTGTTGACCCGGGTCAACTATCCATTCCGCGCCTGCACTCTGCTAACTTCTCCTCCACCCGTCTCTTCTCGTATTTTTCCCACCACTTCCTTCTCCATTATTGTTGCTCGATCATTCATCTCACTCGCAACCACCTCTGATCCAACCATCGCTCAGTGGATCGTTCCCATTTTGAATTTCAAAACCTACCGGAGTCACGCATATAAATAGAAACCCTTCATCTCCGGCGATTCTTCAATCCGTCTCTGGCCCATTTCCTTACCCGCGATCGGTTCCTAGAGGTAGCTGTTGTGACAGAGCAGCTGCTCTTCGGTTTAGAGTGCAAGATTTTGAGCAGAGTACGAGATTCACCTACGTCACCGACGAGCTCGATCGCACATCTTGGCCTCTTCGCCACATCGGAGATCGAGGAGATTCCCACCATCTTTCTTATCCGTAGGTAATGAATTTGTGATTCATCACTCTAAAAGTTGAAAATAGAGCTTTGTTGCTGGATATCTACTATGTATGGATATTCCCACGACGTTCTTGTTGGCCCTATGTATGGACATTCCCACGACGTTCTTGTTGGCCCTTCGGAGTAATGGAGCAGTCTTCGGTGAAGACACATTGCGGGCCAGAGTACTCCATGATGAAGACTCAATTGCTGATCAGATATTTTTGTCGATCATTGTTCACCTCCAATCTCCAGTTCCTCATCATCAGGATGACATGAGAAGCAACGTCCTCAATAACAACCGACAGCGTGCGTTGAGTTGATATTGTCTGTAGTGTCATGTACTTTGTATATGAGTGAGTACATTCTTTCTGTTTTTGCATGCTCAACATTGCATGCTTAGCTTGGGGGGGAGTGTTGAAGAATGGTCTTTTGTGGGTTGTGTTTAGTCCCATATCTTGGAGTGGTGACTTTTAATCACATTGGTGGGGCTATATAAAGAGCCCCACACCCACTGTAACATTTGAGAAAGTGAATGCAAAACCAGCCCGCAAAATCAACCCTTTGAGGCGGTTCTCCCGTGGTTTTATCATGCTCCTCACGGATAGGGTTCCACGTAAAATCAAAGTGTTTCATTTGTTTTGTTCTTGCTTTGATTTGCTTATGCATTTCATATTCCAACAATATTGATGGAGTCTGGAAAGATGTTGGGGGAAACAAGATAGGGGAGTTCAGGGCAATTGGCTCGGAAGGAGTTGCTGGTGGCATGATGATGGGAGGATGAGGATAAATTTGATATAGCGGGGCCTGAGGTGAGGAGTCGACACTCGCTCTCAATTTTGTTGTGACGGAAGGTGAATGGGACTAGGATCTTGACTAGAATGTGTATGACCCTTGCAACGGGGCTAACATTGCACAATTGGTGGAGGATTTGCTCTTGGTCAGAGCGGAATTCCCAGATGTGGCATGGGTCATAGCGAGTGATTTCAACGTGACGATGCATCCTGAAAATCGCTTAGGGGTTGTGGTGGAGGAATGATGGTTCTGCTGAATTGGTTGAGATGGTGGATGAGCTCGATCTTCAGGTGGTTGACGCTAGGGGGTGTCTCTACACGTGGCGGAACTTGAGATATAGGTCCCATCTGGATCGATTTATGATGTCCACTGAGGCGCCTGTGGTGTTCCCGTTGTCTAAGGCTCGGGCCCTGTCCAACGCTCATTTTGATCACACGTCAATACTTTGGTATTCATGGGAGGACGTTCACCCTCGGACCTTCTTCCGTTTTGAGAAGCCTTCGCTATTGGAGGATGGCTTCCGTGAGGCTGTTGCGGAGTTCTGGGAGGGATGTATACCTAGCAGGTCGGCGACGTGTAGATTTACATGCAAGTTGATCGCGCTTAGGAAGCATCCAATGGAGTTCAACAGGGTTAATCGGAAGCAGAGGCGGGAGAGAAGGGTGAGGGCTCAGGAGGAAGTATGCAGGCTAGACATGTTTGAGAGGGCCTTGATGACAGAGGAGTTGGTTAAGAGAAGCATTCACCTGGAGGAGATTCTCCGTAAAGATAAAACGGAGGAGGTATCTTCGAAGATGAGATCCAAGCAGCGGTGGTTGAGAGAAAAGGATGTGAATACGAGATTCTTTCATGCCATGGCCAGTGGGAGAAGACACATAAATTCGATTTATTCGATTTCCGTGGGTAGGGGAGTGGTGGAAGGGGATCAGGCAGTGGGGGCGGCGTTGCGATCACATTTTCAGACATTCAGCAAAAGGCGTGCTCGGCGGGGGTGGGGATGACATGCGAGAGGAGTCTCGCAGATATCAGATTCAGAGGTGGAATCTTTGATGAGTGGATTCACTAAAGCTGAGACAAGGCATACACTTCTTCAGCTGAATGCGGACGGGGCATCAGGTCCGAATGGGTTCCCGTGGCCTTCTATCGGGAATTCTAGGAGGTGCTCAAGTGGGATGTGATGGAGGTATTGGAGGAATTTCGGGAGGGGAATCAGGGTTTCAGGAGGTTGAACAAGACGCTTATCTTTATGCTACCGAAGAAGGACATGCCGACCATGGTGGAGGACTACATGCCTATTGCGTTGGCTAATGCTTTGTACCTTATTGTTTCAAAGATTCTTGTTAATCGTTTAAGGGAGGTGCTTCACTGGATCATTTCGCATTCGGAAATGGTAACAGATTGGAAAAGAAACAAGACCAAAGATGTGCTTTGGAAGGTCGATTTTTCCAAGGCGTGTGACTGTATGGATTAGCGGTTCTTGTGGACCTCATTGGAGAAGAGGGGTTTCCCGGAGTTGTGGATTGTGTGGATGAAGCGATGCATTACGACTGTGTCTCTTGATGTGCTAGTCAATGGCAGACTGGAAGGGGTTTCTTTCAGCTGCAGAGGGGTATCAGACAAGGATGCCTGCTGACACCACTTCTTTTTGTCATTGTGCAGATGTGTTAGCCGTGATGATGAGGTTGGCAATAAGAGGGAACTGGTGTTCAGGGTATATGAAGGAGGAGATATCCATCCCTCTCTTGCAATATGTTGATGACACTGTTATCTTTCTTTGTGCTAACGAGAAAAAGTTATTGTAGGTGTCGTGTATTATGGATATTTTTGAGGATGTCTCAAGCTCCAGATCAATATGGAGAAGTCGGTGTCGGTTCCTTCTGGCCTCTCAAAGTTGGAGGTGCAGAACGTGACAATGGTGTTGGGATGTCCAACTGTTGCTTTGTCGATTTCATATTTGGGGCCGCCGTTGGTGGCGGGTAGACTACAATCTAAAGACTAGAGAGCATTATTGAAAAGATTGGAGGGAAAGTTGGCGGGTTGGAAGGCGATGATGCTTTCGAATGGTGGGAAACTGGTTCTTTATAAACAAGTTCTTTCGATCACCGCAATCTTCTTCTCTACGAGGGGATGTTGCCTGCGAGGGTGCATACGAGGATCGAGGCTCTAATGAGAAGGTTCTTCTAATCGGATGGGAGATGAACAAGGAGGGGCTTCCACTTGGTAGATTGGAATAAGATGACAATGTCAAAGAAGGGCGGGTTGGTAGTTCTACAGGTAAAAGAGATGAATAAGGCTTTCATGGCGAAAGGAGTGGTTCGCTTCTAGGGAAATATGAGGATTTAGTGTGCCGTCTAATGAGGAAGATTTATGGTATATCCAAGTCGTTAGAGGTCGTACCGAGGCGTTTACAATCTTGTTTGTGGAAGAGGATTACCAAAATAATCCCAGAGATGGCGATCAAGTTGAGACCTGTACTTGGGAGTGGAGTTGCCTTCTGCTTTTTGGGTGGATGATTGGACGGGGAAAGGGGTGACGAGGGTACCTTAACCACACCTATTGCAGTTGATGAGTAACAGGGAGGAGTTGGTGCAGCAAGTGTGTGGCCATGGGTCGTGGCCTCCGGTGTTCGCCTCGGAATTCTCAGATCAAAGGGTAGAGGAGTTCATGGCTCTCCAAACGAAGCTAACACAGATAGAGGGTCCGATGTCAGATAGAGATCACTTTGTTTGGGAGATGGAAGGTTTTCGGTGAAGAAAGCATACCAATTTCTCGTGGAGGATGGGGAAGAGATGGAAGAAGAGGTAGGTGTTGACACGCATATGATTTGGAGAAGGTGCCAAACCGAATCAAGGTGTTTCTTTAGCTATTCATGCTTGGTAGTATTCTCACCAAGGGGTGATGGGGTCAGCTGCTGGGAATGGAGGATTCTACATGTGATAGGTACGAGGCGACGGTGGAGGAAATGGAGCATCTGTTTTTCTCTTGCCCTTTCTCGGCTCAAGTGTAGAGTGGGGTCAATATTGCTTGGCTAGCCACGGAGGACTGCCCCAGCTTTTGGGGAGCTATAAGATCGGTATGTGGTAATGGCCATGAGGACAACATGTATCCTTTTGCGATTGTTTGGGCAATTTGGTGAGACAGGAACGACGTCATTTGGGGGCATACTTTTTATACCAAGAATGTAATTGAACAATGTATGACGCTTTGTATATCATGGAGAGTGTGATATGGTGTAATACGATGTAATTTCTAAACCCTTTAATATAATATAATGTATAGAGTTTCCCGAAGTGGGTCTCAGCTTGAGATACCACCCTCCAGTTTTTACAAAGAAAACATTTATTATACTCGAGTTCCCATTTCAAACCCATCTTTTTTACCCAAAAAAACACATGAAATTCTTCACTTCTAACAAACTTGTTTTTTAATTTATGTGACATTTATTTTGTCTTTTTGTTAAAAAAAATCTCAAATATTAAAAAAGATAACAGTGTGCTGATATTTTTTTGACCCCACATGTATCTACTCTTTGTGTCAAACTTGCTTTCCATCCATTCAATCTTCAATCTAATAAGTTCGACATTTTTAATGCTCAACTACAATAATCATCAACTATAAAAATGCACCATAATACCCTCTTACTCATCACCAACCATGGTTAAAGGAAAATATTCAAGCTCTCATACATGTCACTCGGTCTCATTTTGCATTACAATGCAAGCATTTTTAAGAACTTTTTTTAGATAAATGCCCTTAAAACTTAGTGTAAAAAAATACCTCTATAGCTTCATATTAAAAAAAATGTTGTGGAATCTTCTTCCCCTTCATAAGTAATGCCCCTCGGTTACTGCTAGTAAGCGTGAAATCTAATTTTTAAATTAAAATGTTAAAAGTATGTGCTTTCAAACTTCCATATTTATTTCCTTGTATTCTTCTTTTCTTTTTCAAATCAAGGATTGACTACTAGCGGAGCGGTTAGCAGTCACCCAATCACATTAATTAAAAAACTGTACAAGTCTGTCATGAAGACATCATGCACTCCCACATGTGACACGTGCAACAAAAACATTCAACATAGAGGCAACATCATTTTCAACATAGGAAGCAAGGGATGGTCATAGGCGGTTCAGGGATGCTTGATCATGGCTTTTTTTTGGTGACCTCCAAAGAAGAGAACACCAACTCTTTCATGAAGATCATCCATATTTCCACTCCTTGCAAAGGAGATCCTAGTGTTGCCAGTTTATAGCTCTATGAATCTGGGCGAATTGGCTTTCAACAAATTTGCTGATTTTTCGTTCAAATAGATTTTTTATGTTGAGAATGTGATCAGTTTAGCTAGATCTCTCCTCGAGACCTGGTTAGTTTTTTGTAACCTTTCCATTAAGCTTGGGGCGGACACCTCTGAAGTGTTTTTCCCTTTTTTGACTCGAAAAAAAATTAAGCTCCATGTGTCACACCCAAATCATCAGTAAGGGATGAACAATGTCCGACCTCTAGATGTAGGATTTGACTCCCTGACCTAGAACCGCACCCTAAAGGAACTCCAAAGAGATTTCCAACCTCTAGATATAGGAGTTGCATTTGTCGGTACCTATAAAACATGGGAACAACCAAAGGAAAGTGATCTACCTCCTTCTGCCCAAGCTGCAACGCAGGAAAGCGCATTTTTCTCTTATTTATTCTTCCTCTCCTCTCCAGCTCCATCTACTTCCTCCTCCACCCAGCAATTACTTTCCTATGTTTACATTTAATACTCTTCATGTGTGCCCAACTGGACATAAATGCATGCATCCCATGTAAACATAGAGAAATGCTAAAAGGTGGTGGTCTGCATCCTTTCCAATACACAAAGCAGACAACTACAATCTTCTCTTCTTATTTAATCTTTCCTTCCCTCTCTCTCCTTTTTTCCAACTCAATCTATCACCTCCTCCGCCATCCACAATTTCATCATATGTTTACCACCATCTCCTCTCGGTGTGTGCCTAAATACACATGGATGCACATGGCTCATGTAAGCACACGAAGGAGTGGGATAGCAAATGGCGGTGGGTAATATGGGGATGCAAATGTTGGTTGGAAGAGGATGTAGTAGATAAAAAAGTGGTAGGACAGAAGGAGAAAGTGGAAATGAGGAGCAAACGGATAAAGGAGGTATCCAATTATTGTGCCGATGTTGACGAGGCGAGAGCAGAGTGAAACAGGGACGAGATGATGACAATGGGGGTGACAACGAGGTCATTGAAGACAAGAAGCTGAACCAAGGCATTAGAAAATAGCCATTGACGTTGAGAATGAGCAAAGAGATGGGATCATATGTGGTGGTGAATAATATAGGGAGGGTGGTTTTGGATGGAAGAGGATTTGGTGGATGAAGGTGGTACTGGTAAGAAGAGAGGAAGAAGAAAATGAATGAGAATAAGAAGAATGTGAAGAACATAGTAACATAGGGTTGAAAGTGTTTTTTAGCAAGTTCGTAAATTGAAAAAAAAACCTCGTTTCAATGATCTGGTGGTAGTGCAGTGTGCCAACCACTCAAAAGATCAGGGTTCAAATCTCCCTCGTGGGGGGTTGTATTAGGTAGCCAACAATCAGCGTAAAAAATAGTCAGATCTTTCAACATGAATTTGAGCAAAAATAGTCAGATCTTTCAACATGAATTTGAGCAAAAATCCATGTAGCTGATCCTACTAATAGTGGGAGAAGGCTTTGCGTTTTTTTTGTAAAAAGCACCAGATTGTCGATGTTAACAGCTTAATAAAGGGCTGCCTTTGTTGATGTAGCAAGGTTCTGAGCGCATTTTTTTTCAAATATGAGAATTTCATGGGGACTTTGCAATGTTGTAAGTTTACATGAGCATGTGTGTAAATCCCTCTTCCCAAGTTCTTAATAGTTTAACATGCATTAGTACAAAATAAACATCCCTCTCTTCTTCCAGAGTCACCTATGACTTATTAAGGACCAATAACACGTCCTCACAAATAGCATTACTTTGGAAAAGAGTAAGATTAGACACCTGCAATTCCCTTTTGAGCACACTCTGATAGGTCCTCATGTTTTTCATGTGCTCCACGATGATGAGTCTCCTAGCAATAACAAAAACTAAATTTTAGCCGTCTTTCAGTTAACTGGAAACAAATAAATGAGGAGTTCATCTATCTTATAATAGCACAAAGAGGATAAAAGACACAAATCAACGGTGATACGGTTGAGGGTATTGACCCACATACCTCAGCTACAGGAAACACAGTTTCACCGCCTTTCACCACATCAGACAAATACATAAGGACAGTAGCTATTCGGTGACCACCACGCACAATATTAATCTTGTCAGAGAAGTAGTCGTAGTGGGGTTCATATTTCTGTCCATGTTCATATCTCAAAACTTGTATGTCTTCTCCATTCTCTGTGGAAAAAAGAAGTCGTCAACCATAATTATCAGAATAGCCTAAAGGACAACAATACCCAGTAACATCCTCCTAACGTGCAACAATATAAAATCCAACCAAAGACTCAATAGCACAAAAAAGAGAACCCCATGCTAAACAATCGAAGCCACTTTTAAATACAAAAAGCGGCTATAACTAAGAAATTTACCTTCCATATGTTTAAGCAACTCGAATGTCCACCAACTTACAATATAAATTTACCTCCCATATAGCATTATTTTGTAAAACTATAGCTACTTATATCTACTGTTGGCATATCAACGATTAAATGTTCTCTGATGGGGGAGGCCTCCAGCCAAAATTGTATAGTAAACATTGATAGTTGCAACATTGATATATTTCAGATTCGCCAGCAATTCCACGTCCATCAAACTGATATAGAATAAACTACTTTCATATGAAGCATATTCTTTAAATATACAACAGAAAATATAAGGTAGTGCATTTAATCAAAAAGAGACCACAAGAAAAGACTAGGAGCCTTCCAGATGTCACTTGCACAGATAATTCTGGGCATACGTATATGAGTTCCTTTGGTGTAGATGAGTTTGAGTTCAGATCAAGAACTTATATGATTGGCTATTCGTGATTCAGAATAAACGGACATGATTAGGTACAGAATTTATAACATCTACATCCTGAATGTTATTTCTAGAGAAATGTTGAGAATGAATAGAATACTTTACTCAAGGGTTATGGGGTTTCTTGTATAGCGTGAAATCCTAGAGTTCAAGTAGTGATAATTACATAAGAGATCCTGAAGGGTTGCAAATAGGAATAGGACTCAACTAATAAAGAAAAGATATATTATCTGACGAAGATGATCTAAACATGCAATCAACCGCAAGCAATCAAACATGGAGAACACACATGATTTTACGTGGAAAAATCCCACCGGTGTAGCGGGGAAAAAACGACGGCAAAGAGAGGTTCCATTATGAGAGAAAACATCACATATACAAGAACCCTAGGAGGTGGCGGCTCTGCCGGAATAAACCCTACAATACATATATATGGGTAATCGGTAAACGAATCGAGCCAGCCAAGATCCGTTTATGGAATGTACTCAGATCACAAACGGGTCAATGTTTTAAAGCATATTTCAACAAATCTCCACCTTGACTTGAACTCCACCTGTAATATTGCGGGGGAACTCTCTCTTTGTTGAACACGACCTTTACATCCTAGAAAGACCAACCAAGTCCACGCAGGTTGTGAACTTGGTTAGTGGCACGGGCTTCGTCGTCATGTCTGCTAGATTGTCTGCAATAGCGATCTTCATCTGAATGTGGCCCTCAATGAGTATGTCTCTGATGAAGTGGTAGCAGACATCAATGTGCTTTGTTCTTTCATGGTGCATCCGATCTTTCATCAGATATACAACATTCTTACTATCACAATGGATGATGATTGTATTCATACCAGGACTGACCTCGTCGAATAATACTCTCATCCAAATTGCTTCCTTGATTCCTTCGATTGATGTCATGTACTCGGCCACCATAGTGGATAAGGCCACTGTATGTTGCAATGTTGCCTTCTACGAAACCGCATATCTGTCAATAGTGAATACATAACATGCCATGGATCTTCTCGTCATGATCACCGGCATAGTCAGTATCAACAAAGCCAACTACTTCATCCTTACTTCTCAGAAACTCAAGACATAATCCAGTAGTACCTCGTAGGTATCTCAGAATCCACTTCAAAGCAAGACAATGACCTTTTTTCCTGGATTTGACATATATCTACTCATAACACTGACTGTTTGGGCAATGTCTGGATACATATATATCATGACATACATGATGCTCCCAAAGGCACTGGTGTAAAGAACGCGTGACATGTACTCTTTCTCGTCTTCAGTCTGTAGTGACAAGTCTACGGACAACTTGAAAAAAGAACCAAGTGGTATCTTCTCTGGTTTGACATCTGGCATGCCAAAACGCTCCAAGACTTTCTGCAAGTAACTCATATGACTCAAACATAGCTTCCCAGCCTTCCGATCCCAGTGTATTTCCATGTCAAGTATCTTCTTGACTGCACCAAGATTCTTCATCTCAAACTCTCCACCAAGTAGGACCTTCAATCTGTTCACCTCAGATTTATTTATGTACGCTATCAACATATAACATCATAAAAATGAAAGTCATTCGTTATGTGTCTAAAATAGACACACATCATAATGGCTCCTAATAAAATCATGTGCAACCATTAATGAGTTGAAATGCTTGTACCACCGTCTCGGTGATTGCTTCAACCCATAAAGAGATTTTCAAAACAGTCATACCTAATCTTCCTTTCCCTGTACTGCAAATCCTTCAGGTTGACGCATGTAAATCTGCTCTTCAAGGTCTCTATGTAAGAATATTGTCTTCACATCTAGCTACTCCAACTCCAAGTCATTCATGGCAACAATAGCTAGTAGAAATCGTATGAAAGTGTGCTTTACCACTGGTGAGAAGATAGTGTTGTAGTCGATAAACTTGACGTGTCCGTGAATGCCCTAGTTAATCATGCGAAATTGTTGTAGTCGGGCAATCAGGATCGATCAAAAATTAACCACACAAATCGATGAATAAATGAATTAATTAATGTGTAGTTTTAAGTATTTTTAACCTGGGCAAGTCCCAGGGTCGACTCAATGAGGCAAAGGAACAACTTCGGATCAATTTAGAGGAATTAGCTCATGATTTTCCAAACGAGAATTTTTTTATGCAATAAAAATGCAAATGCACAAATGCGATTGAACCAAGTTATTAAGAAAATGAGCCACTTAGCCAAATTAATTGTAATGTGAAATTAAGTCAATCTAACCAAGTTATATTTTTCCTGAAAACCTAATCTAATGTTGAATGCAAAATGTATTTTTTGATTTTTTTGAATTAAGATGCAACAATGAAAAATGTAAACTTTTTAGGGGTTTTTATATAAATTTTTGTGCAACTAGAATGCAAAAATTATGAAAATTTTACTGGAAGTGAAATATAGTGAAGTGAAGCTACAGTTATATTTTTGGAATTTTCTGACAATATATGATATTTTTTATAAAATTTTTAATGAAAACAAAGTGACTGTGAGTATTTAATTTCTAAAAAATCCACGAAATAAATTTATTCAGAAGCAAAATTATCTCAGAAAGATATATTAATAGACAATCTAGGAGGCTTAAAATTTCACAAAGAAAATAACCCTGAATTTAATTAAAAATCAACTACAGAAAACACTCAACAATTTATTTTAGGCAAATGATATATCCATTTTTGATGAAATTTAGAAAACAATTAAAAGACAAAAAGAACCATCATCTCTAATTTTTTCATAATTTTTAGAGCAATATTTAATTAAATATGAATTTCAGAACATGAAATGGGTAAGATATGCATTTTTTCACAAAAAACATTTTTAATTAATTACCCAAAGGTCACAAAATTACAAATAAATATCCAAGAGATAAATAATTAAATATTCTTCAACATGCGAATTTTGATTAAAATAATGTCCAAATTAATGTGTAAATGCAGAGGTGTTTCTGCAATACAGAAATTAAAAACTTAACAAAATAAAGTAGTGCCTAAGGCACTTCTTTAATAACTTATACCTCCAGGCTTATTCTGCAATATGTCCAAGATAAAAAATTAGGAGGCCTTCTTCTCTTTCGTGGACGACGTGGGTTCCATTAGGGATGCGGCTGGGAAGAAAGCCACGTGCGGCCGCGCGTGCGACGGTGGAAGGCGGCACGAGCGCGGGAGGGATGTTGGCCATGGTTGGCGAATACAGCAGCCGCACGTGATGGCGGGCAGCAGTCGAAGACGCAGATACGCTGGAGGCCAGGGGGGTTGCAGGGGGCGCAGCTGGAGACGCGCGCGCGGGTGGCTGGGAGCGCGCGGTGTTGGGGACACGCTGGGGCACACATGCGATGGTCGACGCAGGAGGCTGCTACGTGGCTGGAAGGAGGTCGGCTGGAGGTTGGTAGTGTCGGGGACGCGGAACGCAGGAGGGGCGCGCGAGAGAGATTGGTGGCGCGGGGACGCGCAATGCAGGAGGGGCGCGCGGGAGATTGGCGGCGTCGGGGATGCGCAACGTAGGAGGGGCGTGCGGGAGATTGGTGGCGTCAGGGATGAGCAGCCACTGCTGGAGGAAGGAAGTTGCATGTACAGCGCAGATGCCGACAATGTGAGGGTGCGGGCATCGGGGTGTGGCGGTGCGCGCGGCCTGGAGGTCAGGCGGCTGGGAGCGGTTGCGCCATGGGCTCGGTAGTTCTGGAGTGCTGAAGCTTCCTCGACTAGGGGACTGTGGGGCCCGTGCGCGGAGGTCGCTCCACGGTGGTGCTGTGGGTGGGTCCTGCAGTGTGGCTGGGACGCAGGTCGCGATGGCGTAGACGAGGTAGGGAGCAGCTGTGGGGAGATGCTCCGCACATGGCGGAGGATAAAGCCGCAGTCGGCGGCGAGTGGAGAGGCGAGCGAGGTGCGGCAGGGGCTGGTTGCCTGTGCTTTTTTTTGTTTGATTTTTTTGTAAACATGAAATAAAAATATATGAATGAAGAGGTGGTCATGATGATGTATGATGATGATTGGTGGAGATATGGAGTAGAACAACATTAAAAAATATTAAATAAATAAAAAATGAAGAAAAGTATAGGGATACTTACCTGTGATTCGTCGGATTTTGGAGGAGCTATGTTGCAACTCCCATCGTCGCCTCGAAGTGGTGCTCGACAATAAAACACCACGAAGCTCGGCCGCTTCGTCGAGTAGATGAGCAATTACACAAGGGGGACCTTGTGGATCTCACCTAAAAGGTTGTCGTCTCTTAACTTGTCTCCTTCAGCCGTCACCTGGAGGTTAAAGGGGCTCGACATCTCTTCTCTCGAAACGGCAGATGAGAATGAATGAAGGAGATGAGGGAATAAAAAGGAGGAGGAAGTTAGAAAAGGGGTGGAGAAAGTGGTTGAAGATGAGGGGAGAATGGGGAGTTGGTGGCTTCGGTGGCAAGTTGGAGTAGAGAATAGTAAAAGGAAAGGAATATAAAATATAAAATAAAATAAGTAGGCTATTAAAAATAATGAAGAAAAAATAAAAGTAGAGAAAGTAAATAAATAAAAATAAAATAATTAAATTAATTAATTAATTAATAGAAAATAAATAAAATAAAATAAAATAAAAAACGAAAATAAATAAATAAATATGGGGATGACACGTCGGCTCCAGGAGCTGCCACGTGTCGCTCCCAGAAAATTCAGAAATTATATGTAAATAAAAATTAAAAAGAAATAACAAAAGGGGTCAAATCAAAAAGTGGTCAATATGAAAATCGCTCGTCTCGACGAGATCTACAACTTTCGTGAGGGATCAAAATCAAAAGAAGTCATTTGTACAAAAAGTATTTTTCTGGATATCTTATAGATATAAAATATCGAATTTTTATCTTTTACAATTTTTTTGTCATTTTTAAATAAGAGAAAATCAAAATAAAAGTAGAGAAAATATAAAAAGAATATTTACAACTAAATCTATTTTTTTTGGATTTTTAATAATTAAGAAAATAAAAAGATAAAATGAAGGGTATTTTAGTCAATATGTACAATATACAATAGGGGCCTAAAACCCAAGTTTCACATACGACCTCCGATTTTTATGAAATTAGTCTTGTTTTGAAGGTTTTTGAATGTATAATACTTTAAAAGTGAATAGACCTACTAGACACTGTATGAGAGAGATATGCACATTTTAAGGTTCTTAGTCTCAAACTTGGGTTTGGGTTTTATTGGTTAATTTTACAAGTTTGTATTTTTTTAATATTTTTCCTTGATTAGTGTTAGTAATATATACACTATAGAGTTGATTTGATTGGATTTGAAGTTAGTATAAAATAGATACAAATAGATGAATTTGGCTAATATACATGTTTATATGTACAAATGAATTTGGCTCATTATTTATGCAAATATGAATGCTAAAATGCGAACATTAATTCTAAATGCATTAATGCGAATAATGCATAATACATGGAAATATGTAGCTAATTGCTCGGGAATAAAGCTCTATTTTCAACCTTTAAAGTGATGAATCACATATTCATCAACCCCTTATACTTAAACATTGCTCGTCCGGTCGTCCCCGAGCAACTAAAATGAAATGCAAGAGTGAAATGATTTTGGGTTCTATACCAAGGTCATGAACAAAAAGTGAAAATGGAGCTTGACTCGATCTTTGGATTGATAATGTGGCGGAACCTTATTGGGATCTGAATTTAAGACCTAACAGCCTTTAAGTTCCACCAATCTCTATTCAAGCTGCCTCAATAGTCAGGTCAGAACAGATCCTCATACGCAAATTCTGATGACTATGAATCTTACTTGTACTATGTAAGTGAAATATAACTCTATACATCAGAAATGGCAAATAAACAACCTCCTCTAACAAGGTAACTCTAATTCCCCGGTCTAGCAACTCTTTCCTCGAGGAGCGGGGTATTCCCTTCTAAGTTCAAGTACAACCAGCTCAATAAGAGGGGGGTAGAGAAGAGAAAGGATTGTGATCAGTGTAGTCACATATCCGTGGAGCTTGACCAGTGTAGCCAAGTCTCCAGCTGCAGGCTTCCATGGTATGAGACTTTGAAGCATATGCCTTGCAAATATACATACTTCGGCAGTCATTTTATTTTCAATCAGGGTGCAGCATGTACATCAGGAGTTTTTCTTCTTGAGCCAGTAGACTATCCCTCTTTTGAAGCATTATTGCAACCTACAACATCCCATCGTTAGACGTCGATGCCATTAAACTAGGTTGAGGTGCACTACCCTCCTTAGAGGACGGATGTTTCCACTCGAATGCTACTCTAAGCCAAAGGATTATACCTCCTCACCACCTCATCAATGAAGAGCTACGTGTATGGTGCTTGTCCAAGTTAGGTCACTGTCTAAAAGAATCGTGCGTGTGTACGAAATATTCTACTTAGACCAATCAAGATGACATGTGAACATAGACTTGCGGACTCAAAGAATTAAGTCACTCAACCTGAAAAATCTTAACTCTAGTTCCTATAAGGTTCCTATGAAATTAGGTAGATTAAGGTCAAATCAAATCCATCCAAGACATCTATTCACAACTTGGTTCAGAAGCCACTAACTTTTCACTTTGCATATGCTAGATATGCATATGAGATGCAGATGACATGCAATGTAGATGAATGAAGTGCAAGACACATTTTTTTGTATGCAAGGATGATGTGCAGAGTATATAAGAAGCCTCTTTTTTAGAGAGAGTTTTTTATATAAAAAAATTCTATAAGATTTTTTGCGCTTTTTTATACCTTCTATTTTACAAAAAAATTTACAAAGGTATTATTTACAAAGCTTATATACAAATTATACAAGTGTTATATAATATACATACATACAAGTATACCAGGTTTTTTACAAAAAGTTTTTTTTTACAAATTTTACCCACCTCGTAATTATAGCACAATATATACAAAAATACATGAAAGTGCGAGCTATGGGTAAAGTATATATGTAATATATACACGCCCCCTATACTTAGCGTGTCCTCAGAGCACGGGAAGCGAGGAAAAAGACAGCATGTGCTAAGCGTAGAAGAGCTAAAATAACAAAAAGTATAGAAGTCGAACCACCCACTATACTTAGGCTTTGATAGCTTAAGTGTAGAAGAAGATCAAAAATGGGGCGGTCGAGGTCAGTAGGAGAAATGGATGAATATATATACATAATGGGCATCGGTTCCACCTATACTTAGGCTCTGGTCAGCCTATGTATAGGACAGGAATGGGTGTGAGAACCGATGAGATCTGGAGAATATACAAAGAATGATGAAGAGACTCGGGTTACTCTCCTCCCTATACTTAAGATCTGGTCATCCTAAGTATAGCCATAAAATGAAACGATATGGAGCCGGGTCGAGTGATACGAAACGAATCGCTAGGGAGGGAGGGAAATAAAAGAAAGAAAATCTATACGAGGGGTAAGAATATACAATAATCAAGAATGTTTGTGACGAACCTTCTTACGAGAACGAGGGGATAGGTAATATACATATGTGTTGCTGTCGGAATCGTCCTCATATGAATAATAGTGAGGTGTAGGGATCGTCCAACGAGGGTCGACACATGGCTGCTAGCTCAGATATGGCTTAAGAACAACCGAACTAAGCTCACTCATATAAAACCACCTCATCCGGACCTGATGAGGATTCCTCCAAAAATTCCTTCTCCGGTATGTTGAAGGAAACTTTCTTAGTAGGTTTTCTAGATCCTGAATCATTGAGAAGGAGAGGAGAGCGACACGCCTTGAGGGGTTTGAGAGAACACCTCGAGGAATCAATTCTCGACTTCCTCTCACTGGATAACCGACTAGAGGAAGCGGAAACCGTGTTTTTGGGTGGGGTCAATTCAGTCATGGTTGTCTCCTTTGTTGCAGGTCTGGGATGTGGTGCGGAGCTGACTATGGGTTCCTCGTCAGATAAGTCTCCATATAGATTGTAATATTCCCGAAGGATCAGCGCACGTCTCGGGAAGGTGCTAGTGATCTCAATTGGCTTGGCATTATTAGTCACAATGTCGGATCATCAAAACGGTCAAGACAATCTACAAAAATTGTGTCCAACTCAATGATAGCTTCGGCTTGTGAGTCTTTTATTGAAGCTGACACAATGGTGGTGATGCAAGCAGCGGGAGTCACGGATGTGTGGGGAGTCTCTGATCCAATGGTCGGCTCAACAGCCTATATCTCAGGTGTAATAGAGAGGTGTGATTCATCTACCCCTCGATGGTCACGACTGTCAGCAACTTTGTTGGTTATCTTAGAGTAGAGTGTATCAAAGAATGGATGCAGTCAGAGTGCTCCCAGTATTGTAAAATCGATCTCCCAAGTCTCACAATCTATAGTTGCCTTAGCTGAGGCTAATAACGGCTTCCTGAGAATAATAGGAGACTGGGTAAACTCTCCTTGGTGCTCAATATCAATGACTGTGAATTCTACCTGGTGTAGAGCACCTTGAAAAGTAATGATGACTGAAATAGTTCCTCTTGACTATTTATATATCGATCAGCCAACTGAACGATCTCTCTCGACTTTCTTATTGGCATGAGTTTGAGTTTGTCAAACACAAAGGTCGGGAGGATATTTATCGGTGAGTCATCATCGATTCTTACATGGGTAAAGGTAGTGTCTTTGATTTCACATTCAACCCTAGGTAATCGCTTCACTCTGCAGCTCTTGGTCTTTCTCCCCATCACCAAGGAGGTGACCATAGACACAAGATTTTTCTCAGTCCTTGTCCTCTTTTTGCCCAACCCCTTAGGCATCAATTTACTTCTCACAAATCTTTTAAGGTCAGGGAAGTGATCTATGACCTTTATTAAGGGAAGATTAAAAATCAATTCCTCAACGAGTGTTTCCCTTAGGCATGATCCAATTTTTTTAGGTCTTTCATTTTCTATTTTTATGAATTTGTCTGATTTTTCAATGTTTTGGTCTTTTGGGGATTTTCGATTTTTTTGTTGTTTGAATAGGTGAAGGGGGAGTGGAAGGATATACAGACTCTAGATTGGAAGGTGAGTGGTTAGTAGAAGAGGAAGGTAGAAAGGACTCCAGCTGTACAGAGTGTGAGTGTTTCATTTTATCCTCTAAATTTTCAACATTGAATACGCGTATTCCGTTCTCCACTTCCATACCTGAGCTGGAATGAATTGAAATGATTCGGTCGATGACATTTCTAAGTTTATCCTCAATAAATTCATATCTCTTCACAACCCAAGAAATGTTATCTTCCAAAGAGTCCTCATAGAAAATCATTGAAGCAGTTTGTCTACTCGGAGGATACTGTTGAGATCTTGAAGTCCCATACTCATGCCTAGACTGTGGCATGTAATACTGGGTCGAGTATGGACCATCCGAATGGCAGATGTTGGTCAGAGCCTCGAATAATGGAGTCAATGAATGTCCGAAGATCTAGCCTCGAACAATGGGTCAGAGCCTCTGTTGGTACGTCTAGCTCATGAGTCCAAGCCCGTGCATGTGGAGACTCTCCGAATGTATGGTATGAAGGTTGGTCAATGTGAGCTTGATTACTAGGGTCAATAAAGTCAGGAAGATCATACGATGCAGGCCTCTCCATTCGGTTTGTTCGATCGACCATATTATGCCCTAAGGTCAAGTCTGGATGTGTATATGGGAATTGTTGTCCGGTCCTAACTTGAGGTGGTGGTAAATAATTCTACCAATCATTTGTCTCAGCACTGACTTGCTCTTCGAATTGTTCATTGATTCCAGCAAGCGACCGACTATAAGGTGAGTTAGCTCAGGTTGGAAGTGGGTCAGGGGTGTCAGAAGGTGGGGTAGGAGAGAAGTACGAAGAAGTGGGGAAGTCAGTCGAAGTTCTGACTTCACGGTCTTGATGGGGGTATGAGGAGGAATAAGAAGGTGAAGATGATCAGATTATGGTCGAAGAGGAGTGACCTGGATATGATGACTGATATCTCAAAATCTTGAAGAGGAATAGATGATTGTAAGCGGATCGACATAGAAAATGTGCAAATACACTGGATAAAGCATACAGACAGACACAAAACAAATGCAAGAGCAAACCCCAAATTCATCAACTCTACACGTGAGGGTCGTAAAGGTTTGGTCGAATTATCTTGTAAGTTTTAGTTGGTGACAAATGCAAGTCTTGAAAGATTAACGAGACATTACGTACATGTACTACCCTACAGACTGTCTCAATTCTTACAAAACCCACTTTCAGCCAGTATAGGAGTAAGTGCGGACCGTATAAATACGGCTACCCGTTTTTTTATGACAAAGCCTTACGGCATCCTCTAAACCTCCCACTCTGCTAAGGAAATACGGATCGTTTACCGGCTACCCGTAGATCCTCACTGAAAAGTGGCTAATCATTTTTTGAACCAGTAGTCTATCTGAAAGTCATGGCTTTGGTTCTATCCTATTGTCGTCTATCTCATTTGCAAGTAAATCAAACAATGACGGAGTTGCTCTCCCGTTAACAAAGGTTAATTTTAGTCAATTTTTTTTGGTCTAATTCAATTAACAGTTTCGATTTTAGAGATTAGTTGTTATTGTAATTAATTCACACAAACAATCATGTCTACCGTCCAGTCCCAATTCATTTAGCCTAAGCTAGAAAAACTGAGAGAGGAAATCGGAAAAAGTCGATGCAATCGACATAACGATAATAAATGCTTGAGTAAGAATACTTACAGTGCCTTCAGTTCTTTACATGCGGGATGCAATATAGAATTGAAATTTTACACTATATGAAATGCAAACGAGAAATCGTTCCTAGACAAGCAGTCATATTAGCGAGTGATGAACAGTTTAATTTGATTAATACCTCTGCGGTATAAGTGCTTCTCGTTAAATGTAATGTGTGGTCCTAGATTTTACGAGCACAAGAAATAAGATAAATGCTCTAAAAGCCGCAAGTGCAGATCCTAGTCTACGCCAATCAGTCACACGACTACGAAGGGTCCAATGTCCACTCCGTGTACACACGCAAAATTCCAAATGGAATCCGTTGTAAATATCCAATTATTACAAATTATTTCACAAAAGATGAAAAATCTCTCTTCTAAAAACTTCTTGGCGTCTCAACAGCCCACTCGATCCATGAATTGTCGACCTCCGATGCACTTCTATATGCGTCGACTTCAAGAAAGCCACTCCAAGTCCACCGGACCCTCGCACAAAAAGATAAAATTATATCAGAGAGAGATATCAAAATATATACAAAAATAAATAGAGAAATAATTGAAAAAAAAAAGAAAAAAGAAAAAAATGGAATGATTACAAAGTGGTTCGGCAGTCAGACTACCCGAGTGAACGAAAAACCTAAATCTAATTTTTCTAAATTGATCCTAAGTTGTTTGCCTCCTCGGCAACGACGCCATTTGACGTGTCCATGAATGCCCTAGGTAATCATGCGAAATTGTTGTAGTCGGACAATCAGGACCGATCAAAAATTAACCACATGAATCGATGAATCAATGAATTAATTAATGTGATGTTTTATGTGTTTTTAACATGGGAAAGCCCCAGGATCGACTCAAGGAGGCAAAGGAACAACTTTGGATCAACTTAGAGGAATTAGCTCACGATTTTCCAAATGAGAGATTTTTAAATTTTTTATGCAATAAAAATGCAAATGCACAAATGCGATTGAACCAGGTTATTAAGAAAACAAGCCACTTAGCCAAATTAATTATAACGTGAAATTAAGTCAATCTAGCCCAATTATATTTTTCCTAAAAACATAATCCAATGTTGAATGCAAAATGTATTTTTTGAAATTTTTGGATTTAAGATACAACAATGAAAAATGCAAATTTTTTCGGGGTTTTAAGCAATTTTTAGTGCAACCAGAATGCAAAAATTATGAAAATTTTATTGGAAGTGAAATATGATGAAACAAAGCTATAGTAATATTTTTGGAATTTTTTGATAATATATGATTTTTTTATACATTTTTTAATGAAACAAAAGTGACTGTGATATTTAATTTCTAGTAGACCCACGAAATAAATTTATCCAGAAGCAAATTTATCTCAAAAAGATATGTTAATAGACAATCCAGGAGATTTGAAATTTCGCAAAGATAATAACCCTATATTTAATTAAAAATTAATTACATAAAACACTCAACAATTTATTTTAGGCAAATGACACATCCATTTTTGATGAAATTTGGATAGCAATTAAAACACAATGAGAACAATCATCTTTATTTTTTCACAATTTTTGGAGCAATATTTAATTAAATATGAATTTTAGACCATGAATTGGGTAAAATATCCATTTTATCACAAAAACACTTTTAGTTAATTACCCAATGCTCACAAAATTACAAATAAATATCCAAGAGCATTTTTTGATTAAAATAATGAAATACAAATGTCAAAATTAATGCATAAATGCGAGTACAGAAATTAAAAACTTAACAAAATAAAGTTGTGCCTAAGGGCAGTTCTTTAATAACTTATACCTCCAGGGCTTGTTTTGCAATATGTCCAAGATAAAAAATTAGGAGGCCTTCTCTTTCGTGGACGATGTGGGTTCTTGGAACGGAACCCGCGATTAGGGATGCAGCTGAGGCGGCGGTCATGCGCAGCCGCGACCGCGACGGTGGACGGTGGCACTAGCACAGGAGGGATGTTGGCTGCGGTTAGCGGATGCAGCAGCCGCGTGTGATGGCGGGCAGCGGTCGAAGACGTAGAGGCGCTGGCGGCCAGGAGGGCTGCAGGGGGCGCAGCTAGAGACGCACGTACAGGTGGCTGGGTGCGTGCGGTGTTGGGGATGCGCTGGGGCATACGCACGATGGCCGATGCAGGAGGTTGCGGCGTGGCTGGAAGGAGGCCAGCTGGAGGTAGGTGGCATCGAGACGCGGAACGTAGGAGGGGCACGCGGGAGATTGGTGGCGTCGGGGACGCGCAACACAGGAGGGGCACGCGGGAGATTGGTGGTGTAGAGGACGCCCAATGCCGGAGGGCGCGCGAGAGATTGGTGGCGTCGGACGCGCAGCCACTGCTGGAGGAGGGAAGTTGCAGGTGCAGCGCGGATGCCGACGGTGTGAGGGCGCGGGCAGCAGGGCGTGGCAGTGCGCGTGGCCTGAAGGTCAGGCGGCTGGGAGCGGTTGCGCCATGGCTCGGTGGTTCTGGAGTGCTAAAGCTTCATCGGTTGAGGATTGTGGGCCCCGCGCGCGGAGGTGGCTCCGCGGTGGTGCTGCAGGCAGATCCTGCAGCATGGATGGGTCGCTGGTCGCGACGGCGTGGACGAGGTAGGGAGCGGCTGTGGGGAGCTGCTCCACACGTGGCGGAGGATGGAGCCGCGGTCGACGGCGAGTGGAGAGGCGCACAAGGTGTGGCAGGAGCTGGTTGCTCGTGCTTTTTTATTTTTTTGTTTGTTTTTTTTTGTAAATAGGAAATAAAAATAAATGAATGAAGAGGTGGTGATGATGATGTATGATGATGATTGGTGGAGATATGGAGTAGAACAACAATAAAAAAAGTTAATAAAAAATGAAGAAAAGTAGAGGGATACTTACCTGTGATTTATCGAATTTTGGAGGAGCTATGCTGTAACTCCGATCGTCGCCTCGAAGTGGTGCTCGACGATAAAACACCACGAAGTTCGGCTGCTTCGTCGAGTAGATGAGCAGTTACACAAGGGGGACCTTGTGGATCTCTCCTAAAAGGTTGTCGTCGCTCAACTTGTGTCCTTCAGCTGTCACCTGGAGGTTAAAGGGGCTCGACCTCTCTTCTCCCTAAACGACGGATGAGGATGAATGAAGGAGATGAGGGGAATAAAAAGGAGAAGTTAGAAAAGAGGTGGAGAAAGTGATGGAAGATGAGGGGAGAATGGGGAGTTGGTGGCTTAGGTGGCAAGTTGGAGAAGAGAAGAAATAAAAGGGGAAAATATATAATATAAAATAAAATGAGTAGGCTACTAAAAATAATGTAGAGAAAATAAAAGTAGAGAAAAAATTAAATAAAATTAAATTAAATAATTAAATAATAATAAATGAATAAATAAAATAAAATAAAATAAGAAAATAAATAAATAAATATGGGGATGATGTTGCCATGTGTCGCTCCCAGAAAATTCATAAATTAAATGTAAATAAAAAAAAGAAATAACAAAAAGGGTCAAATCAAAAAGTGGTCAACATGAAAGTCACCCGTCTTGACGAGATCTACAACTTTCGTGGGGGGCCAAAATCAAAAAAAGTCATATGTATAAAAAGTATTTTTGGGGGTATTTTATAGATATAAAATAACAAATTTTTATCTTTTACAAAAATTTTTGTCATTTTTAAATAAGAGAAATAAAAATAAAAGTAGAGAAAATATAAAAAAATATTTACAACTTAATCTATTTTTTGAATTTTTAGTAATTAAGAAAATAAAAAGATAAAATGAAGGGTATTTTAGTCAACATGTACAATATACAATAGGGGCTAAAACTCAAATTTCACATACGATCTCCATTTTTTATGAAATTAGTCTTGTTTTGAAGGTCTTTGAAAGTGAGTAGACCTAAATCGACACTGTATGAGAGAGATATGCGCATTTTAAGGTTCTTAGTCTCAAACTTGGGTTTGGATTTTATTGGTCAATTTTACAAGTTAGTATTTTTTTGATATTTTTCCTTTATTAGTGTTAGGAATATATACATTATAGAGTTGATTTTATTGAATTTGGAGTTAGTATAAAATAGATACAAATAGATGAAATTGGCTAATATACATGTGAATATGTACAAGTGAATTTGACTCCTTATGCAAATATGAATGCTAAAATGCAACATTAATCCTAAATGCATGAATGTGAATAATGCATAATAGATGGAAATATATAGCTAATTGCTCAGGAACAAAGCTCTATTTTCAACTTTTAAAGTGATGATCATAGATTCATCAACCCTCCACCTGCCTAAAGCCTTTGGCAACTAGTCACTTGTTTTGTATCTCACATCAACAGAAGTAGAGATGCCTTTTTTCTTAATGTAAATCTACTTGCAGCCAATCACCTTCTGTTTATGTAGTGGAGGAACAAGGGTCCATATCTGATTTTTATGAAGAGATTCAATCTCCCATTCATCGCTACAGACCATTCTGCAAAGTATTGTGATGAAACAGCTTCAGAAAAACTGTTCGGGTCTTATGCATCACATGTTTCCTCTGTAACGGATAGTGCATATGCAAAAGCAGAATCTGCATATCTGGAGGGTGGCTCGATCTGCCTTCATCCATGTCTATTTGCAATGCACTCTTCTTCTTCACATGCTAAACTCTCTTCTTATTCTTATTTAGATAGGAGACCATGATGTGGTTGACCTGGATCAACTTCAAGCTCCACCTGCTTGTCGATACTTACATCTATATCTACATCAGAAGAACAAACAACAGAACTATGCTCTGGAGATAAAATAGCATACTCATTAAATATGACATTCTTCCCAATCATCAACTTCTGCAACTTTAGATCAAGAAACCACAATCTATATCCCTTCACTCCAGACACATACCCAAGACATACGCACTTAACGGATCTAGATTCCAACTTTCCTTGACCAACATGTGCATATACAAGACAACTGAAATTCAAATCAGAATAATATGGGAGACGTCTAGACCATAACTCCTCTAGTGCCACGTTGTCTAGAATCAATGAGGGAGATCGGTTCACAAGGAAGGTTGTTGTCACAACTGCTTCAGCCCAAAAAATCCTTCATCAATCCAACATTTAGCAACTGTTGAGAAGGATTTTGTGAGGGTCTAATGCGGTCTACACAAGGCGAGACTCACATTATCATTGAGGCGATCGCTCATGAAATCCAAATCCAACAACAATTAACCCACAAAATAAATCAAGCAATGCAAAATAAATGTGGGGTTAAATTTATTATAACTCTACAAAATGTGTATATAGTGCAAGTATATAGAGCGTTAAACACAAGGAGCACACAAAATAGATTGGGAAATATAGTTCCAAAAATTGTCCTCTTATTCTCTTTTTCCTGTATTTTTGTGTGGGTTTTTAATTATATATATATATGAATTTTTGTTTTTATATTGCTTTATATTTTAATTTTATAAAATTTATTTTCTAATTATATATTTTCTGACTTTTAATTTTCCTTTTCTCTTTAATTAGTTAATATAAGTTTATATAATATATGTATAGAATATATATATACTATAGATAATAAATATATAAAATAAAGACAAAATTTTGGAAAATACCCTGAGGTACAATCCTTTTTATTTTTTTTAGTTTCTAAAATATATATATTGGTATTTTTAATAATAATATTATTATAAATAATAATATAAGTAAATATAGCTATTAATATATAGCCGAGTTGTAACAGTTACTTACAATATACAGAATTATTTGCCAAAGAATAGTTACTTACAATAAAAAAGACAAAAATATTTTGTTTGATGCATTTTGAGTATTTATAACTATATCTATAAATATTAAAACCTCATTAATATATAGCTATATTTACTTTTTTTTTGAATAAAGTGACTTACAATAACCGACTTGTTTTGGATTTCAAAAATATATAAAAGTCCCAAAAACTTCCAAAACTATTTTAAATAGATAATAGATAAAATAAAAAAAATTGGAAATAAAAACAAATATTTTTGGATTTTTATAAAAAAAACATATAATTTTTATAAGGATTTTAGAGAAATTTAATTCTCGGTGTTTTTCTTTTGATATTTTTAGGGATTTTTGCTCTGCAGTTATAAAATTCACTAATAAAAATATAACTTTTTGGTTCAAAATGATTTTATAATTTTTACGGATTTTTTATTGCAAACAAGGAGAACTTACAAAGATTTTGCATTTTCAAAAATAGGAAAATAGTTTTAAATGGCCTAAGAAAATATATGTAATTTAATATAATCTAAGACATTTAAAATATTTTTCTTAGAATTTTTGGACACCAAATGGTATTTTTTATAAATAAATAATAAGAAAATAAAATCATGCACCGGTAGGGACCTAAGTGCAATTTGTCAAAGTATTTCTTAATTCCAGAACACCCCCTGAAAACCTAAGGGCCAAAAGCACAATGCCCAAATGTATCCAATAAATAACGTTGGTATAGGTATAATTGTAATTTCTAATAAGGAACAGGTCCACTTCGCAATTTGACTAAAAACTTTAATATTGGATTCAATATTTAATGGATTAAAAAATACAGAAACCTAAAGGGTCCCTCTGCAAAAAACCTGCCTAACGCAGGCACGCGAGATGACGTGACGAGGGACCTATAGAAAGTACATGGTTCTTACTATAATTTTACAAAAATATTTACGTGGTAGATGAAATTTTTTATATTGAAAAGTAAAATACAAAAGTGTAGGGGTTACAAATGCAAAATACCCCAGCTAAGGCGATCTGACGGCGCTGATGATTCCACTTGACGTGTGTCGCCTCCAAATGCCTCGATACCAGTTCGTGGATCTGCGGTTGAGAATAGATCTCCGCTGGAGATCGGACGATGGGGCGTAAAACAATCCAATGACAATTGGGGTTCCTTGAGATGAAGCCTGATCGAACGGCTATGACCCTCCCTAAAAGAACATGGAAGAATACAACACCGATTGAACTTCAATCTGCGATGCTGGGTGACTCCAACCATCTGGGGACATGCCAAGGGGCACAAAATGGAGTTGGAAGCTCCACGGAGCTGTTGGAGGTACTGAACAAGTCCGGAACCCAGCGACGGTGTCCTGGAAGGCTGACGAAGCTCAGGCACCTGGTCGTCCTTCTTCAGTACCAAAATCCTCCTTACCCTGCAAGAAAAGCTCATGCAAACAAAATGGTGGGTCTTGAGGGATTATTTTTTTTGACGCTCAAAAGCGGGGGACGCACTCGATGGTGCTCGCCCCAAATTTATTAAAAAGTTAAGAGAAAACTTACAGTGGGTATGCGAATAGTAGAAAAAACAAGTGTAAAAACAGAAGGTATCAAATTCTGATACCCCCATTACATTATAGAACCCCTAAACATCAGACCATTCGCGAATTAAACGGGACGCCGAAATGAGCACGTTTTCAGAATAGAACCTCTGACGAGCAAAAAGGGCTTCATTTCTACCAATCCAAATGCACCAAAGCCGAGCAATAGAAGTAAGGAGGTCCGTCCTTGCCCTGGCCCGAGAGCTAACCAAGCTCTCACAGAAGGAGGAAGAATCCGACACGTCAAGCCAGTCCATATCAGCTCATATATCATGGGTACTGCCACATCGGAAGAAAAGATGATCGATAGTCTCTATCTCCAAATCACAAAGGCCATAGATAGAAGAGACGTTGGGAAATAGTAAGGCACACCGGCTACGAGTCATCAGACGCCCACGACGGAAAAGCCACAGGAAAATGCCAATTCGTTCGGGGACCCTGAGGCCCCAAAAGAATTGACAATCCCGGAGAAGAGGAGCATCAACCGCAGCCAGGGGAGGAAGAATAGCCCGGTAAGCCGCACGGGTGGAGAAAGAGCCATCCTTCCAAGCTAGATGATCGCGTCCGGGCGAGGGCGAGGGCGCATCCACGAGAATAGCAAGTAATGCCAAGAAGTCCACCTGCCGCTGGTCAGAGAGATTAGCCACAAACCTGGGGCCCCAAGAAGCACCATCCCAGTAGGAGGCAACATTAGCATCCTTATCCGCCACCAGCGCGAATAAGCGAGGAAATAACTCCTTAAGAGGACCCCTGCCGGTCCAATCGTCACACCAAAACCGGATCAGAGACCCATCCCCCAACTTAATGCCAAAAAGGGATCGATTACGAGACAGGGTATTCACGATATCACGGGAAAAAGATGAGGAAGATCCCGCCAGGCGACCATCCAAACCAAAAAGCCTGTCAACCCCCACCGCCAGCCTCAAGAAATTAAGCATAAGATTTTCCTCCCTGCCCCAAAGACGAGCCACCCATTTGAGTAGAAGGGCCTCGTTAACGACCTCCAACCTTCTCACTGCCAGCCCCCCCTCCTTCTTTGGCCGCGTAACCTCATCCCAGGCAACCAAATGAACACCCCTTCTCCCATCCCCCTTCTTCCCCCAAAGAAATCTCCGCAAGCACGACTCCAGCCTCCGACGAGTCCCTTTAGGCATACCTTTCACAGAGAATCGAAGATAATACCGACTTGAGAAGAACCAAACGACCACCACGTGAGAGAAGGGTCACACGCCAACCAGCCAAACGAGATTCCATTCGATCAACCACGGCCTGCCAGTCACGTAAGCGAGCACGCCCAACCGTCAAGGGAAGCCCCAAATATTCCAAGGGAAGAGCGCCCGCCGGGCAGCCCAAAATCCGCATACACTCCGCAACCTCCTCCCGGGGAGTGGAGAAGGGAACCATAGAGGATTTATTGTAGTTGATGAGGAGGCCCGAAGCCTCGCTGAAGAGCTCCAACGTGGTAGCCATACCCGCCACATTCGAAGCATCGCCCTCGATGAAGCAAATCGTATCATCCGCAAACTGAATAATCGGAATATGGTAAGGACCAAGAGAGCACCCACGGGTAAGGCCAGCCGCAGCCACCTTATTAATCATGCATGGCAAGACGTCGGCGGCCAGGACGAAAAGCAAAGGGGCAAGGGGACAACCTTGCCGAATCCCCCGGCGAGGCTGGAAGAAACCCCCCGCCAAGCGGCCATTGAGAAGAAGCGAGAGAGAGGCCGTCGAGATGCATCGACGCACCCACGAGATCCATTGCGAGGGAAATCCCCGCCGCTTGAGAACAGACCAAAGAAAACGCCAATCCAAAGAGTCGTATGCCTTCGCGAAATCAATCTTCCAAAGAAGCCCCCTAACACCGTTCTTGCTCCAAGCGTTAATAATTTCCGATGCCACCGCATAGCAATCACTGATTTGCCTTCCCCGAACAAAAGCCGCTTGAGAAGGCGAGATGAGAGAATCAAGAAGCGGAGCCAGGCGCCGAGCAAGGACCTTAGCAATGATAAGGTAGATGGCATTGGAGATGGATATCGGCCGGAAGTCCTCAATATGGTTGGCAGACGAAGATTTGGGAATGAGAGCAATAAGGGACCTGTTGAGTTTATCAAATCCGTAGTTGCCATCACAAAAATCGCGGGCGACGTCCAAAACATCCTGAGAAAGCACATCCCAAACCTCCCGATAGAAGGAAACGGGGAACCCATCGGGACCCGGCGCCGCGTCGGGATTGAGGGCCCAAACAGCCTCTTTCAGCTCCTCCATAGATATATGACGAGTTAGGCACATGGCATCCGCCTGAGGGAGCACGCTAGCCCCACTACCCGACCAACGCCACCGGCGCACAGACCTGCGCCCGAACCAATCCTTAAAGTAGCCCACCAGTGCATGACCCAAGTCCCGCTCCCCCTGAACATGAGCGCCATTAACAAGCAAAGAAGAAATAGAGTTGGAACGCCGACGACCACTAGCGATCCTGTGAAAAAACGCGGTGTTAGCATCGCCCTCCTTTAACCACCGCATCCGAGAACGTTGGCGCCACTCAACCAAGCGCTTCCGATCCTCAAGCTTCACCTTATCCATAGCATCGGCGCGCACGACCAGCTCGTCCTGATTCAAGTCCCTATCGTTCTCAATGCGATCAAAACGCAGAATCACCTCATCAGCCGCCAGGCGAGTGGCGATGCGAGCAGAGCGAGTATCCTTCTTAAAAGACGCCAGCAACCTTCTGAGAGACGAAAGCTTATGATCAAAACGGCGAGCGGCACTGTCCGTCGAAGATACCTGAGTCCAATGTTGCCGAACCAAGTCCCGAAATCCAGGCTCCATAAGCCAAGAACCCTCGTAACGGAAGATGCCACGAGGACGATTTTCATCACCAGCCGACCAAATAATGGGGTTATGATCCGAAAAGGATCGCGGTCTCGAGGTAACCTCGCAAAAAGGAAAAGATTCCATCATACTGTTATTCGCCAAGAAACGATCGATCCGCGACCGCGAGGAGTTGTTCCGCCACGTGTATGAAATGTCATTAGGGACAAGCGGTTCAAGAGCCAAGTCATTAATAAAGTCCATAAAATCCGTAGATCCCGGGTCGAGGGACAAGGAGTTGAGGGATTATTATGCGGAAATGGTGCCGACGGAGTCTCTCCGGCGTGAGGCGGAGGATGAGAGTCGATCTCTTGATCTAGTGAGGATCAGGTTGAATGGTGGTGCGTGGGGCGAAGCAGAAGTGGAGGGAGACGAAATGAAGGTGGAATGGGAGTCGGAGAACAGCTGAATGATGGCGGAACGGTGGTCGGAGCAGAGCTCCGGCGAACTACGAGAATCGAAAACTACGCTAGTGCAGGCAATTAAAATGCAAAATAAATGCAGGAAATGAAAACTGGAATCAAAAGCAACCTAAACTACCAATACCCTATAGCTTAACCTGTCGGAGCAAGGAGCCGGTGGACCACCGAGCGGAGCTTCACCGGCGATGGGGATCGACGCTACCCCAGACCTTCCATGCGCTGCAAACTGTCGTGGAGGTAGTTGTCACCTTCCTCGACACGATGAGCTAAGGGTCTAAGAGTGGAAATGCCTGAAGACGGACCAAAATAGAATTAGTCGCCAGAGAGGGGTTATGTGCAGGCGGAGACTGGTTTGGGAACGGTGCTTGCCTCAGTGATCTATCGATAATTGTATGGAGTTGAAGCGAAAGGTCAATGATCAAGGCAAAAGTTCGCAAAAGGAATCAAAGCCAATTGGTGAAAGAATCGATGGCTGAAAATCGAGGAAGTACGCGACCTAACGTTCTAACAAGACAGACCTAGGGAGGCCGGAGAGTTGATTTAGGTCAACTCAGATCGGGCTCCCATTGCTCCACATCATACCGCTAGGTGACAAAATAGTTGGAAATTGCCTTATTAATTTAAATTAAAATAATAAACGATTTTAAAAATTTTAGGTTAAAATATAAAAATATTCACTATTTTATGTAGTATTTTATTCTGATTTTTATTTATTTTTACAAATTTATTTATTGTATTCTACTTTTTGTATGTACATTTATATGTATATTTACCTATATAGTATGTATTTTATTTTTATTTTCTATTATAAATTTTATTATTTTATATGCATAATTTATATATTTACAACATATTTAAACATACATAAATATATTTTTATTGTAATTTTATGAGTTGTTTGTTCACTTAAATAAATAGACATGAGTGCCAAATGAATCCCTTCCTTTGATCTGCTTGTAACAAGATGTCGATCTTATCTTTTGAAAGACCCCTGGCACAAATCTGAGGCTACTATATCTCTCATGAAAGATCGAGGAAAATATCTTAGTACCTCGGGATTACAAAATCCCTAGGTACTACATCTTTTTTTACCAGGGTACTACAGAGGTGTCGCATTCTAAAAATGCGACACTGCATAATTTTTTTATCTAGATACTACAAGTGTAGCGCATCTTGAGGGTGCGACACCAGTATTGCACATCAGCAATGCGATATATTATGGAGCTTCAAGAATGCGATATATTAGGGGGCTTCAGGAAATGACTCAATTGCAGGGTGTTTCTAGTATATCGCATGCTTGATATGCGATATAGCTAAAAGTTCCTGGATGATGCAATTCCAGGGAATTTCTCCTATATTGCATTCTTGATATGCGATATAGGTGAAAGATCCTGGATGGTGCAATTCCAGGGAGTTTCTCCTATATCGCATGCCAAAAATGCGATATAGAAGAAACTCCCTGGAATTGCATCATTTTTAATTGAGGATGGTCCTGATTAATTGTTGGATTTATGCAAGTGTGCGAGTCAACGATCTTAGAGATCACCCACAAACCATCGAATTTCTTGTAATGACCACGTAGATACTGATAAGTCATCCCGATCGACCAGGTTAAGTTGTCAAATTAAGGTGTCGTTGTTCCCTTAGTCAACCGAGAGATTCAATACAAAAAATTTTTACAATCAACCACAAAATGATATACAATAAAATCTCGTGGTCTAGCTATGGTTTTAACCTGGTATAGCTCACAGGGTTGAACACAAGGAACACGTGAAAAAATTGCCAGTGAAAAATTCAAAAATGAAATTTTTTTATTTTTTCCTTTTATATTTTTGTGTTTTGTTTTTGTGGTTTTCTTAATTTTTACTTCTTAGAAATTTGTAATTTTTTATGTTTTCAAATTTTCATTTTTTTTAATTTTGCAAAATTTTTTTATTTTCAAAAAGATGAAATTAAAAAAAATCAAATTTATACACAAAATGCAGAAAGTGTACTTTTTGGATTTTTCTAATATATCAAAAATGCTAAGAAATTTTCAAAGAAAATATTTTAGATTTTAAATCTGTTTTTACTATTTTTCGTGATTTTTTAGAGATTTTTCAATTTTTAAATGATTTCCTAAAAATCAGAAAGTGCAAATTACACTAGACAGGAGTATCTAGCAATTTAAAAATAGAATACAAATGCAAAAATTATGAAATTTATTATTCCAGGAAACTGGAAGGAAATATCTAAAAACAGATATCAAAAACACAATTTTTTGAATAATTTTCTACATTTTTTTAAGGTTTTTAGTATTTTGCAATTTTTAAGAGTTTTACAAATAGTCAATGCGTAAAAATTGGCTGGAAATTAATAGACAGAAAAAAAAATCTACTCAAATTTTTGGAATTTTTCGGACAATATTTGATTTTTAATGATCTTTCAAAGATCAAGCAAAGAAAACAAAGTTGTTTTTGATTTTTTAAAAATAGCAAAAATAAAATGCAATGAAATTTTAAAACAATGAAGATGCACATAACATGAATATAAAATAATTTTTGAGGAATTTGTTGACAGCAAATGATATTTATTTCAATAAGAAACAACATGCAATTAAAGTCTGGAAACACAGGACGCAAATGTAATTATTCAAAAGTTTGTACAATAAGATTAACAAAAAAATAAAATATGGGGGAACTATTGCAATTTACCCGAATGGTGCGTGTGTTGCACGTGCTTGGTTGGACGGCGGGGACTTTGCATAAAATCAGGAACCTTGTAGGGTGTCTTTGCAATTGGCCCAAAAAAATATATTTTTTAGTACACGCTGGGGTCTGCTTTTCTTCGTTCTTGTTTACATTCAACGCACAGAGGCAGGGGAACCGCCGCCGCCGCACCTTCCTCTCCTCCAAGCCACGGGTGACGCGGTAGGATAGCGGTGCGGCGTGCGGCTAAGGGCGGCGCACGCTCGCGCGGCAGTACGTCTAGGACCGGAGCTCCTCATGTGGAGAATGGTGACGGTGGAGGGTTGGGCGACAGCGGTGCGTGCGGGTCGGCGAGCGGGCAGGATCTCCAAGCGATGGTTCCTCTCCGATAGAGTGTTGCTCCGAGCATGGCGGTGAGAGATGGTGCGGTGGCTTCTTCGACGGAGGATGGTTGCACGCGGCGTGGCGGTGTCAGCAATGAAGTGTGCAGCCCACGCAGGCTGGGTGAAGGTGGAGGTCGCACCAGGAGGCACGATGGTGACGGGCTTCTGGGACGGCGGCTGCGGTCGAGCAGGGGGTGGTAGAGAGAAGATGGACAGTTGACAGTTGTTGGTGGCGTCCGCGCAAAGGGCGGCGGGCGCCGCCTGCGGATGGGAGGGCGACGCCTGTTGCTCGAAATTTTTTTTCTTTTGTTTTTTTATTTTTTCTACTTTTTTTACAGTAGCGAAAAAATAATTATTTTGTAAAATAAATGTTAGAAATAAAAGAAATGGTTTTTTTATTTTTTTTATTGTGCAAAACAAATATAAAAAATAATTTTATATTATTTATTTATTTATTCCTGTAGTTAGAGATAAAATAATGAATTTTATTTTTTATTTTTTTAATTTTTTTAATTTTGCAATAAAATAATTTGAAAAACCAACTCGAGCACGCGGCTCGATCTGCAAAAATCAAAGTGGAATTAGTGGGCGAGGTTCCAGCGGAGGTGAGGGATCGGAACCGGATCTCCGGCCACCGTGCGTGGTCGGAGGTGAGAGATTGTGTACGGTAGAACGTGAAGCGGATAGATCGAGACGGTGATGATGGAATCGATGATCGAAGGTGGGTGGGATCGTGATGAATGTTCAGGAACTAAGATCTAAAATCTAACAATGAAATCGAAACAAAATCTATCTAGAAGAATGGCAAAAAATGGATTTAACCTGAGGGAGGCGGGTGTCGTGATGGCCTCGATGACAACCGGTCCGCTGTCACCGGACGGCTCGGGGGTTGGGCTCCTCTATCGATCGGCGGAATTTTCGAGAATGGGACTCCTTCTCCACCAAAGATTGATCAAGAGAAAAAAAGGAGAGGAGACCCACTAAAAAGAAGAAATCTAAAAAAGGAAAATATGTACAAAAAGGAAGGTGTTTAGTGGGTTTTTTAAATAAATAAAATAAATTAATTAATTAAAAATGAAATTAATAAATAAATAAAATAATTCATTTACAAAATGTAATTAGCCACCATAATGGTGGTTATTTAAGGTATACAAACAAATCTTATATACATGGTAGGTTTTCAAAACAAATAATTAAATAAATAAATAAATCAAATTTTTGTAATTATATTAATTTAATTAATTGATGCTAGATATTTTTTGGGTGATTTTATATAAGGAGGTTAAATTTATACATATCATATATACATAATGTACATTATACACATGTACAAATAAGGAAATAATTTTATATACAATTTTAAAAAAATATTTACTTTAAATTACTGTGAACAATATTTATAATTATTAAAAGTATAATATGTACAAAAATAAATAACAAAAAATAAATACAATAAATAAATGGTGAAATTGCAAAAATCACCCCAGAAAATCGACTTTTCAACCGTAACTCCAAAAATTAAGAAACCACAGTCATTTTAAAGATAATTTAATTTAAAGTATAATGGAAGTGAGTTTGATTCAATTTGAGTTCGTATGGAGCCGCAATTGATCTTTCAATTGTCACTTTACGGCTTTTTCTGAGTGTGGATACTCTTACTCTTTACGTGGTTTTATTTTGTAATTAATTTTAGCATTTAGAAAATATTTTTATTTACAACTTACGTTAAGAAAAATATTTAATTTGAAGTCAATTTATATACAAATAAAATAGTGTAGTTTTATACATATATTCAAGAATAAAAGAAAAAATATTTACAAAGTATTTTTGGATTTTTGCATTAAAGACCCTATCTCCCCCTACTTTATTCCTGATCGATCAGGTCAAGTCTTGACCTTCTCTAGGGTTTCGGGTCAGTCTGCATTTATATCATAAATACATCCTTTATTTTTTATATTTTTATTTTCTTTTCTTTTTCTTTTCTTTTTTGTTCTTTTATTTGAATAAAAAAATGTTAAAAATGCATATTTAACAAATGCATGCTGAGTGGTAATTTCATGAAATTAGTGGGTATTTACAAGTATTTGACTAAGGAAATAAAGCTAAAATAAAAGAATAAAGGTGATGAATCGTGGATTCATCAGCTACCAAACGCATCCTTTCCATCGATTGGTGCAAAAAACAAACTAGATCAAACTGGTGGGTTCTTTAACCATGAAGTCGTATCGTGCAAGGATATGATGTTTCTTCACAGTATACATCAAATCATCTTTACATTTGAAGGTTCTGTCCTTACATATTTCATCAACAATACCGTTAAGTTTAGACTTCTTTCGAATGTCATCCTCGTAGATTGAACTAGTTTCAGATCCTCTCACCCCTAAAAAATGGCAAATGGGGAACAATTGGTTGGGGAATTCGTTCACTGGCTCGCATCTCCTCATTTACGATATTATCTTCAACATCATAATCACGGTCCTCTTCCAGCTCATCATCGATTCCCCAAGGGATGAAGCCGTCCAAGGCATGATTAACCTCTCTCAGCAGTGCGTCACTCATGAGCCATTCGTGATCTGTAGACGGTTACGGTGGGATCATCGATTCTCCGGAAAACGAAGGGTCCAGAAGCAACGTGATCGTCCGCATCAACAACATTCGACACTTTGTCTACTGATAGACTCTCAATAATAATGTTAGTAGGTGTCGATTTCCCAATAGTCCGAGCATACACAAAACTCCTTGTACATCATCATCATCAACGATAGATGTCAATGTAGGCTCTTCGCCTATGCCGTGTGGAATGCGATGTGATAGTTTGATTTTTTTATTGTTCATGTCTAGGTTGAACTTCCGGTGGACTAGGTTCAACAACTCATCGAAGGTCATAGTCGGTATTAACCCAAAACCACACACATTGGCCATAGAAGAACCAATAACCGCACCCTTCAAATGGAACATACAATAGGTTGACTCCATTCCGACCTAATACGTGAGGCCACATATAACTCAACATTATAGGATCATGAAATTGGGGGGAAAACGTGTATGAAATATCACAAACCTAACAACATAAAAACTCATGGACTTTACCTAAGCTTTCGAGATATAAAGGAGGACTCGAGAGGAGAGGCGACAATGCAGGAAGAGTGTCGTGGAGGAGGCGGCGGAGCAGGATGAGGAGGCGGCGGAGCAGGAGGTCGAATGAAGGCAGTAGAGCAGGAAGTCGGGTAGCCCAGGTCGTCGTGCGTGCAGAGAATTGGCGGGGGAGAAGTGCTGAATGATATGTTTAGGTTCAAGGAGGGATTTGGTGGATATCGCATTCCTGATGTGCGATACTGGTGTCGCACCCTCAAGATGTGCTACACTTGTAGTATCCAGATAAAAAAACATTAGGCAGTGCCGCATTTTGTGAATACAACACCTCTGTAGTACCTAGGTAAAAAAAGATGTTGTAGTACATAGGGATTTTTGTAATCCCGAGGTACTACTTAGGAATTTTACTCCCGAAAGATCCCAACAAGACATGCAATGAGGTTGATCGAGGCCACGTCAAAACCTTCTGATCCAACAAAACCCACGAGCATCCCGGACTTCTTAGAAACCGTCTTGAGTTTACCTTGGCTAACGACTGACGTGTAGTCCTACCCATTGTAGATCGAACCAACGAACTCGAAGCACATTTGGCTCCATTTTGAAAATAGTGAGTGGAAATTTGACCTTTGCACAATCGAGCTTACGGTAACCCTCCTTTCTAAAATTTGCACAGAGTTGTCCAATGGCTGTAGAAACCGCATATGTAGCACCGTTGGCTGCGCTTGCAATGAGAGACAAGCGACCAGCCTTCCTCCCTCATGTATTTGGTGTCTCTCACACCTCACCCCAATGTTGTTTATGACCATCCTCCACTCCTTCAAACCTCCTCGTATCTCCCAACCTATGAGCTCCCTTCGACGTTGTGCTCTCTCCATCACCTCAAAGGGTTCCAAGGAGTTGTGAAAGCCCCTTTGTGTTGATGTTTCTCGTTTCTCCTTGAATAGTGTATGAAAGATCAATTGCATTGCAAAAGAAATACTTGCCAAAGAAAGGACACATGTAGAACATTTTTTAACAAATTAACCTTTTTTTTAATCAACTAAAGAAATTAACCAAATGTGGAACTAATTTCTATCTTAAAGGACATTGTGTGTGTGACAAGCCCGCTAGATGCCCTGGTTAATTGATGTGAGTTAGGTTGTTGTAGTCAGCAGTGACGGAGAGACACAGAGGCAGGTGGGTGCTAAACCCCCCAACCTTTGGTGATCCCATATATATTTTTTAGAAAGAAGGCGCTCTTGATCCTTGTAAAAAAGAAAAAAAAGGGGGGGGACACAAAGAAAATTTTAAGGTAAATTTGGGGACTCAATCCTTATCACCATAAAGTAGGAAAATTAGGGAGGTCTATAAATGGGAGCATGTGTGGCTAACTAAGAGGAGGAGGTATGGATGTAATTGAAATAATCACATGCTTAATTTGGCTAATTGGAGGACGGAATTGGGATAAAATCGAAATGGAATCTTTTTTTACTTTGAACCTTCCTAATTATTATGATTGATCTTCATAATTCTATTTTCCAATAATATATGTAATAAATAATAAATTCAGTGTCGGACTTGATACAATCACAACCTACGATACCATTACCATATTTTTGATATACTACTTCCAAACTGCCATGCCCACCAAACCAACTCGGCTACCTCTTGTCATCTAAACTCCAATAATCTTCACTAATCTTCACTTATCACCTCAAAAAAATTATATATTTGTTCACATGAAATTCCTTCTACATTGTCTTATTTTTGTAGATTTTATGAATCTAATCTGGATTGCTAAAATATGGTGATATTATCATTACGTTGTTGTATTCGTCATTCAAATATTACTCATAAAGTTATGTTTCTCTTTTTTTAATCTAATTAAAAATATTTTTATTAGTAAATAAGGATAATGCACTACATAATTAAATAAAAATCATATCTTGCGTAGAATCAATTATTAATGGATTTTATTGAAGTCACGACTCGCGAGAGCGTAATTTAAGTAATTTTAGAAATACATACACTCAATGGTATCAAAATATTAGTATTTGAGTGGATTTAATGAAGGATTGTCTGAAATAAGAAATTTGCATAAATATATATATATATAAATATTTTTTTCTTTGATTTAGGAATTTTTATATCAAAGTTGTCTTGCCTTGTCAACACTAAAAGACCATTCCCTCGATCACTTTCAATGTAAGAGATATACTTACTATTATATCTCAGCAAGATCTGGGGTCTCCTTTCTTATCTTTGTCACATCCCAATAATATGAGAAACTGTAACTCAGATAAAAAGAAGCGCGAACGCATTCCGCCTTGCAAGTCCAACTTGCATTCTCGATTCGCTCTTTAACACCCAGGCCCACCACCCCTAAGGTGATGTTGAACCATTTTTATTTAAACCAACCGTCAACAAGATTAGAACTTGCTATGTGCAATCCAATATCGCCCCAATAATATGAGGAACTGATATTGGGGTCACTACGCATGCGGCCTTACTCTTTCGAGAAGCAAAGAGCCCGATCCAGATGCGCTTGTATGCAGGAGCTTTCACTTCGGACATGCGTCTCCTACATACAATCCCTGGTGACGGAACTCTTCGCCTTGACGGGAGACCATGGATGTCACTTATGTGATCCTCCATATCATGTTCAAATTTTAATTAACATTATTAATCATATTCATTATGATTAATTCTTCCAAGGAAAATAACAACTCTATTCATAATGGAGTATTTTAATTTTAATTGGATCCCGATTAATCTAATCACATTAAATTAATGATCCAATTAATATCCAACAAACATTTTTAATTGTTACTTGAAATATGGTATTCTCTTAAATACGTATTATTTTGAATTTTAATAATTAGAAAAATACAACACGATCTCTCAAGCATTATCAATTCCCTATCCGTTGTCATGGTCAGTACCAACGGGAGTGGGACAGACCGCACACGGTGCAACATACTACCCCAACGCTCCCCGACTAGATACCATATTCGCCTCGGAAAAAGATAATGCCAAGTCAATCACTTTGTACTTGAGATAATAATCGATTTTCAACTGAAGTTATACCATATATAATCAAAATCATTTTGATTAACATTATAAGGAGATTTGCTTAACGAATCTCCAAACCTATTCATGCAACTTGTTTGTTGGAAAGTGTATGATGTAACCAATTTGTGATTTAGATCATATCTAATCAATTATTGGTTAAGGCAATGTCATTTAATGAAATAATTATCATCTTTAAATATTTCACAAATATTTATCAATAATTATCTCAAGAAATTAACTATTAATTTATATAAAAAATTTAAATGACAATCACAAGGTTCTCGATTAAGTATGCAATTTCCAGCAGTGACCCTCACTTACTAAAATTAGCATATCTCATTCATTTTAAATCCAAATCATGCAAAATCAGTTTCTAAAGTTTGCTAATTTGATTTAAAACAAAACCCAAGTGATAATTCCGCATTTCTAGACGTGTCAAAATAGTAACCAACACTTTAATTACGTCATGATTCGCCATCCCTGAAATAGTGGATATAGGTTCATTAAAATGATCATATCTTGAGTTATCGGATTCCAAATCACACAAACTCAAATCCCACAGTTTTCTTAATTAATAGGGAACATTATCCAAGTGATTGTTTCGTGTTTAAACATTTTAAATAGGGATGAAATTAATCACAAAACAGGGCTGTGAAAATGAAATGCGACAAAATTTTCACAATCCCTAATAAGCCCAAATCTTCCTAAGTTCATGGATAGTATCCAAAATCTCGAACCTGCCTCTGATACCACTAGAAAGATATGGGGAGATCCTCAAGCGCGTCACAGAAGCATGATAATCGCATCGTATGCGCTCGTGAGCGACTAGTCACACTAGTTGCTCAATGAAGCGGAATTTAAAAAAAATTTAATGTGATGAAACCACATTATCCAAGAACATTTCTCAAATCGTTTCATCTAAACCATAATAGGTATTAAGGTTACCTCTTGAAGCATGGTTGCGATCGAGTCTCTAAACGAAGAGACCCCCTGTCTCAAGTCCGATCCAATGGAGGAGACGCTTGCGAGCAAGTTGATGAGACGCGTCCTTCTCGCAATCCATGTTGATGATCCAAGCAACGAATATCCTGATCTCATCACACGAGATCCGACGTCTTCTTCACAAGTGAGGTGCACCGAAGGAGACGGAGATCCACGAGCAAATAATCCGACAACATAACGACGATGCTACGGCGATGACGACTCTCTCAAGGGCTCCATGGTGGACGGTCACAAGAGAGAGGGAGAGAGCATTTGGCATGTAGAGAGAGAGAGGGAGAGAGCATATGTCATTGTCGTAAACTTGTAACTCGAAGAGCAAGGGGTGCCTCTTCTTATATAGGGTTTTGGGAGTCCATGGATCTCTATCCATGGACAACATATAATCAATGGATGAGATTGATTTGTGTTTCTTTCAATGGTCAAGATATTGTTGTAAAAAACACAACAACGATTGATTTAATTTAAATTAATATATATTGATAAATCAATATAAATCAATTCAAAATTAAATCACTTTGACTAGTCTTGGAGATAATGAGGAGATTGATCATATCCCCTCAAGAAGGGGGGACAGCTACTCATTTGAGATAGAATGGGTCTATCTCCTCAAAATCTCATGAGATCTCCAAGATTTACAACAACATTTGTTGAAATTATTTCACAAAAATAATTCATAATTATCTTGTGAACGTTGCAATCATGCCATGGAAAAATGTGAATCACATTCACATCCCAAAACAAAATGTATTATATTTTCAATTAATCATCCAATATGAATCCAATTCACATCAATAATTAATTAACAAATATAAATCACAATATGCTCTCTTTAATATATTATAAATCACATTTATAATATATCTGAATAATATGAATAGTGCTATCTACATTATTCATATCCATGGTAATTAAATCATATTTAATCATCTTGGATCTCTATTCTCATGTGCCCAAATAATATGAATCACATTCACATTATTCACATCTTTGATAATTAAATCACATTTAATTATCTCAGATAACTCTCCTAATAATATGAATCAAATTCATATTATTCATGATAATTAAATCACATTTAATTATAGATTTTATCAATGCTCGGATACATATATCAACAATGAAATTATCCATGAACTCTTTCAAGGATAATGCGCTTTCTCTACGGATACTTGGAGATAAGGACAGGGCGATTGTATGGTTCCAGTGACTTGGATTATTGAGATCACATCTCAAATCCAGATCTTGCGGATCTCCCATAGATGCTTGATTAAATCAAGGCCGCAAGTCTAATCTTCTCATTCCATCTGAATCATATTCAGATCAATGTCCATCAGTTGGACTAAGATAAGATTACTTCTCTATGAGAGGAGTCACTAAAATCCAAACCTGATTCATCACTCCCTCGGAATGGAAGCGTCATGGTTATACAATCGTTTATGATCACATCACCCTCAAGCATTCCTAATATCTGTACATTCTGCATACTGGAAGACCCAGAACAAATCCGAAGTTTGTAGATCTCTTTTAGACTGTCTCCTTCAGGATTTTATCATTAAGGTTCTCATTCGATCATTGGGAGTCAGTATCGATCATATACTTTCCAAAAGCATATATCATACATGGGTGTTGATCATATACTTTCCAAAAGCATATATCAAACCTTACAAATTCAGTCAAGCTTCCAAAGCGAGACGACCACGCGTGGAATTTGATTCTTCCCAATATCTCATGAGTGAGCTCATGTCTTCCAGTTCAACAATGAACATGTATGATCCCTTTGAGAGATCGTATTACTCATATGCCCTGCATGCACACCAACGCGTCGGTGTATAGACCTTGGTTAGATCATCAACCTATTGGTCTGCCAAATGTACATACTCAAACATATAGTAACACATCTGTCTCCGATCAGAGGATGTGTGCCTATATCGTGACAGCATACGACATAGGTCTTTGGTTATCTCGATCTCATTAAGTCAACTCTTTGACCTAACTAATTGACACCTCTGAATCTCTATTCCCATGCAGAGGACCTGCATCAAAAGGTCGGTCAGATATCAGCCAAATTAGAAAGGATTGCCATCTCCTACTCAGGCTGGAGATCATCTCTTAACAATCATTTGACGGTGCTTGATAAGTCCTCAATCTAACTCTTTAGATATTTATCCAAGCACCAGCCTCTATGATTCAATAATTGAATCAACAGCTGTATGATCATTAAGATGGCCATGGTACATAACCCTAATTGTACTAAGGGACCTATTATGCAAATTAATCATTCTTCATTTCAGAACAAGGAATGATATTTGCAATAACATTTATTGCATAATGGCTCGTCGTGGGCTCACAAGTCCAATAGCTTCAAGAGCTACAAATAGTCCAAAGTCCTCATGTATTAAAAACCTTTTTGTTCCCAATTGTATACCATCAATGTTGGACCTATTGTGCTTCTTGATCTAGTAGAAGCACCTTGTTTCAACAATTGTTTCTCAACATCTTCTTGATGGCTCCCACCAACTGCAGTCTCAACCATCTTCTGATTGCTACTGTTAGGGACCTGCAGAGCCTTCCAGTCTCCATTAATTGGAACTGCTGCAAAGGATGTTCTTTCATCAACGTTTTTTATTGTGAACACTACCCATCACACTTCTTTCCTCAGAAGGTGCTTCAGTCCCTTACCAAACAAATGAATCCTCTGCTAAATACTGATTAAAAAGGCCCAACATTGTGCTTAGCACTTGGTTTCTTTTCAACTTGTAATGCTTTCTTGTGATTTTCGTGAGATTAGACTGGTTATTATAACAAAGGCAAAAAAGTACATTGGTTAATTTCCAAGACTCCACATGAATTTTTTTGACCCACTAAACCAGGGAATACTTAATCAAATGACCCACTCGGTTTCCACTGCATTACTACTTGGTTATCTATTTGTTGAAATGATTGCATTTTGATCAAATTAATAGATCTTTCCAATATAAGGTAACTTGAGTGCAGTAAAGGGAGTACCTCAAGTTACTCGTGTGACTTTTTGGCCACATGAGCCAATTTTCTGAACACCGAGGCGTCTATCCATAGATGTCGAGATGTGGAAGATATGGAGTGAGGTGTCATGTGTGTCCTGAGGGTAGATCTTCAGAGTACGGGATACGCATGAAAGAGATCTCTTCTACGCAGGCTAGTTGCTCACCTGATTCCACGAAATGCTTCAATAGTTGTCTGTTCACGAGGAATGATCATGCGCCATCTGTGGGATCAAAAATCTCTATGTGCACTACTCTAACAACAAAGGGTCCCATCCATTTGGAGTTTAACTTACCTTGGAAGATCTTCAACTTGGCATTAAATAACCACACCTTTCTGCCTTGGGACAAAGATCTTGCACCTGATGTGTTAATCGTACCAACACCTAATTATGTCCTTATATATCATGATTTTATCATATGCCCGGTTTCTGATCTATATGAGCTCGTTCAAATCCATATGTCTCTGGTGTTGGCCCTGGTGAGTGTTCCAATTCACTTTCCGTATTGCCCCATTCTGATTTGTACACTAACTCATCGGGTTCGGTCCACAGAATCACTCGCATCTGGGTGCATTGAGCTGCATCGGCTTCCGAGAAAACCACTCTAAGTCACCGGTCCCTCACACGAAAAGAATAATTATGTATTAGAAAGATAAAAAAATGTATACAAAATAAAATAAAATGAGAAGGAAAATTGTTGAAAATAAACAGAAAAATATTTACAAGAAAGCGCTGGGGTCAAACTACATGGGAGAGGGAAAATCTAAAAAATCAAATTAAATCCTAAGCCGATTACTTCCCCGGCAACAACTTCATTTGACGAACCCGCCAGAAGCCTTATTTAATTGTCGTGAATTAGGTTATAGTCAGGCAAATCATGATTTGGACAAAAACCGCTTTACTAATTAATATTCAATTAATGTGAAAACGTGCCATTTTTATTTTACTTGAGGGCAAGCCCAAGGTCGAACACAGGGAAGCAATTACATGCTCGTGGTTAATTTTAAATAATTGTTTGTTAGATTAATGCAAATATGATCAAGTTCAAGGGCTAATCCATAATATTTAAGTAAAATCAATTCCAAACCCAATGAAACTTGGACAAAATTTATGTTATGCAGAGTGGGCCTACTATGAATTTTTGGTAATTTTCTGATCTGAAATGAATTTTTTTTTAATTACTGAATGCAAATAAGGTGATCTATAGTAAATTAAATTTAATAATTGTCAAAATTGAATATTTTTCAGATCTAAAAATGTCCAAACTAGCCCTACATGAGAGGTATCAAGAACACCTTTAATATCCTAAAAATACTAGGTTTTGAATCAATTAAAAAATCAGTTATGAAGATCACTAAATAATTTATTCTAAACAAATTATGCATGCAATGATATGAAATTTGGAGGCGTAAAAGAGTAAATTGAATCTATATTTAGGAATTTTTAGAGAATTTCTAAAACATTGCGTCATTTATTCTGAATTAAAGAGCAAAGAATGAGCAAAATATTTAATCATTCACCACTATAATTATGATAAATCAAGCAATACTCCAAAAGTTTCTAATAAATATCCAAAATGCAGAGAATTAATTGTTCTACAATATGTAGTTTTTAGAAATGAAAAAATGGCAATGAATGATGGACCAACCAGATACTCAAAGACAGGGGTATCCAAAATGTAGAGAATTAATTGTTCTACAATATGCAATTTTTAGAAATGAAAAAATGGCAATGAATGATGGCCCAACCAGATACTCAAAGACAGGGTATTCAATGCAAAACAGAAAATAAAAATAAATAAAGAAATGGCACTCAAACGTGTTTCTTTAATTACCAGCTAATAAAGGGGCAAGCGTGCAAATTCTCTAGTGGACTGATCTGATCCGTCACCGTAGGGATGAAAACGGTTATGGATATATCTGTATCTGATCCGTCACCGTATCCATTTTATACAGATTTTGACATCTGTATCCGTATCCATTTTAAAATGGATACATATATGGATATCATTTTGACATCCGCAAACATCCATATCTGTATATGTATATCTGTTTTCGTATAAAATATAGTCATATATTTATTTTAAACCCTATGTAACATAATTCTATATATTATTTTACCATATTTGTATAATTTTTATGATGAAACACATTTACTAAATTTATATCATGTTTTTCCATCCAATTCGTATATATTAAAGTCAATTATATAGAGTATTTCTAACATTACTCGTATGTGATCAGTATCCGTTTTACATCTGTATCCATTTTTAAAGATATGGTAAGATAGTTTTAATATCTATCAATATCCGTATCTTCATCCGTATATGTATTCAAAAACGGATAAGGATATAGTAATACCTATATCTGTATCCGTACCTGTCTGTTTGCACTACTTGCATGTGAGCATCTGGGTGGCTACGAATTTCTTGTGATTATCGAGAATCCGCTAGGGATGATATGCAATACCTCTAGTGCGGGGGTGCAACTGCGAATCCAGGATGAGGCGAGGGAGTTTTGTCGAGAGGAGGTTAGGGTTCGCAGGAGTTGTGGAGTTGGTTGGATCTGGACTCGGTCGAGGAAGGAGGGAGATGGAGATGCTCGTGGGCCATGGGCATGGGTAGACGACCACTAGAGGAGGTGTTGGGCGGAGCAATCTGGAGGAAGGGGACGAGGTCATGGTCATTCGATCGGTCGAGATTGAACGGCCACATGTATAACACATTGCAAGGAAGAAAGAAAAGGAAATAATTTGAAAGAAATAAAACAAATACAAAGAGAATATAATGATCACTAAACTCGCATAAATCCAACGGTCTATGATGGGCATGGTTGGAGGAGAGAGTGGTGACGTGTGGCAGCTCCAGGAGCTGCTACGTATCGTCACCAGAAAAATCAGACCCAAAAATAAAAGAAATTCAAATTAAAATAACAAATGAACTTTAATCGAAAAAGTTTCTTCACAAAAAGTTGTTCATCTCAATGTGATCTAAAACTTTTATGAAGAAACCAACACCAGAAGATGTCGTTTGTACAAACTCATTTTTGGTGGTACTTTATGTATATAAATACCATATTTATATGTTGCAATTCTTTGTGATTTTTTAATGAAAGAAAATTCAAAATAATATCAAATAAAATAGAAGATAAATATTTACACATTAATCTGTTTTTTAGGATTTTTAATAATTGAGAAAATAGATGAATAAAATAGACTTATGTAAAGACTCTATATACATACTCAGAATGTTGTGTTTTCTTTGATTTTTGAATTGTTTTAGATTTTGATTTTTACATATTTTATTAAACAGAAATCAAAGAAAACAAATGAAAAAGAAATAGGTTAAAAAGAATTAATTATGTACATGAAATGATAAGTCAAAGTTAGTAAATATGTACAATATACAATGTTATCTTAAAACCCAAGTTTCACATACGAACTCCGATTCTTTTGAATTTAGTCTTGATTTGTAGGTATTTTGAATATATACATTAATTCAAAAGTGAGTATGGGTTCATAGGAGATTGTATGCGAGATATATTTGACTTTATAGCTTTTTGATTTCAAACTAGGGTTTGGTTTTATTTGACATATGTATAAGTTGTGATTTTTTTAGTATTTTTTGTTTATTAATGTTAGTGATATATACACAATGGAGTTGATTTATTTGAGTTGGAGTCGGTATGAACTAATTAAAAATGTGGAAAATTATATCAATATATAGGTAAGAATATACACAAGTTTTTGGCTCCTTATTAATGCAAATATGAATGATAAAATTTACACCTTATTTATATATGCATGAATGATAATAATGCACTACTAATGCTTAAATGCACTTAATTACTTAGGAACAGAGCTCTATTTTCAGTTAATAAAGTGATGAATCACGTATTCATCACTGTGCAACAATTGTATCAAACAACAATTGCTATACATCTTCAAGAGCCATTGTATCCAACAGTTTTGAAAAGTTAAACGTAGAATATAGATCACTATACCTCTAGCCTAGTTTGAAACCTATAAGCTCGTGGATCCTAGGAGGCCGAGCTCCCCCCCACCCCCCACACACCCCCCCAACCCCCCAACCCCAATTTTTAGACTGACCTGGTACAATTTCCATGAACACCAATCGGAGATCAGGCAAACAAATAAATAGCCCTATCATTGGAAAGCTTCCTTGGGCACTTTGTCTCCAGCATCTACGAGGAAGACAATTTATTGTGGTGGGAGTAGAGTACTTGATTAATGGTAAGAATAAAAGCATTGGCTTTTTGTCACACAAGTGTCAATCACAAGGGGAAAGATGCTAGAGAAAGGAGCATTCTCCTCATTGAGTAAAATCCGCCTTCTACATGGGAAGTCAAGTAGAAGCATGTAGGTAATTAGTTTAAAGTCCGTTTCTCTTGCTTCTCATCCCCCAAAAGAAAAGGTAGAGAAAACCATCATCATTACAGGACTGAAGAAGAGAGAAGAGAAGGCAAAGGGCAACTGAGCTAATGGGTTGCCTGAGGTATCACTGTCTAGCAGAAAGACCTCTTGTTCTAGGAAAGACAATTGGTTCAAGTTCCTTGAAATGGTCGAAACAGTCACCCAAAAGCAAGTCAAAAGATTGGGTTCCCACTTGAGATCATGCAAGGGACATGTACAAACTGCACGATGAGGCAACTGTTGAGGCTTCTTAAAAAGATTATGCAAAATTATAAAAATGAAGGCAATTAGTTTGGAAATTTTCTATATGTTTTGCACGATTGCACCATATCCCTTTACATGCACCATGCCATTTTGCATTCGAAATTGGCATCTCTGTCGTTTGTCCAATTCCTGCAAAATCTACTTCTATTTTTTATTTGACTCCATATCAGAAAACAAGTTTAAATATTATTTCTCTAATCGCTAATCTGCTAATTTCGAAGCAGCAATGGAGCACCGCTTCCAAAGCCTAGGACTATCAATGAAAAGGAACATGAATTATGTCGATTTCTCCGATAGAGCATGTATAATTTGCGGAAATAAAACGTCAACAATGCAGTTCAGACTAAACTGAGCTTTATGAAATTACCTTTAGGCAAGAAAGTCCATGCTGCAATTTTCTCCTCTATTCTACTAATAACAGAATCCTGAGTAAACACAACAAAACGTGATTCAGCCCATAGCATCCACTTCCAAGTCAATTAGTCAAAGTAGAAAATTATCTTTCAAATATATTATCAACTCAAGTAGCCATTCATCCTTTTCTTTAGTCTTACAAGAAATTTTTTTCATCTTAATCTTCCCATACATTAACCTTGTGTTGAAACAGGTATGTGATCCTATCCAACCAACTCCAACAAGTACCATAATTTGATTTCTTTTAGCTCCGAGATTGACTCTCGAAATGTGTATAACTTTTTTTTTAACAAGATGGGGAAGCACGCACACGTGCTCACCCCGAGATTTGAACACTGATATTTTGTGTCGTATACATATTGTACTACTAGCAGACCATTGAAGTGGATTCCATATGTATAATAACTATGTCAACTACATTTTCTCCAAGTTCTAGTTTTCAATCTATTAGAATTATTGTCAGTCATTCCGATTTATTTTGTAACAAGTAGAGATATATTTATGTTTCTGTACTATTTCATTATTTTATTTATTATATCCACCTTATCTAATTTACCCATAGGTCTTTCCTCTATATAAAAGAGCCTAGGGTTCCCGGGAATAAATAACTTTCATTATTTTTCCAACATGGTCTCAGAGCGACAGTCCTAGGATGGAGCTCTCGTACCCGAGAAAACCCTAACCCTAACCCCATCCGCCAGCCCTCTCTCTCTCTCGCCGCCCGCTGCCGTCGGATTCCTCCCACCTCCGCCTGTGGTGTCCTCTTAAGTAGCCGTCGCAGTAAGGGGGCCTCTGCCACCGCCACCGGTCTCCTCCGCCATGGCATTACCAAAACGAGTTTAGTCCAGACCTTGTTATGTGGTATAACCCCTGAGATGAAGGATTAGTGAGTGCATCTTGTAGAAATAGCTATTTGAACAAGAAAGAAGATGTCGTATGGAAGATCTTAGAGCAGATGGCTGAAACAGACATATCTCAGGCCACCAGTATCAGGTGTCCCCTTCATGCTTATCTCATGAGACACCTAGGAGGTCTGTAGCGGATCTGACAGAAGACCTTATCCCAACATGGGGATAATAGCTGATAAGCTTACTGTGGTAAAACAGATCTACAAAAGGGTCACTAACCTTGAGGCGCTTCACAATTGTTGAAGCAAGTGGAGGAATTGTCTAAGAGGGTAGCCAAGATGCGGCTACCTGCCCCTTATGCAATGCATGGCGCCTGCACCTGTACACCGAGTTCACCTCATACAGGAGCAGGTACAAGCGCCTCAGAACAGCTGGATTGAGGAGCAGCAGTACACTCGGCAAGAGTAGCATGCTCCCCCACAGGTGGAGATAATCTACGAGGAGCCTCCGCAAGTGTTTGAGATCAATAAACTGTTGTACAGTCATGTCGTCGGTAGATAGTCGGGGATAGGGAGTGGTCAGCTACACCGACCCTCCCTAGCTTACCAGGACACCAGCTCCGTCCCTACACCGTGCTTTGTACAATCTAGGCTAGAACAAGGATACCAGCCTCAGTAGCACCACCACCAATAACAGCGTACTTTTCACTCGGACCAGCATGGTCCACCACCACCTTACACCTCACAGTCCCATTCGCAGCAACAGTATTGGCAGGACCAACACGGCCAGTACATACGGCAGCATCACCCATCCTCCAGCCAGCAGCAACATCAAACCCCACCTAGGAGCAATTTAGGGTCCCTCACCTTGACCATTCAGTTATTGACAGATACAGTTCAGCAGCTGATAAATGACTGTCATGACATGCACACAAATCTCAACCGTGTCTCACCCCACTAGGATCAGCAAATGGCACCAAGGACTTCAATTCTTGCCCAAGTTCAGGCCAATCCAAACAGCTTGAATCAGAGTCAGCAGTGATCACGTGATAAGGTATACTATTCATATTACTCCATATCTGAACATGAGATCCTTTCGTATGATAATGTGAATCATATGTCCCTTAGGAGCGGAAGGACCATGACCATACCTGATCGGACACGGGAGCAGGAGGAGGAGGACGCTAAGTCTCTACCTGAGGAGAACTATGAGGCAAAGGAGGAGCATCACCACCGCCAGCATCACCTTCAGCGGAATAAGAGGGATGTGAATACCTAAAAAAATAAAAAAAAATCCGAAAAACAAAAAGAACAAAAAGGAGAGGAGCACCAGTAGTGAATCAAGCGAGCATGATGAAGAGCTTGCACCTCCACCTGAGGAGGATGCACCAGCAGTAGAAGGTGCACCATCATTTTCTTTCACGAATTTTTTTACAAGCAGAGTCAAAGTCATAGTCCTGCACTGAACTCATGTTCTTGTTTGAATAAGAATTAACATATTTCAATTTCAGAATCTGAGTTGTCCTCAATAGTCCCTTTCCCCTGTGCTCTTAAGGGTGGAAAGAAGAAATCCAAAAAATCCAAAAAGATATCCCTGAGATGGCAGAGATTTGTAACAAGTACATCAAGGTCACAATCCCCCCTTTGATAAGTATGTGGATATGACACTTGCATTTCAAAAATATCTTAAGGTGAGATGAACACGTACAAGGACCAACAGGAAAATAAGAAGCCGTGTTGAAAAGCACGTTCTGTCAATAGCCACTGCTTACGCCACTAAGAATGCATTTCCAAGGAAACGAAGGGACATGGGTGCCCATTATGTGGTGAGTCATGTCGATGACACTGCATTAGTATGCACTCTCTTGGATAATGGATCCTCAATTTATCTAATGCCAACAGCCCTCTACGAGAGCTCTTAGAAAATCTAGAGCCTTACTCCAGCTTGCTTGTAAGTCCATTAAGAGGTTCAGGGGAGAATTGAGGAACATTATCATCAATGTCGAGGGACGAAAATACATGGTGGACTTCGCAATCCTTGATATGGATATCCACCGAAATTGGAGAGATTCCCATATCATAATTGGACGGCCCTTCCTGAGGACAGTGGGGGTCTTATTTAACTATAAGGTCGAAAGTTCAGTTCCAAACACTAGGCGGAGATGAGGAACTAGAGATGAAGCAAACAAAGTGGCAGATGTCAGATTCTGAATCTAGCACCTAGTACTCTTCATCAGAAGAAGATTGTGTTCATGCAAACACTGTTGGGCCATGGAGACAGAATCCAGCTAGCACAAATAAGTCTCTCTCCTCTTGGTAGAACATTGTCCATGAGACAGTTTGCGAGAGCCTTCAGAATGAATTATAAGGGGCAGATCACAAAGAGATTGCATCCTCCTACGTCTTCGATGACACAGAGGCCCAACTGAGCATGTCAGACCTTTCCCCTCTATGACAATCAGGAGATGAGGAAGACGAGTCGGACGTGACTTTCGCCGATTGCCTGGATACTTTTGATGATCCGACTCCAGAGCTGAATCAGTTGATGACAGTTACTTTAGAGACAAATCCAGCCACTATCAGCACAAAACCAAAGTTAGTTGATCCAGATTTTCTAGATGGCCATGATTTACCTGAGCTCAAAACATTACCTACAACACTCAAGTATGCCTTTTCGCGGGATAAGAGAGGAAGTTTCCCGTCATCATCAGTTTGTGATTGACCGAGTAGGAATCTCGCTTGTTAGAGATCCTAGAGAAAAAACCGCAAGACGATAGGCTGGAGCATTTCTGATCTCCACATGATAAATCTCGCTTTATGTTCGCATTGTATCTATCTTGAGAATGAAGCCAAACCCTCTCGTGAATTCCAACGCACGCTAAGTCCAAATTTGCGAGAGATCATGAAGGAAAATGAGAAATGGTGCAACGCGGGTTTTATTTACCCCATCTCCGATTCCAAGTGGGTGGCACATATTCATGTTGTCCTGAAGAAGTCGGGAATTCAGATGACCACCAACGATGATGGAGAGGAGATTGTGACTCGAGTACCCACATCATGGCGTATCTATGTAGATTACAGATAACTGAATGTTGTGACAAAGAAGGATCATTTTTCTCTACCATTTACTGATCAGATCTTGGAGTGATTGACGCGAAAAGAATTCTTTTGTTTCTTAGACGGGTTCTCGGGCTACAACCAAGTAGATATTGCTTTTGAGGATCAGGAGAAAACCACATTCGCATGCCCCTTTGGTACCTATGATTTCAAACGCATGGCTTTGAGTTATGCAATGCTTCCGGTACATCAAAGGTGCATGATTGTTTTATTCGCCGAGATGGTCGGCAAATTCCTGAAAATATTCATGGATGACTTCTCGGTAAACGGTGATTCCTTTGATTCATGTCTTATAAATTTGAACCGAGCCCTCAAAAGATGTTGTGACGTTAAAATCTAGTACTCCCCTGGGAGAAGAGTCACTTCATGGTGACGGAGGGCATTGTGTTGGGGCATGTCACCTACAAGAGAAGAATGGAGGTTGATCATGCCAAGGTGGACGTGATCAGACGACTCCAACCAACATGAAATAATTGCGGTCTTTCCTCGAGCATGTCGGATTTTACAGGAGATTTATAAAAAAAAATTCAAAGATAGTCTGACCGTTAACTGAGCTTTTAGGCAAGGACATAGAGTTTATTTTAGATCACAAGTGTCTTGATGCCTTTAAGCAGTTACAAGGAATGATCATGGATGCCCTGATCCTACAAGCACTAGACTGGTCTCTTCCTTTTGAGATCATGACAGACACCTCAGATTTTGCTGTTGGGGCTGTGTTAGGATAGAGAAGGGATGGTGTCCTGTTCGCTATACACTACGCAAGCAAAGTGATTGACCCTGCTCAGCGTAACTACACAATTATGAAAAAAGAGATACTTGCGGTAGTGTTCGCCTTGGATAAGTTCAGGACTCATCTCATTGGATCCAAGGTGGTTGTGTTCACAGGCCATTCAGCGCTACGGTACCTCATGGAAAAGAATGACGCGAAAGAATATCTTCTTAGGTGGATTTTACTTATCTAGGAGTTTGACTTGAATATTAAAGATAAACTTGGCAAGAAGAATATAGTAGCCGATCACCTCTCACGTCTCGAGACTCTTGATGCTTATGATGATACACCTATTCGAGACTCCTTCCCTAACAAGTTGGTTTTTGTCATCGACTCACTCTCATGGTACGCCAATATAGCGACTATCTTGTCTCCAAGAAAGTTCTCGAAGATTGATCCAAGAGCAGCATCGACCGACTCAAGTCGGATTCGAGACATTACCATTGGGAGGATCCGATCCTTTTCTTTGAGGGATCGGATTGTGTCTGGAGGAGGTGTATTCCTCAAGAGGAATATCAGAGTGTCCTTACTGTCACAGTCTGTAGGCAAGAGGACACTACTCTGAGAAGAGGACCACATGGAAGGTATTGTAGTGTGGTTTATACTGGCCGACTCTGTTTTGCGATGCTCTCACCTTTGTGAGGTCGTGCCCGGTATGCCGGTGAATGGGAGGAATCGTTGGTTCCGAAGATGAGATACCAATGAAGCATGTCATCATTTGTGATGTCTTTGATGCTTGGACGTCGACTTCATGGGCCCATTTATGGTCAGCCACGAATTTAATTACATCCTTCTTGAGGTGGATTATTTGTCAAGATGGGTGGAGGCTATCCCGACCCGAGTTGCAGACATAGGATTGTCTGTAAGTTTGTCAGAGAGCATATTATTTCTCGGTTCGAGGTCCCCAAAGTGTTGATATACGATTGGGGTAGTCATTCTGTAAACAGAGATATGAAAAAACTTGTGAAGGATTATGGCATCGAGCACAGTATCGCTAGTCCTTACCACCGACATAGCAATAGCATGGTAGAGGTGTCGAATAGGGAGGTTAAGACCATATTGCAAAAGCTTGTCTGCCTAGACAAGAAGGACCAGGGATGCAAAAAATGATTTAAATGATTGTTTAAACGTATGCGGTGCTCAACCGCATCGTTTAATCAAAAGCAGGTCATAAACGGGTGGGTCGCACGGCCTTTTAAGCGGCCTTAAATGACCTTTTAAGAACATAGATCTACTTTCTTCAAAGGATCACCATTATCCATGACTTTTTGGATTCATGCTATGAATTGTAATTGTTTATGTTGTTTATTTTGACATTTGGCTATGAATTCTAGTTGTGTATGTTATCTATTTGGACATTTGGATGCAACATTCCTTGAATTTAATATTAGATCTATATTGTGAATATGTGATTATATTTTTTATTTATTTGTAACTTTTTTATTAATCATATATATGTGATAATTATTTATTAATTAAAAAATGCAAAACCGCATAACCAGTTTAATTTCCGTTTAAACTCCCATATACCGTTTAATCAGTAATCAGTGACCCTACCGACTAAATAACGCATACCACCTTTTGGAACCTTGGGAAGGACTAGCCCCAGCTCTTGGACCAAGTCCTTTGGGCTTACAGGACGACTTACAAGACACCATTAGGAACCTCCCCATTCAGGATGGTATTTGAGAAGCGGCGTCATTTGCCCGTAGAGTTAGTGTACAAATCAGAAGAGCAATTAAAAAAATCAATTGGAGCGCGTACCTAGGGCAGAAGCAGAGAGATGGATCTGAATGAACTTGTAAAAATTAGAAATTGCGCATACAACAATAGTTTAGTGTACAAGGACAAGGTTAAGCATTGGGATAACAGATCTATCAAACGAAAAACCTTTGTTCCTGGACAAAAGGTATGGTTATTCAATGCAAGGCTGAAGATTTTCCAAAGAAAGCTCAAGTCCAAGTGGACGTGCCCGTATCTAGTAAGTGTTGTGCATTACAGTGGATGTGTTGAGATCTCAGATCTTACAGATGGAGCATAGACATTCCTGGTGAATGGACAACTGCTGAAACACTTTGTCGAATCGAATGAATAGTTAGTCCGTGTTGAGAATATTGTTTTCCTGCGTGGGGAAGATTCAGGAGACACACTTAGAGCCATGCATGATGCCTTACAACATTGATCTCTAAACATCAACAGCATCACAAAGATTCAAGATCATTACATTTTTGTACATTCTCCAACCTCATCGGTTCTGGTACTCCTTTCTCTATACTTAGGCTGACCACAGCCTAAGTATACGGGAACCGACACCCGCCCAGTATATTCATCCATTTTTCTCCTCTTGACCTCGACCACTCCATTTTTGTCCTTCTGCCACACTTAGGTTGACCAGAGCCTAAGTATAGGGGGCGGGTGGACTTCTATACTTATATTCTTGTTCACTCTCTTACGCTTAGCACGAGCTATGTCTCTTCCTATTTCTTGTGCTCTGAGGACATAACACACGCTAAGTATAGGGGGTGTAGATATCTCATATATACTTTACCCATACCTCGTGTTTTTGTGTATTTTATGGATATAATATTCAATAAATACAAGATAGGTAAAAATATCAAAAAACTGTATTTGTAAAATATGTAAAATACATGTAAATTTATATAATGTATATACAAATTGTAAATATGTATAATTTATAAAATTATTGTAAAACAGGAGGTATAACAAAAAAAACAAACAAAAAATTGTAAAATAAAAATAGCTTCTCATTCATTCTTACATAAAAAATCATCAAATTCATTCAAAGATTTTGCACTTCATCCATATGCATTTCATTTCATATGTATTTCATTAGCATATCATGTATATACAAAGTGAAAAGTTAGCGGGTTCCGAACCGGATTATGAATAGAAATCGAGAGTATATTTGACATGACCTTAATCTACTCAAATTTCATAGGAACTTCACTGAGAAATAGGATTTTATGAACTTCAGATCATAAACTTAAGTCTCCAAGTTCACAAGACAATGTATATACTTGACTCTTAATGTCTAACCTGGTTACCTCATTCTAAGCAGACTTTTGGATAAGGAACTAATCTATACTCTACACCGCACACTTAGCTCAACTTAGACGAGGTGTTAGAAGACTGTCTCTTTCTTTGGTAGTGTGGACATCTAAAGACTGGAGTACCAGGTTGAAATAAAGCTTCGGATGAGGGATGGACTGCTAGCATAATTTTTCTAAGGCCAAAAAATATGGACAGACCAAAAGATTCGATATCTGTCGGGGTACAAAAGATCCATGCAGAGCAATCATAATTCCCACCAAAAAGAAGCCAATACCAAAAAAGAATAATATTTGACCACAATGGTCCAAGCTTCAGATAGCCTGCAGATCTACTGGAGACTTGGGTACGCTGGCCTGACAAATGACTACACTGATCACTCTCCATTTCTTTTCCCCTTCTTTTAGATTTCTCCCCCCACTCGTTGTGAATTAGCATGTTCCTGAACTTAGAAGAAAATACATGACTCCCCCATGATGAGTTACTGGAGGAGATTGCATGGTAGTCCGGCATCTTAGATGGGAAGAGCTAACACCCTTCACATACCAGAGACAATTATTCAGTATTCATATGGGATGCTTTGGGAGGGGGTTGATCTATGATGACTTTTGAGTCGGGTTTGGACGATGATTTGTATAATTTGGAGACGGTTGTTCTTAAAATCCTAATTTTTATAAGGAGTTCTGCCACATTATTAATCCAAAGGTCGAGTTGAGCTCCATTTTCACCTTTTGTTCATGACCTTGGTGTGGAACCCAATATAATTTCACTTATGCATTTCATTTTAGTTGCTCGGGGACGTGCACGGTTTAAGTATAGAGGGTTGATGAATCTGTTCATCACTCTAAAAGATGAAAATAAAGCACCGTTCTCAAGTAATTAGTTGCATTCATTGATTTATATTGCATTATTATCATTCATGCATATGTAAATAAGATTTGCATTTTAGCATTCAAAATTGCATTAAATAAAAAGCCAAAAATCTTGTACAATATCACGTGTATATTACCATAATTTACACTATTTTAGTTATTTTTTACTAACTCAAAATTAACTAAAATCAACTTTATTGTGTACATATTACCAACATTAATAAAGAAAAATACCAAAAAATACTAACATGTATATTTGTCTAATAAAACCCAAACTCTGGTTTTGAGATAAAAAGCCACAACTATGAATATCTCTCTCGTGCGGTCTTCTATGAACCTCTACTCACTTTTGAAATAATGTATGTTCAATTATCTACAAAACAAGATCAAATTCAGAAGAATCTGAGTTCATATGTGAAACTTGGATCTTGGGACCTCATTGTATATTGTATACATTGACCGTTTTGACACCATTAATTTATGTACAAAAATAATTCTTTTTTATTTATTTCTTTTTCATTTACTGTCTGTGATTTATGCTTTAATAAAATATATAAAATTCAGATTAAAATTGAAGCAAAAATCAAAGAAAATAAATCAAACTAAAAATGTATATATCCCTTTAATTTTATTTCTTTATTTTCTTAATTATTTAAAATAGCAAAAACTAGATTAATGTGCAAATATTTATTTTACAATTTATTTGAATTCCTTTTATTTTTATCTTATTTAAAAGCAACAAAAATTGCAAAATACAAAAATGCAGTATTTTATATCTATAGAGTACTAGTAAAAATATGTTTTGTACAGATGATTTCTTTTGATTTTGGTCCCTTCATGAAAGTTGTAGATCTCATCGAGTTTCATGAAGATCGCTTTTTGAGTTGACCTCGTTTGCTATTTTTATTGATTTTTCTTCATATTTAGCTTCTGAATTTTATGGGAGCGACACGTGGCAGCTCCTGGAGCCACCACATATCGCCCCCCTTTATTCCTTTTTTTATTTTTTTTTATTTATTTTATTTTATTTATTTATTTATTTTATTTTTTATTTTCATTTCTTTTATTAAATTTCCCCACCACGTGGCGCCCCCTCAGCGTGCCATATGGCCCCTCTTCTTCCCCAACCATTGTCGTCTCCTGCAACGACCCATGACTCGTCCGCCTCCTGTGCAACCGCCGCCCGCCCTTGCCACCTCTCCTCGATGCCCTAACCGACCGATTTCCTTACCTTCCTTGCTCCTCCATTTCTTACATGTACCCACGTTGCCCCCTCGTCCATCGTTGCAACCCTTAACCGCCCTTAAAAGGGCTCTGACCTCAACCTTCGACCCTATTCGCCAATCGAGGAGGCATAGGCCCAGCTCGCTCCTTCACCTTGGTGACAGCTCCAGGTTTTGGAGCTTGAGTCGACGACGACCCTTGACCTCCATGCGAGATCCGATAAGGGTTTCTTCATCGTTGCAACCCCGCTCATGTGGCTGCCTAGCTCGAGCATCGTCGTGCTCTTGAGCGACGACCCCGACCATCAGCTCCTTGCCATGGTTGATCCCCCAAGCGATCATTCCATCATCCTCCAGGTAGATTCCTTCTCCTCCCCTCTCCTTCTTTCTTCCTCTTCTTTTTTTTCTTTCCCTCCCCGATCTTCCCCGCTTCTTCTTTCCTTCTTCCTCCACTTCGATACCTCCGACCGCATCGCCACCTCGCCCAACTTCTACACCCCACCTTCACACTGTCGGGCCCCTAAATCGCATTACCGATGGAGAGGAACCCCGCCAAGCTTTGATACTTGTGAGAGAGAGAATCAGAGGAGGTGGTGATAGTGCCTCTGTCTCAGCCGTTGGCGGCTCTCCAGGGTGAGATCTGAGGTCCCCAAAACCTCGTTGTTGCTCGTTAGCACCCGAGCCTCGAAACCCTTCTCCCCAGGTTCTGGAGGCGACGAACAGAAGGGGGCACATTCGACCACTCCATCTTCTCCGACGAGAAAACCCCAGGTATTTCTTGTTGGATATGCAAGCCCACGGTGAGCCATTATGCAATAAATGTTATTGCAAATATCATTCCCTAATTTGAAATGAAGAATAACTAATTTGCATAATAGGCACCTTAGTACAATTAGGGTTATGTACCATGGCCATCTTAATGATCATACAATTGTTGATTCAATTGTTTTTTTTTAGGCTCAAAAGAGGGGGATACACTCGTTGGTGTTCGCCCCTGCCAAATTTATTAAGTAAAGTTGAAAAAGAGAGATACTTACAGGTGGTAGGAGGGGAGGAAAGAGAGAGAGGGGGAATAAAAATACAAAGTAAACAAGCGGCAAACAAATGCCGTGACCCAACTAATTACACCAGTCTAAGATAAATCTGTTAGCCGCGATCGTCACGTTCTCCCTATAAAAACGCATCCCCGAGAAGATAGCCTCGTTACGAGCGCGCCAGATGGACCAAAGACGCGCAATGGGGCCCAGCGTATCAGATCGATCCCTCGTCCTGTTGGACCACAGGATGTCGCAGAGGTCCTCAGTATTGTCCGCACGAGCCCAAGCAACGTCGCCTCATACCCGCGTGACCGACAGACATTGAAAGAAGAGGTGATCGACCGTTTCGTCCGCCTCCCCGCAGAGATGGCACCAGAGGTTAGAGTGAGGAAGAAACTTGGCGCAACGGTCCCGTGTCATCAGACGCCGATGACGAAAGACCCATAAGAAGAAGGCGATCCGCGCCGGCAAGCGCAGCCCCCAGAAGAATGCGCAGTCGCGCACCAGAGTAGCGGCCAGAGCAGGGGGGGAGAGAGCAGAGCCATGAACGCCTTGCCAGAGGAGAAGGCCCCATCCTTCCAAGCCCAATGGTCCCGCAGAGCAACGGGAGAAGCCGTAGAGGAAAGAGCCTCCAGAAGCGAGGCTAATTCAATCGCGCGTTGATTAAATTGTTACATCATAGAGGTTGGTGCTTGGATGAATATCTAAAGAGTTAGATTGAGGACTCGTCAAGCACCATCAAATGATTATTAAGAGATGATGCCTGAGTAGGAGATGGCAATCCTTTCTTTTTTGGTTGATATCTGACCGACCTCTTGATGCAGGTCCTCTGCATAGGAATAGAGATTCGAAGGTGTTAGGTTAGTTAGGTTAAAGAGTTGACTTAACGAGATCGAGATAACCAAAGACCCATGGCCTCAAATTTCGCCGAAATTCGACCGAATTTCGGTCGAATTTCGGTTTCGGGGGGTAACCGAAATTTGACCGAAATGGCCTATATCGGCCGAAATTTGGGGGCCTTAGTTCAAAAAGAGATCGAAATGACCGAAATTTCGATCGAATTTCGATCGAAATTCGGCCGAAATGTCGTTTCGGTCAGTCACCGAAACGAAACCGAAATCCGATATTTAACGCCTTGCAAAGACCTACGTCGTATGTTGTCACGATATAGGCACGCATCCTCTGATCGGAGACAGATGTGTTACTATATGTCTGAGTATGTACATTTGGCAGATCGATAGGTTGATGGCCTAATCAAGGTCTATATATCGATGCGCTGGTGTGCATACAAGGCATATGAGTAATACGATCTCTCAAAGGGATCATATAGGTTCATTTACTGAACCGGAAGACATGAGCTCACTCATGAGATATTGGGAATCAAATTCCGTGCACGGCTGATGAAACCCAATTTCATCATCTTAATTTCCAATTATTATCCCCCTTGCTTAGTTTTGTGTCAATAAAACCTAGTTAATGTCTTGTAATTATCAGAGTCCTTAATAAATTAAAAATCACAAAAAAATAGCAAAACAAAATTCGTGGTATTTTAAGCCCTAAAAATACACTTAAAAATATTTTGTGGCTTCATTTGATCTCATCTCCAGTTTTGGTCAAATGAAACTTGTAGATCTCATTAAGATCTACAACTTTCATGTTTTGAGTTTTCTCAAATTTCGGCCATCTTGACCCTCAAAAATCAATTTTTCTCTCTGAATAATGTGATTGGGCCACGTGGCCCGTTCTGGGTGAGCCATGTGGCCCGCCTCCCTTGTCTCATCCGCCGCCGTCCCTGACCGTTGGATTTCGCTTTGAATCCAACGGCCCAGCTATGTCCACGTCCTCCTCTTCTTCCTAGCCATCGGATCTTCCCCGCCTCCAATCATCACCGCTCGTTCGCGCCTCATGCTGAGCGCGCCACGTGGCAGTTCGTAGTCCGCTTGATCGCGCCCCCGATCTTCCATCACAGCCGCTAGCTTCGCAACCAATCGCCAACCCTTCGATCAGCACCTTCCTCATATCACAACCGTTCGCTGGCGCGTCAACCGCAAGGCGACACGCGGCGCATTCCAGCTCCATTCGATCGCTTCGCCCCCGATCTAATCACACCCGTTGCTTCGCGCCCAATCTACAGCCGTTGGATCTCCAGATCCAACGACCATCGGTCATCGCCTACCTCCGGACCCATTCTTCCCCACGATCTCCAGCTCGCGCACCTCCCTCGCCCTTCCTATTCCCCCCGCCGTTCCCGACGACTCCATCACTTTCTAAGTGCCCCATGATCTTCTCCACTCACCCACGACCCTCGCCAGTGACTAAGCCATCCACGAACCCCTCTCCTTCGCTCCATAATCCCCTCGCAACCACGCCCATCACCTCACCAACTGCCATGTTCTTTCTTCAAAAACACCGCCACCTCCCTCGATCCACCTTGTCCACCTTTACGCGGGAGGAAGCCCAGCCCTCCTCCGCCTCCCTGTGACAGGGGGAGGCGGAAGGATTGAGCGAAGACGACTTCGCTCCCCGGTGAGACCCTCCGCCACACAAGGCGGTGTCGCGGCGCCATTGCGACCGCTCGAGCTGCACCGACCGGCTGACGGTGTCCAGCGAAGACCAGAGCTTCGCCATGGAGCTCGAGCCCAAGCCAATCGTGCCGCCACCTCTCAGATAAGCCTCCGATCCCTCTTTGTATTTTTCATTTAATTTCTTGCAATTATATAGGTCGTTATACCTCCTTTCCCGCTCCATTGATTGCTCCTAGAGCTCCGCCAAGCATCCACCATTCCCGCGCCATATCCAGACCACCTCCTTCTTCCTCCAGACCCCAAATCGCCCTCCGACCCATCTCCTCCGCCACCCACGGCGGAGGAGCAACCGAGCTATCCTCCTCTCCGTCCACGAAGCTCTCACTCCACCTCATTTCGCACCAACACCTTGCACCACGTGCTTCGGCTATCAACCTAACTACGCAGGTCACCAAAGTCGCAATGGTCGGAAGGCTTCACCGGAGCTTTTTCATCAAGCTCTTCTCCGGCATATCTGCTCTGCCTACCTCCTCCAAGATGCCCCGCACCTTCCCCGAGCTCCCATCTTCCTCGACGTCCATCCAAGGAGCTCCGGGGAGGTCTGCCGTGACCGAGATAGAGTGGCGGAGGAGGAGCGCCTTCGCCAGAGCTCAGTTCCCGCCGCCAGCTGCAGAGGAAGATGGAGGAGCAGTGACCGTTGGATGCTCCTCACCGATGTTCATCCAACGGTCACAATTCAGCCACGTCGCCAGCAAGGAGCCACCTCCAGATGCCGTCGGATCTTTGAAAATCGGACGGTGCACAATCACCCACGTGGCGACGCCAGACCTTCCCCGAGCCTAGCATCCGAGCCTCCAGGCTTGGACGCTCTCGAGCCTTCACGAGCCTGATCCAGTGTCCAAACCAAGCCGAAGCAACGCCAGCCTCTGCCGACCCTGAGCCAGCACCCGAGCCTGGATGGCGCGTGCATAGCTCGTGCCATCTGGGTATTTTGCAGAGACACCCTCTGACTTCTCCATTTTTGCAGAAAGGTCCTGACTACACGTGCCAACCACGTGCGCCTGGGGATATTTGCACCTTGGCCCTCGTGGGTTTTAATAATTGCAAATATACCCCCGCGCATGTGGGTATTTTACAGGGAAGGCCTCGAATTTATTTTTATTGCATTTTAGTACTTTCCAGGGACCTTTTTGTAATTATCTTTTCATGTTTTATTTCATTTATGCCCTTGTCTTTTTTATTTCATATCTTGAGCATCGCATGTCCGATTCAGTCGATTTAAGTTCCATTGAAAAGCTTATTTGATGGTCTTTCTAATGACATGTTTAATTCTCATTTTTGGATACATGAATTTTGATGTAATATTTTATTCGCCATGTGTCTTTTGAAGCTTAAACTTGTGCCTAACTTAATTTGTTCATCAAGCTTGATTGCTTAATTAATCCTGAAATCGAATTTAGTTAAAATTGCTCATCATTTTGTACTAGGGCATAATATTTGTGATGCATTTCATTGCATTTAGCTGCATTATAAAAATTATAAAAAATGCAAGTTTTGTTCTTTAATGCATTGTTGTGTCTCCTTGCATGCTTAGACCTATATGTCTTTAACTCAACATTTAATTAGATGGATAAAAATCCGACTAATACGAGAGAGGCTCGTGTCCCTGAGTTCGAAATTGGTATCTTGCCAAGTTAAAAAAATTACGACCATCTCATTTTTATTGTTATATTTAAATAAGATGGTCTTTTGATGACCCGAATTGGCCCGACTGCTACGACATTTTGAAGTGCTAATTACACACTTTTAAAGGGACGATTTTGCGGTTCATCAACGGCCATCTCGCTTTGAAAGCTTGACTGAATTTGTAGGTTTGATATATGATTTTGGAAAGTATATGATCAATACCTGCGTATGATATATGCTTTTGGAAAGTATATGATCGATACCAACTCCCAAATGATTAGATAAGAAACTTAATGGTAAAATCCTGAAGGAGACAGTCTAAATAGATCTAAAACTTTGGTTTATTCTAGGTCTTCCAGTATGCAAGATGTACAGGTATTAGAAATACCTGAGGGTCATGTGATCATAAACGATTGCATAACCATGACGCTTCCATTCCTAAGGAGTGATGAAATGGGTTTGGATTTTAGTGACTCCTCTCAATAGAGAAGTAATCTGATCTTGGTCCAAATGTTGGATAGTGATCTGAATGTGATTCAGATGCAATGACAAGATTAGATTTACGGTTTTGATTTAATCAAACATTTATGTGAGGTCCGCAAGATCTAGATTTGAGATTTAATCTCAATATCCAAGTCAATATACGTGGAATGTACAATCGCTCTATCCTTATCTCCAAGTATCCATGGAGAAAGCGCATTATCCTTGAAGGAGTTCAAGAATAATTCCATTGTTGATAATGTATATGCGCATTGAGAAATGGATAATTAAATGTGACTTAATTATCATGAATAATATGAATTTGGTTCATATTATTTGGACAAATAAAGAGAGTTATCTTAGATAATTAAATGTGATTTAATTATCAAAAGATGTGAATAAAGTGAATGTGATTCATATTATTTGGACACATAAGAATAGAGATCCAAGACAATTAAATGTGATTTAGTTATCATGGATATGAATAATGTGGATAGCACTATCCATATTAATCATATATATTATGAATGTGATTTGTAATATATAAGAGAAAGCTATTTGTAAATAACATTTACAATTTAAATGTTAATGTGGATTGGATTCACGTTGAACAATTAATTGAAAATGTAATTTACATTTTATTTTGAGTTGTGAATGTGATTCACAAATTTCCAATGGTAGGATTGAAATGTTCATAAAATAAGTGTGAATTATTTTTTTGAAATAATTTACAACAAATGTTGGTGTAAATATAGGAGATTTTCATGAGATAATGCAATCTCATAGAATAATGAGGAGATTGCCACCTTCCTTACAGGAAGGGTGGACGGCCACCATTTCCTATTAGGAATGGGTGACCATCCCCCCTCTTTATGGAAGGAGGTTAGCCTCCTTCCTATTATCTCCATGGATAATTGATTTAATTAAAATTAATTTATATTGCTTATTATTCAATATATTTGTCAACTGATGCACCGGTTAGGAGATGTGAGTGTTGGGATGTTGAGTCGGCTAAGAGAGGGCGAGGACGGCCCAAGAAGTGTTGGAAAGAGACTATACGAAGGGATCTTAGCTTTTTGGATATAAGTCCGAGATTGACCCAAGATAGATCTGAATGGAGGCGAAGAATCCATGTAGCCGACCCTACTTAATTGTGGGAAAAGGCTTTGTTGTTGTTGTTGTTGATTATTCAATATATTTATTTTAATAAATTGTTGTTGTGTTTTTAACAACAAAATCATGGCCATTGAAAGAAACACAAATCAATCTCATCCATTGATTTAGTGTTGCTCATGAATTGAGATCCACGGACTCCCAAAATATTATAAAAGGAGAGGCAACCCTAGCCTTTCTAAGAGGTTTAAAAATAAGATCTCTCTCTCTCATTCTCCATACATGCCCCATCTCTCTCTTTCTCTCTAGAGTGGCCGTCCACTCTAAAACCTAGAGAGATCACCGTCGTCGTCGCCATGCCGTTATGTTGCCGCTTCGACTACTCGTAGATCTCCATCTCCTTCGATGCATCACGCTCATGAAGAAGATGTTGGATCTCGTAAAACGAGATCAGGAGACTCACCGCTTGAATTATCAACATGGATTGCAAGGAGCACGTGTTTCATCAACGCGCTTGCAAGCGTCTCTTCCGTTGGATCAGACTTGAGACAGGAGGTCTCTTCCTTTAGAGACTCGATCGCGACTACGCTTCAAGAGGTAACATTAATACTTAATGATGGTTCAGATGAAACGATCGAGAAGTGTTCTTGGATCATGTGGTTTCATTGTTTTAAATTTTTTAAATTCCGCTGCTCCGAGCAACTAGTACGACTAGTCACTCCCAATCACATATGATGCGATCCTCATGCTTCCGTGATGCGCTTAAGGATTTTCCCATATCCTTCATTTCTCTTCTTTTCCTTTTTCTTTCTCTTCCTTCTTTCTTCCTCTTCTTCCTCCTTCTCATTTGTTCTTCTTTTCTTTCTTTCTTTCGAGCATCGCTGCCGACAACCCTGATCTTCCTCTTCACTCTCACCGTACACCTTCGCATGTCGCCTCTCACCTCCATCAGCCATTAGTGGCACCGCCTACATCGACTGCCCCAAGCTCCGCCTCCAGCCGCCCAATATGCCATCGCCCCTCTGCAGCGAGCGCCCACGCATGTGGAGCTCCCCCGCCTTCTCCGCCTTGGACGATCCTTACGCGTCAAGCACCTTCACCCTTCGCGCATGGAGCAGTACCGCATTGTCATCGATCAGCTGTCATCAGAGCAGCAGAGTCCCTTGGGATTCTCGGCCGACCAACCACCACCCTCGCTAGCCATTCAGCTCAAGACGGGGGCCGCACCACCACTCGTTGATATGTTCACTAGCTGCAGCTCGTTGCCCCATGTCACTACCCGACGTGCCTCCCTGCCGGGCCTCAAGCTTCGGGGAGCCCGAAGCACTAGCAGCACGCCACCTAAAGCCTCAGGAGCTGACCTGCAGCAGTTGGCCCGAGCCTCCTCCGAACCTCACGCTCGCACGTGCGTAGCACGTGGAGCGGGGGCAAATTGTGCCTATCCCTTCCATCTTTCAGCATATTGCGCATAGATCAGGAGACCGCACGTGTTGCGCGTGCCCTCTTTGGAGAAATTGCAATAGACCACTAGCGGGTCTAGGTAATAGCATCCGAGTCCTTTCATGCGCTCATTTGAGTTTATTTTATTTGCATTCAAACCCCTAACTTTGAGTTTAATTTCAAACCCTCATTTGGCAACATTTTGATATTCTAAAAATTTCATATTGTAGAACAGTGAATGCTCTATCTTGTGATATTTTAATGGTATTTTTGTGAGTTGTAGTCGATTTATAAAATTGAATTGGTGATAAATTGCAACATTTTACCCTCCTAATAATTCAACAATTGCTCCGAAAATTCCTGAAAATTCAATTTGGTAGATATTGTTCTCTAATTTGTGCCCAAAAATCATCTCAATTGCATGCATACCTAGGTCAAATAAATTATTTTATGATCTGAGTAAATGATTTGTAATTGATTTATATCTTATATTTCAAAGGATTAAAAATTGTTCTGGATTCCTCATTATCGGAGATATTTAGGAAAATTTTAGTTCGGAAAATTATTGAGTTTTGATATTTATTAAACTTAATTTTCTCAAAATCATATAGTCTACATATTTAATTAATTATAAATTCATTGTGCATCCAAAAATTCCAAAAAAATCAAAGTAGCTTAAATTCATCATTTTTAACATTCTAGTCAGGTTTTAATATTTTTGGATATCATTTGACTGAAATTTGCATTTTAACCCCTAAACTTAGCCAAAATTGCATTTTTCATCATTAATTGCCTAAAAATATAAAAAAAACTTCCTCTGAAAACCTAGTTCCTAATCGACCTGAAAATTAACCTAAGGATATAATGGCCTCCTTAAGCTCGACCTTGGGCTTGTCCAAGTAAAATAAATCTAACTGCTTTGAAAGTTAATTGAAAGAATAATTAAGTGGTCATTTTAATTAATCTGTGATTGCCCATCTACAACGAATATCATTGTTAATTCCATGAAATTAGCAGAGGGCAATTCACAGGTTTTCATCTGACCGCGATGACTACGTCTAACAATGAGACAAAGACCCTCCTTTCGACATCCAATGTGATAATGCAAGATACCTCTATCAAACTCAAGGGCACTAAAAAATATGTGATATGATCCTAGTCGTTCAAGGTATTCATCGACAATCAGAGGAAGATTTCTATCCTGACGAAGGAACCTTCGAAGGAAGTTGACAAAGATTTTGAATCATGGCAAAGAGACAACTATCTGGTCATAAATTGAATGACCAATAGTGTAGAGCCACAAATCACGTTGAATCTCCTATACAAGGAGACATCCAAGGAGGTATGAGAAAAATTGACGCAGACATATTCCCAGCAGACGAGCAAGTCACAATTGATAGAAATCTACATGCGGATTTGGTACGCATCACAGGGTGACTCTACGTTGGTAGAGTACTATCATCTTCTTACCAGACTGTATAAGGAACTTGCCATATTCCAACCGGCTTGTACGAAACAAGTAACTGAGATAGAGGAATGGCAAGTATATACATTTCTTGTTGGTCTGCATCCATGATACCATAATATGAAGGAATAGTTCCTCACATCAGATACATTTCCATCCATCAAGGTCATATTTAGACACCTGCAGTAGATTGAGAATTCCAATGTCTATGCGTAGCCTCCACAACCTGTGGAGAACTCGACGTTTGTAGCCTCATCAGGAAAAGGAGGCCGGTTCAGCTATAGGGGCGGTCCCTGCAGAGGTAGTCATGACTCTAGTCGTGGTCATGGTCGCCGTCGTACTCCTTGTATTCATTGTCAGAAACAAAACACCCTTCTGAGAAGTGTTGGGCGAAGTTTGGGATGCCACCACAGGCTCAATTAACATCTAAGTATGATAACACAACAACATAGGCACCTGCACAGGAGACTACTGAACAGACTGTCCAACTTTCAGCCTTTGAGTATTCACGCCTGATGGAGATGTTATAGCGTTCTGATGCTACATCCAGTGAAGCTTCTCCTACTGCTCATCTAGCCATTCCGTCAGAAACTATTGCCACTACTGCAATAGTTAATGCTCATGTCTAGATCATCGACTCTGGTGCATCTACTCATCTAACAGGAGGAGGTAGTTTATTGACCTCTTCCCACCCTTCTTCCACAGTGAAATCGGTTAGAGTGGTCAATGGAGTTCATTCCCCTGTTAGATATGTTGGGATTATGGAGTTCTCTTCCAGACTCCGCCTTACGGGGTATACTGTACCCCAGATTTTTCCTTGAGCTTACTGTTAGTTCATAAGTGTACTGAAATACATTGTTGTGTTATTTTTTATGAGTTATTTTGTTATTTTCAGGACATCCATATGATGCAAATTTTTGGTGGAGGAAATGAAAAGAATGGACTCTACTATCTTGATATTCCTGCAAATTCTACGTTTCTTAATGTTGTGTCGATCTCTTCTGACCCTCGTCTGTGACATCTCCGTCTAAGGTCCTAAATACCGGTTTCAGTCACCATTTCAGTAACTGACCGAAACGGAATTTCGGTCGAATTTCGACAAAAATTTCGGTCGTTTCAGTCATTTTTTGTACTAGGGCCCCCATATTTCGGTCGAATTTCGATTTCGACTGGATATCGATATTCGACAGAAATTCGACTGAATTTCACTGAAATTTGAGACCATGTCTCCGTTTTGGTCATATGTCGCTAAAGCTCTCCATGATGTTCCATGAACTCTCTCCACTAAAGCCTTTTGAATGCGAGACGAGTCAGTTCGGGAAACATCATAGGACGTCCTTTCCTGCTAGAGCTGAGCTTCGTTGTTTTGTTCCCGTTGTATTAGTTCACTTTGACATCTGGGGACCTTGTTCAGTCCGTACTGTAGGTGATCACAAGTACTTTGTTGTTTTTACCGATGATCATGTTCTTGGGTCTACCTAATAAAAGAGAGATCGAAGATTAATAAGATTGTTAAGTCTTTCTTTCAGCTCATTAAGACTATATTCTCTACTTGTATTTAGATTTTGCAAACTGATAATGCATTGGAATTTATACAACATGATTTAGTGTCCTTTTTTTATTCTCATGGTACTATCCATCGAAAATCGTGTGCCTATACCTCTCAGCAGAATGGACTTGCTGAGAGGAAACCCCATCACCTTCTTGATATCGCCATGTCGCTTCTTTCTCATTAATCTAGTTTCTAAGGCTTACTTCAGTTTACCTTATAAACAAGGTGCCTTCATCTGTCCTAGAGGGAACTACTCCTTTTTCAGAGATGCCTTTTCCCTTATCTCTCCTGATTTTTGGGTGCATAGATTTTGTTCACAATTTTCATACTGTAAATAAACTATCTTTCCGTGCAGTTAATATGTTGGTCTTTCTCGCTCTCTGCTTCAAGATCACATCTTGAGAGCCTATCGTCTACACGCTTGATTTGCAATTCAATTCTTTACTATAGCGTATGTTTTCTTAACCTCATTATTCACATTGCATATTTATAGTTGAGGCTTTATAGATTATTGTAATCTTTACTTTACTGGTGTACTGTAACACTCGGTGTTTGATCCAAGGTGTATAAAGAACTTGGTAGTTGATCCAAGTTATGAGAAAAACTTTGGTATGTGACCCAAAGCATTTGTAAACCGTTGAGTTATTCATGCGGAAATAACTCAAGATAGTGGAATAGTTGATTAACTCGGTCAATCGGGAAATCACGAGTCAGGTGACTCACGTGGTTTTTACCCAGTGAGGTTTCTACATTAAAATACATGCCTCTTGTGGTTGTTCTTGTTTTATGGATTGATTGATTACTTGTATATGTGGTGATTATTATCTGCTTGTCTATTTGTTGGCCATAACATTTTGTTTAGCGATCCCGATTAACTCACATTTGGTATCAAAGACTGGTTTGCACGGAGGATGTCATTGAAATATGTGCTATGGCCGCCATCACCAACACCAACAAAGGACAATCCAAGGTAAGACCTTCATTGTTTGATGATACTAACTTTGCTTATTGGAAGATCCGCATGCATATTCATTTGGAAAGCATGGGATATGAGATATGGGATGTCATCGAGAGCAAATATCAAAGACTCAAGGGAATCATCATCGCCAATAAGGATAAGAAAATGTCAACAAACAACTCAAAGGCGATAAATAGTTTATTCTACGGATTGAGCATGGAAGAATTCAACAGAGTATCTGCATGCATATCCGCCTACGAAATCTGGAACCGGCTTACCATAACTTACAAAGGTATGTGACACGTCAAAGTTGAAAGAAAGCAAAATCAGTCTATTTCAACAAAGATATGAGCTTTTCAAGATGAAGGAAAGTGAAAGTTGGGGAGATGTATACTCATTCCATGGAAATTGTGAACACACTCCAAAATTTGGATGTTGAGATAAAGGAAGAGGTCATTGTCAAGAAGTTTCTCAGATCGCTTGATGTTGAGTGGAGGACTACAACCATGGTGATCAACAAAGTAAACGATACGGATACACTTCTTTTGGAGGAGGTAATCAGAAAGCTCCTTACCTACAAAGTTGAGAAAGAGCAGAAAATGGAAGCTAGTACATATTCAAATGATCTAGCAGCTTCAACTTCTAGTGAAGATTATAAAGAGGAAGAAATAGCTTTCATCACTCGTCATTTCAATAATTATTTGAAGAGGCAACACAAATTGAAGTAGAAAAGGAAGGAAGCAAAAACAATTATTTATTACCACTGCAACGAAAAGGACACATCAAATTGGAATGTCATCTTCTCAAGGCAACAGCAAGAGATATTCGTAAAAAAGAAAAGTCTCACAGTATTTCAAGAGACCTCTGATACAAGCGATGACAAAGCTCATGTTGTATTTGTTGTCAATCACGATTCTAGTGAAGAGGAAGACAAACGCGACGACAATGAGTTAAACTTATCTTATGATGAATTATTTACTTCTTTTAAAGAATTACATGGCATTGTAGAAAAAGTGATTAATAAAAATAAAATTTTAAAGAAATCCAGTAAAGAAGAAAAGAATCTCACTAGAAAGAAATTAGTTCCTTAAAAGATCAAATTAGCATACTTAAAAATGACAACAAAAAAACGGATGATATTGCTAAATTCACTAATGGAAAAGAAATTTTAGATAAATAATTAGGCAATCCCACACAAAACTCCACTAAATATGGAATAGGATATAATCCCGCCAACTAGTATCATACATTTAGTACTTTTTATCCTAAAGAGAAGAAGGTGTGGATTCCCAAAAGTAAAGTTGAGAATTACAAAGCTAAGCATGTTGGATCCAAAAAAGGGATATCAGAAAAAAAATTATGTAGGAGGATGGAGATCAACGAGAGAAGAGCCACAAAAAAATCTACAGGAGAACTCCAAATCATGCGTGGCAGTATAAAGGAAGACCTCGAGCAATGAGAAGTAAAGCCCAACATGGAGAAGTTGCGTGCAGACAGAAGAGATCCCCATAGATCTTGGCATAACCTCAACGGATGGACGATGTCGATGCCATCATATCATGGCTGCCCTCATTGGTCATATGGTACAATCTTTCCACTTATGACTTTTACTACTAGTTATGTATATTACAATACATTAAAAAGGGGGAGAATTACTTTTCAAAATTAAAAATATTTTTCGAAGAGAAATTTTATTAAGGAGGAGATATGTTTTCAAAACAAAATGGATGAAGCATTTTGTATTTTTGAAAGGGGAGAAAAAATTCAAAGAAAAGCTTTTAAATGAAATCTTTTATGATATGTCAAAAAGGGGAGAAGAAGTGAAGATGTCAATCTCCATGTTTTATTTATTTGTCATGATCAAAAAGGAGGAGAATGTTAGTATCTTGATTGCATATTAATCATATCATTATTTTGATGATAACAAATCTTTATGAGTACAGATAGCTATACAGATTTCATGGCAAGTTTGCTCCACGTATGAAGCACAAAAGTTGTAGGCAAGCTGAAAGTTGTTGAAAAAGTGAAGAAGAAGAAGAAGAAAGAAGACTTTTGCAATAGACAGTCTCAAATATATATGCATGTGTATCATGTAGGCATATTAAATCCAAGCCATTATGATCGATCAACCCACTTGACCTGATCGATCACCCTCGATCGACGAGCTACCTTTTATGATCGATCACCTCCTTGCATGATCGATCACCTTCCTTGTATCATGATCGATCACGGCTTCGAGGTTATGTATACCTCCCTCGAGAAATGTAATAGATCATCGCATCCCCGATCCACCCTTATCATAAGTCACTTCCCAACCACCCTAATCCCATCTCTCTAAGAAGTCAATGGCGACGTACCAAAGACCTTTTGTAGAATCGTTCATCTCGAAAGAAGCCAATGATCGCTGACATTTTCCAGATATGAGTAATATATAACATACCAATCTAAACAACTACTCAATGTGCATTTTTAAAATTCTCTATCATTCTCCGTTGTGAGAGAATAGTTAATTTTACACCGTATCGAAGTTTATTATAAAAATATCAAAGAGAGCCAAACAAAGATCCAGACCTTCCCCTTACTGATGAACATCCCGGAGCTTGTCCTCACGTCACTCAATTCGCTATCTCCAGAGACGCTATCCGCCACCTCCGATCTCTTAAGCTCGGACTTCGCCTGGACCAGATCAACACTACTGTTACCAGAGATTCCAACTCGGACGCGAAAAAAAGGCAAAGTCATCGACACCGACCAGGGAGATCAGATGGTCGCACTCCGCGGCGGTGAGGAAGCCATCGTAGACGAAAGCCCTGCAAATCCAGCTCCTTGCGGCGATCAATTCCAACAAAACGGAGTAGAGAGGATCGAGGAGAGGGGATCTGACCGGGGCTTCCAGGAGATCTGGCGTACCCGATCGGCGCGGACGAGGTGGTCAGCTTGGGAGCAGGAGCGGAGAACGAGAGCAGGGGCGAAGAGGAGGAGGAGGAGAGTGTAGCTAACCCTCACCATTTTGGCGGGTTCCCGGAAGCTAGCCGGAGGGGTGGCGGGGAGTCGTCGGGTGGGGGTAGGTGGATGCTGCTTGGCACTTCGAGGGGGATGGTTAGTGTGACAAGGAAAAATGCTGGTTTACTGTTGCAGCCAGAAATAGGAAAGCAAACAGCTGAGTTCGTAGGGGGTTTGCAATTATGACAACATTTTGTGGGGTTATTATTTACCCATTGTTTCGTTACGAATTTTTTTAAAAAAAAAAGTGCAAATCCATTGAGGCTAGCACCAAAAAAACTCTATATTCACATGCTAAAATTCATGGTTACAAGTAGACATGGTCAACGAGTCGTGGGTCCGCCTGTCCAGCCCGCTTATGGGCTACATTTGGGCTGGGAGAATTGAGGTGTGTGTGTGTACGCTAGATAATATATGTATCAATATGTTATACTTCAAGCTTTTCATATGTGATGCTAGTTTTACGTTAAATTTAATAATTTACATGTCAAGTAACATGCAAACTATAAATTGTAAATTATGGTAATAAAATCATTTATACTTATTAAATAACATTTAAAAAATCAATGGAAAAAATAAAATGGCCCCATGGGTCGGTCTGTGGCGAGCTTTGGGCAGAGGTTTTAGAACCTCGGCTCGTTCGACCTGGCTCGCATTTTAGCCAAGTGTAGTTATAAGGATCAAGATCCGGATGAATTTCAGTGCGTTCTGCAACATTTTCAGCATAGAACTTCTCTCCTTAGAAGAAAACATAATTCCTTGCAAGTCATATCGCTCACAAGGTGGATGCCCATTGAAAATTTATGAGTGCATGTACATTGCATGGCGTCCCAACAGATTCTCAGATAGAATGAGAACTCTCTGAAGCGATCCTAGTGAAAGTGATCTCCTCCCAGATGGTTTTACACATTAGATGGGTAAAGAATATATGACCAATAATGTCCTCTATGCCCCATGCGTATTGTTGGCCCTCTGCACAACCTTCATCACCCTATATCTCCCTGGCAACCACAAAAAACTTGACCCGCTTTGATGTCCATACCCAAATCTACCCAGGGTTGGCATAACAATCCTAGGATCAAAAACAAAGGAAGCATTTAGAACTTTATATGTGTTGTTCTTCAGGGTCCTCCATGCCAAATCTACCCCAAGGTTGGCATAACAATCCTAGGACCAAAAACAACAGAAGCATGTAGAATTTTATATGTCTTCTTCACTGAAAATTGACCATCGGCCCAAGCCCAATGATCCCTTCTATATGATGGGTCCCCCACCTCGAGAAATCATCCCCTTGAGGTGTTGCAAGTATGTTATATATTTATCTAAAAGGTTTGAACGAAACTAGGCTGGTCATATACCATCAACCCAACCCTTGCCCACCTGCATACGACGATCCACGTTTATTGAAAACTAGCGAGAAGTTCTTCATGTAAGGTACCATTATAAGGCCAATCCTCTAACCATGAATGGGGCATCTCAGTGCCAAGGCACCGATGCAAGGATGGCGAGATGTCAGGAATAATAGAAACAATTCCCCGATAAAAGTTTTGGGGGCATCGATACTATGCTCATCCTCCAAGATAGGCTCCCTGAAACACCATAGGTCTTTCACATCGTAGAATAAACAAAGTCACGCCAACATTCAGAAAAGCACATCCCGAACTAGGGATGTAAACAAATATGGATATATCCATAATCGATCCACCATCGTATATGTTTTATACATATTTTGACATCCGTGTATGTATCCATTATAAAATGGACACGGATACTAATATCGCTTTGATATCTGCAAACATATGTACACATATTTATATGCTTTCGTATATAAATATAATTTTATTACGTTTAGTATACTAACATCATGTGTATTCCATCTAATATATGTATATTTAAGCTAATCTATCGGGCATTTATAATATTACTCGTATGCCATCAATATCCATTTTACATCAGTATCCATTCTTTAAATATACGATAATATACTTTTAATTTCGACCAATATCAGTGTCTGCATCTAAATTTGTATTTTAAAATGGATAAGGATATGGTAACACCTATATCGATATTTGCATATGCCTCTTTGCATCCTACAAACAACACATACTTTAGTGGGACCAACCCATGCCCCTATGACAAGCACAAAGCATGCTAGCAAGCTTACACTCGATCCACTCCACCACAAGCAACAAATTAGATTACCGTGGGCGTCCACAAATCACTGGTTATCCCATGTAAGAAATCAGAAGGGAACACAGAGATAGCACGTACCTCCTCCTTTCTTCATTATTGAGCCCGAGGCTCAAAATCTCCCCAACAAGTTCGAGCACATAATCAATCCCCTCTGCCTCCTGGGTGCCTCCCTCTGCAAAGACAATCATGTTGCTAGCATAACGAAGGATGAGAATCGATGCGATATCCATCCGTCTGATGCCTCGAAAAAGATCCATGTGCATTACTCAAGAAACCATCCTGAGTAACGCATCAACAACTAGCCCGAAGAGTAGAGAAGTCAGTACCCAACCCTACATGACCCCTTCCTCTACGTGGTTGGAAAAAATCATTCTCTTGATGCATGTTCGTTGTCATTGAGAAAGAGATTGTATTCACACACCTCTTTATTCTATAAATCCGCTCATTGGAAAAATCACATCGGGAAAGAGATGACCAAATAAAGATCCAATCGGCACAGGTATACACCTTAGAGAATTCAACCTTAGTGATAATCTTCAATGTGATAATCACATCATCCAATCATGTGTCAACAAGGAATGAAAGATATACGTGATTCCACAGCAATTGAGCTCGAAACCTTACAAAACCGAATGGCTAGGGACCTTAACCACAATAAGGTATATATCATTTGACAAACAATGGGATGAAAACTCTCCACGAGTCTAGCCACATCCTTCTTCGAGAACAGAAAGAAGACGGAATGATTTAGACTCCCATAGCCTCGGTTTGCCCCTCTTAGTTCATTCACAACAACCACAATGTCAAGCTCAACTAGTGCCCAAAACTCAAGAAAGAAAAAAATAGAAAGCCATCTAGCCGTAGAGACCCATCATCATTCAAATCAAAGATGTCAATCCAAACCTTCGTTGTCGTAAAAACACAAACCAATCGAAACTCATGAGAGGGGAATCCTTATCCAGCCAGTGTAAGCCCCCGGCCTGAACTCTCCTGCTAAAGTATTCCTAGTGCTATGAAATTATTCTTGAAGGGATGTTGTTTTTCTTTTTAGGATTTTTACAAGTCTGCCCTTCAAGGTATTTTTAGCATCACATGTGCTCCTAACTTTTTTGTAATTATATGTGTACCCCTGCACTCTTACAAATTTACAGTGTTGCCTTTCCTTAGTGTAATATATGAGCACAAGTGTAATAACAAAAGTACATTTGTGTGAATTTTGTAAGAATATAGAAATATAAGTGTAATTGCAAGAACATTAGGGGCATAAGAGTTCTTGGGAAAACTCATCAGGGCACAAACGTAAACATCATTTTTCTTTTATGATGAAACTTGCTCTTTTTATCCTGTGAAAAGCTATTCATTTGTGTTAATATGTTTGAAGTCTCCTACATAGGTCTATTTGAGTCGTTCTTCAATCAGGTCTCCATCTTGTCACTCTCAATGGAGCAACAGAAAAAGGAGATGTAATCTTGTGATGGGACGCAAGGTAGCATCAATGAACTGGACAATGATTAACACTAGTATAAATGTCTTCTTTGTGGAAAGGGATGCATTCATGTCAGTGAAGTTTGATGTTAGATTCCACGCCAACCTAATCATCCCATTCAACAAAGCTCAACTGTCTACATGCAATATTCCTATTATATATCTTTTTAAGATGGTAAAATTGAAAGTTGTCTTTTATTGAGCATCTTTGAAACATATTCTTTCATTGAAAACATGTGGTTAAATTTAAAAACAAATTAAATTTATATATCCAAAATTTTATTCATTTTGACGCAGGCATTCACGTGAACTGCCTAGTTGGAAAGCTTTTAGAACCATGCTAAAAGCTTCTTCAACCCTCTAGACATTATAAAACCATTATAAATGCTTCTCTCACTTTGCTATAAATTTATGGCACCTTGGTGAAAACTTTTCCCACCTACCATAAATTATATCATCATGCTAAAAGTTTCTTCCATAAATTATATCATCATGCCCAAAGCTTCTCCCTTGCTAAAAGTTTCTCCTAGGTCATCGTAATCTTATAGTACCATGTTAAAAGCTTTTTTACCTCAAAATAAATATTAACATCTCATTAAAGGCTTCTTCATCATGTCATAAATATTTGTATCACCATGCTAAAAGCGCTCTCGTCCTATCATAAAATTCGAGCACATTCTGAGAAGCTTCTCCTTCCATATTGCATCTCACATCATGAAAATATGACTGCCATTATGGGAAGATAGCATGGATGGTCATGCCACTTGTTAAGTCAGGTTTGGGTGGATTTTGTGTACCTTTTTAGGTATGTAAAGCATTCTATTTTTAGTTACTTGTAAAAAGTTGTGAAATACTCTATACATTCTATCTATCACGAGGAATGCGCGTGATAACAAGATTTTTGAGTAAAATCATTGTCTTTCTTATTTCATTATTCATTCTTATTTTCTCGTGTGCCCTTTTTCTATGTGTCATCTTATATTTAACAATAGTATAGTCTAATATTCGTGTCATCAGATTCCCTTCAATGGACTCAAAAAATGTAGATCCCCCAAAGATTACGAATCATCTTTGTTGCACCATCTCGCTCATGCATCCCGTCTAAGTATTGCTATGCAACTTGTCTCGGGATAAGCTTGAATCCATTTACTTATTTGTTAAGATCCGAGTCATTTGCCAAGTGGTATGATGATATGCTTTGATATTTTGTGTACGGTACGAGCACACCTGCATGCATTGAAACACTCACCTCTGGTACTTGTATAACAAAAAAATATAAATAAACACAAGTACTTCAACATGTATATTACATTATTAGAAAATAAATATAAAGTGATATCTCAATATTAACAAGAGACGTGTATCAACAAAAAGAAAAGCCACACTGATTAGTCGTTAAGTGGCTAAATTTAGTATATCATATTATAGTACGACCACTTAACTATTTATCAAAATAGAGCGATAATCTTTGTGATGAGTGGCTCAGTAAAAATTCATAAATAAGTCCAGTGTCAAACACTAGGACACGAGCATATCAATTTATCAATTTGTAGTTTAATTACTAGTTAAATGAGATCTAAGTCAAGAAGCGCAATAGGAATGAATGCATTGTATCTTTAAGAGGTTTAATATGCAAGTTAAGTAGAAAAAGACATACATGCCACAAGGTATGGGAAGCAATACAATTAATTATGCACACAATCACAATCACATCAAGGCTCCTGAATTAATTAAGTCCTTCAATTAATATGCAAGTTAAGTAGATTACTTAAATCCATCATGAAGCAAGTATAAATATTGAAATACTCTCATATTGAAGTCCCTTGAGGACATGTTCAATTTAAGATATCATTTATCTTAAGTAATGGTTGTTTATGGATCAAGGAAGTGCAATGGAGGCATGGGTTCGTCCCATATAAGGATAGTCAAAGAGTTGACTATATATCTATGACTTCCACACATATGACATCTAAAGAGTTGGATGAATGTCAATACCACAACATGTCGATAAAATGGAAGTATGACTATCCATACTATCTTGAATCCTTAGAATAGTTAAATAGTACATTGGTTTATCTTACATCTACCTCTCATCATTGAAATTGACTTACTTATTAGATAAGATTAAAGTTTGGTAATTGTATCTCATTCTGCTACTAACACTTGCAATTGATAGCACATATTTTATAAGATTGGAAAATTGGTTTTAATGTTCATAGTAATCCACATGAGATTTGATGCAAATGTAGCAATAACTACCATTGGATAGATATATTACTTCATTCCAGTAGGAGAATCCTTAATCCTAAAGAATGTCTCTATAACCTAGATGTTAGAAATGATTCATTGTCTATTTCTAAACTTGTTAGAGATAGATATATACATTATGAGATAGGCCTATCATAAAGAGCTATGATAGATATATTTCAGATGGTAATCTAACATCTAGAGGACTCTACTAAATTAGAATATTAATGAATGGTTCATTAACATTTCTAACACTGAAATTAAATCTTAAAAAATCAAAATGAGGATGAAGATCATTTGGCAATGATTCGACATCAAGACTAGGACATAAGTCTATTGATAATTGCAAAAGACTAGTAAGAGATAAAACTTTAGATTGTCTGAAAGCTCAAAACTTACATACTTGTGAATATTGTATTCAAAGTAGAATGCGCGATGCATCCTTCTCTGGGAATGTTGTAAGATGTCAAGATTTTCAAGACGTCATATATATTGATGTATGTGGGCCCTCTATACCATAATAAACATTAATGCTATGGGATTATCCGTTGATGCTTATTCGTGGTATGAGATCTCTTCCTTACACATTAAAAACCATTGAAATATTCAAAGACTTCATAATTTTGGTTGAGAACCAAAGTTAAAGGAATATGAAAAGAATTCGATCCAACCAAGGTAGCCAACACCTATTAGATGAATTCAAGGAACACTTTATAGAGAAAGGAATATTGTTCCTATCTCACTCCTCTAGACATACCTCATCTCAATGGAGTTGTAGGGAGATGCAACTAGATCATGGTGGACATGATCAGATCAATGATGGCTTTTAGCATAATTATCTTTTAGTTTCTGGGTATATGCAGCAGAGACCGCAATGTATTTCATTAATAAGATTCCAAGCAAATCTGTATCGAAATCCCTCATGATCTATGGTTTGTAACCAAGCCTAGTGTCAGACACTTGAGAATTATGGTTACTCGGTACATGACAGAAACATGGATGCAATTAAGCTAGAATCTAGCACAAAAGAGTGGTGCTTTATCAGGTTTATAAAGGGTGGTATTGGATACCCACTTTTTGCCCATGAGATTCTTAAAGATTTCATCTCTAAGGACATGATTCTTAGAGGATGACTTCCTTAAGAGTCAAGATAAGAATGAAGTCAAGGGACTCATCAAATCCTAGGAGGATAATGAGGTTCCTAGTATCGAAAACTAAAAGGATAATTAAAGATGAAACACTCATACCTCTTCAAATCAGTTTAAGGATGGTAAGACCATCTAGTGTATGGATTTCATATGTCGAAGAAGTATGACAATGATCCGACTTCGTTAAAGATTCCGAGGATCATAACATGGAGAGATGTGATTCTGAGGATTATAAGATGGAGAGATGGATGTTAGCAATAATGTCTAAAGTTGACTTCATGCACAAGTGTTGTGTATGGACCCTTGAGGATCCACCTATAGGAGTTATACTCGTTTGATGTAAATGGTTCTTCAAGACAAAGAGAAAACCCGATGAGAAAGTAGAGACCTTCAAAACATGAATCGTAGCCAATGATCCACACAGAAAGAAGACATCGCTTGCGATGAGACTTGCTCTCCAGTGATCATGCTTATACCCATTAGAATATTGCTAACTAAAGCTACACAACTTGACTGTGACATCTGGAAGATGGAGGTCAAGATAACATTCCTTAATGAATGCCTCAATGATGATATTCATTTGAAGTAGCCTCATGGCTTCATAGTTGAGGGAAGACAAGATGTGCAAGCTAAGGAACTACATCCATGTGCTTAAACAAGCTTCTTATAGTTGGAACATCATATTTGATGAAATTATAAAATAGACAGAATTTTGATGTACCTTGTGAAGCCTAGTGGGAGTGACATTTGCACATGCGAGAATTGTTACTAGGAGATATGAAAGTCTATAAAAGGACTTCACATAGTCTTTCGGGACAGAGTGACTAGTCAGCTGACCAAGCTATTTGTCTTTATGGCTTATGATTAACACATGAATGTGGGTTTAAAAATTAGCCCATTAATGGCTCTTTGAGCTAGTGGGAGATTGTTGAACATGTGAGCCCACAATGATCCATTATGCAATAAAAGTTATTACAGATCATTCCTTAATCTGAAATGAAGAATAACTAATTTGCATAAATGTATCATGATCATGTTGATATTATAGATCTGTTTATGCAAGGTTGTATCATAGAGGCCAGTGCATGATTGAATATGTAAAGAGTTAGATTGAAGACTCAACCGCATCGTCAAGTGATTATCAAGAAGGGATCTCCAGCCGGGGAAGGAAATGTCAATCCTTACTCCAAAGGTTGACATCTGACCGACCTCTTGATGCTGATCCTCTGCATATGAATAGATATTCATGTGTTGGATGAGCTAAGTCAAAGAATTGACTTTGCGAGATCGAGATAACTAAGAACCATGCCATATGCTGTCACATATAGGCACATCCCTCTGATCGGAGACAAATGTGTTACTATACGTCTAAGTATGTACATTAGGCAGACCATTAGGTTGATGACCTAATCATGGTCTATACATCGGCAAGATAGAGCATGTTTAAAAGGCCCCTCAACTATATATCAGTTGATGCTTTTTGATAATCTAATAGTTTTTTATCTAAAGTTTCATAATTTTAATATATAGTAGGTGTTAGGGAGATAAACTGAATTGCGAGAACTTTTGCAGGAGTTGGAGGTTGATTATAAAAACCTTTCCTTAGGACCTGACTTGAGTCCCCATAAAGTCTAGTGTCATTTCCGCTATCAGCCCATAAATCTACCTATAGTCTGTCAGTTAATAATTAATAAGTAGAAGAGCCATTAACCCATATTAATACACCACATCGGGAAAGCTCTCCTAGTCTAGACCTCACGAACAACTTTCTATATAATCAGCTTCGACAACTACTCGAATATCAAACTTTGTTGTGACCTTCCCCGTCACTGGGACTATTTCATCTTTGACCCCCCGAGCACCTTGTGTATATGAAGGCATATGAGTAATGATGAATCCATGATTCATTAACTTTTCTGTCGCATTTTGTCTTAAAACCCTTAACAAATGCATGTAAATAGTCATTAAATTCCATCTTTTAATAAATCATCATTCATGAATAAAAAGCCATTTTTAACCATCAAAATCATGTAAATAAATAAAGAACCAGAAAAAGAACCAAGGCAGATTGAATATATGTATATATATATATATATACAATATGACTTAAAATATAAATATAGTCGAAAGGTATATTTATAGCCTAACCCCCGAGACCAAGTCAGTATGGATTGGTCGACAAACCAAAAAGTAGGGGGAGATAAGGAAAGAAAACCTAAAAAATAAAAATACTCTGTATACACCTTTCACTATTTATCAATAAATACAAAACTTCAAAGAATTTTAATTAATCCATACGACATATTTTTCACCAAACTCTTCTCCTAATTATTCCTAAAAATGTATAAAAATATAAAAATAAGTTAAAAATATTACCCTGTATATATGCCAAGAAACTCAGCCTATAAATTGTCAAAATCTCAACTTCCGAACATCATAACTTCCTCGTACGAACTCCAATTTCACTCTACTCACCTGCTCATGAAATAAAATTCTCTAATTAATAAAGGTGGTTTCATCGAATTCAGAGTCCGTTTGCAAAAAGTCGGTTTTGGGACCAAAAGACAACGGGGTTTCTGGGCTATTTATTTTATGTAACACCCATTACTTATAGTTTTCTTAATTTTATAATTTTTAAATTATTTCATGATCTTATAATTTAACCGTAATTTATTTCATAATTTTTGGAGACTATTTATTATTTTAATAAAATCAAAAACCCTAAAAAATAGGTATAAATGAACTAACCGGATACTAACCATATTTATTAAAATATGTAAATTAACTTATTAAAATCCATAAAAATTTCTACAAGCCTTATTTATTGATTAATAAAATATAAAATTACTTTTTAGTTATTTATTTATTAAATTAGAAATTCAAACCCTATTTATAAATACATATTTATTAATATAATATCTATTTTTCAAATAATATTTATTATTTATAAAAAGTAATTTATCCCTAAATTAGATAATTAAATTATGTACAATTCTTGTATTTATACTTATCTGAAATAAGTTTATTTACTATTTAATATCGATTTTATATTAAAATTCAAGCTTCTGGCCAACCAGGTGCTGACACTTGTCAGCACCTGGGTTATCTTCCTTAAGAAGGCTAACAACCTTTCTGTTCTGACCGGCGACCTTCCTCCATTTATTCCGAGCACATCCTAACATCTCCAGCTGATCTAAACCGCTGGATCCTTTCTCCTAACAACCATCTACACCGCCAGCCCTTAGATCTTAGCTTGGAGCCCACGAAACCTATCTATTTAAGGCCCTAAAGATCCGCCATCGCCACCTAACCTTCCAACTACATGAGCTCCAGCTCCAGTTTACCCGACTCCCCAACTTCCTCACCTCGCGCCGCTCGCTCAGGAAGTGACAGCTCCTCTTGAAGGTGCTCGCGTGGAGGAGGAGACATCGGAGGAGGTTCCAAGGAGGTCCGCCGCCTTGCATCGCCGCCACGCGCGCGTCCAGCTCCGGCCAAAGGTCGACCGTCGAGCATTTTTGTTCAGGTAATACACCTTGACTCCCCAGACCTTATCCCTCCATCTTCTTCAAATTCTATCTCGATCCTCATGCCACGATTAGCGTGGCTAATCACCTTTTTAGATCGCCTAATAATTCATCTTAATCGCTCAAACAAAATCATTCTCATTGCATTTCGAATCCATTCCAAATCACGACGCCATTCTCACGCACCTCACAAGTTCGTCTGGAAACTTAATTTTTCACCATCTTTGAGCTTGCAAGTCTTCCAACTTTTGGCCGATTCTTCGTGAATCGAGCATATCCATCGTTTATTTGCAGGTTTAATTTCAATCAGGAGCAATTTTACATCATCTGGAAGCTTTCTTCTTCAAGGAAATTTACCTCAAAGAGGGCGTAACCACCTGATCTTCAAACTCCATTGCAGCGGACCGTCATCTTCCTCGAGCTACCACCGTCGCTTCGAGCCGCCTCCGATCGCCACCTACCGCGGGCGAGCTCGAGGGGTGGAGGAGCCACCCCTCTGGCCCCGTCGGAGTGCCAAAGACATCATCGGTTGGTCGTGAAAAGTCGGAGAAGACGCCTCGTGCATCAGACAAGCAACCGCTCAAGAACTCCAGGACTTCCAGGCTTGCGACACGTGGCAAGTGCACAAACGTCAGATCGCGCCCAGGAACTTCTAATCTGGACCATCAAATCCGAAACGGTGGGAATTTTGCAACTTAACTCCAGGAAGCTTTTCAGATATTACATCCCGCTCCCTAGGTTTCCTATATTTGCATTTAGGTCCCTCCGCAGGGACCTAAATGTAAATCATTTGTATTTTTCTTTCAGAACAGCCCCTGCAAGGATCTTTTTGCAAAATATTTTATATAGATTTTTTACGCTTATGCCCCTAGGCTGTAGGGGTTGTTTTGATCACGTTTGACCTCTATTTTTGACGATTTCTTTAGGGTAGTTACGCAACTACCCCATCTACTTAGTATTAAGTTTTCATGAGTTTTTGTCATGTTTTCGTCGAGTTTTAATTTGTCGTAAACCGCGTTCGTTTTGTTTTGATTTCTTGTGTTGTTCGAGCTCGTTGCTCGATTCACTTCACCCTACTATATTTTACCATCTACATATTATTCACCTATTAAATAATAAATAAATATTTTTGAAAAATATCCCTTTTTGAAAATTAAATAAAAATTGGAAAAGAATAAAATTAAAAAAATATATAAAAAAATAAAAATCAAATAAAAAAGGTTTCTTGCCTTGATAACTTTTAGAAGAGATAAAAATGAAATCGCAAAAATAAAACCGAAAAAAATCAAAATATTCTATTCTGCCTCCTTGAGTTCGACCCAGGCACACTCACCTGGTTAAAAATTTAGTGTAGGTTTTCGACCCGAAAACCGAATTTGTTTGATACGAGCTGAGATCGTATTCTTTCGCGGCTTTTTCTACATCGACCACGTCTTCTCTAAAAAAGCCGCGAAACCGATTTTCAGCTTTATCAAAATGGCGCCGTTGCCGGGGAGGCGTTAGGACTTTTTGATTTTTCTTTCTTTGTGATTTTATTTTTTTTCTCTTCTTTTTGTTTCACTTTTTGTATGGTTTTTCGTACGACTTTTCTTCGTGTTTTGTTTTTGAAGTTTCTCTCGGTTTTTCTTACGGCTTTCTCAGCTTTCTCAATCGATTTTCTCTGCTCTATCTTTGCAGGGCCTGCAGGATCAGCTGGCTTCTTCGGAAGCCGAATCAGTTGAAAGAGTAGAGGCCGACTCCTTCTTCACGAGTCTGCTCCAGAGGACAGAGTAGTTAGAGTAATTTTTTTGTAAAAGAGAGAGAAAGGGAGAGAAGCTGTAATAAATAATAAACAAACCCCCCCCCCCCCATTTTTTCGGGGCCTGATTCGCCGGATACCGTGTATCCGAGGATCAGGGCACCCACCGCAGTTTTTATCGCTTATCGTCTTTCCGCGGTTTTCTAGATGCTTGTTTAGGATTTTTTTACTCTATCTGATTGCGCCTACGTAGTTAGTCTTAGGACTCGCAACCTAGGTGTATGAATTTAGAGTTTTTATAATAAAAGAAAAAAAATCGGTAGACGTTGTTTGAAAAAACCAAAAAAATTACAAAATCGCAAAACTAAAATCGGGACTGCTAATCCTATCTGATCTAAAAGCCGTAAAACGACTCAATTGATTTGGGAGAGTAACCCCGCACACTTCTCAGAGTGCGCGAGCTAGAGAGCCGACCCATAAGGATAGAGCCCAAACCCCGTATTTCTCGCGAAATACTACTGGGTTCATACACCTGATCACTGTTCCTCAGTGGGTAAGACCGGGTAGCCGGAAACGGTTCGGGTTTACTTAGCAGAGTGGGAGGTTTAGAGGACACTGCGCAAGGCTCCGTCCTCAAGTAACACGGGTAGCCGAAAACGGTCCGTACTTACTCCCATACTGGCTGAGTGCGAGTGGTCTTTTGTAGGACTCGGGCCAGTATTTCGGAGAAACCATCGGGCACCTATTGGTTTGCTCAGCCCGCGATAACCGCAAAACTTGTTTGCTAATTACAACCCTAAAACCGAAAAGATAAAAAGATCGAACTCTTACGGTCTTCATCGGGTTGAGTTGGTGAACACGGGGTTTGCTTTGTGTTTGCTTGCGGGGCGTGAGTTTCCGTGATTTTCGCATTTCTCTCTCTCACTTGAATCGTAAACGTGCTCTCCCGACTATTCCTCTTGACATCGAAGATGACGTCTCGACGGCTTTTCGGCTTAGACTCCGTGAGCTTTCGACCGTCCACCGTCGAGCGTACATCTTCACAGACTCGGAATGACCCTCTTCCGAGCCGGTCCCATCAGATCTCGAGGCGAGTCAGACCCAGACTCCCTCGCCTCCTGGCCAGACTATTGAGGCAGACCCTCACCTCAATACATCATCTAGATCTCCCACATACTTTTCGCTGAGTTCTTACGAGAGTTTTCATTTCACAGACGATCAGATGGCTCGCGGCAAAGGACCAGCATCGGACGAGAGGCCACCAGCCGGGGAACATCAGGAGGGAAGACCGGAACCAAATGCAGATGTTACAACAGGCATTCTCGACACACTTCAGCAGATGAACTTACAGATACGAGAACAATTTAGAGTTCAGAATGAACTGCGGGCTGAAATAACCGCATTGAGAGCAGGGGCTGGGAACCAGTTACCGCCTGCAGTTCCCGCGACTTTACGGGACGAGTATGACCTGGGCGCAAGAACACTCCACCACTGGATTCAGCTACCGCCGAATCAAGGGCCATACGAACTGAGACCGTCCTTCATCTCTTTGCTTCCCAAGTACTATGGGAATGCCGCAGAGGAGCCGTTCACATTTTTACAGCAGTTCGAGATGATTTGCGGAACGACTTGCTATCCAGGAGTGACGCAGGAGGCTGTACGCCTCAAGGCCTTCCCCTTTGCCTTAGCCAACAAGGCTCTTTATTGGCTGAGTCATCTGAGGAGGGAAATCTCAACATGGGATGACCTGAAGTCCACCTTCCTGCGCAAATATTTTCCTCTGGGAAGGACGAACATGATGAGGAGCCAGATCTCCAACTTTACGTAATTGCCGTACGGATCATTCCATGAGGCATGGGATCGATTCAAGGACATGAGGGAGAGATGCTCACATCATGAGATCCCAATGAAGGTGCTCGTGCAAAACTACTTTGGAGGACTCCAGCCGGAGATTCAGGGGCTAGTCAGTGCCACATGTGGCGGCAGTTACTTGAATAAGGATGCCGAGTCAGTCTGGGCCATCTTCGAAGGGATGGCTGAGAACTCGAGAGTCGTAGACTCTACTCGGGCATTTCAGAAAGCCCCGCATCCACCACATCACCGAGAACATCACAAGGTGGCCAACATCTCAGATTCTGAATCCAACACCAACATGGGATTTATTAGCGAGAAATTGACGTTGGTGGATGTGATTCACAAGCAGGTCCAAGACCTACAGCCGTTGCGAGAGTTGGAGAAACTCTCATCTCTACCTCAGCAGCTGAGTGATCTCTCGAAGAAGGTCGCTGATCTTCAGATCCAGTACCAGCAGAGCCAGACTTCTTCGAATGTGCAACCAGCACGGAGGATCGCACCCGCTCCACCCACCTGTCAGATCCACTACGTCCAGAGCGAGTCCGAGATTCTGCAAATAGATTGGCATGAGGATCAGTCTCATGCCAATCTCGACCAGATCACCAGCACCGCAGAGATGGAGGTGGAGCCGCAAGCCACTCTCGAGATCAACGGGATTTGGTATACTCCGATGCAGCAACCGAGTATACCAAATCAGCAGCAGCAGCAGCCGTACGGTCATCCGCAGCATGGACGTCCGCAATTCCAGCACCATCAGACTTTCACGCCACAACAGTCTCACTCGAATGTATACCATCAAAGACCACAGCATTCATATCAGAATCCTGCTCATTATTCACCGCATTATTCTTATCAGCAGCTGCAACAGTCTTCCTCCACACCTCAGCGATACTCCCAGTCTTCCACCTCTCAGTATTACACGCCAAGGTAGGAGAGAGGAGCAAACTAGGGCCATTACACCGAACCAGAGATGTCTTCACAGGCCCATGCGCTCAACCAGATCATGGACATGCTGAGTACGCTCCAGATCGCACACAAGACTGAAATGGAGCAGGTTAACCATCGTCTGGACGAGTTAACCGTGCCGAAGACCACTCTCCCAGCCTAGCCTCAGATGAACCCGAACAACAAGAGGAGGCATCTAGATCAGGTAGACACTACAGGTAAGATCTCGTTTCCTGAATTTTTATCGAACTTCATTCGTCTCAGGAGCGGTAGATCACCACAAGCACCTGCTAGAGAAGAGGAGAGGGCACTAGAGGAGCACGAACAGAACCATGACTCTGAAGTCGAGGAGGAGAAACCACAAGATGATGAGGACCAATTTCCAGATTCAAGAGACGGGAGCGATGTCGACACAACAGATATGGACACTGGCGAATCAGACGATGGCATCACGCCAGATCAGGCAGAGAGCCCCGACAAAAATCTTTCTTCCCCTATTTTAGAGAGTTTTGTAAATAATTCTGAGACTCTCAATGTACAAGATGATTCTACTATCAATAAAAATCCTGATTTTCTGACTTCTGACTTTATTCCTTTTCCCGATGCTTTGTTTGGAAAAGGAAAGAAAAATACCAAAAAGAATGTTGATCATCCAGAGATCGAAAAATTACTCAAAGATCACATCTTTCTTAAGATCCCGCTTCATGATGCCTTAGATCAGTTTCCTATGCTTAAGAATCAATTGAAAAACCGATGCACCACACGTAGGAAAAAGAGATCCAGAACAGAAAAACATGTCTTGACTAATGCTACATCCTGTGCGACACAGAATAAGTTACCGAAGAAGAAGAAAGACTCAGGAGCACATTATGTCAGATGCGAGATCGCAAAAGCCGAGTTCGATCGCACTCTATTAGATAACGGTTCCTCGATCAATCTGATACCCGCTTCCTTACTCGATAAGCTCGAGCTAGGTTCTCTTTACAAATCCCGCACGATCCTTCAGTTTGCTGATAGATCCGTAAAGAGACCTAAGGGTATACTTAGGAACGTTATCGTAACCGTGCAGGGTCTGCAATTCCCAGTGGACTTTACGATCCTGGACATGAATTGCCCTGCACAATTACACCTTACCCCGATTATTCTCGGGAGGCCTTTCTTAGAGACCGCAAAGGCTCTCTTCGATTATGATATATGGAAGGTATCTTTTCGCGCCGAGGGCGAAAAGGTACATATAGAGATGGCGAGAGAATCGAACACCTTCAGTGATGCATCTTCGGATTTTCTGTGTTCTTTAGCCTCCTGTGATTACATGGATGAGGTTCGTCTTCACGACCTCAAAAGATATCAGGTAGAGACCCAAGAATGTTTGACAGAGGACAGGTCCGAGACCTCAGGGGGTGATTCTTCTGACGGAACCTTATATTTTAGTGTGGATGATGAGAAGAAAAGGGATCATTCTGACGAATTTAATACAGATCTTTCAGAATCAGAAACTTTACACAATTCGTCCGTCTCAGATGATTCAAAGTTTCAATTAGTTGACTTATTCTCTTCTAATCATTCTGAGGAGTCGGATGATGTCTTGAACATCTTCTGTAGTCTGACTGTAGAGCACATCGAGAAGGTGGATAATCAGAATGCCGATAAATCCACAACCGATACAGATCCCCGTACACATACAGAGGATGTTTCAAAAGATACATCCAGAGCTAAAAACTTTGCCACCAAACATGAAATATGCTTTCCTTGCGGGTCCACATCAATGGTTTCCGATCATTATCAGCTCAACTTTGACCGATGATCAAGAATCTCATCTGATGGAGATTCTAGAAAGGAACCGCAAGGCTATTGGGTGGACTGTATCCGATCTCCGCGGGATTAATCCTGCTTTGTGTTCACATCATATCTATCTCGATCATGACAACAAATCCTCCAGAGAGTTTCAGCGTAGGCTGAATCTGGTATTACGAGAAGTTGTTCAGAAAGAGATCACGAAATGGTGTGACGCAGGGTTCATTTATCCCATCTCCAACTCCGAATGGGTTAGCCCATTACATGTTGTCCCGAAGAAGTCGGGAATTCAGATGGTGAAGAACGAGAGTGGAGAGGAGATTCCAAAGAGAGTAACCACGTCATGGCGAGTATGTGTTGACTACAGAAAGCTGAACACCGCGACGAAGAAGGATCACTTTCCTTTGCCTTTCATAGACCAGGTCATAGAACGGTTGGCAGGGAAGGGGTTCTTCTGTTTCCTTGACGGTTACTCCGGATACAACCAGGTATCAATTGCTCCTGAAGACCAGGAGAAAACCACCTTCACATGTTCGTTTGGCACGTATGCCTTTAGACGGATGCCCTTTGGATTGTGCAACGCTCCTGCTACTTTCTAGAGGTGCATGCTTGCTATTTTTACGGACATGGTCGGTGATTTTCTAGAGGTTTTTATGGATGATTTTTCGGTCTATGGTGAGTCCTTTGACGATTGTTTAGCGCACCTAGACCAGGTTCTGAAAAAGTGTTGTGAGGTAGATCTCGTTCTGTCCTTGGAAAAGAGCCATTTTAAGGTTACTCACGGGATCGTGTAGGGGCACGTCATCTCCCAGTGAGGCATGGAGGTTGACCCTGCCAAGGTGGATGTCATCAAGAAACTCGAGCCACCATCCAACATCAAACAGTTACAGTCATTTCTGGGGCACGTCGGCTTTTATCGACAGTTTATCCAAGACTTTTCTAATATTGCCCGACCGTTAACTGAGTTACTAGGCAAAGACATCGAGTAATGATAAATGTCTTAATGCCTTCCTCACCCTGAAAGAGAAGATAATCAGTGCTCCTGTCCTACAGCCGCCTGATTGGTCTCTACCCTTCGAGATCATGACAGATGCTTCAGATTTTGTGCTCGGGGTTGTATTAAGACAGAGGAGGAATGGACATCTCGTTGCCATTCACTATGCCAACAGAACCTTAGATGATGCTCAGAGAAATTACACAGTGATAGAAAAAGAGATGTTGGAAGTAGTGTTTGCATTGGATAAGTTTCGATCATATCTGCTTGGCTCTAAAATCACAGTATACACAGATCACTCAGCTATCAGATTTTTAATGGAAAAGAAGCATGCCAAGGCACACCTTCTTAGATGGATTCTATTACTTCAGGAATTCGATTTGGATATCAAAGATAAACCTGGAGTAAAGAATGTGGTAGCTGATCACCTCTCCCGATTACAGTCAAATCATCCTTCAGATGAGTACACGCTAGAGATCGCAGAGAGATTTCCTGACGAGAGCATCTTCGCAATTATTGAACTTCCGTGGTATGCAGATATAGTGAACTTTCTGGTCACACAAAAAAGTCCTCAGGGTTGGCCAAAGATCCGAGTTGAGAAACTAGTTTCTGAGGCACGATACTACCATTGGGAGGATCCGATTCTTTTTCACGAAGGACCAGATTGCGTTTACAGGCGTTGTATTCCTCAGGAGGAATATAATAGTGTCCTCACATTGTGTCATTCTTTAGAGTCAGGAGGACATCATTCAGGGAAGAGGACAACGCAGAAGGTACTTGACGAGTCGGAAAATCGGCCCTTTAAGAGAGTGTTTTTAGCACTCGATAAAGTCATCGCAGCCGGGCTGAGATGGACTCGTCAAAGACCATCTCATTTAGACATACAAATATCAAAATGAGATGGTCGTAATATTCTCTTATTTTACTTGGCAAGAAACCAAGGTCGAACTCAGGGACACGCGCTTTTCTCGTATTGATCGGATTTCTTTTTATTTAACTAAGTGTCAAGTTGCAGATTGATATCGGTCAAATTATGCATGAAGTGAGACAACGCAAAACAATGCAATTAAAAATAATCATGCATTTTTTTATCCATTTTTATAGTGCAAATAAATGCCATGTAATGCAACTAAAATATGCCCTAGGTGAAAGTAATGAGCAAAAATAAATAAGAGTTAATTTCGAGTTCAATTGAAAGGGCAGATTTGATGAACAATGTTAAGCAAGGCATCAGAGTAAATTCAGATAGACACATGACTCTAAAATAATTCATAAGACTCATTGTGTCCAAGACAACAACTAAGCATGCCATTAGAAAGATCATCAGATCAGCTTTAAAACGAAACTAAAATCATCTCAATCGGATAAACATAGCTCAAGATATGCATAGAAGAAGCCAGGGGCATAAATGAAATAAAAACATAAAAAATATCTACAAACCAGTCCCTGGGAAGGACTCAAATGGAATAAAAATAAGTGTGGAGGACTTCCCTGTAAATAAACCATACGTGCGAGGGCATATTTGCAATTATTGAAACCCGCAAGGGTATGAGTGCAAATAACCCCAGGCGCGCAGGTGCTGCACGTGCTCAGGATCTGTTTGCAATTTTGATGAACGTTGTGGGCGACTCTGCAAATAACCCAGAAAGCACGTGCCCTGCACATGCTATCCAGGCTCGGAGTGCGGCTCGGGCTTGGCAGAGGCTCGCTGCTGCTTCGGGTTGGCTCGGGATAACCGAGCCTCCAGGCTTGGTGGCGATCAGGCTCGGCGTGGTCTCTGGTTGTGCCACGTGTATCAGGACCTGGATGCAATTTGTGGAAGGTGCGAGGGCGCCGATGCAAAAAGCCCACAGCCACGTGTGTGAAGCACGTGATCTCAGGCTCGGATGGGGGGCGAGGGTCGGCGCTGCTTCGGGTTGCCGTAGCAGGTGGCTCGGGCCACGTAGTGGATCGAGATTGACTCGGGCGAGGCTCGGTTCCACCGAGCCTCCGTGCTCCGGAGTAGTCGACGTGGCCGCTCCAGGACCGTTGGATCTCCGCCGGGGGGCGAGATCCAACGGTATCTGCTCCATCTTCTCCTCCGTAGGGTGGCGGCGCGATTGGAGCTCCGGCGTGAGGCCTGGAGCTCCGCCGCACCTCGCTGCGCTCGGTGAAGCTCGGGGAAGATCGCTGATGCTCTGGCGATGAAGGTCTGAGGTCGGAGAAGACGCGGGGGCACCTGGAATGCTCGATCGACATTTGGTCGCCGGAGGCGGAGCTCTAGAACTCAGCTCCGCCCGAAGTCCGGCCAATGACGTTGATAGACCTGCAAGAAGTGGTTAGCGGTGTGTGCGTGCGAGCTGAAGTGGACGGAGGGCTCTGGTGGAGCGCAGAAGGCGAAGCCCTTAGTGGGTCCTCCTCCGCCTCCGGCGGAGGAGGAAGCTTGGGGTGAAGGAGGTCGCGACGGAGGAAGGGTGGTGATCGGAAGAGTCGGCGAGTGATGAATCTGTGATTCATCACATCAAAAGTCAAAAATAGAGCCTTGTTCCCGAGAAAATAGAGACATATTTCCTTTTATCTTGCATAAATAACACTCATGCATGCATCCATAATTCATGCATTTTAGCAGCTCATCTGCATTTAAATAAGAAGCCAAAAATCCCCTGTAAAATACCACTCCACCATAATAACTTCTTCTCTATAATACATATGTATTCCTTAATAATATAGGGAAGAATGCCAAAAATCACCCTTGTAAAATAGCCAAAATATCCTGAAAACCCTTGTACATTAAAACACACATAAAGCCCTCATACAATCTCCTAATTAGGTCTACTCACTTTTAGATTACTACATATTAAAAGACCTTCAAAATGAGACTAATTTCATTGAAATTGGAGCTTGTATGAGAAACTTGGGTTTTTGGGTCATTTTGTATACTACACATGTATATTTATGTATCCTTGTATTTATGTATCATAGTTGACCTTATCTCCGTCTTTGGTCAACATGAAACTTGTAGATCTCATCAAGATCTACAACTTTCATGTTTTGAGTTTTTCCAAATTCGGCCTCCTCTTCTCTCTACACGTGTTTCTTCCTCCAGCCATTCACAGCAGGCCACGTGGCGCCCTCTGGTTGCGCCACGCGGCCCGCTGCCCCTCGCCTCATCCGCCCGCGCCTTCCACCGTTGGATCTCCCTTCAGATCCAACGGCCCAGGGCTTTCCACGTACCTGTCCATCTCCCAGCCATCAGATCCGCCCCACACTTCATCTCCACCGTCCCTTAGCGCCGCGCTCTCAGCCTTCCACGTGGACGCATCTGCGCCGCCTGATCAGGTCCCCGATCCTCTCATCGCAGCCGCCCTCTTCCAGCGAGTCTCGACCCTCAGATCAATTCCACCCTCTCATCTGAACCATCCGCTCGCGCTTCGCCACAACGCGCCACGTGGCTCCCTCATAACCCCTCATCTTGGCACCCCAGATCTAATCATACCCGTTCACCACGCTCTGATCTCCACCGTTGGATCACAAGATCCAACGGTGGAGACCTCGTCTCCTACCTCCAGGCGCCCCTCTCCCCCACGTCCCTTGCCTTGCGGGAGGGGCGCCCCCTTTCCTTTTCTGGGCACACGTCAGCCATCTCCTCCGGCCGCTGACCTCCCCACGACGTCCCCCACTCGTCCCTCTCCCTCGCCAGCTCCCTCGAGCACCACCATCTCCACCATACTCGCCCCACGAAGACCACCAACCTCGCCACTCACCCAGCCAGACCACCTCCTTCTCCTTATAAATATCCAGCCACCGGCACCGTTCACCCCGATCCGCCACTCTAGAGAGGTTCCTCGAGCTCCAAGCTACCTATTGGTGACAGCAATTGGTGGAGTTGTCGAGCGAAGACAGAGATCCAACTCCGGCGAGATCCACGGCCGCCACCGCCGTGCTGCAGCCTCCCTCGAGCAGCTGCCCGAGCTCGGGACCCTACCGATCCCTTGAGCGACGACCTGGAGCTCAAAGTTGAGCCCCATTCCCCAGGTAACCCCCTCCATTCGTACTCCGATCTTCTTCTTCTTTTTCTTGCTTTTTCTCCATTTTTATTCGCCGTCACAAGCCATCTTCGCGCGTCTAAATCACCTCGACGAGCTTCGCGTCGAAGCTCCGATCCTCGCGGTATCTTCCGCACACTCCGACGACACGTTTCACCTTCCTCCGACCAACAGCTCCGCCGTTTGGCCGGAGCTTACTCGCCAGACCATCACACTCCGTTTCAGGCCTCGCCGATCACTCCACTCCCCTCCACGGACACCTGCACGCCTCGGCTATACATCTAACCCCTTGCAGATCCTAAATTCTTCATTGGGCGGAGCCTCGCCGGAGCTCCCTTCGAGCTTCATCGACGCAGAGCTCCAGCACATCTCCAAGGATCTTGAGGCCACCTGAGGCTTCGCCGTGCACTCCCGCTTCTTCCGAGCTACGTGGGAGCTGACGAAGCTCTTCATCGACGCCTGGCGACCGAGGCGGAGCAAGCCCAGCCCCACCGGAGCTCCGCCTTCTCCTCCGTAGGTGGCGGAGGACCGTTCGAGATGACGCAGCAGCAACCGTTCGATCATCCGATCGAACGGTCCTCGCCCTGCCACGAGTCCACTCACCGCCCCCGTCCGCGACCGTTGATCACGCCTCGGATCAGACGGCTCTCCAGCCGCCACGCGACTTCATCGACATCCCTTGGATCCATCTTGATCCAAGGGCCTTCAGGCTGCCACGTAGACGAGTCCGAGCCTCGGCCTCCAAGCCTAGGCTCGGGTGACCCGAAGCTGCACCGAGGCTAGTCCGAACCTCCAGAGGACCCGACCCTCGCTCCGAGCCTCCGACGCCCTCCGAACCTAGGTCGCCCACGTGAGGAGCACGTGCGGCCTGGGTTATTTGCACAGACGCCCCTGAAGCTTATGGAAATTACAAAAAGGTCCCTGTGAAGCAGACCCCACGTGAGGAGCACGTGTTCCGCGGAGAAATTGCATACAAGTCCTGCATGTTATCGGTAATTGCATTTTAGTCCCTGTCAGCATATTTATTTATTGAAGTTTCAATTTCTAGTATTGCATTTACACCCTTGTGTTTGCACGTGTCCCTAGAGTGTATTTTTCATCATTTTGAGATTCTAAAAATTGCATGTTGTTGGAAATTTTGTCCTCCATCTGTTAGTACACGTGTCTGATTTTTGTGGGCTTATTTGAATTATTAATGAATTAATTGGTTCATTGTTGACATATTCTGCCCAGTGATGCCTTTTGATTTTTAATTAATTATCTGTGCCTTCAAAAATTATGAAAAAATCATAGTAGCCTAAGGACATCATTTCTAACACACCATAAAAATTTCATAGCATTTGCACGCATATCGAGGCCTAAATAAATAGTTTAGTGATTTTCTTGAATTAATTTTAATTAATTCATTTCACAGTAAATTTAAGTCCTGTTAATTTTCCTAGGTCCCTTATCATTAGACCCACCTAGGATAATTTTAGTTCTTGAAAAAATTGTGATTTGATATTTATTAAAAATTAAATACTGAAAATCACTCTGTCTGTTCATTTAATTCACAGAAAATTTATTTTGAGTCGAAAAATTCCAAAAAAATTATTGTAGGTCATTTTCATCATAAATAATCATCTGGCCAATTTTTATTATTTTTGGACTTCATTTGATACATCAATCAAATTAAACGCTAAATTGGCTCACCTTGTCCGCATATGTCTGCATAAAAATTAAAAAGACCAAAAAAATTGATTCTCGAACATCAACACTTGAAAAATTGTTGTAATTTACCTAAGGAGACAGTTGCCTCCCTGAGATCGACCTTGGACTCCACCAAGTAAAAAAATATCATCACTTAACATTAATCACTAAGTGGTTTTTGATTAACCTCTCGTATCCGACTGCAACGAACACTTAACATTAGTTTGGACATTAATTTGACCGAATTAACTCAGGGTGCGGGAGCGTTATCAAAATGGCGCCGTTGCCGGGGAGGCACGGCTTAGGTTAATTGTAGCATATTTTTGAGTGTTTGATTTCCAATCCCCGGGTAGTCTGACCCCCTGTTTTTCTTGTAAATTATTTCTCTTATTTTCTTTTTGCATTATTTGTGTGTCACTCTCTGACCTCCATTTCATTTTTTGTGCGAGGACCGCGAGGAGTCGGCGACGCTTCAAGGACTTAGCATTTAAATTGTGTTGAGAGAAAGAGAGGCATTGTACTTTTTATTTTTCTTTTGCATTATTTCCAGCGGTTCCTGTTTGGGATCTCGCGCGTGTAAAAATAGTGAAAACTGTGTCCCGTGTGCTGTGTGGGTGAATGGTAATTTAGCTTGCACTAGCGGCTCCTCGAGCCACTCTAGGATTTGTTTGTGCTCGTAATCAATAGGACCACACATCACACATATAAGACGCACCTAGACCGCAGGATTTAGTCAAATTAAACTGTTCTTCACGCTAATAGAACTGCCTGTCTAGGAGCGGTTTTTCATCGCTTGCATTTGCATGTAGAATAAAGTTTTCAATTCTGTATTGCATCCTGCATCAAAAAGCGAAGGGATCACTGTAAGTATTCTCTACTCAGCATACGCATCATCGATTTCTACTTGCATCGGCTTTTCTCGATTTCCCCCTCTGATTTTCTCACTTAAATTAAAAAGGAAATTGGGACTGTCCGATAGGCGTGCTTTGTGGTGGATTAATTAAAGTGATAACTTAACTTAAAATCGGGACTGCTAACAGTATTGACCAAAAAAAAAAGTATAAAATCTGAAAATTGTTTGCGAGAGATTAATCCCCGACCTTGTATTCAGGCTGAGTGAGGGTACCTGAGTGTGTGTGAACACCCTAAGGTAGAGCCCAAATCCCCGTCTTCCATATCACGTTCTGACTGATCCTAGCAAATATCACGAGCCGGATATTTTCAGATTCTTTGACTAGTACCAAGTAGCCTCCGCCTGTCTCAGGTAGATAGGGGCGAAATTGCGGTACTTTGCGACAAGCTGCCAGTAACCCCCAGGGGTGAAGTTCCGGCCTTGTCAGCCTCCGCCTGCTTGCAGGTAGATAGGGGTGTGGTCATTGAATCCATCGATTTGGGATAGGAGCGAAGAAAGGAAGGAGCGGCGGTATCTTAGGCGACAGGTTAAACAGGGAAGACGCATCCGGCTCTGAGCCGACTTCCCTTTAGGCCGCGTAATCCTTGCTATCTCGCTTGAAAACCACACTTAAAATTTACAAGATTAATTGGACTCGGTTTCGGGTCCTTTACCGTGTTGAGTGTGAACTCGGGGTTTTGCTCTTGCATTTGTCTTTGTGTCTGTCGGGTGTGTTATCCTGTGTAATTGCACATTTCTACCTCAATCTTCTTGCATTCATCATTTCCTCCTCAAGATGTCGGGATATTGGTCCCCATACCCCATGACCTCTGGTCACTCCCCCTCGACCATATACCGTTCATCTTCGCTTTCTCCTCCGCCATCCACGGAAGACCCTTACCCGTGGTCGGCTCCCCCTCAACCCGATCATGAAGTCAGAACTCCGACTGACTTCTCGACTTCTTCGCATTTCTCACCTACTCCATATTCTGACATTCCGGATCCACTACCATCTTGGGCTGACTGTACTTATTCCCGAGAGCTTGCAGGAATTAAAGAATCAAATGAAGAGCAAGCCACTGCTGAGATGGATGATTGGCAAAATTATATGCCCCCACATTATTCATTCTCACCTCAAGTAGGGACCATACAACAATTTACATATACACCTCCCGACTTGACCTTAGGGCATCATTTGATTGATCAAACAACCCGAATTGAGGGGCCTGTACATCATGATTTTTCAGACTTGATTGACTTTAGTGATCAAGCCTCCATTAATCAGCCTTCATTCGAAGAGCCTATACAATTACAAGATTGGACTTATGAGCTAGACTTATCAGTCCCTGTTTCATCATATGAGGCTCCGACTAATATTTGCCATCTAGATGATCCATACTCGACCCAACACTACATGCCAGAGTCTAGGTATGTTGAGTATGAGACCTCAACATCTCAGCAGTCTCCTCCAATTGAGCAGAACTCTCCCATGAATTGTCATGGGAATTTTGTGGAGGATGACATTTTCAGACTTATTGAGAAAAGTGAATCATTCGGTAATGAGTTGAGAAATGTCATGGAAATATTGAACTCAATTTCTACCAGCTTGAGAATGAAAGTGGAAAAGAATATGAGTAATTTTTAGGTTGAAAGCCAAGCAAACATTAGGGAACCCACACCGTCTGTACAGCTGGAGTCCATTCTATCTCCCTCTTCTACTAACCACTTGCCCTCCAATCCAGAGTCTGATCATTCATCCATCAAAAATACCAAAAAAATTGAAAAACCAAAAAACCACATAAAAATTGAAAATGAAAATGACCTAAAAAAATTGGATCCTGCCCTAAGGGAAGCACTCGATGAAGAACTGATTTTCAAACTTCCCTTAATAAAGGCCATAGATCACTTTCCCGACCTCAAACGATTTGTGAGAAGTAAATTGATGTCCAAGAGGTCGGGTAATAAGAGAACAAGGACTGAAAGACATATAGTGTCTATGGCCACCTCCTTGGTGATGGGGAGAAAGACCAAGAGCCGCAGAGTCAAGCGGTTACCCCGAGTTGAATGTGAAATCAAAGACACCATCTTTACCCATGCAAGAATCGATGATGACTCACCGATAAATATCCTCCCGACATCTGTGTTTGACAAGCTCAAACTCAGGCCACTTAGAAAGTCGAGAGAGATCGTTCAGCTGGCTGACCGATCCATCAAACGGTCGAGAGGAAATATTTCAGTCATCGTTACTTTCCAAGGTGCTCTACTCCAGGTGGACTTCACGATCATTGACATCGAGCACCGAGGAGAGTTTTCCCAGTCTCCGATTATTCTCGGGAAGCCGTTCTTAGCCTTGGCCAAGGCGACTATATATTGCGAGACTCGGGAAATCGATTTTACAGCATTGGGAGCGCTTCGACCTCATCCATTCTTTGATAAACTTTACTCTAAGGTAATCCGCACATCCGCTGACAGTCATGACCATCGAGAGGTAGATGAGTCCCACCTCTCTGCTACACCTGAGAAACCGACTGTCCGGACGACCGTTGGATTAGAGACTCCCCGCACCTCCACTTCATCAACTGCTTGCACCACCACTGTGACAGCTTCTAAAGAGGACTCACGATCAAAAGCTATCATTGAGTCGGACACAACATTTGTGGATTGCCTTGATCATTTTAGTGATCCGACACAAGAGCCTAATAATGCCAAGCCAACTGAGACCACTAGAACCTTCCCGAGGCATGTGCTGACCCTTCAGGAATATTACAATCTTTATGGTGACTTGTCTGATGAGGAACCCATAGTCAGCACCACACCACGACCCGGGCCTTCTAAGGAAACAACCCAGACAAAATTGACTCCACTTAAAAACACGGTTGCTCCCTCTTCTAGTCGGTTATCTAGTGAGAGGAAGTCAAGAATTGATTCCTCGAGATGTTCCTCCGAACCTCTCCAGGCGCGTCGCTCTCATCTCCCTCTCAATGATTCAGGTTCTAGAAAACCGACTAAGAAAGTCTCCTTCACCACTCCGGAGAAGGAAGCTTCAGAGGAATCCTCATCTGGACCGGATAAGGTGATTTATATGAGTGAGCTCAGTTCGGCTGTTCTTAAGCCTTATTTAAGAAGCAGCCATGTGTCGACCCGCGTTGGACGATCCCTACACCTCACTATTATTCATCTGAGGACGATTCTGACAGCGACACATATGTATATTATCCACCTCCTCGCGTCCGCAAGAAGGTTCGTCACAAACCTTCTTAATCCTTGTATATTCTAACTCTTTCTTGTACATACATTCTCTCCCTCCCTCCCCAGTGATTCGAATCACTCGCCTCGGTTCCATATAATCTCATGACTATACTTAGGATAACCAGATCCTAAGTATAGGGGGAGAGTGACCCACATCTATTCATTGTACATCCTCCAGATCACGTCGGTTCTCATGCTCACTCCTGTCCTATACTTAGGCTGAGCAGAGCCTAAGTATAGGAGGGACCGATGCCTGCTGTGTATATACTCCTCCATTTCTCCTCTTAACCTCGCCCGCCCCATTTTGATCTTCTTCTACACTTAGGCTGCCAGAGCCTAAGTATAGGGGGTGGAGCGACTTCTATACATTTTTGTTATTTTAGCTCTCCTACGCTTAGCCCGAGCTATGTCTTTTTAGTCGCTTTCGTGCTCTGAGGACATAGCACACGCTAAGTATAGGGGGGCGTGTATATATTACATATATACTTTACCCATAGCTCGTACTTTCGCGTATTTTCGCGTATTTTTGTATATATTTTGCAATAATTACGGGTGGGTAAAAGTGGAAAAAAATTTTAAATATAGGCTTCTTATTTACTCTTGCATATCATCTCTGCATAATAATATAAAGAGTCTTGCATTTTCATAGCATGACATTTCATCTCATCTGCATACTTTGCATATGCAAAGTGAAAAGTTAGTGGGTTCTGAACCAAGTTATGAGTAGATATTGAGGATGGACTTGATTTGACCTTAATCCACCTAATTTCAGAGGAACCTTATAAGAACTGGAGTTAAGATTTCACAGGTCAAGAGACTTAATTCTTTGAGTCCGCATGTCTATGTTCACATGTCATCTTAATCAGTCTAAGTAGAAAATCTCGTGCATACGCAGGATTCTTATAGATAATGACCTAACTTGGACAAGCACTATGCACGTAGCTCTTCACTGATGAGGTGGTGAGGAGGTAGAATCCTTTAACTTGGAGTAGCACACGGGTGGAAACATCCGTCCTCCTCTAGGGAGGGAAGTGCGTCTCAACCTAGTCTAGTGGTGTTGACATCTAAGGACAGGGTGCTGTGGGTTGCAATAATGCTTCAAAAGAGGGATAGTCTACTGACTCAAGAGGAAAAACTCCTGATGTACATGCTGCTGTTGACAAAAAAAAATTGCAAAAACTCCAAAAAAATCAGACAGGTTCAAGAAAAAAATAAAATACCTGTCGGAGCCTGTATACTATTAAAGAAATGCAGCTGGATGACTTGGCTACACTGGTCAGGCATCCCGGGATAGGTAGCTACACTGGCTACCGTCCATTCTCTTCTCTACCCCCTCCTCTTGAGTTGGTCGCACTTGAACTTAGAAGGGAATACCCCGCTCCTCGAGGAAAGAGTTACTACACCGGGTTATTGAGTTACATTGTTAGAGGAGGCTGGTTCCGAGCCATTTCTGATGTGGAGAGTTACAAATCACTTACACAGTACAAGTAAGAATCATAGTCATCAGAAATTTGCGTTTGAGGAGTTGTTCTGACCTGACTATTGAGGCGTCTTGAATAGAAGACTTGTGGAACTTGAAGTCTGTTAGGTCTTAAGTCCAGGTCCAAATAAGGTTCCGCCATACAATTAATCCAAAGTTCGAGTCAGGCTCCATTTTTCAACTTTTGTTCATGACCTTGGTATGAAACCCAAAATCATTTCACTCTTGCATTTCATTTTAGTTGCTCGGGGACGAGCAAGGTTTAAGTATAGGGGGTTGATGAATCTGTGATTCATCACATCAAAATTCAAAAATAGAGCCTTGTTCCCGAGAAAATAGAGACATATTTCCTTTTATCTTGCATAAATAACACTCATGCATGCATCCATAATTCATGCATTTTAGCAGCTCATCTGCATTTAAATAAGAAGCCAAAAATCCCCTGTAAAATACCACTCCACCATAATAACTTCTTCTCTATAATACATATGTATTCCTTAATAATATAGGGAAGAATGCCAAAAATCACCCTTGTAAAATAGCCAAAATATCCTGAAAACCCTTGTACATTAAAACACACATAAAGCCCTCATACAATCTCCTAATTAGGTCTACTCACTTTTAGATTACTACATATTAAAAGACCTTCAAAATGAGACTAATTTCATTGAAATTGGAGCTTGTGTGAGAAACTTGGGTTTTTGGGTCATTTTGTATACTACACATGTATATTTATGTATCCTTGTATTTATGTATCATAGTTGACCTTATCTCCGTCTTTGGTCAACATGAAACTTGTAGATCTCATCAAGATCTACAACTTTCATGTTTTGAGTTTTTCCAAATTCGACTTCCTCTTCTCTCTACACGTGTTTCTTCCTCCAGCCATTCACAGCAGGCCACGTGGCGCCCTCTGGTTGCGCCACGCGGCCCGCTGCCCCTCGCCTCATCCGCCCGCGCCTTCCACCGTTGGATCTCCCTTCAGATCCAACGGCCCAGGGCTTTCCACGTACCTGTCCATCTCCCAGCCATCAGATCCGCCCCACACTTCATCTCCACCGTCCCTTAGCGCCGCGCTCTCAGCCTTCCACGTGGACGCATCTGCGCCGCCTGATCAGGTCCCCGATCCTCTCATCGCAGCCGCCCTCTTCCAGCGAGTCTCGACCCTCAGATCAACTCCACCCTCTCATCTGAACCATCCGCTCGCGCTTCGCCACAACGCGCCACGTGGCTCCCTCATAACCCCTCATCTTGGCACCCCAGATCTAATCATACCCGTTCACCACGCTCTGATCTCCACCGTTGGATCAAAGATCCAACGGTGGAGACCTCGTCTCCTACCTCCAGGCGCCCCTCTCCCCCACGTCCCTTGCCTTGCGGGAGGGGCGCCCCCTTTCCTTTTCTGGGCACGCGTCAGCCATCTCCTCCGGCCGCTGACCTCCCCACGACGTCCCCCACTCGTCCCTCTCCCTCGCCAGCTCCCTCGAGCACCACCATCTCCACCATACTCGCCCCACGAAGACCACCAACCTCGCCACTCACCCAGCCAGACCACCTCCTTCTCCTTATAAATATCCAGCCACCGACACCGTTCACCCCGATCCGCCACTCTAGAGAGGTTCCTCGAGCTCCAAGCTACCTATTGGTGACAACAATTGGTGGAGTTGTCGAGCGAAGACAGAGATCCAACTCTGGCGAGATCCACGGCCGCCACCGCCGTGCTGCAGCCTCCCTCGAGCAGCTGCCCGAGCTCGGGACCCTACCGATCCCTTGAGCGACGACCTGGAGCTCAAAGTTGAGCCCCATTCCCCAGGTAACCCCCTCCATTCGTACTCCGATCTTCTTCTTCTTTTTCTTGCTTTTTCTCCGTTTTTATTCGCCGTCACCAGCCATCTTCGCGCGTCTAAATCACCTCGACGAGCTTCGCGTCGAAGCTCCGATCCTCGCGGTATCTTCCGCACACTCCGACGACACGTTTCACCTTCCTCCGACCAACAGCTCCGCCGTTTGGCCGGAGCTTACTCGCCAGACCATCACACTCCGTTTCAGGCCTCGCCGATCACTCCACTCCCCTCCACGGACACCTGCACGCCTCGGCTATACATCTAACCCCTTGCAGATCCTAAATTCTTCATTGGGCGGAGCCTCGCCGGAGCTCCCTTCGAGCTTCATCGACGCAGAGCTCCAGCACATCTCCAAGGATCTTGAGGCCACCTGAGGCTTCGCCGTGCACTCCCGCTTCTTCCGAGCTACGTGGGAGCTGACGAAGCTCTTCATCGACGCCTGGCGACCGAGGCGGAGCAAGCCCAGCCCCACCGGAGCTCCGCCTTCTCCTCCGCAGGTGGCGGAGGACCGTTCGAGATGACGCAGCAGCAACCGTTCGATCATCCGATCGAACGGTCCTCGCCCTGCCACGAGTCCACTCACCGCCCCCGTCCGCGACCGTTGATCACGCCTCGGATCAGACGGCTCTCCAGCCGCCACGCGACTTCATCGACATCCCTTGGATCCATCTTGATCCAAGGGCCTTCAGGCTGCCACGTAGACGAGTCCGAGCCTCGGCCTCCAAGCCTAGGCTCGGGTGACCCGAAGCTGCACCGAGGCTAGTCCGAACCTCCAGAGGACCCGACCCTCGCTCCGAGCCTCCGACGTCCTCCGAACCTAGGTCGCCCACGTGAGGAGCACGTGCGGCCTGGGTTATTTGCACAGACGCCCCTGAAGCTTATGGAAATTACAAAAAGGTCCCTGTGAAGCAGACCCCACGTGAGGAGCACGTGTTCCGCGGAGAAATTGCATACAAGTCCTGCATGTTATCGGTAATTGCATTTTAGTCCCTGTCAGCATATTTATTTATTGAAGTTTCAATTTCTAGTATTGCATTTACACCCTTGTGTTTGCACGTGTCCCTAGAGTGTATTTTTCATCATTTTGAGATTCTAAAAATTGCATGTTGTTGGAAATTTTGTCCTCCATCTGTTAGTACACGTGTCTGATTTTTGTGGGCTTATTTGAATTATTAATGAATTAATTGGTTCATTGTTGACATATTCTGCCCAGTGATGCCTTTTGATTTTTAATTAATTATCTGTGCCTTCAAAAATTATGAAAAAATCATAGTAGCCTAAGGACATCATTTCTAACACACCATAAAAATTTCATAGCATTTGCACGCATATCGAGGCCTAAATAAATAGTTTAGTGATTTTCTTGAATTAATTTTAATTAATTCATTTCACAGTAAATTTAAGTCCTGTTAATTTTCCTAGGTCCCTTATCATTAGACCCACCTAGGATAATTTTAGTTCTTGAAAAAATTGTGATTTGATATTTATTAAAAATTAAATACTGAAAATCACTCTGTCTGTTCATTTAATTCACAGAAAATTTATTTTGAGTCGAAAAATTCCAAAAAAATTATTGTAGGTCATTTTCATCATAAATAATCATCTGGCCAATTTTTATTATTTTTGGACTTCATTTGATACATCAATCAAATTAAACGCTAAATTGGCTCACCTTGTCCGCATATGTCTGCATAAAAATTAAAAAGACCAAAAAAATTGATTCTCGAACATCAACACTTGAAAAATTGCTGTAATTTACCTAAGGAGACAGTTGCCTCCCTGAGATCGACCTTGGACTCAACCAAGTAAAAAAATATCATCACTTAACATTAATCACTAAGTGGTTTTTGATTAACCTCTCGTATCCGACTGCAACGAACACTTAACATTAGTTTGGACATTAATTTGACCGAATTAACTCAGGGTGCGGGAGCGTTATCAGCGAGGAATATGGATGGATGGAGAAGCTAAATGGGTGATCAGTGGAGCGGAGTAGATCGTATAGAGGCGTAGAAAATTAGGCAAAAATCAAGATAAAAACAAGAGGAGATCAGAGGGCTTACCTGACCGGAGATGGAGGTTGTGGCCTGGGCTGGGCGTCGGAGAAGAGGCCCGGGTCGTCGCACGTCGAGGTCGGCTACTCCTCGGAGCTCGAGCGGGGCTGGCGCCTCCGCAGCACCGCCGTGATCGGCGGTGGGTCTCATCGGGGAAGAAGGCCATTGTCGCTCAATCCGAGCTCTTCCCCCTGTCACAGGGAGGAGCTGGAGGGCTAGGCCTCTCCCCCTTGGTCGATGGACGAGGGTGTAGTGGGGCGGAGGCGTGGTATTTAAAGGTGGTGATGGCGGAGTTGATGAGTGGAGTCGCGGGTTTCAAGGGCGCACATGGGGCGACTGGAAATGGATCGAGTTTAGTGGAGATATGCGCGAGAAACATGGAGGAATGGGGAGCGTAGTGGGACGGTTAGGGAGAGGAGAGGTGGTGAGTCGAGGCGGCTAAAAATAGAAGGGCGGAGGTAGTCTGCGAGGCGTGGGGGCTCGGGCGAAGCTTGCGGGAGGAGGAAGACGAGGCCCTGGCCGCTGGATCTTGTGATCCAACGGTCGGGAGCGTGGCGCTAAGAAGCGGCTTGGATTAGATCGCGGCTCGTGGGATCGGAGCGATCGAAGGGCTGCAGAGCAGCCACGTGTCGTGCCAAGGGAGCGACGCGAATGGATGGCTATGATCAGGAGGTGAAGAAGATCTGAGGGTCGAGAGTATGGGAGGAACGATCGGCTGAGATGGAAGATCTGAATTGCGATCAGAGGGCATCGGTCGCGCCACGTGGCACGCTCTGGTGAGAGCGCTTACGTGCGGTGTAGATTAAGTGCGGGTCTGATCGAAGGGTTGAGGGGGAGCAGCTGGCGTGGAGAGATGGGGGCCGTTGGATCTCAGGAGGAGATCTGACGGCCCAGATCGCGGGCGGTTTGGACAAGGTAAGCGGGCCACGTGGCTCACCCAGATTGGGCCACGTGGCCCAATCAGATTATTGCAGACTTGAAGATGAAATATGAAGGTCAAGATGGCCGAATTTGAGAAAACTCAAAACATGAAAGTTGTAGATCTTGATGAGATCTACAATTTTCATGTTGGCCAAAACTGTAGATGAAGTCAAACAAAGGTCCGAAATGTTTTTGAGGGTATTTTTAAGTCTAAAAATACCAAGAATTTTTGGTTTGTCATTTTATTGTGGTTTTTAATTTATTTAGGCCTCTGTTAATTATAGGACATTAACAGGGTTTTATTGACAAAACTTTAAGCAAGGGGGTTAATTATGGAAAATAAAGATGATGAAATTGGGTTTCATCACCCCCCTATACTTAAGCGATGCTCGTCCTCGAGCACTATGCTCGTCCTCGAGCACCAAAGAATGAATATGTTGGATTAACCCCCTTGTGCATGTGAATACAGGATCCAATCCGATCATGTCGACTTGACTTTAGAGATCCAAAATTCTAAAGTTCAACCCAGCCTTAATCAAGAGGCTTCCAATTCCTCTACTTCTCTAGACTCTCTCTGATGTACATATAAACTAAAAGATATGAAGTTTAGTGTTGACTGCAATTCTGAGAGTAGAGTCAATTCGTCACCCAAAATCTTGGTCCGAGAAAATCTCCTAAGGACCCAATCTTCAGCACTAGAGAATAAATCAAATCTTGCATTCAGTCCACCGTCTCTTTAGTTGTCAGACTTAGAAAATGTAGATGGCAGGCCAGAAATGGAGGGCATGGGATTGTGTCAATTCTTCTCTCCCTTTCATTGGAACAAGGATTCTCTCTAGTGCCTTTTTACGCAACACATTTTTTGTGTTGATCAGTGCGTCCGTCAAGAGAAGTTGGAGCCGTCTGCACTTGTTTTCCTAGGAGTACACCGGGGTGTGTCTCTTTTGAGTACCTATCGTACCTTCGACACCCAGACTTGTAGCATTTACGATGTAGAGCCCTTTTTTGGTGCAAGCCCGACTCCTGGTCCTAATAGCGGTGGTCCAAGTGGACACTTTGAAATGGTTGGGAGAGCTCGCCTTTGGTGGAAGCTCTTTGATATTTGACTTTGTGGAATGAGAGCTTTTCTTTGAATTTCATTGACTTGTATAATTGGTGGCTAGCTCCACTGCTTTTACCAAGAGTTGAAGCACACTGATCAACAATTTTTTTATTTATTCACACCCTGGCACTTAGGTCAATATCAAGAGATTTAGTATAAGAACCAAGTTCTTATACTGGCTAATATTGCTGACACTCAGGTTTCATGAAGCCTCCAAAGATTTTATCCCATCCTCGAGCATGATTAGATCAAGTCCAAACTTGACTTCCTCATCCCAACCCCTCAGGTGAAAAAATCAACTCATCTCATCAAAAATCGCAGTCGTGCATGTGATGTGCTGATCGTATTCTTTATGTCTGAGACTAAGCATGGAATATAGCATGCAAATCTAGAGACCTAGGGGAATGTGGATGATTTTAAGACCCTGATGACTAAGGCTGGTTAATCCTAAAATCTCAAAGACCTCAAAAAGCTATGTTTTCTTGACCATTTCAGATCCTGGGTGAAAGTGTAGGTGTAGAGGATTAATCCAACTTCTTCATTCAAAAACAAGACACTTTTTATTTCAACAACTTTTTTTTTGAATTTTAAGAGGTATTAGAACTCGCTAAACTCAATTGAGCATCTGCGATTCAGCCAGTATGGATGTAAGTACAGGCCGAAGCCCGTTGCTTGAGGACGGGGCCTTACGCGATGTCCTCTAAACCATCCAATCTGCTAAGGGCGAACCCTCACTGAACGCGGCTGACTTAATTGGGTTTAGTAGTCACCAATGACTCTTAAAGGATTTTTAGGTTTTTTTTTCTGATTTTTATGGGTTTTAATTAGAGAGTTAAAACACAAGTTAGACTCAACTTTCCTTGAAAAGATAAGGCGATTTTTCAAAACCATGTCGCACAAAATAAACAGTTTTCAAAACATTTTCAAAAATCATTTTCGAAAATATTTTTATAAAAATAGCATAACATAATATCGAAAAGGCGCGAAATCATTTGAGTTCTCTTAGTCCAAAGAGTTTTACAATAGCCAAAAAGTTTTTAATTTTTGCAATTTTTCAGATTATAGCTAAAGTAAATAGCTAAAGTAAATATACGGTATATACGGTATACCCCCCTATACTTAAACTTTGCTATGTCCTCATAGCACTAGATGTTACAAGTACATAGGTCCATTTAAGTATATAGGAATATACAGGAGCTAAGAGGGGCTCCCCTTGTACTTAGGTTAGAAATAACCTAAGTATAAAGGCAAGAAAAGAGGAGTAGAGAAATCACAGGGACTCGGGTCTCCCCTATACTTAGGCTGAGATTAGCCTAAGTATAAAGATGGAAATTGATGTTGGGAGAGACCCAAGGTGAACGAAGAAGAGGGATGGATATACAAGGGAGCGGATGAATCTTCGGAGATAAAATGGAGTGACTAAGGTTTTAGGGTTGTGTAGCAAACATGGCTCAATTCAAGCAAGCAAAAACCCTTAGTTTCACCAACTCACACATGAAACCAACCGAAGTTGGTTGATTATCTTGTCGGTTTAATTGGTGATAAAACATTAGATAATTACGCGGAGAAAAACGTGAAATAAAAACCAACGCGTAATCGAGGGTGTTGCTCTCCCAAAACCGAATTTTACTCCATTTTTGGTTGACTTGCAATTAACAGTCCCAATTTTATTTGGAATTATCACTGAATTAAGGTTAGCACATAAATCAGAAAATCATCGTCTACCGTTCATTCCATTTTCATTAATCCTAGGTGATCGAGCTAGGAAATGAAAGCCGCGAAAAACATGTATTCGATGAAAAAAAACGCGATCTAGGCTAAACGAGAAATCATGCAGTGATTTGACAAAAACACGTGAAAAACTGAGGCCGTTTTGAAAACCAAATCCAACATGTATGCAAGTCGAAAAGGCTGCACCTAATCATGCATCTATTAGCGGTGATTGATCTTCATTAATTTTAGCTAAGTGATGCGAGATTATGTGCGTATAGAAATAAGTGTGTCCTACCTACGATCAAGCACGTAAAAATATGAAAAAATTAAAATAAGCTCGGAGAGCTGCGTGCCTAGTCCTAGGTCGACACTCAAGTGGGGACGATCCCCACACAACCACGATCGTTCGATTACAATCGTGAGTCTTCGATCGAAGACCGCTGTAAAAGACGAATTATTACACAGTTCATGCATAGAAATAAAAATGCAAGACATTTTTTTTCTCTTCTCGACGTACTCCAAGCATGCTTCTGCGGCTCTTCACAGCGGGAAGTGTCCTGCTCCTCGCCTCCTTGAACCATCAAGGGCCCTGCCACAAAAGCAATGGTTAGAGATCCATAGAGAGAAATTTTACAATGCAAAATGAATGAACAAAAAAAATGACCTATAAAAAGATACACTTAATTAAATAAACAAAATTCCAAAAAATTAAAAGAAATGAGCCGTGTCTCCGGCAACGGCGCCATTTGACGAGTCGGAAAATCGGCCCTTTAAGAGAGTGTTTTTAGCACTCGATAAAGTCATCGCAGCCGGGCTGAGATGGACTCGTCAAAGACCATCTCATTTAGACATACAAATATCAAAATGAGATGGTCGTAATATTCTCTTATTTTACTTGGCAAGAAACCAAGGTCGAACTCAGGGACACGCGCTTTTCTCGTATTGATCGGATTTCTTTTAATTTAACTAAGTGTCAAGTTGCAGATTGATATCGATCAAATTATGCATGAAGTGAGACAACGCAAAACAATGCAATTAAAAATAATCATGCATTTTTTTATCCATTTTTATAGTGCAAATAAATTCCATGTAATGCAACTAAAATATGCCCTAGGTGAAATTAATGAGCAAAAATAAATAAGAGTTAATTTCGAGTTCAATTGAAAGGGCAGATTTGATGAACAATGTTAAGAAAGGCATCAGAGTAAATTCAGATAGACACATGACTCTAAAATAATTCATAAGACTCATTGTGTCCAAGACAACAACTAAGCATGCCATTAGAAAGATCATCAGATCAGCTTTAAAACGAAACTAAAATCATCTCAATCGGATAAACATAGCTCAAGATATGCATAGAAGAAGCCAGGGGCATAAATGAAATAAAAACATAAAAAATATCTACAAACCAGTCCCTGGGAAGGACTCAAATGCAATAAAAATAAGTGTGGAGGACTTCCCTGTAAATAAACCATACGCGCGGGGGCATTTTTGTAATTATTGAAACCCGCAAGGGTATGAGTGCAAATAACCCCAGGCGCGCAGGTGCTGCACGTGCTCAGGACCTGTTTGCAATTTTGATGAACGTTGTGGGCGACTCTGCAAATAACCCAGAAAGCACGTGCCCTGCACGCGCTATACAGGCTTGGAGTGCGGCTCGGGCTTGGCAGAGGCTCGCTGCTGCTTCGGGTTGGCTCGGGATAACCGAGCCTCCAGGCTTGGTGGCGATCAGGCTCGGCGTGGTCTCTGGTTGTGCCACGTGTATCAGGACCTGGATGCAATTTGTGGAAGGTGCGAGGGCGCCGATGCAAAAAGCCCACATCCACGTGCGTGAAGCACGTGATCTCAGGCTCGGATGGGGGGCGAGGGTCGGCGCTGCTTCGGGTTGCCGTAGCAGGTGGCTCGGGCCACGTGGTGGCTCGAGATTGACTCGGGCGAGGCTCGGTTCCACCGAGCCTCCGTGCTCCGGAGTAGTCGACGTGGCCGCTCCAGGACCGTTGGATCTCCGCCGGGGGGCGAGATCCAACGGTATCTGCTCCATCTTCTCCTCCGTAGGGTGGCGGCGCGATTGGAGCTCCGGCGTGAGGCCTGGAGCTCCGCCGCACCTCGCTGCGCTCGGTGAAGCTCGGGGAAGATCGCTGATGCTCTGGCGATGAAGGTCTGAGGTCGGAGAAGACGCGGGGGCACCTGGAATGCTCGATCGACATTTGGTCGCCGGAGGCGGAGCTCTAGAACTCAGCTCCGCCCGAAGTCCGGCCAATGACGTTGATAGACCTGCAAGAAGTGGTTAGCGGTGTGTGCGTGCGAGCTGAAGTGGACGGAGGGCTCTGGTGGAGCGCAGAAGGAGAAGCCCTTAGTGGGTCCTCCTCCGCCTCCGGCGGAGGAGGAAGCTTGGGGTGAAGGAGGTCGCGACGGAGGAAGGGTGGTGATCGGAAGAGTCGGCGAGGAAGATGGATGGACGGCGAAGCTAAATGGGTGATCAGTGGAGCGGAGTAGATCGTATAGCGGCGTAGAAAATTAGGCAAAAATCAAGATAAAAACAAGAGGAGATCAGAGGGCTTACCTGACCGGAGATGGAGGTTGTGGCCTGGGCTGGGCGTCGGAGAAGAGGCCCGGGTCGTCGCACGTCGAGGTCGGCTACTCCTCGGAGCTCGAGCGGGGCTGGCGCCTCCGCAGCACCGCCGTGATCGGCGGTGGGTCTCATCGGGGAAGAAGGCCATTGTCGCTCAATCCGAGCTCTTCCCCATGTCACAGGGAGGAGCTGGAGGGCTAGGCCTCTCCCCCTTGGTCGATGGACGAGGGTGTAGTGGGGCGGAGGCGTGGTATTTAAAGGTGGTGATGGCGGAGTTGATGAGTGGAGTCGCGGGTTTCTAGGGCGCGCATGGGGCGACTGGAAATGGATCGAGTTTAGTGGAGATATGCGCGAGAAACATGGAGGAATGGGGAGCGTAGTGGGACGGTTAGGGAGAGGAGAGGTGGTGAGTCGAGGCGGCTAAAAATAGAAGGGCGGAGGTAGTCTGCGAGGCGTGGGGGCTCGGGCGAAGCTTGCGGGAGGAGGAAGACGAGGCCCTAGCCGTTGGATCTTGTGATCCAACGGTCGGGAGCGTGGCACTAAGAAGCGGCTTGGATTAGATCGCGGCTCGTGGGATCGGAGCGATCGAAGGGCTGCAGAGCAGCCACGTGTCGTGCCAAGGGAGCGACGCGAACGGATGGCTATGATCAGGAGGTGAAGAAGATCTGAGGGTCGAGAGTATGGGAGGAACGATCGGCTGAGATGGAAGATCTGAATTGCGATCAGAGGGCATCGGTCGCGCCATGTGGCACGCTCTGGTGAGAGCGCTTACGTGCGGTGTAGATTAAGTGCGGGTCTGATCGAAGGGTTGAGGGGGAGCAGCTGGCGTGGAGAGATGGGGGCCGTTGGATCTCAGGAGGAGATCTGACGGCCCAGATCGCGGGCGATTTGGACAAGGTAAGCGGGCCACGTGGCTCACCCAGATTGGGCCACGTGGCCCAATCAGATTATTGCAGACTTCAAGATGAAATATGAAGGTCAAGATGGCCGAATTTGAGAAAACTCAAAACATGAAAGTTGTAGATCTTGATGAGATCTACAATTTTCATGTTGGCCAAAACTGTAGATGAAGTCAAACAAAGGCCCGAAATATTTTTGAGGGCATTTTTAAGTCTAAAAATACCACGAATTTTTGGTTTGTCTTTTTATTGTGGTTTTTAATTTATTTAGGCCTCTGTTAATTATAGGACATTAACAGGGTTTTATTGACAAAACTTTAAGCAAGGGGGTTAATTATGGAAAATAAAGATGATGAAATTGGGTTTCATCAGTACTACAGAGCGGATTATGGTGGCCGACTCTTACTAGAGATGCCTGCACATTCGTGAAGAGTTGCCCAGATTGTCAGAGAGCTGTAGGGACAATCAGTGCCAGAGATGCAATGCCAATGTGACCCGTCATTATCTGCGAGATCTTTAACGCATGGGGCATAGATTTTATGGGACCGTTCCCTTCCAGCAGTGGCTTTGAGTACATTCTTCTCGCTGTAGACTATGCTAGTAGATAGGTGGAGGCTATACCCGCACGAACTGCAGATAGTAAGACCGTTTGCAAGTTCCTAAGGGAACACATTATTTCGCGGTTCGGGATCCCACGTATTTTCATTTCTGATGGGGGTAGCCATTTCATTAATAAGGAGGTGAAAAAGCTAGTGAAACAATACAACATTGATCACAGAGTAGCTTCTCCTTACCACCCACAAACGAACGGCATGGCTGAAGTCTCAAATAGGGAGGTGAAATCAATTCTTCAGAAACTAGTATGACCGGATAGGAAGAACTGGTCACTGCTTCTAGATCAGGTTCTTTGGGCATATCGTACTGCATATAAGACTCCCTTAGGTACTTCACCATTCAGACTGGTTTATGGAAAGCCGTGCCACTTGCCCGTAGAGATCATGCATAAATCTGAATGGGCAATTCAAGAGATATTGATGGACACACAGAAAGCAGGAGCCAAGAGAAAGATAGATCTGAATGAGCTGGTAGAGATTCAAAATCAAGCATACGAGAACCCACTCATCTATAAGGACAAAGTGAAGAAATGGCATGACAGACATATTCGACACAAAAGCTTTGTCCCAGTGCAAAAAGTCTGGTTGTTCAATGCGAGGTTGAGAATTTTTCCCGGCAAATTAAAAAGCAAATGGGAAGGACTGTACATAGTCAGAACGGTGCACGACAATGGCAGTATAGCAATATCAGATGTGTCACCTGGTGCAGAACCGTTTGTGGTTAACAGGTAGATGCTGAAGCACTTCATTGAAACTACTGATCATCTGGCTCGTACTGAAGTGATCTATTTTGTACAGGAATCATGATCATTCTTTCACTTCATCTCATCCTGTACAGATTCTTTTGAGCCATTTGTTTCTGGAGATCCATAACACATATATTCTTTGTAGACCACAATCGTCCCCATTTTTGCTCGTCTTCTATTCTTAGGATACTAGATCCTAAGTATAGGGGGGACCGATTGTTCGTTGATTTACGTTTTATTTTTTGTACTGATTCTTTTGTATAGCCTTTCTTTTTCACAAATAACTGGTCTCCGATTTTTGGCTACATGCTTTTCTATACTTAGGATGCCTTATCCTAAGTATAGGGGGGACCGAGTGATTTCGATGATTTTGTATTCTTTTGCTTTTGAACTTTTATTATTTATTCTTTTCATTCAGTCATCCCGTTTTTGCTCTCCCGTGATACTTACGATGACCTGATCATAAGTATAGGGGGGTTGACTGACTTGTACTCGATATCCTTTTTCACCCACTTTTACTTAACACGAGTTATGTCCTCCTTTTTCTCTTTTGACGCTATGAGGACATAGCACAAGCTAAGTATAGGGGGGTGCGTATATATTGTATATATACTTTCGTCCATAACTCGTACTTTTATGTATTTTCTATATCTATAAAATCCATAAAAGTGGGTAAGGGTTAATTAAAATCCACTTATTTATTTATTATTTATAAAATCCTTGTAAATAAGTAAAATATGCTTAAAACTTGTATTAAAACTTGCAATTAAAATATGTATTAAAAATTTGTACTTAAAATTTGTATAATACATATTTAAAATCTTATTTATTAAAACATGTGTAAAAACCATTCAATCCTTGTAAAAATCCCTTGTAAATAAAATCTGTAAAATACATTAGACACTTAACCCGAATAAAATATATCTTGTAAAATTCTTATATAAAAACTTATTTATAAAAACAATGCATAAAAAATACAAAGTCATAAAATTCATAAAAATTACAAAATCCTTAAAATCTATAAAAATGAGTAAAATTCAGAAAATACACTTCACAGAAACATGGTTGCATTTGCATTCACATTTTTCAGAATAAGTTAGATTTCTGAAACTAAGGACTGAGTCTAGTCTAAAGGATGGAGCTTGATTACGGCCTTTAATTTTCGTTGTAAGGAGCCTGGTTAGGATCTGGAATTTAGACTCTTCAGGTCTTGTGACTTAAATCTTTGAGTTCCGTAACACCATATTCAGGAAATCAAGTCATCTGTGCTTAAGTAGACCATTTGGAGTCATCCGTACAACTCTACACCAGTGAACCAATCTTGAACACATGCACTCTGCACTTAGCTCGACTCGCATGGAGTTCCGAAGGGCAGTACACCTTGGTAGTGTGTTTCTATCCTTATCTTTGCGGCATTGACGTCTAAAGATGGGAGAGATTGGGGTTGCGATAGTTGCTTCGGATGAGGGAAGGATCTGCTGACACAATTTTTCTAAGACCTCAAAAAAGGGACGGAATAAAAAGATGCTATATCCGTTGAGGCACAAAAAGATGAATGCAGTGCAAGCAAAGTACAAAGTCAAAGCAAAGCAGACTCCACCAAATAAGACCACAATGGTCCAAGCTTACACCAAAAATGCCTGCACATCTTAGTGGAGACTCAACTACATCTGTTGGGCTTCACAAGGAGATGCGTCTACACTGGTCGCACTCCACTTCTTTTCTCATTTTTCTAACTTCTCCCTATATTCGATTATGGACATAGCAGAACTGAACTCAGAAGGGAATACCTCCCTCCCCGAGGAAAGAGTAGCGGGATGAGGAAGCCATAGAAGTGTATAGCCAGGATTGATGGTTTCTTCGGTTCTCTAAGCAGGAAGAGCTAAACCAATTCACACACTGTACAAGTTAACTTCAAGGATGATAGAGTTTGCGATATGAATAAGTGAGTCTGAACTAGCCGATGAAGTGATCTTGAATCAGGATTTATGGAACTTGAGGACTGTTGAGGATAAAATCCTAATCCTAGTTAAGGTTCCGACAAAATGCTTGTTTCAGGCCTGATCAAGCTCTGTACTTTGTCTGTTCTCATGAATTGGTTTAGGAAAACAAATTCATTCTAACTTTCTTTCTTTTTCACTTACTTTTTCAAAATAAGTGTTTGCTAAGGGACTAGCAAAGTTTAAGTATAGGGGGTTGATGAATCCATGATTCATTAACTTTTCTGTCGCATTTTGTCTTAAAACCCTTAACAAATGCATGTAAATAGTCATTAAATTCCATCTTTTAATAAATCATCATTCATGAATAAAAAGCCATTTTTAACCATCAAAATCATGTAAATAAATAAAGAACCAGAAAAAGAACCAAGGCAGATTGAATATATGCATATATATACAATATGACTTAAAATATAAATATAACTGAAAGGTATATTTTTAGCCTAACCCCCGAGACCAAGTCAGCATGGATTGGTCGACAAACCAAAAGGTAGGGGGAGATAAGGAAAGAAAACCTAAAAAATAAAAATACTTTGTATACACCTTTCACTATTTATCAATAAATACATAACTTCAAAGAATTTTAATTAATCCATATGAATATATTTTTCACCAAACTCTTCTCCTAATTATTCCTAAAAATGTATATAAAAATATAAAAATAAGTTAAAAATATCACCCTGTATATATGCCAAGAAACTCAGCCTGTAAATTGTCAAAATCTCAACTTCCGAACATCATAACTTCCTCATACAAACTCCAATTTCACTCTACTCACCTTTAAAGTTCATGAAATAAAATTCTCTAATTAATAAAGGTGGTTTCATCGAATTCGGAGTCGGTTTACAAAAAGTCGATTTTGGGACCAAAAGACAACGGGGTTTCTGGGCTATATATTTTATGTAACGCCCATTACTTATAGTTTTCTCAATTTTATAATTTTTAAATTATTTCATGATCTTGTAATTTAACCCTAATATATTTCGTAGTTTTTGGAGACTATTTATTATTTTAATAAAATCAAAACCCTAAAAAATAGGTATAAATAAACTAACTAGATACTAACCATATTTATTAAAATATGTAAATTGACTTATTAAAATCCATAAAAATTTCTACAAGCCTTATTTATTGATTAATAAAATATAAAATTAAATTTTAATTATTTATTAATTAAATTAGAAATTCAAACCCTATTTATAAATACATATTTGCTAATATAATATTTATATTTCAAATAATATTTATTATTTATAAAAAGTAATTTATCCATAAATTAGATAATTAAATTATGTACAATTCTTGTATTTATACTTATCTGAGATAAGTTTATTTACTATTTAATATCGATTTTATATTAAAATTCAAGCTTCTGGCCACTGGGTTATCTTCCTCAAGAAGGCTAACAACCTTTCTGTCTCGACCGGCGACCTTCCTCCATTTATTCCGAGCACATCCTAACATCTCCAGCTGATCTAAACCGCTGGATCCTTTCTCCTAACAACCATCTACACCGCCAGCCCTTAGATCTTAGCTTGGAGCCCACGAAACCTATCTATTTAAGGCCCTAAAGATCCACCATCGCCACCTAACCTTCCAACTACCTGAGCTCCAGCTCCAGTTTACCCAACTCCCCAACTTCCTCGCCTCGTGCCGCTCGCTCAGGAGGTGACATATCCGCTTGAAGGTGCTCGCGTGGAGGAGGAGACATCGGAGGAGGTTCCAAGGAGGTCCGCCGCCTTGCATCGCCGCCACGCGCGCGTCCAGATCCGGCCAAAGGTCGACCGTCGAGCATTTTTGTCCAGGTAATACACCTTGACTCCCCAGACCTTATCCCTCCATCTTCTTCAGATTCTATCTCGATCATCGTGCCACGATTAGCATGGCTAATCTCCTTGTTAGATCACCTAATAATTCATCTTAATCGCTTAAACGAAATCATTCTCATTTTATTTCGAATCCATTTCAAATCACGACGCCATTCTTACGCACCTCACAAGTTCGTCTGGAAACTTAATTTTTCACCATCTTTGAGCTTGCAAGTCTTCCAACTTTTGGCCGATTCTTCGTGAATCAAGCATATCCATCATTTATTTGCAGGTTTAATTTCAATCAGGAGCATTTTCACATCATCTGTAAGCTTTCTTCTTCAAGTAAATTCATCTCAAAGAGGGCGTAACCACCTGATCTTCAAACGCCATTGCAGCGGACCGTCATCTTCCTCGAGCTACCGCCGTCGCTTCGAGCCGCCTCCGATCGCCACCTACTGCGGGCGAGCTCGAGGGGTGGAGGAGCCACCCCTCTGGCCCCGCCGGAGTGCCAAAGACATCACCGGTTGGTCGTGAAAAGTCGGAGAAGACGCCTCGTTCGTCAGGCAAGCAACCGCTCAAGAACTCCAGGATTTCCAGGCTTGCGACACATGGCAAGTGCACAAACGTCAGATCGCGCCCAGGAACTTCTAATCTGGACCGTCAATTCCGAAACGGTGGGAATTTTGCAACTTAACTCCAGGAAGCTTTTCAGATATTACATCCAGCTCCCCAGGTTTCCTATATTTGCATTTAGGTCCCTTCGCAGGGACCTAAATGTAAATCATTTGTATTTTTCTTTCGGAACAATTCCTGCGAGGACCTTTTTGCAAAACATTTTATATAGATTTTTTACGCTTATGCCCCTGAGCTGTAGGGGTTGTTTTGATCACGTTTGACCTCTGTTTTTGACGATTTCTTTAGGGTAGTTACGTAACTACCCCATCTACTTAGTATTAAGTTTTCGTGAGTTTTTGTCATGTTTTCATCGAGTTTTAATTTGTCGTAAACCGTGTTCGTTTTGTTTTGATTTCTTGTGTTGTTCGAGCTCGTTGCTCGATTCGCTTCACCCTACTATATTTTACCATCTACATATTATTCACCTATTAAATAATAAATAAATATTTTTGAAAAATATCCCTTTTTTAAAATTAAAGAAAAATTGGAAAAGAATAAAATTAAAAAAATATAAAAAAATAAAAATCAAATAAAAAAGGTTTCTTGCCTTGATAACTTTTAGAAGAGATAAAAATAAAATCGCAAAAATAAAATCGAAAAAATCAAAATATTCTATTCTGCCTCCTTGAATTTGACCCAGGCACACTCACCTAGTTAAAAATTTAGTGTAGGTTTTCGACCCGAAAATCGAATTTGTTTGATACGAGCTGAGATCGTATTCTTTCGCGGCTTTTTCTACATCGACCATGTCTTCTCTAAAAAAAGCCGCGCCATGTTCACTATTGAATCGGAAGACATGCTTAGCCTTATAAGATATTGGGATAAACCAAATTCCAACGTGGTCGTCTTGTTTAGGAAATAAGACATGATTTGAAGGTATGATATATGCTTTTAGAAAGCATATGATCAACATCAACTCTCAATGATCGAATGAGAAACTTAACGATAAAATCCTGAAGGTGATAGTTGATGAATCCACATTTCATCATCTTTATTCTATCATTTTAGCCTTAAAAACCCTAGCAAATGCGTGTAAATAGCATTAAATCCAGCATCTTAGCATTCATGCATGTGCATGTAAATAGTGTATAAAATACTGTAATTAAAGCCAAAATTATAGAATAAATAAAAGAAAAGAAAAAGAATAAAATATTGTAAATATTTTATGACCCAAAACCCCGAGACCTAGGCATCTTGATGAATAGGTCGACAAGGAATAAAGTAGGGGGAGATAAGGAACAGAATACCAATAAAAATACCTTTTATTTTGTTCATTCTTTATTCATTTTGGGACCTATTTTTGGTTCTACTTTTTATACCTCAAATAAAGAAACTTTGTACATGAAAGTTGTAGATAATTAAATAAAGAAAAATACAAAATTGATTTCACTCAAAAATAATGTAAGATAAAAAGTTATGGTCTGAATAAAATTCCAGAATCCCAACTTCCCAGACCTGTATCGCCCAAATGAAAATTCCAAATGCATCAAACTCACCTTTAATTATATATAATTTAAAATAAGCTATTTAATGGCAGTGGTTTCGCATTTGGCGGAGCTACGATTTGAAAGTTGAGTTTTGGACCCCTATTGCATACTTGTACAGATTAAAATAATCATTTTATTATTTATTCATTATTTTTATAATTTTATATTTTTATAATCTTGTAAATATTATTTATAATATATTTGTATCAGAATAAAAACATCAAAGAAACACAAAATAAAAATACTTGTATATTCTACATAGATATAATACCTATACTTATACCTGTATAATACATACTTATATTTTATTAAGTGTACAAAATATATCAGAAAAATTAAAAACAAAAATACAAAATAAAAAAGAAGATAAAAAATATTTAAAATTAAAAACCCACAGAAAGATAGCATACTTGTAGACATTAATCACATTCACATTTTGGCACTTGCTTGTTCTATCCTGCCTTGCTCCCTGTGTTCGACCTCTACATACTTCCACTATACACCTGTTTGTAGAGTTGAAAATAAATTTGACTCCACATTTATTTTTCATTGCTTGATTCATATATTGTGGGTTCATTGTTGACTTTAGTCGGGATTTTTGCATGGTCGACGCATCGACTGAGTTCTCGCCTTGTGTGGAACTTAAGACCACCGAAATTCCGGCTAAATCAATAGTTCAAATAAGATTAGAACTTTATGTTTAATCATACTCTCCTAGTATGTAGGATGTATGGGTATTAGGAATACACGATTGTATTGTGATCTTAATCGATTACATAACCATGATATTTCCATTCCGAGGGAGTAATGAAACATGTTTGGATTTTAGTGACTTACTCAGTAGACTAGTTATCCAATCTTAGTCCAAATGCTTGACGAGTGCGAAAATCGCTGCGTTAAAAAGATGATTTGTATTTGTCGTTCGCTTAAAAATAATGAATAATTTTGTCGTTTCTTTGTAGGCGGCAATCGGAATCGGTCAAGAAAATAACCACAAATAATTATTCAAATTTTAATCATGTGGTTTTATGTTTATTTCACTTGGGCAAGTCCCAAGGTGAACACAAGGAGGCAAAGGTGAACACGGTTTTCGAGGCGGTCTTTTTTTTTGGAATTTTTAATGCAATAAAGGACGCAATATGCAATTTTGGCCTATTTTAGGGACTAAAATGTCAATTACATTCAAACTATGTCCGAAAAATATGAAACTTGGCCAAGATGTAAACTATGATGAAATGAATGTACTGTAATTTTTTTGGAATTTTTGGATGCAATATGAATTTTTTATGAATTTTAAAATACAAACAAAATGAATTTCAATATTTAATTATAATAAATATTAGACCTACTTGTTTTCAGGAGATAAAATTATCTAAGATCTATCACTAGATGATGGATCTCAGAAAAATCCTAAACCTCAAAAATGTGAGATTTAATAGCTATTAAGAATCAAACATTGAAATATGCAAAATGATTTTTACAGAAAAACTATTTATATAAATGCAAATATTTTTGGGCACAGTGTCAAGCACAATTAGTTCTACAATATGTGATATTTCAGAAAATTTTAGAGCAACGGTTAATCAATGGCAATTTTACGAGCACAAAATGGGAAAATATGCAATTTTACACCAAATAATTAATTATTAATTAACCGTCGATCACAAAAATATCCACAATATGTCAAAACGTAGAGAATTAAATGACAAACATCATGTTATCTTTGAATAATAAAATACTATCATGTAGAGGTCTAAACTCAATGGGTAACATAGGGGTCTTTTTGCAAATACTAAATATATAAATAAATATTGAAACTGTAATTACCGTGAAGTGGGGGGTACTGTCTGCAAAATGACCACTAGGTTACGTGCCAAGCACGTGACCTTGGTCGATGGGCGCCGACGCAAAAAGGAGAAAGACCAGGGGGTCTTCAAATTTAACCCACCCCGCACGTGTGTATCACGTGAGCGGGGGTGGCTCTTCTGCTGACGTTTCCTCCGCACGTGCAACGCACGTGGGAGGACCTCGAGCTTCACGCCCGATGGCTGGAGCGGCAGAGGAGGAGCTTTGAAGGTGAAATCGAGGTGGAGTCGGAGATGCACGTTGATGGTCGTCGGTGAAGGTGGCCCAAGGCGGAGCGGGGAGTCGGGGATGCTCGGGGATGATTGTCGGAGGAGAGTCGTTGATGGTGGTCGGAGATGAATGTTGAAGAGGTGGCGGCGATGGCCGGTCGGAGAAGAAGTCGGAGGCGATGGAGACTAGATGAACTTCGTGGGCTCGACAGCCGATGAACCGGCAGTAGGCGGAGTAGGCCGCACTGCAACGAAGCAGGGGGGAGGCTTCGGATCTCATCGGGAAGGAAGAGGAGCTCGGGCTGTCACCATCGAGCTCCGTCGCGATGGACTGCAACCGACGGATGAAGGGCGAGGTCGGGGGGTACGGTGCATAAATAGGGACGGTGATGAGGCCGATCATGGAAGGGGATCGAGGATTGGTGATGGAATCAGGGATGAGATTTGACGGGGATTTGTTGGGGTAATCGTGAGTGGAAGAAGATCCGATGAGATTCAAAGATCGGGTGAAGGAGATGCTCAGCTATGGATGGAAGGTTGGTGGCGATTTCATCGGAGGCGGCGCACGCCTGATTGGGAAAGGGGGTCAGATGGCGGAGGAAGACGATGCTCCTCGGCCGTCCGATCGGCCGAGATCGGGCGGCCAGGAGATCGCCACGTGGCGCTTGGCTAGAGTGAAGAGTCGTGGGTACGTGCATTGCACGTGCCTGGGAGGCACGTGCGACACACGTGCGGTGGCTTTTTAATTTTTTTTTTATAAAAACGATTAATAAAGAATCCAAAAATGGCTGACACATGGCGGCCCCAAGGGCTGCCACGTGTCAGCACCAGAAAATTCGAAAAAATAAAGATTTTTAAAAAATACAAAATAAATAGCAAACGACCTCAGATCAAAAAAGTTTCTTCACAAAAATTGCTCGTCTCGATGAGATCTACAACTTTCATGAAAACATCAAAATCAAAATCGATCAAATGCACAAAGTGAATTTTTGGAGTATCCCATGTACATAGAATACCTTGATTTTTGGGTTTTTTTTATAATTTTTATGTTATTTTTAAACCATATAAAAATCTGGAAAAAATATGGAAAAATGAAAGATAAATAATTACACATTAATCTATTTTTTTGGATTTTTATTAATTAATAAAAAGAAGAAATAAAATAAAATAAGAAAAAGATCGTTTTTGTACAAACGGTTAGTGAAGACTCGGACTCATATTGTTTCTTTGATTCCAAATCAATTTGGATTTGGATTTTTGTGCATTTTAATAAAACTTTCATCAAAGAAGACAAATGAAAAAGAAATGAACTAAAATAGTTTAATTATGTACATAAAATAATAGGTCAAAAATCGCTAAAATACAAAATGTACAAAAGAGGCCCAAAACCCAACTTTCACATATGGGCTCCGATTCACTTGAACTTGGTCTTGTTTTGAAGGTAATTGAATGTACATTAGTTCAAAAGTGAGTAGGATCAAACGGACATTGGATGGGGAAGATATGAGGTTTTTAGTCCGGAAATCCTGAAACTAGGGTTTGGGTTTTTGGTACACTTATTTGGGTTAGTGATTTTTTTTATATTTTTCATTTATTCTTGATAGTGATATGTACATAGTGGAGGTGGGTTTGTGTCATTCGGAGTTAGCATGAATGAGTTAAAAAAGGGGAAGTTAGGCTATTTACACGTCAATTTTGGCTGAGATTTTTGGCTTCTTATTTTGTGCAAAAATAAGGGATAAAATGCAATTCTTATGAAAACATGCATGAATGCTAATTATGCAGAATAGATGCAGAAGCTGTTGATTTTGAGGTATTTGAGCTTAATTAATGAGATTTAGAGTGATGAATATGAGATTCATCAATGCTGGACATTGATCTGAATACGATTCAGATGCAATAGGAAGATTGAATATTATGTCTGACTTGACCAGTCATCTCTTAAAGGTCTCCTAGATATGTATGTGAGATTAGATCTCACCGTCCAAGTCATTATACATGGAATATACAGTCGCCATGTCCTTATCTCCAAGTATATGAGGATAAGGCACACTATTCTTGAAAGAGTTTAGGAATTGTTCCATTAGAAATAATATCTGAGCATTGAAAAATAAAGAGAAATAGTGATAATTAAATTGGATTTAATTATCATCAATAATGCTTATGTGATTCATATTATTTAGACATGTGTAGAGAGATGTATGAGATAATTTAATTATATTTAATTATCATAGATAAGATTAATGTGGATAGCACTATCCACACACCACGGTAATTATTGATAATGTGTATATGTTCTACAATATCATAGAGAGAAGTAACTGTAAATAGGATTCATAATTTAAATACTAATGTGGATTGGATTCACATTGAGTAATTAAATGTAAATGCGATTTACATTTAGTTTTGGATGAATGAATATGATTCTAAATATCAATGATTTATTTGCAATTGTCATATATAATTTGCCAATTTTTGGTGGTATTTTGTTGATAAATAATTCTATGAACAAAGATTTAATGTAATATGATTACATTAAAGGAGATTGATTAGAAAAAATCTCTCTCCAAGTCTCATAGTGGGCGTCACCTCTAAATGAGGAAGGATGTTATCTCCTCCTCATTTTTGGAAGGAGGCTATTTCCTTTCATCTTTATTATTGAGAGTGATTAATTATTGAGATAAAATTTTAGAGCATGAATTTATAATTGATATATTAACTCTAAATTCTATTATACTTGGAGCATAATATTTTAATCTCAAAAATTGATGATTAATTAGGAGCACATCATAACCAACCATTTTTCTATAAAAGAGAAGCTAACCCCAGCTCTCTTGACACAATTAAGTTGATGCAATTGCGACAACTCTCTCTCTCTCTCTCAACTCATTGTGGTTGTCCAACTAGTTTTGTTGAGAGCGTGATAGTCATTACGTTGTTGTCATGCTATCGAACTGATTGCTCGTGGATCTTACTCTTCTTCGATGCCTCGAGCTCTTAAAGAAGTTGAATTTCGTGAGACAAAATCAAGAGACAAAATCAAGAGATTCCTAACTCAGATCATCACCTTGGATTGTGGGAAGCACTCGTTTCATCCACACGTCCACAAGTGCTCTCTCATCAGATCGAACTTGAGATAAGAGGCCTCTTCCTTTAGAGACTTTGAGATCGCAGTTATGCTTCAAGAGATAAACTATATACTCATGTGATTATTGATGAAACATCATGAGAATTGTTCCCATGCCACGTGATTTCATCAATTTTTTAAATTTCGATGCAACATTGACTAGTATGACTAGTCGACTTAGATCGGATACGATTCGATCTCCACACTTTTGCGATGCACGAGGCATAATTACCTCCCTTTCAGGATGTTCTGGAAGCCACCCATTTTCTTTATCTCCATGAGGATTCTTGTCGAGATTCGTCAATGCATATAGGCGTGTATGCATAGGGTCCTTTTGAAGCCCTTCTAGTGATCAGTCGAAGGGTTTACACTTGATGAATTAGGAGCTGATTAACTTTCCACATGACTAGGGTAGCCTTGGGGTCCTTCGCTTGGAGGAGATGAATAAGGCCCTCCTGCTCAAATGGTGTCTAGATTGTGGGAAGAGGGTACAGATCTTCCTTGCTATTTTCATCGGGATATATATATGATATTCATGCTCAGCCCACCGTTACTTGTTCTTCTCATCGACAATCATATGCCTTCTGAAAGGGGATTTGCTCATCATCCATGACTTATCTACTCAGATGCACCCAATTCAGGGAAACATGGAATCCTTTCTATTATAGAAGGACAATTGATCAGACTATGACCCCCTTTAGGATTATTTCCCACACCTTTTTGCACTCATAGAGGATCGAGACATACCTGTTAAGGCAACTTGGATGGATGGTCAGTGGATGCCATGTTTCTCCTCTCCGTTATCTGAGCAGCGATTTGGGGAGTTTCTACAGATATCCGAGGTGATTGTGAACTCTTCAGGCCCATCTGAAGGCTGTAACTACTGATTGTGGCTTGATGGCACTTTCAATTTGGTGTTTGACCCATGTACTAGGGAAAATATTCTAGGTTAATTGATGAGTCCGGAATTGCGCTTGTTAAAGAAATGTATTTGATCATGCGTAAAAATAATTTCTCATTTTGTTGTAGGCGGCAATCGGAATCGGTCAAGAAAATAACCACAAATATTTATTCATTTTCTAATCGTGTGGTTTTATGTTTGTTTTACTTGCGCAAGTCCCAAGGTCGAACACAAGGAGGCAAAGGAACAACCTAGAATTATGTCTATCAAAATTTGTGCGCGGTTTTCGAGGCGGTCTTTTTTTTGTAATTTTTAATGCAGTAAAGGATGCAAAATACAATTTCGGCCTATTTTAGGGACTAAAATGTAAATTACGCTCAAAATTGTCCGAAAAATATGAAACTTGTCCATATGAAAATTATGATGAAATTAATGCACTGTATTTTTTTTGGAATTTTTGGATGTAAGATGAATTTTTTTATGAATTTTTAAATGCAGAAAAATCGAATTTCAATATTTAATTATAATAAACATTAAACCTAATTATTTTCAAGGGATAAAATTATCTAAGATCTATCACTAGGTGAATACCTATTAAAAATCAAACAATGAAATATGCAAAATGATTTTTACAGGACAAATTATGCACGTAAATGCAATTCTTTTTTGGCACAACTTTTTCGGGAATTTTTAGAGCAATGGTTAATCAATTACGAATTCCAGAGCACAAAATGGACAAAATATGCAATTTCTTACAAAACAATTAATTATTAATTAACCATCGATCACAAAAATGTCCAAGATATATCAAGATGTAGGGAATTAAATGCGGAACAAAATGCTATTTTTGATAAATAAAATAATGCAATAAAACCGTCCAAAAATGAGGGGGAATACAAGGGTCTTTATGCAATAATGTAAACTAAGATATTATAAAGAAAGGATGGAAATGCAAATACCAGAAGATCTGAGCATTTGGTTGCAGAATTTCCTAGAGACACGTGTGAAGCACGTGTCCCAGGGTGGCTGGATGATTCTGCAATTATGCTAAGTGATAGGGGAATTCTGCAAATCTTCCACACAGACACGTGCAACGCACGTGCCTTCTGGCTGGGGCTGCTTCTATAAATGTGATATACTCCAGGGGCTTAGGCGCAAGGCGTCCCCTCTCTCACGTGCGTAGCATGTGAGGAGGGTCTCGAGCTTAGGCCCGATCGGCGGTGGCATCTTCACGGCAGAGGAGGGATCCTCCAGCGCTGCTGCAGCTGAGTCGATGGCTCGACCAACGGGGAGGAGGGCCGGAGGTGCGTCGACCGTACAAGCTTCTGGCACGGAGGAGGCAGGCGGAGCTGGAGACGAGGAGGATCTCCTGGAGGAGCGACGGAGCGGCGTCGATGGAGATGAAGCGTCGATGTTGTGGCTGGAGTTGAGATGTCGGAGAAGATCGTGGCAGCGAAGTCGTCCGCCGTTGAAGCCGGAGATAGTGGTGACGGTGACGATTGAAGTCGGAGATGAGCGTCGTTGGCTCGACAACCAAAGAGGGCTAGAGCTGGGTACTAATGGCGGAAGGTGCACCTTGATGCAGCAAGGTCGAAGACCTTGGATCTCGCCGTCGTTGGTGGCTCGCCGGGCTGTCACCACCGGTGAGGGTCTTGATGCTTTGGGATATTGGCGGATGAGTTCTATCGACGGGGGTTGGCGTGCTTAAATAAGAGATCGGTGATGGGGGATTACGGGATTGGGATCTGAGGGATTGGACGAGATCGAGGTTAGAGATCTGATTCGAGGGGATGATCGGGGACGGCCGAAGATTTGATCGTGATTGGGAGACAAAGATACACCGAGGGGCGGCGCGCGGTGATGGGCGAAATCGTGGCGGAGATTTCGCGATGGGAGGATCTTGATTGGGAAAGGAGGAGCTGATGAAGAAGATGCACATGTGCCGTCCGATCGAGCGCAATCGGACGACCCTTGTAGTGCTACGTGTCAAGCTGGGGGTGAGAGGCGCGACACGTGCGTGGCGCGTGCCTGGGAGGCACGTGCCCCGCACGTGCATTGATTATAATTTTTTTTATAAAAATGAATTAATAAAAAACTTTAAAAACGGCTGACGCGTGGCGGCTCCAGGAGCTGCCACATGCCAGCACCACAAAAATCAAAGTTAAATACTTTAAAAATACAAAAGAAATAGTAAACCGCCTCGGACCTAAAACATTTCTTCACAGAAATTGCTCGTCTCAGTGAGAGCTACATTTTTCATGAAGACATCAAAACCAAAATCGATCAATTGCACAAAGTGATATTTTTGGGGTATCCCATATACATGGAATACCTTGATTTTTGGGTTTTATAATTTTTTTGCCATTTTTAAACTAGATAAAAATCCAAAAAAATATGGTAAAATTAAAGATAAATATTTATACATTAATCTAATTTTTTGGATTTTTATTAATTAAGAAAAAGAAGAGATAAAATAAAATACGAAAAAGACCAATTTTGTACAGTCGGTTAGTGAAGACTCGGACCCAATTTGTTTCTTTGATTTAAAGCTAAGTTTGGATTTAGATTTTTACGTATTTTAATAAAACTTTCATCAAAGAAGAAAAATAAAAAAGAAATGAACTAAAATAGGTTAATTATGTACAAAAAATACTAGGTCAAAATCAGATAAAATACAAAATGTACAAAAGAGGCCCAAAACCCAACTTTCACATACGAGCTCTGATTCCTTGAACTTGGTCTTGTTTTGAAGGTAATTGAATGTACATTAGTTCAAAAGTGAGTAGGATTAAAACATGCACTGGATGAGGAAGATATGGGATTTTTAGTCCGGAAATCCTGAAACTAGGGTTTGGGTTTTCGGTCCACTTATTTGGGTTAGTGATTTTTTTTGTATTTTTCATTTATTCTTGTTAGTGATATGTACACAGTGGAGGTTTTGGGTCATTCGGAGTTAGCATGAATCAGTTAAAAATCAGGGAAGTTAGGCTATTTAGAGGTCATTTTTGGCTGGGATTTTTGGCTTCTTATTTTGTGCAGAAATAATGGATAAAATGCAATTCTTATGAAAACATGCATGAATGCTAATTATGCGGAATAGATGCAGCAATGCTGATGATTTTGAGGGATTTGAGCTTAATTAATGAGATTTAGAGTGATGAATCTGAGATTCATCATTAATCTGGACCTTGAAGATCCCATTGAAGATCAATATCTTTCTCTAGATTCACAGACTCATGAGGCTGCTTACGAAGGTCAGAACATCCATCTTTGTCTCAAGTGATGACATCTTGTGCAGACACCTATATTCTCTAAGTTTTTACTCTACTTTTAATATATTTCTTGAAGCGAACACCTATAGTCTGTAGATTGTTTCTCCCTTTTTGGTAAAAAAATAAACAATATGCATATTGTACCTTTTAAGTTATATGTCGGTGTTGAGAGTTATTTTATAAATTTTCTTTTCTTTTTGTATCTACTATGTAATTTGCCCAATGAGGTTTCTCCTCTCTATATATTAGAGCCCTAAAGCCCTGTGAATAATCAATTCACTGTCTCATTATACGTGGTATCGGAGCGACGATCCTAGATCGTAACATGAGCCCTCGCCTCCTAACCCCACCGCCAACCCCCATCTTACCGATTGATGACCCCACGTCTCACGCAGAGGCTCTATCTCACCACCGGTAGGACCCCACCCCCTTGTATAAAGCCCTACATCGCAACCGAGGCACAACGACGATTCTCAGCCGTGCCTAAGGCTTTAGCGATGCACCTCTAACACCACTGAAAACCTTCAAGCGCTGCCTAGGCAGTTTTCAACAACGAACATGCACTGTTGGACCCCATCTAGGGTTTCTACGGTGTCGTCGGCCCCCTTTCGTGTTCTCTCAGTGCCACACATCAATAACGAGGCTCCTCTAGGGCCCCAACAGTATCACCCATATCATCCAAATCTCTAATTGCGGGTTGAAGGTATCTCAGTCGGATTTTAGTAAGATAAGGGCAGTTTAAAGCTATAACTTACCACTTTTTCCTTAGAGAGTGCCTACGGTTGATGGAAACAATTGTGGCATGAGTCTGCATACACAACCGATTCCCCATCTTTTCGTGTTGACACACTTGATTCTATTTACAACCGTAGTCACATCCGTTTACAGACTCATCATTATGTAAGAGATCAAGGATGACTTCATCTCGTCTAGTGCCTTCAAGGGCCCGAAGCCTACTGTGAAGATAGACGAGACTAATTATGAGGCATGGGCCATGCGGATTATGACCTTGATGCCGTGCAATAACAAGGAGCACATTCTGACACATCCTGAGTTGACTAACAAAACTGTGGTGAATGCTTCATGGAAACATGTTAGAAAATAAGGAATGAATAAACGAATTGATAAACTGAGCATGAACTACGAAAAGATAAATCTTGGAACACATGGATTTTAACGTGGAACCCTACTCCATAAGGAGCGGGATGAAATCACGAGAGAATGCCTCAAAGGACTGATTTATTCATTAAACTATCTCACTCGATACAGAAGGTTTGGGGCTTCTTATATAGCATCCACAGACCCTCCAAGTCCCACCATGGTAGATGTAGGACTAAACAATATATGTGGTAAATGGATCTTGGAAGGATCCATTTACCCATCTTACATGATAAGTGATGCATACTCTAACACTCCTTAAGCTGGAGAATGCAATGCTAAGCATGGACAAACAGAAAGAAATTACTCAAACTCACAATACAAGACACTACAAACAATCAACTCAACACGCATAACTGTCGGTTGTTGTCGAAGACATTGCTTCTCATGTTGTGAGGTGAGGAGGAACAAACATGTTGGAGTATGAGTCAAACTGAATCTCCTCGTCGGAGAGCATATGCTTTGTACTGCGTCTGTCAGAGTCATTGCAACTGGAAATGAGTCTATAAGAACTCTGGCCCGCCACATCATGTGGAAAACTGCTCCATCTCTTTGAAGGGTCAAACTGAAAAAGCTGTGGAGACATCCTCGTTGGAGTCCACAGTCGTTGGAGAATGGAGTCTGAAAAAGTCTCCTCGTCGGAGAATTGGGTCTCTCCCATACTAGCTCAGAGAATGTGATCTCTACTCTGGAATCCCTATTAAACTGCATGAAAACCCTAGCCCACATGGCATAGGGAATGTGATCTCTACTCTGGAGTCCCTATGGAACACATGAAAGCTCTGACCAAAACAAAAGATGGGGACCACATAAAAAAGATCGCACACATGTGCGCCTGAAAAGGAGTCTCTCTCTGGAGAACTCAAACAAAGTGGATCACTCAACTATGGAGTGCCTCGAACTTGGACTTTGAACCAATCTGCAGAGTCTAAAATGAACTGTAGAGTCTGGAAAATCTGGCCTGCCTCTGACTAGAGAATCTGAATATGAACTGGAGTCATCATGGCCACAAAACTCTACATAATACCTCCCCTTCTCCCATACTTGTCAGAAAACAATGGCATCGACAAAGTTGGGAGAATACAAGAAGTGGTGAGACAACAAAACATCACAAATGCCGATCTCATTTTTTCGATCTTTTTTCAAATCATTTTTTGAATCATTTTTCTAGATATTCCAATTTTTTAATTGCCGACTCTTTTTTCTTCTTTTTTTATCACATACGTTTTTTTGTATGTAATATTTTTTTTGGATATTTCCTCTTTTTTCAAGCCGTCTCGTTCATCACCATTTTTTTGAAACAAATACATTAATTAGAAAACTTAGCTTCATAAATAAATTCCATTGGTGTATATTTATCAGAATGCACCGATCTCAAAACAATGACCAATAGTTTCATGGTGTTGAGAACATATGCAATATCGTGTCAAAAAGACTTGCTCTTTAGAACTATGTTTAACATACTTCCCTCAAAGATCGATTCACATAAGAACTGTTCTTCCATTCTCTTGAAGTGACGAATGATTCAAGTGAATCCTTGGCTCTAATCAAGCTTTGCAATGTAAGAAATGCAGTAGCAAATCGAGTAATGATAGGTTTCACAAAATCACAACTCGTAAATCTTCTCACCATCTATAAAACCCAAGCATGAGCATAAAGAAAATTAATTATTTTCTTTGCTTTCTTGAACACTAATGCATGAAGAGGTAATTTGAGGATATCCTCCAGCATTAAATCTATGCAATGCGCCACACAAGATGTCCGATAAAGATTCTTCCTTTTTTTCCATCAACATTTGCCCAGTCGCTTTATAAGCTGATGCATTATCTGTTATCACTTGGATAACATTCTTCTCTCCAACCTCTTCAACAATTTCATTCATCACTTTAAAAAGCATTTGGGCATATTTAACTTGATCCAATGCATTGATTGACTTCAAAAAGTAAGTACCTTTTGGATTATTCACTAAAAAGTTGATCATTGTGTGTCCTTTCGTGTCAATCCAACCGTCAGACATGATATTGCAACCAGTTGTAATCCAAGGAACGCCTTTGCTTCATCAACAAGAGTGGTTATGGCATGCTTCTCTTCTTTCAAAATCCAAGTCCGTAGTTCATGCATGGTCAGTGGTCTGAAATGCCTTCATACCTGCATACATCGGTCATCATCGTCGGATATGAAGGACTATTAGCTATATTGAATGACATTGAATTTTTTAAAAAAGCTCCCAATACTCCTGCAAATCCTCCTCTCATCTTTTTTCCAACTTGCATTCAAAGTGAGTTGTGTGTGAGGATCCGAAGTACTTGCACCCCTACTTCCTTGTGCAATAAAAAAATCCATATGTTCTCGAGCTTGCTTGCCATAGCCAAAATCTATCAATGCTCTCTGTGATGGTTGATTTTCATCACCTCCCAATGACCCTTCATCCCAACTCGACAAACATCTTCCATTTCTTCAAATCTTCTTCTCTTCTCGTCACCCTTGCTTTCCAGAAATCATCTCTTGCTGAACCTCAATGGGAGCGTTTGGACATGCTCTCGCATTCTTGCGTGTCTTTGCAAGATGGTCTTTCAGTCGTTTTACCCTGCCAGTGATCTTCATCAAACAAAAAATACATTCAACATTAACATAGCCTTTCCCTTTGTGATGCTCGTTGACGAATCGCTGAATACGATAAATAATTCGGTCACGTTGTAGCACGTGTACTTAGCGATTCCGTCAGAACCGAGAGAAGATCTCCGTGAAGAGTGTCTCGGCTTAATTTATATCCCGGGCAAGTCCGGGGTCGAACACAGGGAGGCAAAGGAACAACTTGGGTTTTAATTCGCAAATTTAAGATCTAGATTTCCACGCGGTATTTTTTATATTTTTTTAATGCAAATAGAATGCAAATGCAAGTGAACCAAGACACTTAGAAAACACAAATAAGGCCAAATTAATTTTAATGGAAAAGAAGTCCAATTTAGCTAATTTGTATTTTTTCTAGAATCCTAATCCAGTGATGAATGCAAAACACATTTTTTTAGAATTTTAGGGGTTAATATGCAATAAAGAAAAATGTACACTTTTTATGGGTTTTTTCGCAATTTTTCACACATACAGTAAGCAAAAATTATGAAAAAATTACTGGAGCTAAAACATGATGCAAGAAGACTACAGTAATATTTTTGGAATTTTTTGACAAGTTATGAATTTTTTTATGAATTTTTTAGTGAAATCAGAGTGACAGCGAGTAATTAATTTCTACTAAATCCACGTTATCAAATTAGTCAGAGAAAGAATTATCTCGAAAAGATATTTTCATTTGCAATCCAGGAGACTTGAAATTTCGTGAAAAGGATGTCTGTGGATTTAATTAAAAATCGATTACTAAATACACTCTATAATTTATTTTAGGCACAAGACAACACCAATGGACTTGAAATTTGGAAAGTAATTACATCACATTTCAAGGCATCACATATAATTTTTGTGGATTTTTTAAAGCAACCGTGTGTGAGGAATAATTTTAAGAGTCCAGATTAGGTAAAATATGTCATATTTCAGTTAACTATTTTTAATTAATTACCCAACTACCATAAAAATACAAATAAATACTCACATGACAGAGGATAAGTTGCTCAACATAAAAACATTTTTTATTACATAAAATGATGCAAAAGAGAGGTCCAAATTAAAACACAAACACAGGGTTATCAGTGCAAATTCTAAAGAACAAATAAACAAACAACTCTATATACAAGGACCTTTTTGAAATTATAAAAACTTGAAAAGAAACTACTGTAATTTTCATGAAATAAAAAATATGCACAAAAGACCTTCTTCTTCCTTCTTGGACCCGATGGGATAAACCCAAATGGGGAGGGCGCCGGCGGCGGTGTGCACGGAGGTACGGAGGGGCGGCGGTCGGCACGGCCGCGCGGCCGCAGCGGCACGCGGCGGTGGCGGGCGTGCGGTGGCGCACGACGGCTTTGAAAGGCGGAGGGTGATGGCGATGGCTAGGCACAGCGTGGCCCGCGGCTGAGATGGGCGAGGAGGGTTGCGGCGGAGTGGCGGCGCGGGGCCGCAGAGAGGAACGGGGGAGGAGAACGGAGGGGGGCGACGTCAGTGTAGAGGCCGACGGCAGTGTGGAGGCCGGCGGTGGAGGAGGGAAGGGTGGTGCAGGGGGCGGCGGCTGTGGGCTGCTGCTTCCTGCAATTTTTTTATTTTTTTTTTGTTCTATTTTTTTTGTTTTAGATTTTAATATTTTTTTAATTTCTTAAACAAGAAACAAAAATATGTTTATATACAAAAGAAAGAAGAAAAGAAAAAAATAGAGGACAATGATGAAGAAGATGGAGATGGTTGTGATGGTGATGGAATGATGTAAAAAAATGGAATAGTGGAGGTAATATGTGGTGGCTAAACAACAAAAAAAATGTTAGATAAAATAAAATAAGAAGAGATATGAAAGAGATAACTTACCTGATTCTTCGCCGGATTGGCGGAGCAGCTACGCTGAACTCCTGTTGTCGCCTCGATCCGATTGGCGAATTAAAAATCGGAGAAGCTACGCGAGCTCGACGGGGAACTCGTGACGCGGAGTGGAGCTCCGCGGATCTCACCTGAAGGAGGTCGTCGCTTGAGGACGATGCTTCGCCGCTGTCACCAACAAAACACTCCAAGCTCTCTCCTTATTCTATAAGAATGGTGGATGCGAAAAAATGAGGATGTACAAATGAATATAAAGAGAAGAGAAAGAGAGGTTAGAATAGTGGTGGTGTTGAATGGGAAGTTGTATTATTGGTGGAGTTGAATGGGAGGTTGGTGGAAGAATATGGAGTGGAATGGGAGTTATTAAAAATGATGGAGTTGAATAGAAGTTGGTGGTAGAGAAGTTATTGTAGAGAATGGGAAAAAATCAATACATAAATAATGATATAAAGTATGCTACTTTAAATACAACAAAAATAAAGAGGGAAAAAAATAGTGGTGAATTTACAAATAAATACATACAACATGTACAATTTTTGTTTACTTTTCTAATTTGTATTTTTTTGTCTTTTTAATAAGAGATATTTACAACGGAAAAATACTATAAAATAATATAATTAAAATACAACACAATCATGATATTTTTGTATTTTTAGCAATTATGAAAGATACAATAAAAATTAAAGAAAGAATGAATATATACAAGGTATACAATGTACATCTAGGTCCCAAAACCCAACTTTTGCAAACGAGCTCCGATTTTAATGAAACCACTTTCGTTGGATAGATAATTTTCTAACTTGAACTTTAAAAGTGAGTTTGGTGAATTTGGAGTTCATACGGAGCGGGAATTTAGCTTGGAAGTTGGTCTTTACGGCTTTTTCCCATTGGGATCTAGGAGCATTTATTTGAGATATAATTTATTTTGTATTTTTGTATTTTTATGTACATTATTATGAACAAGTTAGAGAAATAATTAGCCAAAAAGGAGTTGAAATGAATTTATTAAAAATCCATGAAGTTTTGAGCTATTTACAAGTATAAAACTCCTTTATTTTTGCGGCTTTTTATGTGTAATTTATTTTGTACAATCTAATATACAATAATTAGTGTGTTTTATTTACAAGAGGTATTTTGTTAGTTTATTGATTTTATTGAAATTTATTAGGGAATTTACTCGTGGATTTTGCTAAGATCAAGATATTGAGATGATGAATCGTGGATTCATCACCCCACTATACTTAAACTTTGCTAGTCCTCGAGCAAATAAAGAATGAATAAGTTGGGTTAACCCCTGACTGTGCATGTGAATACAAGACTTGATCCATTCAAGAACTCTCGGTTTTAGAGATCCTAAAATTCTAAGCTGAACCAAGCTCTAGTCAAAAGGTACCCAATTTCTTTAATCATCAGACTCTCTTTGTATACATATATATAAGGGATATGACATTAAGTGTTGACCGCAATTACAAGAGTAGAGTCACAACGTCACCCAAGGTTCCAGTCCAAGAGACTCTCCTATGGACCCGATCCTCAACACTAGGGAATAAAGCATTTCCTGCATCCAATTCACCGTCTCTTTAGTTGTCAGACTTGAAAGTGTAGATGGAAGGCCAGTTGATGGAGGGCATAGGATTGTGTCATTTCTTCTCTCCCTCTCATTGGAACAACGATCCTCTCAAGTGCCTTATTACGCAACACATTTTTTTGGTGTTGATCAGTGCGTCCGTCAAGAGAAGTTGGAGCCGTCTGCACTTGTTTTCCTGGGAGTACACCGGGGTGTGCCTTTTTTGAGTACCTATCGTACCTTCTACACCCAGACTTGTAGCATTTACGATGCAGAGCCCTTTTTTGGTGCAAGCCCGACTCCTGCTCCTATTAGCGGTGGTCCAAGTGGACACTTTGAAATGGTTGGGAGCGCTCGCCTTTGGTGGAAGCTCTTTTGATAATTGACTTTGTGGAATGAGAGCTTTTCTTTGACATTTCATTGCTTTGTAGTATTTGTGGCTAGCTCCACTGCTTTTACCAAGAGTTGGCGCACACTGATCAACATTTTTTTATTTTATCACACCCTGGCACATAGGTAAATGTCAAGAGATAGTACAAGAACCATGTTCTCATACTGGCTAAAGATGCTGACACTCAGGTTTCATGAAGCCTTCATTGATTTTATCCCATCCTCGAGCATCATCAAATCAAGTCCAAACTCAAATCCCTCATCCCAGTTCCTCAAGTGAAATTTCAACTCATCTCATCATAACTGCAGTCGTGTATGTGAGGTGCTGATCATATTCTTAAGGTAGAGACTAAGCATGCAATATAGCATACAAATCTTTCAAACTAGGGAAATGTGAATAATTAAGTCAAGGACCCTAATGACTAAGGCTGGTTAACTCAAAATCTCAAGACCTCATAAACCAAGTGTTCTTGATCATCACTAGTCTTGTGTGAAAGTGAATTGTGTCAGGGATTAAACCAACTTATTAGTTAGTTTTTTTAGTTTTAGTTTTTGTTTTTTTTTTTAGTTTTTTTTATGAATGTTTTTTTTTGTTGTTTTTTTTGTTTTTTTTGACAAACAAAGGCAAAGAAGTTTTTTTTACTTTTGTTTTGTTTTTTTTACCCATCCCATAATTATTGTATAATATATACAAAAAATACGTGAAAGTACGAGGTATGGGTAAAGTATATATGTGATATATACACGCCCCCCTATACTTAGCTTGTGCTATGTCCTCATGGCACTAGGTGACAAAAAGACATAGCTCGTACTAAGCGTAGGAAAGCTAAAATAATAAAAAGTATAGAAGTCGATCCGCCCCCCTATACTTAGGCTCTGGACAGCCTAAGTGTAGAAGAAGAGAAAAAATGGGGCGGACGAGGTCTAGAGGAGAAATGATGAGTAAATACACATGGCGGGCATCGGTCCCCCCTATACTTAGGCTTTGGTCAGCCTAAGTATTGGAAAGAACACAAGATTGGAAGACCGATGAGAATGGGAAAGAATATACAAAAAGAAAATAAAAAGAAGAGAAGGAGCAAATCGGGTCACTCACCCCCTATACTTAGGATCTAGTCATCCTAAGTATAGCCACAAAATGAAAACGATACGGAACTGGGGCGAGTGATGCGGATCATGAGGGAAGGAGGTGAATAAAGGAAGGAAAATATGTACAAGGAGGAGGAAGAATATACAAGGATCAAGAAGGTTTGTGACGGACCTTCTTGCAGGAGCGATGGGGTGGGTAGTATACACATGTGTCGCTGTCAGAATCGTCCTCCGAAGAATAATAGTGAGGTGTGGGGAACGTCCAACGGGGGTCGACACACGGCTGCTTGCTTAAGTATGGCTTCAGAACAGCCGAACTGAGCTCACTTATATAGATCACCTCATCCGGACTTGATGAGGACTCCTCAGAAAGTTCCTTCTCTGAAACATCGAAGGTAACCTTCTTAGTCGGTTTTCTAGAACCTGAAGCATCAAGAGGAAGAGGAGATTGATACGTCTTAAGGAGTTCGGGGGAACACCTCAAGGAATCAACACCCGTCTTCTTCTTACCAGATAACCGACTAGAGGATGGAGCAACAGATTTATCAAGATTGGTCAATTTGGTCCCAGTTGTCTCCTTTGGTGTATGTCTTGGATGTGGTGTGTGTGAGGTTCTGACCAGAGGTTCATCATCAGATGAGTCACCATATGCATTGTAATACTCCTGCAAGGTCAGCACACGTCTCTGATAAGGCACAGTGTTCTCAGTTGGCTTGACATTGTTGGGTTCTTGTGTCGGATCATCGAAATAATCAAGGCAATCCACAAAGGTCATGTCCGACTCACTGATAGCTTCTGCTCTTGAGTCCTCTCTAGAAGCTGTCGTGGTGGTGGTGCAAGCAGTAGACGGTGTGTGGTTGTAGGAAGTGTCTAAACCAATGGTTGTCTGGACAGTCGGTATCTCAGATGTAGTAGAGAGATGGGACTCAACTGTCTCTCGAAGGTCGCGACTGTCTACAACTTTACGGGTTACCTTGGAATATCGTGTGTCCTCAAAGATCGGGTGAGGTCGGAGTGCTCCCAATGCAGAGAAATCGATCTCCCGAGTCTCACAATCTATAGTTGCCTTAGCCAAGGCTAAGAACGGCTTCCCAAGAATGATCGGAGACTGGGTGAACTCTCCTCGGTGCTCAATGTCAATGATCGTGAATTCTATCTCCAGTAGAGCACCTTGGAAAGTGACGATGACTGAAATGGTTCCTCTCGACCGTTTAACAGATCGATCCGCCAACTGAATGATCTCTCTTGACTTCTTGGCAGATCCGAGTTTGAGCTTTGCAAACACGGAGGTCGGGAGGATATTAATTGGTAAGTCATCATCGATTCTTGCATGGGTGAATGTGGTATCTTTGATTTCACAATCAAACCTAGGCAACCGCTTTACTCTGCGGCTCTTGATTTTTCTCCCTATCATCAAAGATGTGGCCATAGACACTATATGTATCTCAGTCCTTGTTCTCTTATTGCCCGACCTTTTAGGCATCAATTTACTTCTCACAAATCTTTTAAGGTCGGGAAAGTGCTCAATGGCCATTATTAAGGGAAGCTCAAAAATCAACTTTCTATCCAATGCTTCCCTAACCGCAGGATCCAATTTTTTTAGATCTTTTCCTTTTTCAATTTTTATGGTATTTTCTGAGTTTTCAATTTTTTTGGTCTTTTTGGTAGGTGAAGAAGGACTAAGAGAATGTACAGACTTTGGTTTGGAGGGAAAGTGGTTAGTAGAAGAGGGAGGTAGAAGGGACTCCAGCTGTACATGACGTGTGGTCAATCCGGTGTCTTCCAGGTTTTCAAGATCTAATCCGCAAAATCCGTGATCCACATTCCTACCTGGACTCTTGATCGGTCTACAAATGTCATCCTCCAATAAGTTCTCATGACACATCATGAGAGAAGTCAACGCAATTGGAGGATACTGCTGAGAACTCGGGCTCTTATACTCAACACACCTTGACTCGGGTATGCAATACTGGGTTGAGTATGGCCCATAGGTATGGCAGTTGTTGGTCGGAGCCTCATCAAGCGGAGTTAGTAGACAGGGGTTCTGTAAATCAGTCGCATGAATCCAATACCCTGTATATGTCGGCTCTCCGAATGGGTGATATAAAGGTTGGTCAATGTGGTCTCTATCACTCAGGTCAATCAAGTCAGGAAGATCGTACGGTGCATGCCTCTCCATTCGGTTTGTCTGGTTGACCATGTTGTACCCTAAGGTTAAGTCGGGATGTGTGTATGGCAATTGTTGTTCTGTCCCAACTCGAGGTGAAAGTGAGGTATGTGGGGTCAACTGATTATGCCAATCATTCATCTCAGCAGTCGCTTGCTCTTTGATTTGTTCCTTGATTCCAGCAAGCGGACGAAAATATAGTGAGTCAATCCAAGGTGGTTGTGGGTCAGGGGTGCAAGAATGTGGGGTAGGTGAGAAGGACGAAGAAGTGCGGAAGTCAGTCGGAGTTCTGACTTCGCGGTTGGGGTGTGGGTATGAAGAGGAATGAGAGGGTGGAGATGATCGAAATATGGTCGAAGAAGAATGACGTGGATATCATGACCAATATTCTGACATATTGGAGGGAAAATGGGAGAATGAAGCAGATCGAGGAAGAAAGTGTGCAAGTGCACCGAATAACACACAAAACAAACAAACACAAGAGCAAACCCTGAGTTCACCTACTCAACATAGTGATGGTCGCAAAAGTCCGACCGTTTATCTTTTCAGTTTTAATTAGGTGATAAATCAAGATATCAATCCAATTACGCAAGGCTCAAAAGTAGGTTTTGGGCACTATCCTAGGGATGCGTCCTCACCTCTCAACAATCACAATTAGCCAAGCATACAATGAGGGTTTTGCTCTCCCAAAATAAGTGTTAGTTTTAGTCAATTTTTTTGATCAACTCTGATTAGCAGTCCCGATTTTATGTTTGGTTATCACTTGATTAGTCCACCAAATAAAGCACGCCTAACGATCAGTCCCGATTTCCTTTTAACCTAAGTTTCAAAAACCAAGGGGAGGGAGTCGAGAAAAACCGATGCAAATAATGAAATCAATGATGCATGCCCAGTTCAGAAGACTTACAGTGATCCTCGCGCTCTACATGCGGGATGCAAGGCAGAATTGAAATTTTATACTAATATGAATGCAAACGAGAAACCGTTCCTAGATAAGCAGTTCTATTAGCGAGTGATGAACAAGTTTAATTTGACTAATAGCCCAGCGGTCTAAGTGCGTCTCGTTAAATGTGATGTGTGGTCCAAAAATTTACGAGCACAAGCAATAAAATATTCTAATAAAAATATGCTCTAAGAGCCGCAAGTGCAGGTCCTATTCTACGTCAAGCAACCACACGACCACGAGCGGGTCCAAAGTCCAGTCCAGATACAAACGCGAGCTCTCAAACAAGAGCCGCTGGAAAGAGCGAATTACCTAAGTTATTACAACACAATAATTACAAAAATTCTCTCGAAGATAAATAAATTCTCCAAGCTCTTCAGCAGTCGGCGCGCGTCGCGTCTGTCGACCTCCGATGCACTCCAAGTCCACCGGGCCCTCGCAAGGAAAAAGAGATTTATATTAGAGAGATAAACAACAAAATATATACAAGAATAGAAGACAAATAATTGAAAGGCAATGGATTAATTACAAGTGGGCTCGGGGGTCAGACTACCCGAGTAAATGGAAAACTAAATCCAAATTTTTAAATTAGTCCCTAAGCCGTTTGCCTCCCCGGCAACGGCGCCATCTGACGAATCGCTGAATACGATAAATAATTCGGTCACGTTGTAGCACGTGTACTTAGCGATTCCGTCAGAACCGAGAGAAGATCTCCGTGAAGAGTGTCTCGGCTTAATTTATATCCGGGCAAGTCCGGGGTCGAACACAGGGAGGCAAAGGAACAACTTGGGTTTTAATTCGCAAATTTAAGATCTAGATTTCCACGCGGTATTTTTTATATTTTTTTAATGCAAATAGAATGCAAATGCAAGTGAACCAAGACACTTAGAAAACACAAATAAGGCCAAATTAATTTTAATGGAAAAGAAGTCCAATTTAGCTAATTTGTATTTTTTCTAGAATCCTAATCCAGTGATGAATGCAAAACACATTTTTTTAGAATTTTAGGGGTTAATATGCAATAAAGAAAAATGTACACTTTTTATGGGTTTTTTTCGCAATTTTTCACACATACAGTAAGCAAAAATTATGAAAAAATTACTGGAGCTAAAACATGATGCAAGAAGACTACAGTAATATTTTTGGAATTTTTTGACAAGTTATGAATTTTTTATGAATTTTTTAGTGAAATCAGAGTGACAGCGAGTAATTAATTTCTATTAAATCCACGTTATCAAATTAGTCAGAGAAAGAATTATCTCGAAAAGATATTTTCATGTGCAATCCAGAAGACTTGAAATTTCGTGAAAAGGATGTCTGTGGATTTAATTAAAAATCGATTATTAAATACACTCTATAATTTATTTTAGGCACAAGACAACACCAATGGACTTGAAATTTGGATAGTAATTACATCACATTTCAAGGCATCACATATAATTTTTGTGGATTTTTTAGAGCAACCGTGTGTGAGGAATAATTTTAAGAGTCCAGATTAGGTAAAATATGTCATATTTCAGTTAACTATTTTTAATTAATTACCCAACTACCATAAAAATACAAATAAATACTCACATGACAGAGGATAAGTTGCTCAACATAAAAACATTTTTTATTACATAAAATGATGCAAAAGAGAGGTCCAAATTAAAACACAAACACAGGGTTATCAGTGCAAATTCTAAAGAACAAAATAAACAAACAACTCTATATACAGGGACCTTTTTGAAATTATAAAAACTTGAAAAGAAACTACTGTAATTTTCATGAAATAAAAAATATGCACAAAAGACCTTCTTCTTCCTTCCTGGACCCGATGGGATAAACCCAAATGGGGAGGGCGCCGGCGGCGGTGTGCGCGGAGGTACGGAGGGGCGGCGGTCGGCACGGCCGCGCGGCCGCAGCGGCACGCGGCGGTGGCGGGCGTGCGGTGGCGCACGACGGCTTTGAAAGGCGGAGGGTGAAGGCGATGGCTAGGCGCGGCGTGGCCCGCGGCTGAGATGGGCGAGGAGGGTTGCGGCGAAGGGGCGGCGCGGGGCCGCAGAGAGGAACGGGGGAGGAGAACGGAGGGGGGCGACGTCGGTGTAGAGGCCGGCGGCAGTGTGGAGGCCGGCGGTGGAGGAGGGAAGGGTGGTGCAGGGGGCGGCGGCCGTGGGCTGCTGCTTCCTGCAAAATTTTTTTTATTTTTTTTGTTCTATTTTTTTTGTTTTAGATTTTAATATTTTTTTAATTTCTTAAACAAGAAACAAAAATATGTTTATATACAAAAGAAAGAAGAAAAGAAAAAAAATAGAGGACAATGATGAAGAAGATGGAGATGGTTGTGATGGTGATGGGATGATGTAAAAAAATGGAATAGTGGAGGTAATATGTGGTGGCTAAACAACAAAAAAAATGTTAGATAAAATAAAATAAGAAGAGATATGAAAGAGATAACTTACCTGATTCTTCGCCGGATTGGCGGAGCAGCTACGCTGAACTCCTGTTGTCGCCTCGATCCGATTGGCGAATTAAAAATTAGAGAAGCTACGCGAGCTCGACGGGGAACTCGTGACGCGGAGTGGAGCTCCGCGGATCTCACCTGAAGGAGGTCGTCGCTTGAGGACGATGCTTCGCCGCTGTCACCAACAAAACACTCCAAGCTCTCTCCTTATTCTATAAGAATGGTGGATGCGAAAAAATGAGGATGTACAAATGAATATAAAGAGAAGAGAAAGAGAGGTTAGAATGGTGGTGGTGTTGAATGGGAAGTTGTATTATTGGTGGAGTTGAATGGGAGGTTGGTGGAAGAATATGGAGTGGAATGGGAGTTATTAAAAATGATGGAGTTGAATAGAAGTTGGTGGTAGAGAAGTTATTGTAGAGAATGGGAAAAAATCAATACATAAATAATGATATAAAGTATGCTACTTTAAATACAACAAAAATAAAGAGGGAAAAAATAGTGGTGAATTTACAAATAAATACATACAACATGTACAATTTTTGTTTACTTTTCTAATTTGTATTTTTTTTGTCTTTTTAATAAGAGATATTTACAACGGAAAAATACTATAAAATAATATAATTAAAATACAACACAATCATGATATTTTTGTATTTTTAGCAATTATGAAAGATACAATAAAAATTAAAGAAAGAATGAATATATACAAGGTATACAATGTACATCTAGGTCCCAAAACCCAACTTTTGCAAACGAGCTCCGATTTTAATGAAACCACTTTCGTTGGATAGATAATTTTCTAACTTGAACTTTAAAAGTGAGTTTGGTGAATTTGGAGTTCATACGGAGCGGGAATTTAGCTTGGAAGTTGGTCTTTACGGCTTTTTTCCCATTGGGATCTAGGAGCATTTATTTGAGATATAATTTATTTTGTATTTTTGTATTTTTATGTACATTATTATGAACAAGTTAGAGAAAGAATTAGCCAAAAAGGAGTTGAAATGAATTTATTAAAAATCCATGAAGTTTTGAGCTATTTACAAGTATAAAACTCCTTTATTTTTGCGGCTTTTTATGTGTAATTTATTTTGTACAATCTAATATACAATAATTAGTGTGTTTTATTTACAAGAGGTATTTTGTTAGTTTATTGATTTTATTGATATTTATTAGGGAATTTACTCGTGGATTTTGCTAAGATCAAGATATTGAGATGATGAATCGTGGATTCATCACTCGTCCATTTCAAGTTCTCGGCAATATCTCCATCTGGGATTCAATCGCCCCCCACTTTTGACCTTTCTTTCCCATATCTACAAGTTAGAAAATAACATACTTACGAACATATAGTCCTTAGAATCTTAGATGAAACGAAGTGTAAGGACAAAAACATTGATGGATAATTCATAATTCTCAAACTTAAAGTAAAGGCACAATACAACTAAATTATTGAGACAAGATTACAGTAATTATTCGAAAAAAACATAAAAAAACTGAAAAAATCGACTAGGAAGTATGTGGGAGGTAGCGACACCTCTCGAATGTATGGGTGGCGGCTCTGGGCGCTGGTTGGCAGCATGCAGTGGAGCTGGGCACTGGACGACAACAAGCGATGGTCATGGGAGCTCGAACGACAACACTACAACGGTGGTGGCGAGCAACGGTACTGCATACTACCGCAGATCACTATGCGAGCGAGAAAGAAATGGAGTTTCTTTCTTCTAGGGTATGAAGAGGGGTTACGTGCTTTGGACATGATCGAAAAGTGCAAAAAAACTTACGGTGCGAGGCGTGCGCCTCTGCCTCACCTCGAGCCTTACGGTGCGAGTCGAGGCATACACGCCAACCACAGCACCCGAGGCATGCGCCTCAGAGCGCTTTTGGCGCGCCTCGCTGTTGATGCGATTTTATGCGGTTTAAAAAGTTGATTTTACCACGTCGTTGTTGTTCCACGCAAAACCGCAATCAAACAAATAAGATTACAACTACAAGCATGTTGGAAAAATATGAGTTATATAATGCAAGTAGAGGTTCGTATCCGTAGGGACTAAGCAAACTCGCTCTTTTTGTTCTTCTTTAAAACTTGGTTCGAATTTTAAATCTATTGCGATGAAAGAAAACTTATAACAGAATGCGATCTACGGTGAGAATACTTCCTAGAACTTAGAGTAAGCAAATGATGGTATGAGTGCAACTAAGTAAGGAAGTGGGGGTTGATTCGCAATTTAATATGGGAAGATGGGATTTACTTGGAAGCTTCCAAAAGAGAATGATGAAATATAAAACTTGCATTGCATATATTTTCAAGAAAAATGGATTTGAGAATAGCTTACATAATAAAAGTTGTTCTTGCAAATTCAACTTAAACAAATTAACTAAGGTAGAAAAAATACAAGCGATAAATAAGATGGGAAATAAATGCTTCTCTATTTGATTCCGGAGTGAAGAGATGATGATGGCGGAGATGGGAGTGTGCGGGGAGATGCGTGGGCTGATCACACACACAAGGAGGAGCACTGCGACAATGGGGACTGGAGGAGATGATGGTGGCCAGACGCGCGCGAAGATGATGGCTGCGGGCTGGAGTATACCGCGAGGAGGGGAGTGGCGTGCACATGTACACAGCTGTAGACGATGATGTACGCAAAGGGGAGGCGCACAGCAGGACAGTGGCTGGAGGTGCGCGGTTGCACCCGAGGACACGCGCAAGGAGGAGGGCGCGCACATCAGCTGCGTATTAGGCCTTCATCCGTGCCTGCATGAGAAAAAAATGAGAGAGAGAGGGAGAGGGTGCGTGCATGAAAAAATGAGAGAGAAGGAGAGGGTGCGTGCATGAAAAAAAACGAGAGAGAAGGAGAGGGTGCGTGAGGGGAAAGGCGTGAGGGAGAGGATGGAAGGGGTGCCGTGAGTGCATCATTTTATAATGGAATTTGCTTGCAATAAATGGGAGACATCCCATATAAGTAAAGACAAAATATCATTATTAATGCATGAAGAATTAATTTTTGCATGGGGAAGGATGAGTGTGGACGGCTAGAATGCATGGGAATGGGAGAGAGACTTTTATTATTTGCATGGGAGAGAGTTGTAAGTGGGGCTCATGACATATGGGGAAAGGTTTGGTGATTTTGCAAAAGCCATCCTCCCATTTTCTTGTAAAAAATGTTAATAGAAATAGAGGTTATACTTTGATTTGATACATTGAGATCAAAGGAATTTAAGTTCTGTTATGACATTTAAAACAATGATTTATGCAGATAATCTATTTAAGTTATGAATGATCAATATTCTTGGTATTAAATATCATCCCACCATATAATCCATAATTAATATGTGAATGGAGATTTTTGTGTCAATCATCTGGATATAAAACATGTTCTCTCACTTTATGTTGTAAATTATGTGTAATTGAGATGATCTTCTCTTTTTCATGTATGGAATAAATAACATGTGGATTATGCAAGATTGAAGATTATATGTCAAATATTGAAGTTGTTCTTCGCATAATTTCATCATCTTATATCACTATATACTGTAATCATCACTCGTCTTGAGGCGTACACCTTTGCGCTTTGAGGCACTTCTTTTTAAAACCATGGTCAAAATGATCACTAATAGTAAGAATATAATATACCATTTGCAACTCAATAAGTAGTTTGTTCAAGATGATTGTGAACACATGTAAAATTGAGGGTGCTCATCATAATCCTAACAAGGTTAGACTTCATTGGAAACTTTCCTTATATATATGTACTTGGTAAATGGATTAATCTCCAGGATCCATTATTAGGAAGTTAGTTAAAGCTCACAACTTAGCATCATTAATTAACAATATATTATTTGTCCCCTATCTTACAGGTGAATGAAGTTGAATATATGCATCCATTTGTTGAAAACCGCAAACCTACTATCATGCAGGATGTTCCTGCAAACGTACTCCTTATTTGAATATAAACTATAAGTTGTTTTTCTACTTGTCTGCGATATGGTCTCTGTTGGAGTATATGTATTAATGCATCACTTGTGGTATAGATGGGTAAATGGATCACTCCAGGATCCATTTACCACATCAAGTAGTTTAATCCCAACATTTACCAGTGGTGGGACTTGGAGTCTCTGTGGAGGATATATAAGAAGCCCCAGATCTCCAGTGTCAGATGAGAAAGTGCAATGCATACATCAACCCTTTGAGGCATTCTCTCGTAGTTTCATCCTGCTCCTTATTGAGTAGGGTTCCATGTTAAATCCCATTTTTCTTCATATTTTATTCTTTATTTCTCTGACACGCTTACAGATTCATATTTTCTAACATGATATTAGAGCGAGTCGATTCTTGGTTGTCTTTTTTTTTTTGAAGATATGTTTGGAATTCAAGAATTGTATAGGGTTTTCTGAAATCCTAATTTTGCACGATTCCAAGAGGGTTCTTCGTTCTCAATATTTATTATTTGTGGATTTGTTCTTGGACAATTAATTCTAGGGTTTCAGTGTGAAACCCTAGTTTTCATGGTTCTGTCCAGATCAACAGTGCTTGTTCTCCACCCGCCAACTTCAGCCACATCTCCTAGCAATACTTTTGATCTATCCAGATCGGCAGCGGCGACAACCCAACATCGTGCATGGACGGCCTCCTTTCTTCCCTCGATCTGGGAGGATCCCCAGAGATGACGACCTCTTCTCCGATTCTGGCCGTATCCAGTAGCCCTAGCACCCCAGGTGCCTTCCACGATCCTCAAAGGCGCTCCTTCGATCATCCAAGACCACCCCAAGCGACTCCAGGCAATGACACATGCCATCTCCAACGATCTCATGCAGGTCGCATTAGCGTCACCCTTCTTTTAGCAGCACAGGCAGAGCTTCTTCCGGCCACCCAAAGCCCCAACATCTTCTAGGCGGATCTCCCAAGAGGCGGCGGTCGTCCGCCACGAGCAGCTCCAGGCGGCACACATCACACCTCCTCTTTCGTTTCAAGCACCCGACAGTGCTTCTCCGGGCGACCCTCCTCTCCAGATCGCCCCTCCTCCACTCCAGGCAGAGCATATCTGGCTGCAGGCGGCGCAAGATCCAGTCGCCACTTCCAAGCGACTCTCTCTCTAGCAGGTGAAGCTCGAAGCTCCTTCGGCGGCTCACCGACAACCCTCCATGGCCTCCAGGTAGAGGCACTGCGCCTCGCCTCCAGGCGACAACTCCTTTGGGAGGCGAAGCCCATCGACATGCTCCTAACTCTTCGAACCAGTCGATGACGGCAAGAGCAGTTCCCCAATGCGGGCGACACGTGATATGAGAAGGGTTCCCATCAAGAAACCCTAAATAGGACATCTTCTTATAACATCATCTTAGCGTGCCCAACTGGGCCGAAAAAATTCAGTCGTGAGTCTTTAAAAAAGGACAACACGGTATTTTGAGCCCAAATTTGGGCTCATTTAAATAAAAAAAATGAAAGAGGTACTTACAAAAAAACTGTACGCTTAAAAAAATGCGACGACTATTAAAAAAGTGATGAAATAACCAGGGAAAAAAATGATTGAGAAAGCAAAAAAAAGATCGGCTTAAGTGATTCATGTTTTCTCCACATTTCATTTGTCTTCTCCCAACTTTGTCAATGCCATTGTTTTCCGATAAATATGGGAGAAAGTGGGAGTATTGTGTAGAGTCACATGTATGTTCCAGATTCCATATTCAGATTCTCCAGTCCAGCCTTATTTTAGACTCTACAGTTCAGTTTTTCAGACTCGACGATCGGATGCTGAGTCCTATTCAGTCAGATGTGCACATGTTTGCCATCATTGTTTGTAGTCCCCATCTTTTATTTTTGATTTCAGAGTTTTCATGTGTTCCATAGGGACTCCAGAGTAGAGATCCCATTCCCTATGCCATGTGGGATAGGGCTTTCATGTCGTTTCATAGGGACTCCAGAGTAGAGATCCCAATCTCTTAGCAAGTATGGGAGAGACCCAGTTCTTCAACGAGGAGATTTTTCAAACTCCATCCTCCAACAACCGTGGACTCCGACGAGGACGTTTTCCATGGCTTTCAGTTCGGCCCTTTCAGAGATGGAGCAGTTGTCCACATTATTGTGGCAGGCCAGAGTTCTCCAGGTGGAGGCTCATTTTTAGTTTCAGTGGCTCTGACATGCGCAATACAGAGCACACTCAGTTTGACTCACACTCCAGCCTGTTTGGTCCTCCTCACCTGCATGGCATGAGAAGTAATGTCCTCGACAACAACCGGTAGTTGTGCACGTTGAGTTGATATTGTCCGTAGTGTCATGTAGTGAGAGTTTGAGATTTCTTTTTGTCTGATACGCTTCCGCATTATATTTTCTAGCCGTCTCCATTGAGATATTTAGTTTTTCCTTGCTTTACAAAGTTCATAAGGTTATTGTTTACTAGTATTATTACATAACTTGCAGAGAATTCTACTGTTGTGCGGTTTTTTAGTTTGTCCAACCTTGGGGATGGGTTCCAACCAATGGAAGAGGCATGTTTTAAAATAGATACAGAGGTAGGACATCATAATGACCGGGAGTGTAAAACATCCTGGGGATCCATGTCAACCTTGTCTTATAGGATACCTGGTACTAATGCCAATTTTATGTCATGATAGCTATTCATATGATTCTAGTCCATCTCATGGAGTTGGTACACATTTGGATGCAACTCTCCCCCTTCAAAAGCAATTGCATTTCTTTCAGTGATAGTCTCGTGACAATGATGATAACTCGCATTCATGTAGTTGTAAGAGTCGTATATTGCAACCAGACGACAGAAATCCTCATGGTGCAGTAGACATTGAAAGCTATCACCAAGGAGGTTATGAACCGGTTGGCAACCATGACAAAACAAAAGCGTCTACAGATGCTAATAGCAACTTCAGCCACCATAAGATAGACAAAGCCGCGGAAGATGAGGACGATGAGTATGTGTTTGGGGGTGTTTTCCCCTTCTCTGAAGAAGGTAACTCTTTAACTCTGACTACTTTCACATCCGTTATTCCTCTTTTTTGCGTGAAGTATCTAATCTGATAACTTCAAAACAGGTTGATTGTCATGTTGTTTCTGAATGCGGCAAGGTAGTAATGTTGTGACAGCCAGTTATTACTTGATGGAAATAGAAGCTTGTAAAGGACGTTCACCACCTTTGTGCATATATCATCCATGTCAATATCCATCTCTGTACAGTTCCATATTCGCTGATAATCAACCATATGGGTAAAGCTTCTTTGTAAAAAATTCGGGAAAGTGAATGGAGCTCCCACTTGTACATAATAAATTTCTCGCCTATGGAGGCCCTGGCGCACATTAGTCGTGGCCTGTAAATGTGTTCAACAAATTTCGTTTTTTTACTCACTTGATTAAATCTGTTTGGCAGCATTATGTGCAGCTCTGTTGGAAGTTTGCACAAAATACTATTCTTTTTACCGAAAATTAAAATTAGAGATAAAATTGAAGTATGGATTCCAATACAACAATTCATGTGAAATGTGTTCGATTGCTTTTTTAGTAGTTGATGTTACTAATATTGGCTTGCACCTATACTTTTTTTTTCACATTCTGTTTACACGATCTGGGACATGATAAATGGTGACACAGCTTATATGCATGCTTAAGCAGCAGAAAGCCTAATGTTGGAGTTGACCCTAGGCCAATAGAGTCGAGTGTAGCTTGGCTCCCTTGAAGCTAAGTACTCTTGACTAGATCTTCGTCTCGAGGTTTAATGGCCTGAGTCGTTTTGAGCCTGATTCTTTACTCATTAGCATTGCAAAGCTTCACAACACTATTTTCCATGATACATAACATTCAGAATTCTTTACTCATTAGCCTTTCTCCACTCTGGACCTGAATGAAAACAGGCTGAGGTAATAGAACAGAAATGGTGTGTTACTACCATGTGCATTATGCGATTCCAGCCATAGTTTCTAGAGAGATTCAAGGAATATGCTGGAGACGTGCATGGTATATCTGGACTGGCGATGCACATGCACGCAATTATAGTGCAGGGGAGTTCGTAGTGACATATTCTTCTAAAGGAGAAGCAGACGAATCCTACACTAGATATATTGGACACCATGCATAGGAATCATGCATCCATCAAAACATGGTATGGGGATGCTCATATGTTACTCACAGCAGTCATCATCTCATAATTTTGCCGTGGCTTTTTCCAAATTCCAATTGGTGCCTGAGGGCTTAATTGCTGGAATTTGGGGAGTGGGGACACAGCTGTCTGGATGTATTAATACTATTTTTATTGGCTAAGGCACAGGACATGAGGGTAGGAGCTGCAGTGCACATGACTACATTTGTTTATTTATCTGTCACTGGCGAGCCCCAATTTCCAATTCCAATTATATTAAGAAGGAACAATACTTGGTCTGCTCGGGTGTGTGGAAACATTACTGAGAGCAATGATCATCAAGTCCCAAATGGAGGAAGAAAACACTAGGGGCATAACCATGTATGGATAAACTCATGGACACGGTTTTATTCTCTTAAACTCCATTTTTGTTCACATTCAGGACTATGTAGACAAATTATGAGATGCCTACTGATAAGGTTGCAAGAAAACAACTTTTACTATGGTAAGGTACATCTTGGAGACCATCAAAACTTCTACTTGCAAATTGTGAGGGTTGAGCCCTAAACCTCACTGTCAAGAAAGGGAAACGACATAAACCCTTTCTCATGTACTTTAGGTGTGAGCAGCTGTTTCTCCATGATGTTGTGAGAGGACTCCTGAGCACCTTGAGAACTTTCTCGAACATTGTAACAAATAATGCTCATGATTTCTTTAAGAATGAGTAGAGGAGTAGTACTTAAGTGTAAAAAGATGAGTATAAGCGAGTAAAAATATGAGCTGACTGAGGGTATTTATAGAAAACGAAAGTAGAAGAGTAGATAAAAAGGTTGGTGCTCTCTGGATAAGTGAATAGATATAAATGTAAGAGAAGAGGCTAATATAGCCTTCTAGAAGAATTTTAGCTGGCTGAATAATAGGTCCATTTTATTGAAAGTAAAAACCAACAATAAACAAGTAATGGTTGGAAAGTTAGCAGTTGGGGAAGTTGTTGAATGAAGATAGAAACCAATCAGCTCTTGTACTAACACTCGCTTTAAGATAAGTGTGAGTCGTTGATGGAATCGACTTAAGAGATGCTTCTAGAAAAGAAACAATCAACTAAGTAAAGTTTTTAGTCGACTGGGAACAAATAAATTAACTGACCAAAAGTTTCAATTGATCGAGAAACTTAGTTGAAAATCAGAATGAGAACTACTTAATTAGAATGAAGACCCCATTGTTGCTTATATAGGTGAAGATCTAGGGTTAGGGTTACAGTGAGAGGTGATTCTTACAATGAGTTGATTAGAATACCCATAGGGTTAGGGTTAATTTGGCTATGCAAAAGTTTTGGCACTAGTTTCATGTTTTAATCCTAAATCTTCATTCTTTTGTTCCTAGGATTCATACAAGTTATTCTTTCCATTATTTAATCTGACTATAGAAAACTATTTCTTATTTTAGATTATCGATAATTAATTTTTCGATATTAGGTTTTATAAAACTATTTCTTATTTTAGATTATCGGTATTTAATTCAAACTACTAACTTCTTTTTCTAATGATCTTTTTCTAAGGTTATCTCTTGCAATCGTTCCTAAGCTAATTAACCTTGTTACTACTTTGTATCACCAGCCTTTTTTGATAATGACAAACTTTTATTGTCAAGTCCTCGCAATATTGTTTTGCTGTCTTTGCAGGAACTCAAAGAATCTTGGTGATTACTACACAGCAATGAGCAACTCTTTTACACTGTATTAAGTCAATTCAATGTAATCTTTGTATTTGTAATTAGCCTGCAGTAATAGATGCATGCATGTATACTTATATATGCTTTCACTGGTTCACCTGTATCAGTTCAAGCTCAATTGCAGAATTCCCATGAACTAATCGAACACTCGATAACACTGATAATCACTTTAATTCGCCGATTGAATCTGAACGATTACTTTTTCTTTTCTTTTTTGAAATTGATGGATCATTCAAAAGTTTATGATCACTCACCTTTTAGCTTTTATGTTGGATCCTCTGTATGACCAATGATGGATCACTTTTTGGATTCAAATTCTAATGATTAACATCTAGAAATGTTCGGTCATTTGAAGATTTCTAATCGAATATCGATGATCGATAAACTTACTTGTAATGATCGATCATATTTGCTCACAGTTTTTGTTCTTTCACGTCAAATTATTTGTGTTTACTACATCGATAATTCGAAGATATTTTGACGTCCCTTGAGCGCTATAAAAGCACTCTTAGATCCTTTTGAAGAGAGCATAAGTTGCATACAACATTAATATATATATTTTGTGCATTACTCTCTTTCTTTCTAGCACACACTATTCTCTAGTGATATTGATCATGCGATATCATTGTTGAGCATCTTCTTGTTTAAAAAGAAACGTTTATTCCCCTGTAGTGACCTACGATCTCATTTTGCCACATTTGCTATCTACTCCAGAGGGTTTTTAAGACTCGTCAAAGATATCTTTTATGTAGGCGATTCCTATATTGATGAAGTGTTCTACTTTTTTATTCTGATATTCATGGTGTTTATATATATATATATATATATATATTGTGTTTTATCATGTGCATATTTGCATCACAGATATTATCTTCGGGTGAATAGTAAAATGATGTATTGTTTGTATATCCCTATAATTACTTTTGCAGAAGACTTGGTGTTTAATCTAAGTTTACAAGTTCCTTGGTGTTTGATTCAAGAAGGTAAATAACTTTGGTGTTTGATCCAAGAATATCTTAGGATTCGGTGTTTGATCCAAGAAGGCTTGACATTACTTTGATGGTCAGATCCGAAGAAGAAGACTCTGATGTCATCTGAAGAAGGAAACTTTGGTGTCTGTGATCCAAGGTTGTAAGAATATTGGTATTTGATATAAATACTTGTAACTGGATGATTTATTCATGGAAAATACTCTAATATTGGAAAGATAGGTTGATTAGAAATTCCGAGTCAAGGACTTAGGTCGTAGTTTTCACTTAGTTGGCTTTCGACGTAAAAGTCATCATGCAAGAGGTTGCTTCTCTGGTTTGCTTTCTTTATATGTGATTGTTGTGATTGATTATGTTTATTTGATCATATTTGTTATAATTACTATTTCAACGCCCATAGTAGCAGTTTGACCCTTCAAGTATCCCTATTTGGCATCAAAATCTCATTTGTGTGAATGATGTGACTAGACTTCAGCACTCTATAGCTTCAATGAACAACAACTTATAACTGATTGAAAGTTAGAATTCATATTTTTCTTGAGTCAATGGATTTTGATATGTGTTGAACATAATGTGGATGAAATACACACGTACTATAATTATCGAGAAGACCGTCTTGACAGTTCTTTATATGAAGCAAGCTACGCACAACTCAAAAGCAATGAATTCCATCTTATGAGATCTGGAATAATATGAGTGTCAAATACGAATGCACAAGCAATGTTAAAGAAATTTGCACCAACCTTCTGCAACCGAAATATGAGCTGCTCAGAATGAGGAACCAACTGAGACATGTACACGAGACTCACAAATATCATTAATGGTTTGATGTAAAAATTGAAGAAACTGCATAGGTGAAGAAAATCCTATGATCACTCACTTCCAACTGCATATGAGAACATCATTTGATAGTTGTTGATATGAAGCAAGCTACGCACAACTCCAATGTAAGGGATCCCGTCTTCTATGTACAACGAATGAAGAGTTCAACTAACTGTCTGCATACGAGGTAACTTATGAGATATGGAATAAGATGAGCGTCAAATACGAATGCACAAGCAAGGTTAAAGAAACTTGCATCAACCTTCCATGACAAAGATATGAGATACTCAGAATGGAAGAAGGAACCAACTCAGACATGTACACTAGATTCATAAGTATCATTAATGGTTTGATGAGTCTTGATGTAAAAGTTGAAGAAACCGCATAGGTGAAGAAAATCCTAAGATCACTCACCTCCAACTGGAGAATCTCTACAATCGTGATAAAGGAAGCAAATGACTCTGATACACTCCTAATGGATGGCCTTGTTGGTAAGCTTCTCTCTTACGAAGTTGAAAAGTAACAAGAAAAGGAAGCCGAAGGTGAAATAAAGAAGATGAGGACCCTAACTCTTCAAGAAGATATGTCAATATTAGAAGAAATCTCAGATGAATATGAAGTATCCAAAGAGAAATACGTAAAAGGAGACTTGACGAACCCTAATTTACCCTAATATTAATTTGTGGATATTGCGATGCACTCGAGAAAAAATAGATTTATCAAAATCACTCAAAAGATTGATTAATTAAATGATAATTTATTTTTTTACTTAAACAAGCCCAAGGTTGATCACAAAGAAGCAATTATCAACTTAGGAATAGTTTCAGATCATTAAGTACTCAAGGCTTTCAAGAATATTTTTTTTTGTGATTTTATACAATTAATTGAGTTATGCGAATGCATGCCAAGTTTAGGGATTATTAAGTAAATATCCAACTGAAATAAATCCAAAAATGATGAAACTTGATCAGATTGTGAAAACATGCACAATTAAGCTACTCTGAATTTTTGGAATTTTTTGTATACAAATTGAATTTTTAATGAATTACTTAATGCAAATAATGTGATCTTCAGTAAATTAATTTTAATAAATATCAATAAGTCATATTTTCTAGATCTGAAAATATCCTAAGTAGCCTTAAATAATAAGGATACAGAACACATTTAATATCCTAAAAATACTAAGTTTTGAGTCAATTAAAAATCAATTACTAAGATCACAAAATGATCTACTCAGGAAACCATATGCAGGTGCTTTGGGATGATTTTTAAGCAGGTGTTAAAGTTAATTAATTCTACAGTTTATATTTTTGGGGAGTTTATGGAAAAGACTGATTTACTATGAATTTCAGAACATTAAATGGGTAAAATTTTGTAATTGTTCACCAAATTAAATTCAATAAATCACGCACAGAGCATAAAATCATCCACAAAGGAAAGAACTAGGCAACTAGCTACACTACAACATGCATTTTTCTAATTTTAAAAATGATGAAATATATTAAGGTCTGAATGTAAGCTCAAGCGCACGGTTCTGATTGCAAATCAAACAAAATGAAATAAACAAAGCTCGCGCATAGGAGACTTCTTGCAAATGCAATTACTGGCGGGGGCGGAAGCAATTCACCCAAAAGCGCCACAAGGCCCTGGTTTAGGCGTCGGATGCGACTTGGATCTACGGCTGCTGCTTGCTATGGCTTCAACGGCTGGATGGACGAGAGGGATTCAATCGAATGATGACTGTAGGTTGAAGTTCGTCCCTCTCCTTGGTCTCAGCTCCCAGGGCAGAAGAACCAGCAGAGAAGCTCCGATGGATCGAGCTTGCTGGTGGCTCGGCTGTGGATATAACTATCGGGGACAACAGCTCCTCGACGCTGTGGGTGCGTCGTGATATGGAATCAAGGTCTGGACCGAGGCCACTCGATGTTGCGCGGCTTGCTCGAAGATGGAGGGTCAATCTGTGAAGTTCAAAGATAAAAGGGGAGCTTCGATCGGCGATAGGTATCTCGCAGCTGTGCGCAAGGTGGGATGGTGGTCGCCTTTTGTTACTGTCGCGTGGTGGCGCGCAGTGAGGAGAAAGAGTGTTGCTGCTACTCGTGACTGTTGGTTCTTCTTGAACATCCTGGAGAAGCTCTCGCGTGGTTGGTGGAATCGAATGGTGGATCCTCACGCTAGTCGACACATGACCAAGCGTGAGGTTCAATGATGCTGTTGTTGCAAACGGAGATTGCTGCATTTTGATCCGGTCTTCTGATGATGAAGGAGCTGCTATGATGAAGGTTCCGACGATGGAGCAATGGCTTGAGAAAGAAGGAGGATCTCCTTAGCGGGTTCTGATCGTGGATGTGTAGCTACTAAGGAGGTCCACGGCCTTCCTCTTGTTCTCCTTCAGATCTCAGGACTACAGCAGAAGAACATGCATCAGCTGCACGAAGAAATGGCAAAGTTGATGCTGTTGTTCTGTGACCAGTCCCTAGGTTCCTGCGGGGTCAGCAACCAAAGAAACTATATGGCTGTGATGGGTGATTGTGCCCTATGGCTGGAGTTTGATGCTCCAATTGTGGCTTGATGAAGGGGCAAACCTTCAGAGCTGGGCGAGCTTCGTGATGGTGAAGCTACAGCAAAGGAGTAAGGGGCTCCTCTGGACCTCGCCTGAAGTCGGATCCGGTAGTTGTCACACGACCTTACATCTTCTTAGTTGTCACCTAAGGAGCAAGGTTGTTGGGCCGATATTCTGATCTCCCAAAATGGCGGATGCCCACGATGATGGCAGAGTGGGGGCTTTTGACGGGTTTCCATTAGGTCTCGCGAAGCTTGCAAGATTGGGTTTCGAGTTGAGGGTCGAGGAGATGGAGACGTGGACGACGGAGGCCACGGCCGTTGGGCGCATGCGGAGGGAGGAAGAAGGTTTCCCCATCGTTAGACCTCGATCTAATCCAACGGAGGGATACATGACACGTGGAGGGTTACCTTGAGAAGGGGGATGCACCTAGAGCGGTGGATCGAATATTGATCCAATGGCTTAGGTTGAATGTGACTGGGGAGAGAAGAAGGGGCACATGGCTAGTTCAGATGCCGCCACTTGTTAGCATTAGAAAGAGAGCCCAACCTTCCCAACCACCCCCCCCCCCCCCCCCCGTGTCGCCCAGCGCCGCCAAGGCCACCCCCAACCACCCACCCCAAGCCCCCAACACCGCCCGACCCTAAACACCACCCAACCCCAGCGGCCCAACCACCCGGCTCCCCTCCCCCGTGACCTCCTCCCTCCGCCCGAGGCCTCCCCCTGCCCCTTCCCTTCAGCCCTGTAACCTGTAAACATCCCCTCCAGCCCTCTCGGCCAGCTAACAGCCTGCCCCTTCTGCTCGTGATCCAGCGACCTCTCGTGGCCAGTGACTCCCCTTTCCCCTCCCAGTGCATAGAACCCCCTCGCGGCCTTCATGTGACGTAATCCAGCGACCTCTCGTGGTCGCGCCGAGCATCCCCTTCCCACCTCCTTCCGTTCTGATTACAACAAAGGTTCTCCTCTGACCGATCCTTGGCTTTCACTATTGGAGGGCTTCTCGTGCATCCTGGCATGTAGCGGCGTTTGCTAGCCGGTGTCCCATCGAGATGTCCTCCACTGTGGTTGACCTTGAGGAAGGAGGAATTCCTCTGATTTCATGTGCCTTCGATCCTCAATCGCAATGTGAGAACTCATAATCTGTTGTCTCACATCATACCCAGGTGGTTTGTTATGCTCATTTGAAACTTTCATTATTGTCCGGATGGTAGAGAATGGAGCAAAGGGTTTAAACTCTTAATCTCTCATATCAAGAGGATACGTCTTTCAAACGACGAGCGTGCTACTATTTTGCGAGACGCCTTCATGATTGATCTTGATCTTTATATGGCCTTAGAAGGGATCTTGATGACTCTTGATCGGTGGTTGTGTGGGAGGTGTATGAAGATACAAACAGTGAGTCGTGCTTGCTATCATTACGATGGTCTTGTTCGACTTATAGATGACATCGGGGTGGTTGAGGGGCACATTGTTGGCATCTTGAAACCCCTCCTATATGTTGTGCATGATGTTATAGATGAGTTGGTTGTTGATGCTACGCTCCTTGATCATATTTTCAAAGATCCTATCACCACAATTGTGAATTGCTCGCTTCGACTAGAGTTCTAGCTCCCTTTTTCTCCTCTTTCTTTCTACGGTTCTGAACTCAACTCGACTTCGCCTATCATCCACTATTATATAAAAGAGCTCAACTCGCCGTATTTGGCACTTGAGAACTTGCCGGAGCTTATTGATACAGCTTGTCTACGCTCCTCACTCCCGCTCGCACGTTTAGGTTAGTTTTTTAGTGAACCGCTGGGAAGAATGAATGAATTCTACCTCCCTTCCCACTACAATCGTTCATTCGCTCCGTCTCGTTGGTTTGATGTGCATTTGCTTGAAAAAATGGTCTTTCTATCTAGAAAGCCTTTCCTCGGAATGTATATCTCCAGGGAAGAGAGGGCATAATTGATACCAATAGATATACGACGCTTATCAAATCAAGAAAGAATGTTGGGACTGGCGAAGGCACTTGAGAGTTCATAGGCAAAATCTCCTTAGAAAGCCACTGCACACATATCACACATGCAATCACGCTGATTCGCAGTCTCCTTGCGTTAGAAAACATCCACCAATTGAGCGGGAATAGGCAAGAGAAAGCCTTTTTATCTAGTTACTACTGGCTAAATCAACTACTAATGTAGAATTGAACCGAAACTATCTAAATCTATATAATTAGGGTTCGGGGGATGAGAAGATAGAAATTGACGCAGGAGAGGCTTTCACTATATAAAATCACGGTTCAAGCATTGTTTACGGAATGAGAGAAAGACCTCGATCTCAGTCCCTAGGGATTGAGGGGCACTTCCATTCCTCACCTGGAACCATGATCACACCCCTTGCACCCTTGCTTCCTATCTTGTCCTAGGGGATGGAAGCGTGTAACCAGACTCCCTTCCCTCTTCTAGTCCCTGCCTCCCCTAGCCTGAAATTCTATTTCATTATTAGTTGCCCGCTGTGATGCCCTACCTAACTCTTCGCTCCGTATACCCTCACCGCGACAATCTTCTCGGTTTGATTTCAGGTGCATCTTCTCGAAAGTTGTGATCCCTGGGGGTAGTAACAGGAGTCCGGATTGTGTGTGATCACTTTCTTGACTGTTAGGCAAACCCATTAAATACAAAGCAAGCCCGGATTAAGTTAGCTATGAATTGACATCGAGTCTGCTCAAGTACATTTTAGAACTTGGGAAAGAAAAACATTGCTTGCGGGAGCCCCAAGAACATATTTTCAAGAGAAAAAGACACTTCTTGTTCACCGTTGAACTCCCTTTCTTTTCTTTTTCGCAAGGCGGATTGAAAACTCACTGAGCAAGAGGACGAGTTTCCTTCTTCCTACAGACACTGTCCGGACAACATAGAAAGGCGGATGAGGAGTAGAAAGATCAAAAGCAAGATCGATGCCAATATTAGAGAGTTTGCGAGCCTTACTATACTTATTGTTTCAGCTGACTAAGGATTGACGAAAACATAGGTCGGGTAGTTTAATGGCACTTTGACTACTAGGATATATACCATGCGACTTTCTAGCCCACTATAGTCCAGATCTTGTTTACCCATAGTTCCCATATTTGACTAACTTGATTTTCACGATCAGTTCGCTTAGGTAAGTGAGATATACATGCTAGACCAGGGGTTTAGGTAATCCAACTGTTCATGTTTCGAATATCGAACAACAGGTTCGAGTTTATTCACCTCAGTTTCGAAGTCTCAGCTTGCATCGACAACTACTCAAATATAATCAAGCTCCTTGAGCGCACACTTTCTCTTAGATCGAACTCTTTCATCTTCTCGCTGACCTCGGGGACAACAATTAGGTGTAGGCGCTTTCCAGAGGTTTCATCTTTGGGTTCTTCCTATTTGGAAACTGGAATTAGACCTTAGATATGATCGACGGAAGCTCATCATGATGCTTTTTTTTCCTTCGTTCGTATCTCCTTCGCCCATTTTGCCTTTCGGATTGATCAATGCACCCGCGGAGGACCTGATGAACAGGACCATCTAGACACGATGCACATGGTGGTCTTTAGATATGATGTCTTACACCAAAGGAGAAGAAGACTCCCAGGCCTATGCCCCGGACCAGAACATGTCCCTCTCAGGCAAGTCTGCTGGGATCTCCCACCGAGGGTTCTATTTGGAATCAGACAGGAAACGGGAGAAAGTGGAGGGCCTACCTGGATGTTCCCAAGCAAGTTCATCTCTGCCTTTTCCGACTTTGCTGGTGGGTCTTGTCGCAGCAGCTTTCTGCTCCTTCAAAGCATTCCTCCCAGTTGTCATCTTGCTTTCTCTCATACTCTTAAAACGTCGCTATATCAAGTTGTCGTTGGACCGGGATCTATTAATGCTTGGGCGAGATTGCTGACAATGGCTTATTCTGAGCTCACTCAATACGTGGGGTAGTGCAGAAGATTTCAACAAGTGGATGGGTGATATTTTGAAACGTGATCTACTTGGGGCTTCACATCATAGTCAAAACAACTCCGTAGAGGAGAATGAATATCAATGCTCCAACATCAGACAATATCTTCACAAAGTGTCAGATGGGGCACTTTACAACAACCTTAAAGGTTTTGTGCTCTTCAGGAGTGGATTCGTATAATGAAGATACCATGAAGATCATAGAGGCTAAACATCCATATAAGCCGCCTCATTCCCTGTCAGGTACCTCGCTGTCAGAGACTCCCCTTACAACAGATGCAGATACTATTTTATGGTCTATCAAATCTTTTCCAAAAGGGACATAATGTGGTAGAGATGGCATGAGAGCTCAACACATTTTAGATACCCTTTGTGGGGAGGGGTCGGTAGTTGCCACCGATCTCCTATGTACTATCTCAATGGTAGTTAATTTTTGGTTAGGTGGGAGATTCCCCTTGAGTTTGGCTGAGTTTATAGCCTCTGTACCTCTTACTTCACTACTCAAACCCGACAATGGCATACGTTCTATTACTGTAGGCACTATCTTGAGGCGTCTTGTATCCAAAGTTTCTATGACAAGGGTAAGCAAAGAGATGTCTAAGTATCTCAATGACTTTCAATTTGGGGTTGGTGTATCTGGAGGAGCGGAACCATCTTACACAACACCAACAAACTTTTGAGCAAGCTTCACGGTGACGGGTCTCTCTCCATGCTTACAAATTGATTTCTCTAATGCTTTCAACATGATAGATAGATCTCTAATGCTCTATGAAGTTAGGAGGAGATGTCAATCTATTTCTCCATGGGTAAAGTTTATATATGCTCAACCAGTCAGATTATATATTGGAGATAATCATTTATGGTCAATCACTGGAGTGTAGTAGGGTGATCCTTTAGGCCCACTTCCTTTTTCTCTCGCTTTGCATCCACTTATTCATGAGATCATAAATAATTGTAAACTCCTTCTCCATTCTTGGTATCTTGATGATGGGACTATCATCGGGGACATTGGAGGTAGACAAGGTACTTGGCATTATACAATGCATGGGGTCTAGAGATGGGGCTTATTCTGAATATAAAAAAATAGAGTTTTTCTGGCCTTCATGTGATGGACAGAAGATCCACAAAGGGTTGTTTCTTGTGGATATTGGGAAGCCTGTGCTTGAAGTGAGGTTACTTAGAGGTGCAGTGAGCAGGGACAAAGACTTTGTTGAAGATCTGGATATGATGATGGCCACCAAAGCTGTTTACTTAAAGCACTTACTTCCTCAGTTAGATGATTCACAAAGTGAGCTTCTTTTATTACAGTGTTGTATGGGTACTGTCAAGCTCATATTTGGCTTAATGTCATGTCAACCTGCATACATGGAACGAGCTGTTACGTGGTTTGATAAAGGACTTTACAGAGTTATTGAGGCTATTGTGCTTTGTGGAGGCACTTTCTTTGGTGACCTTCAATGGTGGGTGACGCTGCTACCCATCAGACGCGACAGTTTTGGTGTGCAATCAGCTCTTGAGGCTTCTTCATATGCTCTTGTGGCCTCTAGAGCTCAATCTTGGATGCTCCAAGATGACATTTTATGAGACCGTGGGATACATGGTATGGATTCTGATTTCATATTCTCTTTGGATGACCTACATGTCACACTTCCATCAATCTTACATATTTTGCTAACAAGGATATCGTCCCCCCTAAAGTCCGGAATGCTTTGGAGAGTCCACGTTTTAGCAAATTGTTAAAGAAATGTAAGTTAAGTTTGACATGACTGCTAGACAAAGAGCAAATTTTTTATTTTTTAGAAGCTGATCATGCTTAAGACTTACTCCTTGATATTCTATTGAGGGCCTTGGAATGCATGTCACCAATTGAGTATCTTTCTATCCTCAAATATCGCCACATGATTCCTTTATTCCCAATTGATGAAGCTTGTCCAGTATGCCATAAATCCTGCTTAGACGCTTTTGGAGAGCATGTAGTTCATTGTCGTGAACTCACATGTTTTAAATATAGACATGATTTTATAAGAGATGTCCTTTATGATGTTCTCAGACATGTTGGGGTTGCTTCAAAGAGAGAAGCAACTGTGAATTTTTTGACGGATCCATAAGAGGAAGATCGACACTCAAACCAGAAGATATTTTAATATTTGGATGGGCTGGAGGGAAGCATGTGTGTATTGATTTGACTGGAGTTTCTCAATTGTTGGGTCTGATAAGAGAGATTTTATTGCTGGATATGCTGCACAGAAAGCTACATCATCTAAAGTTGCTAAGCATGAGAAGACTTGTATTGACAATCAACATGTATTCATCCCTTTTGGTTTTGATACCTTTGGGTTCTTGGCAACTGAAACAGTAGAGCTCATCAAAAGGGTCCAAAACATTATGCATAGCAACGTTATGGTCCCCAGGTCTATAAATGTTGTGTTTTGAAGAATTGGATATGCAATCCAAAAGGGATTGGCGGTGCAGCTTGGTACCCGTCTCCCATCAATATATCTATAATATTTTCTCCTTTCGAATATATATATATATATATATGATTTTCTTTTAGAAAGATTAAAAAACAAAACAAAGAAAGTTCTAAATAAAGTAGAAAAATTCCTCAAATCAAAAAATTTTCTTCATGAGTTGCTCGTCTTAATGATATCTATAATTTCATGAATAGACCAAGATTAAAAGATGTCATTTATACAAACACATTTTTAGTATTTTTCAAAGTATATAAAATGACATATTTTATACCTTTACAATTTTTTATGATTTTTAATTAAGATAAAATTCAAAATAATATCATTTAAAATAAAAGAAATATATTTACATATCATCTATTTTTTATTTTTAATAATCAAGAAAATAAAGAAATATAATAAAAGGACGTATGTATAGAATCTATATACATACTCAAAACATTCTGTTTTATTTGATTTTTATATTCTTTTGGACTTGGATTTTTTCATCTTTCATTAAAAAAACAAATCAAAGAAGATAAATGAAAAATAAAAAATAAAAAGAGTTCATTACGTACATAAAATGATAAGTAAAATTTAGCGATTAATTACAATATACAATTAGGTTCCAAAATTTAAATTTCACATATGTACTCAGATTCTTTTGAATTTGATCATGATTTGTAGTTATTAGAATGTTCATTAATTCAAAAGTTAGTATGAGTTTCTAAGAGACTGTATATGAGAAATATTTGGATTTATGGCTTTTTTATCTACAAATTAAGGTTTAGGTTTATTTGACCTATATATAAGTATATTACAAATGCCAATATTCAAAGGCCAATGGTCCAGAGCTAAATGCAAAGATGAGGACCATAATACATCAGTTAAGCCTCTTCAAAGGAGACCTGCACTGGTTAAGCACTTGATATACTAGTTGAACATAGAAGAAAAAATACCCAACTCCTTATGGAAAAAGTTGCTAGAGAGAGTAAATGTGCCCAGCTGATTAAATGGTAGTTCATATTCTCAAGTGGGAAGAGCCAACACATGGAAACACACCGTATATAGGGTCTCCATGTTCAAATAGTATGTTATACAAGCTGGTGGATTTATGTTGACTTTTGAGCCGAACCTGAATAAAGACTTATGAAACTTGGAGTCATAAAATCCTAACTCTAAGGAAGTTTCGACATACTATGTATCCATGGGTCTGGTCAATCTCACTTCTCGTTTTTATGTTCATGAACTTGGTATTGAACCTAACTTCATTTTCCATTCATCTTTGGTCATTCTATGAGTAAGTGTTTGCTAAGGGATCAATAAAACTTGAGTATGACGGTTGACGAACTCATGATTCATTGACCTAGTATAAGAGAAGTGAAAATTAGAATCTTAACAAATATCGCATATGTATCCTAATGTTGCATTCTTGTAAATACATACCAATAAATAAGAAGCATATATTAGTACTAAAAATTGCACATAATAAGAAATAAATAAAAATAAGAAAGCATGAAGAAATCATTTCATCCGTGCATATTCATCCATGTATATAATGTAGAAAACACCACTATTTTCTAAATAAATCATATCAACTCCATTAAATGTGGCACGTAATCCATAGTGTACTTATAAATCACACTACCTATGAAAAATCATTAAAAAATACTAACTTGATTGCACATTTTCAAGAAGCCAAATCGTAGTTTTGTTCACCATACTCATACTTAAAGTAATGTACTCTTAAACATCATTCAAACATGATCATTTTGAAGGTTTTTGGAGTTCATATGTGAAAGTTAGGTTTTTGAACTACATGGTATATTATACAACTGACCTGATCATACCACTATCATTTTATATGCAATTTCACTTAATATATTTTGGTTTCTTTTATTGTTTTACCTTTTTTGTAATATAACTACATACATAAAATTTTAAACTTAAAAACATCACAAAACACACCAACATATCAAGTGTTTTCAGCACTATTATAGTTATAATTTCACTTATGTATTTTATACATTATTTTCATTACAACAACAACAACAAAGCCTTTTCCCACAATTAAGTAGGGTCGGCTACATGGATTCTTCGCCTCCATTCAGATCTATCTTGGGTCAATCTCGGGCTTATCCACAAAACTAAGATCCCTTCGTATGGTCTCTCTTTCCAACATTTCTTGGATCGTCCTCGCCCTCTCTTAGCAGGCTCAACATCCCAACACTCGCGTCTCCTAACTGGTGCATCAGCTGATCTTCTTTGCAAATGTCCAAACCATCTTAAGCGGTTTTCTCGCATCTTATCCTCAATCGGAGCTACACCAACTTTCTTTCTGATTGCATCATTCCGAATCCGATCTTTATGTGTGTGTCCACACATCCACCTTAGCATTTTCATTTCAGCTACATTCATTTTCTACACATGTCTATGGTTCACAGGCCAACATTCAGATCCATAAAGCATAGCAGATCTCACAGCTGCTTTGTAAAACTTTCCTTTAATTTTTAAAAGAATTTTCTTATCAGAGAGAACAGCAGAGGCTCCTCTCCACTTTAGCCAGCATGCATTTATTCTATTAGTAACATCTCCATCAATTTCTCCATCATGTTGCAGAATAGATCCCAGATATCTAAAGGAATCTCTCTTCTGAATGTTATCATCACCAATCTTTACCTCGATTCCTTCACCATTGCTTCCATCAAAGGCGCACTCCATATATTCTGTCTTAACCCTACTTATACGAAATCCTTTAGTCTCCAACTCATGTCTCCAGACCTCAAGCTTCTCATTTACTTCATCTCTAGTCTCGTCAACTAACACAATATCATCAACAAATAACATACACCAAGGTAACTCATCCTGAATGCGACTTGTCAACTCGTCCATAATCAAAGTAAAAAGAAATGGACTCAAAGCAGAACCTTGATGCAAACCAATGTTGATGTCAAAATATCCAGTCTTCCCAGACGGGGTCCTTACACAAGATAAAGCCCTATCATACATGTCCTTTATGAGGTTAATGTATAGGACATGTACTTGTCTCTTCTCCAACACTCTCCACAATATCTCTCGTGGGACAGAATCATAAGCCTTCTTGAAATCAATAAAGATCATATGGAGGTTCTTCCTACAAATATTCAAAAAATCCTAGTAATATGTATATATATTATATAAAAATACAATAAAAAGGAAAATCAAGAAAAGTGTAAAAATCCCAAAACATGTATTTTATACCTATAAAATGCCTGCACAAATATATTTATATGAAAATGACCTAATTCGAGACCTTTTCTTCATGAAAGTTGTAGTCTCCTCAAGGTCTACCACTTTGAATTATATCACTTTTCGATTTAAGGACATTGAATATTTTATTTCAATTTTTCTTTATATTATATATTTGTTATTTTTGAGAGGTTGACACAAGTCTTGGTCAACCCTTGGTCAAATTCTCCATGCATCACCTCCTTATATGCCACGCCTCGTGTCCATTGATCTCTGATGATCATGTCTTCCATTGGTCCTCCATGTCTTTCTTTTAGACAACGTGAGCTCCAGCTCAACCTCGCTTGTTGACCGTTGGGTTAACTAAACCTTCTTCTTCTGCACTCCTACGACCCACCCATCACCAATAGCTCAGATCACTTCGATATTTTCTTCTTGAACTCTCGCTACCTCTCACTCTATTGATGTTAACCTCCTCATCTCTCGCATCATTCCCAATATCCTTTCCTCTTCTCCATACTTTAAATCTACCCGTCGCTTGAAAGCTCGGTTACAACCATCATACTCACTAATCCTCACCGATATTATACCTACAATTCCTTCTCGCTTCCTTAATTACAAGCAACTGCATGTACCTCTCTCTTTATCTCTCCCTTCGTCCCTAGAAGATAATTGACTTCCAACCGTCGAGAATACCTACAACCTAACACCCATATCCCCTAATTTCCACTGGTTAGATAACTCAATTCTTCCTGACAGAGAATCTGCTAAAGCCTTTACTCTCTTCCTCGATTTGAACCCAATTCATCTTCATATATAAACTTCCTATTTCCTGTAATTTAAACTTTATTTGTCCCTTCCAAGATTCAAACTTCATCTCTCTTTCTTCCTAAGTGATAGTGGGTATGGGTAGATCGAGCAATGAAGAGTTGGGTTCTTGACGCATAGATTCTTAGGCCATCACAACAACCTATTGTAAGAAACTTGGAGAAGCTAGAGTTTCTTGGGACAACCTATCCCCGTTGAGGAGAAAACCTCATTAACGCCCCACATTTTGATCTCTCATGCATTGCCCTTCGCCAACACCTTGGAGCTTCACTCCAAGCGTTTTCTACTACTGAACATAAGACCACCAATAACCTTAGGTAGCCCATTCTTTTACCGTTCTTTTTATTTTACTACTGTTTTCCTGGCCTTCTCCTCGATGTGCATACTTTTTTCTTTCATTTCCTCCATTCCTCATATGGTACCTTTCTTTTGTATGCGATGTTCATATTTATTGGTTCAAGGAATGTTAGCTCATTAAATTGACATCATCGTCCAACGTTTCAGACTTGTCATTCCTGTACCTCCAGAGCTTATAAAGAAGGTCACAAACAGACCTTCATCACTAGAAGGTCCACCTAAAGCCTTAACAACTGAGAAAGTTCTTCGAGAAATCATCTACATTTTATGCTAGGGTTAAGGAACATGTCCACCTCACTTGCATTGAATCCCTATCTTGCTTCCTTCTACAATTCATCCTCGGGGACTTCATGCTCTTACTGTTCACTTTATGAAACATCTCATTGACATCTTTCATTCATACCTACTTTTCTCTTTCATGCTTTTTGAAATATGTTGGGAGTCTCTTACTTAATAAGGCATTGATAACGACAACAAATTTAAAGTGACTCCCACCTCATTCCCTCAATTAGGCATATTCCCTCGAGTCGACATCTATCACCCCATCTTCTCATCCTGGTAGTTCTGATTCTATAGTTAGCACACCCTTACATCATGGGGTCAACTTGAGATAGGAGGTTTATTTCCTCTTCCCTCACACTCTGTCGAGGAAGCTTATCCACCATTTTTTGATCTTGTATAACCTTCGATCCGGATCAATACGATTCAAGATCATCTTGGTCTAGCAAGTCCTCACGAAGTGGCTGCAGCAACATTTGAACAACCACACGAGTGATTCTCTCATCCATCACTGCAGAAGAAGATAAAGGATAAGGAGAGAGGACAGGAGCATTTGGCATCCGGTCATGCCTTCTCCTTAATCCTGGTCATCCATCAAGGAGACTCATCCATACGATGGGATAAAGCTATCCATATCAACCATGATCTTGGATACGATTCTCTCAGGCATAGGATCATGCTGTCACTCCAGATCAACCGTCAACGACTATCAACGACCTCACGCGCCTTGTGCACATGAGCGAAAATTTTTATAGGGTACCCCTCACTCCTTGGATTTGCATGCAACTCTTTGATGTTAGTTGACACTGCCCATGCCCTGGTGATATACATCAAGTTTGACATTTTACAAAGAAGTTCCTTAACGTTTATTTTGATTTTTTTAAAAACTAGGGGAAATTGTTGATTATGGGGTTCGTTTCTAGGTATAATGGCGAGTGTGTAAGCGGGTGGCACATGTAGGTAGAAATCATGAATTTAAAAATGATCATTTGGGTAAATAGGGCAAAGTGATGAGATGTTATGATGGGGATTAGGATTCCATGGAAGGTGGGAAAATGAGATGAGACGAGGTCGCTGGATGCGGTGGACGATGTTCAAGGAAAATAAAAAGTAGGTTTTCGAGGAAGGAGAATGTGGGATTCTAATGAGTCGTTGTAAGAAAGAGTAGAGATTGTTTTTGTTGTAGATGAGGGGTTGGGAGTGATTGGAGAGATATTGTGATTATGTAAATCTCGTTTCCTTTATTGATTATATGTATTTTGTTGTGCTTGTGATTCTCTATCGTATTGTCTTTGTCCTGGACTTTGCTTGCTTGAACGAGAGAGAAGGGGAGACAAATATATTGGGTATGGGGGTGATAATGGGTTCCCGATTGACGAGTGCGGATCTGGTTCGACGAACCATTCCCCTACCAAAGGAGGTATTTTATAGGGCATGAACACTCTCATGTTGTCAGCCCCCTCCCCACACCCGACGGTTACAATATCTCATGAGACCTGACCTCGCCGCAACTGTCAGAGACATTTATTTGACCACGCAATCACCGGAGGCCATTTCTACATCTCCCACTTCACTATAGTGGTCAAAGCTTTTACACTCCCACTACTTGTGTAGTATATAGAGATGTATGGAGTGATACTCATTACTCGTGAAAATATCTTCTTTGACTCATACATTACTGAGTTCCATTAAACCAACATGTTTAATGTATGTGTTAACTAGTATTCCTTGATTAGAGAATCATCTAACATATCTATTGTACGTATGTATGTTATCGTAATTTCTTATTTCGCTATTATACCTTGTATATAGTGATATTGGATTTTCGTACTTTCTTTTTGAACTAGTAGCCGTACTACTGATCAAGCTTATTGCAGATTAATTATCACAATACATTTCAATTGAACCTTTTACCAATTCAAGGCTTATGTTTTCCAGATAACATTTAATCCAAACTGCATGAGTGACGACTATGCTACATGCAATGTATTCTGCCTCAGGTGTATGTTTAGATACACATCCTTGTTTCTTGCTACCCCAAGAAATGACTGCTCCACCAAACATAAGAAGGTAACTTGATGGAGATTTTCTATCATCCACATCCCCTTCGAAATCTACATCAGAGTATCCTACCACCTCAAGTGATTCAACTTGAGACACAAGTTTCTAGTGTATAGTTCTGTTTATATATCAAAAAAATCCTTTTTACAGCTTCCTATTATGCTATTCCAGGATTACTTTGATATATACTAACTAGGATAACTGGATAAGCCAGGCCCGACCGAGTGCACATCATTGCAAACTTTAGACTTCCCACTGCTTTTGCATATAGACCATTTAAAGATTTCTACCCTTTTTCAGTAAAGTAACTCTTACCGAGTCTCTTTCCAGTCACAGGAGCTGGAGTAATATTTTGCATCCCAAATCTTTTTCAATAAAATATGAAAGTATTTCTCCTGACTAAGACTCAATGTCCTTGAGTCACTGTTTCTTATAATTTGAATTCCTAGAATATATGATGCTTTACCCATGTCCTTTATCTCAAAGTCATTGCTCAATTTCTCCTTAATATCATCGAGCATTCCTATGTCATTGCCCATGAGTAGAATTCCATCTATATAATGACATGATAGTGAATTTGCTCCCACTCTTCATGATATATACACAATTATCCAACTTAACAAATCTAAATTAGATAACTTTCTCCTGAAATTTGAGATAACATTGCTGTGAAGATTATCTTAAGTCATGTAATGACTTTCTTAACTTATAAACCATTTCCCCCTAACCTTTCACATGAAATCCATCAGGCGTGCACCACAACACACACCCTCTCTTAATTCTTCATTAACAAAGGTTATCTTCACATCCATTTAGAATAACTCCAAATCTATATTGCGACTATCGCTAAGATCATCCGAGTTGATGCAAATTTAGCAACCGGAGAGTAGGTTTCCTAGAAGTCTATTCCAGCTTGCTAAGTATGATATTTGGTAACTAATCTTACTTTGTATTTATCAACAGTACCATCAACTCGGTACGTTTTTTTTGAATACCCATTTACATCCTGTGGATTGCCTACCTTCTGGCAAACCACATAGCTCTCATACACTATTTAGCTCAATTGAGTCCAACTCATCCTTCATGGCGGTCGTCCATGATTCCTACTCATTCGAAGCCATTGCTTCATTAAAGGATATGAGATCTGTACAATATGTGACATCCACATCTACAATGTAACATGATGCCTCACATCCATGGAAATGATAATCTTCCATCAATGCGGGTCATATTTTGGATCTCTTGATTATACTCATGAGTTGTGTGGATTCGCCCACTTCCTCTAATGGATCATAATTATCCATAGATTCATTATCTACGAGTGTATGATCAATATCATGTACTAATTCATGTCTAATCTCTGAGTTATCTTCATTGTCATGTATGACCATCAGAGGATCTGATTCTTCTACTTCACGCTCCTTCTCTTGATGATTTTTAAGGAAGGTTGCATCACGATTTCAATCAAACCTTTAGATTCATGGAAGAACTTATATCCTTTATAATATTCACTATATCCTATAAATTTGTACTTTAATGTCTTAAAGTCTAGCTTGTCTCTAATTTGACTTGGTACCAAGACATGTACAATACATCCCCATTTTTGGAGAAGACCCAACTCAGGTTTCCTGCCATTCCAAATTTCATACGACATTGATTCTACGGACTTGCTGGGAATCCTATTCTGTATGTAGTTAGCATTCAACACAACTTGTTTCCTAAATTTCTTTGAGAGCCCTAAGTGTAACAATTCATCAATGTTCTATTCTTTCTTTCAGCTACACCATTTTGTTGTGGCGTATAAGGCATCGTAGTATGTCTACAAATGCTTGCTTGAATACAATACTCCTCAACTACTTTGAGGTATATTCTCCACCTCAATCAGTCCTAAGAGTCTTAATTGGTTTTCCAAATTTTGTCTTTACTTCTGTCTTGTACTCTTGAATGTTTCAAAGGCTTCTGACTTTCTACTTAAGAGATAGACAACAGAGAACTTCGGGTAGTCATTAATGAATTAATGAAGTATTTTTTATTTCTATATATATACTGATACTTAAATAGTTCACATATATCTGAATGGATCAAGCATAATTATTCATTTGATCAACTTCTCATTAAGAAGTATTTTCTCATCATTTTATTGGTCAAAATGTTCACAGGGCAATGTCCTTACACCCATACTCTTAGGTGAAAGATGCAATTTAATCATTTGATCCATCTTTCAATTTCCTAGATGATACTTTCTCATGCACTTTAAAATATAGTCCTATAAATAATACTGAGAGTACTCAGAAAGCACATTCATTTCAGTGGAATTTATTACGGGAAGAGAGAATATGTCATGCTCGGTTACAAACATTTCCATGACCTTTTTATTCTTTTCTATGGATATACATTTATCATAGAAACAAACTTCAAAATCTTTCTTGAGCAGAATTAGAACAAAAACAAGGTCCATATGTATTCCTGAGCATATATTACATCGAGAAGTACCATTAAGATCAATACAATATGTTCCAACACCTTCGACATCCAAGTACGTGTTTCAATGAAGATCCCATGCTCTCGTTTCTTCGGTATCTTGAAGTCCCATAGCCTTCCCTTATTTTGGCAATGTAGCGGGTTGTACCAGAGTCAATCCACTAGCCGCCGCAATCTGTAATGGTAAAGTTGCACTCCACGACATCCGCAAATTCAATTTCCTTCTTGCCTTTGTTCTCAAGCGCTATAGATTTTCCTAGGTTCTTCTTGTTGGGGCACTCGACATTGAAATTGCCATATTTGCCGCAACCATAGTACAAGGCATGTGATATTTCTCACCTTTTCCATTGAAGTCCGCTTTGGAGGTCCTAGTCTTTTCTTTGCGTGCATCATATTTACTTCTTCCTATTCTTCCTTGACCTCAAAAATCCTGACTTTATATCTTTACTTCGAGAGGTCCTGCTCAATTTCTACATCTGATACCAGTGAAGAATTTCGAGGTACAACATCCATGACTTTGCTTGCTTGAACAAGAGAGGGAGTGATGAATATGTGATTCATCACTCTAAAAGTTGAAAATAGAGCTTTGTTCCCAGGTAATTAGCTACATATCTCCATTTATTTTGATTATTCTCATTCATGCATTTAGAATTAATGTCTGCATTTTAGCATGCATATTTGCATTAAATAAGACGCCAAATTCACTTGTAAATATCACATGTATATTCACCATATTTCCCCAATTTTTATATATATTTCACTAACTCAGAATTGGATAAAATCAACTCTATAGTGTATATAATACTAACACTAATAAAGGAAAAATATCAAAAAAATAGCGACTTGTAAAATTGACCAATAAAATCCTAACCTTACTTTGAGACTAAGAACCTTAAAACGTGAACATATTTCTCATACAGTTTCCTATGGATCCCCTACTCACTTTTGAATTAATATAAATTCAATTACCTTCGAAACAAGATCAAATTCAAAAGAATCAGAGTTTGTATGTGAAACTTGGTTTTTGGGCCCCTATTGTATAATGTACATGTGACCAAACTACCCCTTTATTTTATCTTTTTATTTTCTTAATTATTAAAAATAAAAAAAAATAGTTTAAGTTGTAGAAATTTATTTTATATTTTATTTGATTTTATTTTGATTTTTATCTAATTTAAAATGCCAAAAAACTGCAAAAGATAAAAATGTTGTATTTTATACCTATAAGGTATCTCAAAAAATACTTTTTGTATAGATGACTTCTTTTGATTTTTAGTCCACGAAAGTTATAGATCTCGTCGAATGAGCAACTTCCGTGTTGACACTTTTTGAGACCCCTTTTGTTATTTCGTTTTGATTTTTCTTTTGATTTAATTTTTTGATTTTTTTGGGAGCGACACGTAGTAACTCCTGGAGCCGCCACGTATTACCCCATTTTATTTATTTATTATTTTCATTTTTATATCTTATTTATTTACTTATTATTTATTTATCTTATTTATTTTAATTATTTTATTTTGGTATTTTTACACCCATTGCACTGAGTAATTCTTCAATTATAATCATGACCATGTATAATTGTGAATTACACAACAAACCTCAAATAGTCACTCCGTCTCATGCCTATAACCCTCCGTTAGTTTTTCTGTTAACCCAACCATATCATTGGGTTAATTTAACCCATGATATTCCCATTGAATTTAGGAAATAAAAAAATAAAAAGCTAATAGCATCACGAGGCAGGCGGAAGGGAGAGGTTGCTTGGCGCTTCGACCTCGACGGGCAGGCTCGATAGGGAGGGAGGCTGGGGGGCAGGTAGGTTGGAGACAGTGGGGCTAATGGGTCCTGCGAGGGGGGGGGGTGGGGGAGGCTTGAGGCTGCGGGCTGGAGGTCCAGCATGCTCGAAGGGAGGGAGGAGGGAGGAGCGGGGGGGGGGGGGGGCATGCAGGTCGGCTCGAGGCGGTGGAGCTGCGGGTTCGCGCGGGGGAAGGGGGTTCGGGTCGGGCTACAAGTCCGGGAAGGGGGTGACCTGGAAGGGCTGGGGGTGAGTTTGAGCGCGTGCTCGAAGGGAGGGGGGAGTGGTACAAGCAGGCCGGCTCGAGGCGGTGGAGCTGCGGGTCCGTGCAGGGGAAGGGGGTTCAAGGGCCCGCGGTAGGCTGCAGGTCCCGCGGGGGGATGCGAGGGGGGGGGTTGACCTGGAGGGCTGGGGTGAGTTGGGGCGCATGCTCGAAGGGAGGGACGAGGGGGGGGGGGTGAGGCAGGTCGGCTCCAGGCGGTGGAGCTGCGGGTCCACGTGGGGGAAGGGGGCTCGTGGGCTCGTGGTGGGCTGCAGGTCCCCCGGGTATCCGTGGGGGTGGGGAGCGGCGACGATTCTGCTTGAGGTTGCAGGCTGGAGGTCCCGGGGGAGGGGCTCTGCTTGAGTCGGTGGGCCAGAGGTCCCGCGGGGGTGCTCGACGTGGAGGGGGAGGGTTGGCGGTGGGGACGGGTAGGCCTGGGATGGAGTGGCGGGGGATTCCTGATCTGGGGGGGGCTCGACAGGGGATGCATCGGCAGTGACGGGGGTCGGCGGCGAGGAGGTGGTGGCCGATGGGGAGGGGGACAAGTGGTTGCTGACGAGGGGGAGGAGGTAGGGGGAGGGTGCCTGTTTGTAAAGAATACAACTTAAAGGGTAAAAATTGTAAAATGTTTGACGGATACCGTTATAGTTAACGGAATATTTGATGGAAGTTAACTCAAAGGTTATGGGTGTGAGAGTTAAGACTATTGAGGGTTCCAGAAGTAATTCACAATTATACAAGGTTATGATTGTAATTGCAGAATTATTGAGGGTTATGGGTGTAAAATCCCTTTTATTTTTTATCATGTATTTACTTTCTTTATTTTAATTATTCTTACTATTTATTTTGATTAATTATTTTTATTTATTTAGTTTATCTTGTTTATATTTATTATTTTTTAGTTTTATTTTTGTCGCCACATGGCAGTCTCAGGGCATGCCACGTGCCCCCCTCCTCCCTCTTCTCCGCCAGGTTGCATGCATGCCACGAGACCACCATCTTCCCCTCTCTCCTCGCCTCCTGCGACGCCCCTATTTCACCCTCCTCCGATTGATCCAGCTCCTCTACCTCTCTCTCTCTCTCGCCGGCCAACCTCCCTCTCTCTCCATTCCTTTTCTCCCTCCATCATCCCCGCACCTTGCACGGGTGGTTATGCAACTCCTCCTCTGCTTCTCCCTCAACTTCACCTGCAACCAACCCACATCGTCCCCACACCCGACTCCACCTTTCTCTCTCCATCTCCCTCTCTCCTCACGATCTCCGTCAATCACCTATAAATGGGACACCATCGCCTCCTAGCAAACGATCTGCCGTTTGTGAGAGAGTGAACCCGAGCTCCGATCTGACCTCGGTGACAGCGAGGTCCGCCATTGTTGAGTGAAGACTGGGCTACCTCAGGCGAGATCCAGGAGTTAGTCACCTCCTGTCACAGCAGCCTAACGCTGCTGCACAACTTAGCTCTTGTCGGAGCTTTGAGTAAGAACCGGAGGTGCTGCACCTCCTTCCCAAGCGCTGACATCCATCAAATCCTTTCTCAGGTGAATCCCTCTTCTCTTCGTCTTCTTTCTTCTTTCTGAGTTCCCTGTTCTTCCTCTTCTTCCCTTTTCCGTTCCTCTCCCTCAAATCAAATGCATGTTCCGCCATCACTCCCTCTCGCTCTGCCACCACGCAAGCATCACTCGCACGTCAGCCAACTGCCTTTATCATGCCCCTCACCTTCGACGAGCAAAATCGCCCCCGTGTCGTATGTCAACAGGGGGGGTGTATTTTCATGCACCATGCATTGTCCCGACTCGACAACACCATCCACCACGCTGATCGACCGCTCATGATTTACTTCAACCCGCGACAACTTCTCTTGGGGATTGAGCTGAACCGCCAGCTCGGAGCAACCCGCTCCCCTACGCCACCTCCACCTCCTCGGCCGTGTACCGACCGAGGTCTCTAGCAGTGTCGCCTCCCCCCTCGCAGATCACCACCGCATCCGCTCACCACCGGAGATCGAAGATCGCTCGAGCAGCCTCACCGAGCCTCTTATGACTACTCCCTTTTTGCCCAACCGTCGAGCTACAGCTTCCATCCGATGGAGATCGAACGGTTGTGAGTCAGTCACGCGTCCAACAGCCAAGCTCTACGCCAATCCGTTCACCATCATTTTTGATATGCCTCCCGCACCCTTAGTTAATTCGGGAAAATTAATGGTCCAAATTACTTTTTAAGTGTTCGTTGCAGTCGGATACAAGAGGTTGATCAAAAACCACTTAAGACAGATTTTGGGTCAATTTTAAGCGGTGATATTTTTTTTACTTGGTGGAGTCCAAGGTCGATCTCAGGGAGGCAACTGTCTCCTTAGGTGGATTACAGCAATTTTCAAGTGTTGATATTCGAGGGTCAAAAGTTTTTTGGTAATTTTTACTTCTTATGCAGACATGTGCAGACAAGTCTTAGCCAATTTAACTTTAAATTTAATTGATGTATCAAACCAAGTCCAAAAATAATGAAAATTGGCCAGAAGATTATTTATGATGAAAATGACCTACACTAAATTTTTTGGAATTTTTTGACTCAAAATAAATTTTCTGTGAATTAAACAAACAGACAGAGTGATTTTCAGTGTTTAATTTTTAATAAATATCAAATCACAATTTTTCCAAGAACTAAAATTATCCTAGGAAGGTCTAATGATTAGGGACCTAGGAAAATTAACAGAACTAAAATTCACTGTGAAATGAATTAATTAAAATTAATTAAAGAAAATCACTCAACTATTTATTGAGGCCTCGTTATGCGTGCAAATGATATGAAATTTTTATGGAGTGTTGAAAATAATGTCCTTAAGCTACTGTGAATTTTTGGTGATTTTTGAAGGCCTTGATATTTAATTAAAAATCAAAAGGCATCACTGGGCAAAATATGTCTCAAATGAACCAATTAATTCATTGATAATTCAATCAAGCCAATAAAAATCAGACACGTGTACAGACAGATAGAGGACAAAATTCTCAACAACTTGCAATTTTTAGAATTTCAAAATGATGAAAAATACATGCTATGGACACGTGCAAACACAAGGGTGTAAATGCAATACTGGAAATTAAAATTTCAACAATTAAATATGCTGACAGGGACTAAAATGCAATTACCGATAATATGCAGGACTTCTATGCAATTTTTCCACGAGACACGTGCTCCTCACGTGATGTCTGCTTCACAGGGACCTTGGTGCAAATATGGAAAGCTCCAGGGGCGTCGATGCAAATAACCCAGATCGCACGTGCTCCTCACGTGGGGGCGACCTAGGTTCGGAGGGCGTCTGAGGCTCGGAGGGAGGCTCGGGCCTTCTGGAGGTTCGGTCTCGCCTCGGTGCAGCTTCGGGTCACCCGAGCCTAGGCTTGGGGGGCCGAGGCTCGGATGCGTCTACGTGGCAGCCTGAAGGCCCTTGGATCAAGATAGATCCAAGGGGTGTCGATGAAGGTGCGTGGCGGCTGGAGAGCCGTCTGATCCGAAGCGTGATCAACGGTCGAAGACGGGGGCGGCGAAGGGACGCGTGGCGGGGCGAGGGCCGTTCGATCAGACGATCGAACGGTTGCTGCTGCGTCGTCTCGACGGGTCCTCCGCCACCTGCGGAGGAGAAGGTTGTGCTCCGGTGAAGGTCGCCTAGCTCCGCCTTGATCGCCAGGCGTCGATGAAGGACGTCTCGAGCTTCCAAGTAGCTCGGAAGAAACGGGAGTGCACGGCGGAGCCTCCGGTGTCCTCAAGATCCTTGGCGATGTGCTGAAGCTCAGCGTCGATGAAGCTCGAAGGGAGCTCCGGCGAGGCTCCGTCCAATGAAGATTTTAGCGCCTGCAAGGGGTTAGACGTATAGCCGAGGCGTGCAGGTGTTCGTGGAGGTGAGGTGAGTGAGCGGCGAGGCCTACGGTGGAGTGCGATGGTCTGGCGAGTAAGCTCCGGCCAAATGGCGGAGCTGCTCGTCGGAGGAAGGTGGTATGCGTCGTCGGAATGTGCGGAGGGTGCTGCGATGATCGGAGCTTCGACGCGAAACTCGCCGAGGTGATTGGAAGGTGCGAGGGTGATCAATGACAGCGAATAAAAGCAGAGAAAAAGCAAGAAAAAGAAGAAGAAGATCGGAGAACGGATGGGGGAGTTACCTGGGAATTGGAGCTCTGCTGGGAGTTCCAGGGTCGTCACTCGAGGGATCGGTAAGGTCCCGAGCTCTAGCAGCTGCTCGGAGGAGTGGCTGCGACACGGCGGTGGGCCGAGGATCTCGCCGGAGAAAAAGCTCTGTCGTCGCTCGACAAATCAGCCGATTGCTGTCACCAATAGGAAGCTTGGAGCTCGAGGGATCTCTCTGGAGTGGCGGATGGGGATGAATGTGGCCGGAGAGGGGGTATTTAAAGGATGAAGGTGACGGCTGGAATGGGTGAGTGGCGAAGTTGATGGCTGACGTGGGGCGAGTGTGGCGGAGATGGTGGTGTTTGAGGGAGCTGGCGAGGGAGAGGGATGAGTGGGGAGCGTAATGGGGGGGTCAGCGGCCGGAGGAGGTGGCTGACGTGTGCCCAGAAAAGGAAAGGGGGCGCCCCTCCCGCAAGGCAAGGGACGTGGGGAGAGGGGCGCCTGGAGGTAGGAGACGAAGTCTCCTCCGTTGGATCTTGTGATCCAACGGTGGAGATTAGAGCGTGGAGCGACGGGCCAGATTAGATCTGAGGCGGTGAGATCGATGGTCGATGAAGCGGCCACGTGGCAAGCTGTGCGTGAGGCGCTAGCGAGTGGTTCAGATGAAAGGGTGGAGTTGATCTGAGGGTCGAGGCTCGCGGGAAGATGGGCGGCTGTGATGAGAGGATCGGGGGCGCGATCGAGCGGCGTAGATGCCGCCACGTGGAAGGCTGAGAGCACGGCGCTAAGGGACGGTGGAGATGAAGTGTGGAGCGGATCGGGTGGCTGGGAGGTGATTAAGAGCGTGGAAGGGCCTGGACCGTTGGATCTGAAGCGCGATCCAACGGTGGAGGGCGCGGGCGGACGAGGCGAAGGGCAGCGGGCCGCGTGGCGCAATCAGAGGGCGCCACGTGGCCTGCTGTGAATGGCTGGAGGAAGAAATGCGTGTAGAGCGAAGAGGAAGCCGAATTTGGAAAAACTCAAAACATGAAAGTTGTAGATCTTGATGAGATCTACAAGTTTCATGTTGACCAAAGACGGAGATAAGGTCAAATATGGTACATAAATACAAGGATACATAAATGTATATATGTAGTATACAAAATGACCCAAAAACCCAAGTTTCTCATACAAGCTCCAATTGCAATGAAATTAGTCTCATTTTGAAGGTCTTTTAATATGTAATATTCTAAGAGTGAGTAGACCTAATTAGGGTTTTGTATGAGGGCTTTATGTGTGTTTTAATGTACAAGGGTTCCCAGGATGTTTGGCTATTTTACAAGGGTGATTTTTGGCATTCTTCCCTATATTATTAAGGAGTATATACATATATATTATAGAGAAGAAGTTTTTTGATGAAGATGTATTTTACAGGGGATTTTTGGCTTCTTATTTAAATGCAGATGAGCTGCTAAAATGCATGAATTATGGATGCATGCATGAGTGTTATTTATGCAAGATAAGAGGAAATGTGCCTCTACTTTCTCGGGAACAAGGCTCTATTTTTGACTTTTGATGTGATGAATCACAGATTCATCAACCCCCTATACTTAAACCTTGCTCGTCCCCGAGCAACTAAATGAAATGCAAGAGTGAAATGATTTGGGTTCCATACCAAGGTCATGAACAAAAGTTGAAAATGGAGCTTGACTCAACCTTTGGATTAATTGTGTGGCGGAACCTTATTGAGACCTGAACTTAAGACCTAACAGACTTCAAGTTCCACAAGTCTTCTATTCAAGGCGCCTCAACAGTCAGGTCAGAACAAATCCTCAAACGCAAATTTCTGATGACTATGATTCTTACTTGTACTGTGTAAGTGAGATGTAACTCTCCACATCAGAAATGACTCGGAACCAGCCTCCTCTAACAAGGTAACTCAATAACCTGGTCCAGTAACTCTTTCCTCGAGGAGCGGGGTATTCCCTTCTAAGTTCAAGTGCGACCAACTCAAGAGGAGGGGGTAGAGAAAAGAATGGACGGTAGCCAGTGTAGCTACCTATCCCAGGATGCCTGACCAGTGTAGCCAAGTCATCCAGCTGCATTTCCTTTGCTAATATACATACTCCGACAGGTATTATTATTTTTTCTTGGACCTGTCTGATTTTTTTGGAGTTCTTTCTTGCAATTTTTTTTTGAACTATATATAAGGTGCAGCATGTACATTGGGAGTTTTTCCTCTTGAGCCAGTAGACTATCCCTCTTTTGAAGCATTATTGCAACCCACAGCATCCTGTCCTTAGATGTCAACACCACCAGACTAGGTTGAGATGCACTACCCTCCCTAGAGGAGGACGGATGTTTCCACCCGTGCGCTACTCCAAGCCAAAGGATTCTACCTCCTCACCATCTCATTAATGAAGAGCTACGTGCATTGTGCTTGTCCAAGTTAGGTCATTATCTAAAAGAATCCTGCGTGTGCACGAGATATTCTACTTAGACTAATCAAGATGACATGTGAACATAGACTTGCGGACTCAAAGAATTAAGTCACTTGACCTGAGAAATCTTAACTCCAGTTCCTATAAGGTTCCTCTGAAATTAGGTGGATTAAGGTCAAATCAAGTCCATCCTCAATATCTACTCATAACTTGGTTCAGAACCCACTAGCTTTTCACTTTGCATATGCAGAAATATGCAGATGAGATGAGATGTCATGCTATGAAAATGCAGGACTCTTTTTATTATTTTTTATGCAGGGATGATATACAAGAGTAAATAAGAAGCCTTTATTTATTATTATTATTATTATTATTATTTTCATATTTTTACCCACCCGTAATTATTGCAAAATATATACAAAAATACGCGAAAGTACGAGCTATGGGTAAAGTATATATGTAATATATACACGCCCCCCTATACTTAGCGTGTGCTATGTCCTCAGAGCACGAAGAGCGAGGAAAAGACATAGCTCGTGCTAAGCGTAGGAGAGCCAAAAAGAAATAGAAAGTATAGAAGTCGTCTCGCCCCCCTATACTTAGGCTCTGGCAGCCTAAGTGTAGAAGAAGATCAGAAAAAGAGGGGAAATAAATGAATATATACACGGTGGGCATCGGTCCCCCCTACACTTAGGCTTAGGTCAGCCTAAGTATCGGTAGGAAATAAGTATAAGGACCAATGTGATCTGGAGAATGTACACTGAATCGACTCGGGTGACCCCTTCCCCCTATACTTAGGATCTGGTCATCCTAAGTACAATCCGAGATAATGATTCGATGATGTGGGGACGGGTTACTAGAATCGTGGAGGTAAGGATATACAGGAAGAATGATATATATATACAGCTGAGTCGGTCTGAATCTTTTGAAGATGCTGCTGATGGCTGGAGTTCATTGCTGCAAGGTCTCATACGCGGCTTTAGATATATCTGATGTATCTGTCTCGCATATGAATACAATCTCCTCTACATGGACTAACTGTTCATTGGATTCGACGAAGTGCTTCAACAGCTGCCCATTTACTAGGAATGTCGGTGCGTCATCTGCGAGATCTGAGATCTCGACACATCCACTATCATGCACCGTTCGGACAACGAATGGTCCCGTCCACTTAGACTTTAGTTTGCCTTGGAAAGTCTTCAGCCTGGCATTGAACAACCATACCTTCTGTCCAGGAACAAAGGTCTTTCGTCTGATATATCTATCGTGCCAACGCTTTACCTTGTCCTTGTACACCACACTGTTGTCGTATGCTCGGTTTCTGACTTCCACAAGATCATTTAGATCCATGTCTCTTTGTTTCTGGCCTAGGTGTGTGTTCCAGTTGACCTTCTTTATTGCCCATTCTGATTTGTGCACTAACTCTGCGGGCAAATGGCACGGCTTTCCGAATACCATTCGGAATGGGGAGGTGCCTAACGGAGTCTTGTAAGCCGTCCTATACGCCCAGAGGACTTGATCCAAGATCTGAGACCAGTCCTTCCTGTCTGGGCGGACGAGCTTTTGCAATATGGTTTTCACCTCCCTATTCGACACCTCAGCCATACCATTGGTTTGTGGGTGGTAAGGACTAGCGACACGGTGTTTGATGTCGTAGTCCTTCAGGAGTTTCTTCACCTCCCGATTCACAAAGTGGCTACCCCCATCTGATATCATCATTTTGGGGATCCCGAACCTAGAGATTATGTGCTCTCTGATAAATTTACAGACAGTCCTGCTGTCTGCGGCTCGGGTCGGGATAGCCTCCACCCATCTGGACAGATAGTCAACCGCAAGGAGGATGTATTCAAACCCGTGGCTGACAGGGAATGGGCCCATGAAATCGATGCCCCAGGCGTCAAAGACATCACAAATGATGACCGGCTGCATTGGCATCTCATCCTTGGAACCAACGGTTCCTCCCATTCTCTGGCAAACTGGGCACGACTTCGCGAAGGCGGTGGCATCGCGAAACAGAGTCGGCCAGTAGAAGCCACATTGAAGCACCTTCCATGCGGTCCTCTTCCCGGAGTGGTGTCCTCCTGCCTCTAAGCTATGGCATAAAGAAATGACACTCTGGTATTCCTCCTGAGGAATACAACGTCTCCAGACACCATCCGGTCCTTCAAAGAAAAGGATCGGATCCTCCCAATGGTAGTGTCTAGCGTCCGACTTTAGTCGGTCAATTTGGCTCTTGGGCCAATCCTCGGGAACTTTCTTGGAGACAAGATAGTTCACGATATTGGCATACCATGGGAGTGAGTCGATAACAAAAATCGACTCGTCGGGGAAGGAGTCTCGAATCGGGGAAACCTCGGAAGTATTAAGATTTTCGAGACGAGAGAGATGATCGGCTACTACGTTCTTCTTTCCAGGTTTATCACGGATGTCCAAATCAAACTCCTGGATAAGTAAAATCCAACGAAGAAGACGCGCCTTCGCGTCCTTCTTCTCCATCAAATATCGTAGTGCCGTGTGGTCTGTGAACACAGTTACCTTGGATCCGATTAAATGAGATCTGAATTTGTCCAAGGCAAACACTACCGCAAGCATTTCCTTTTCGGTAACTGTATAGTTACGCTGAGCAGCATCAAGCACTTTGCTTGCGTAGTGAATTGCAAACGGGACACCGTCTCTTCTTTGTCCCAATACAGCCCCAACAGCATAATCTGAGGCATCCGTCATGATCTCAAAAGGAAGAGACCAATCTGGGGCTTGTAAGATGGGTGCGTCCATGATCATTCCTTGTAATCGCTTAAAGGCCTCAAGACACTTGTGATCGACAATAAACTCCGCGTCTTTGCCTAAAAGCTCAGTTAGCGGTCGGGCAATCTTAGAAAAATCCTTTATAAATCTCCGATAAAATCCGACATGCCCGAGGAACGACCGCAACTGCCGTACGTTGGTTGGTGGCTGGAGTCGTCTGATCACGTCCACCTTGGCAGGGTCAACCTCCATTCCTCTCTTGGAGATGACTTGCCCCAACACTATGCCCTCCGTCACCATAAAGTGACTTTTCTCCCAGGAGAGCACCAGATTGACCTCACAACATCTTTTGAGGACTCGGTCCAGATTCCTAAGGCAGGAATCAAAAGAGTCGCTGTGGACCGAGAAGTCATCCATGAAGACTTCCAGGAATTCGCCGACCATTTCGGCGAATACAACAATCATGCACCTTTGAAAAGTACCTGGAGCATTGCATAGCCCAAAAGGCATGCGCCTGAAAGCATAGGTACCAAAGGGGCATGTGAACGTGGTTTTTTCCTGGTCCTCCAGAGCTATGGCTACTTGATTGTAGCCCGAGAACCCATCAAGAAAACAAAAGAATTCTTTCCCCGCTAGTCTTTCTAAAATCTGATCAATAAATGGTAGGGGGAAATGATCCTTTTTCGTCGCGGCATTCAAGCGTCTGTAATCCACACAGACGCGCCACGACGTGGGTACTCTCGTCACGATTTCCTCTCCGTCCTCGTTGGTGGTCGTCTGAATTCCCGACTTTTTCGGGACAACATGGATTGGGGCCACCCACTTAGAATCGGAGATTGGGTAAATGAAACCCGCGTCGCACCATTTTTCTATCTCTTTCTTCACAACCTCTCGTAGATTTGGATTCAACCGACGTTGGAATTCACGAGAGGGTTTGGCTTCGTTCTCCAAATATATATGGTGCGAACACAGAGCGGGATTTATCCCGTGGAGATCGGAAATGCTCCAGCCTATTGCCTTGCGGTTCTTCTCCAGGATCTCTAGCAAGCGAGACTCCTGCTCCTCGGTCAAATGCGAACTGATAATGACCGGAAATTTCTTGTCTTGGCCCGCAAGGAAGGCATACTTCAGAGTTGTGGGTAAAGGTTTGAGCTCAGGGATGGTATGATCGTCTAAGAAGTCTGGCTCAATCCGATCTGGTTCGGAGTTGGACGTGGCTGGATCCTGTTCTGTAGTGGCTGCCACCAAGCTTGGCTCTGGAGTCGGATCGTCAAAGGTCTCCATGCAATCGGCAAACGCCTCGTCCGACTCGTCTTCCTCATCTTCCGATTGTCCTAATGATGTAAGGACTGACATGCCCACTTGGGCCTCTATGTCATCGAAGATGAAGGGCGATGCAGGCTCAGAGCTGTACTCGTTCCTGAGGATCTCGCAGACTGACTCATGCACTAGATCATCTTCAAAGGAGATGGACACATCGGTGCTGGCTGGGTTCTGTCTCCATGGCCCAACTAAGTCTACATGTTCACGGTCTGTTTCGATAGAAGAGTAATCGGTGCTGGATTCGGAGTCTGGTCTCTGCCATCTCGTCTGCTTCATCTCTAGTTCCTCATCTCCGCCTGGAGTTTGGAACTGAATTTTCCCATTCTTATAATCGAATAAGGCCCCTGCTGTTCTGAGGAAGGGCCTACCCAAAATGATCTGGGAATCTCTCCAATTACGAGGGGTTTCCATATCGAGGACAGTGAAGTCCACCATGTATTCTTGCCCCTCGACTTTGATCACAATGTTCCTTAACTCTCCTTGGGACCTCTTAATGGATTTGTCTGCAAACTGAAGAGTAGCTCTAGATTTCCTAAGAGGTCCGAGATTGAGCCGCTCATAGAGGGCTGTGGGCATTAAATTGATCGAGGAACCATTGTCCAGGAGAGTGCGTGCAAACGCGATGTCATCAACATGACTCACTACATAGTGTGCACCCATGTCTCTTCGTTTCCGAGGAAACGAGTTCTTTATTGCACAAGTCGTGGCTACTGATAGAACGTGTTTCTCAACACGGCTTTTGGTCTTCCTGCTAACCCTAGTAGGTGTGCATCTCACCTTAAGGTATTTTTGGAATGCAGGAGTCATTTCCACGAACTTGTCAAAGGGGATTGTGACCTTGATATGTTTGTTACAAAACTCAGCCATCTCAGGGTCATCTTTTTGGATTTTTTTGTTTTTCTTCTTCCCACCCTTGAGAGCTTGGGGGAAAGGGATTATTAACTCAGGTTCTGGAACTGAAATATCTTCATTAGCTGCTGAAACTGAGTTCTGAACAAGACTCTGACTCGGACTTTTATACAGACTCTGACTCTGACTCTGACGAAAAGGGAAATGCTTGGGCGAAACCGGTGATGCTTCTTCCGCTTCTTCTGGCTGGTCCTCCTCAGATGGAGGTGCGGGCTCATCGGTGTCGTCGGACTCTGGATGACTGCGGGGCTGGTGCTTCGAGGACTCAGATGTCCTCTTCTTCTGCTGGCGATGACGGTGGTGCTCCTCCTCTTCCTCCTCCGAATTCTCCTCAGGTCGAATTTCGGAGGTTCCTTCCTGTTGTGCCCGTGCCCGATCAGGTATGGTCACGGTCCTTCCGCTCCTGAGGGACATATGATTAACATTATCGTACGGAAGGATCTCATGTTCAGCTAAATAGTTATCTGAATAGTATACCTGATCTCGGGGTCGGTTCTGGCCCTGCTGTATGCTATTTGGGTTGGCCTGAACCTGTGCGGGAATTGGAGTCCTTGGCGCCATTTGTTGGTCCTGAGCACGAGAGACCCGATTGATGTCGGTTCTCATGTCTAGGTAGTCATTTTGCATCTGCTGGACCCTATCAGACAGGGTCTGGATCGCCAAGGTGAGGGACTCCAACTCGGTGGGCTGGGCTGGCTGCTGAGTGGATGCGGTCCTGAACTGGCCCTGCTGGCCGTGCCGGTACTGCTGCTGATGGGGCGGTGCTGGCCCCTGCTGGTAGGTGCGCTGCTGCGGCTGGTACCCCTGTTTTGGCCTGGACTGATATCGCGGGTTTGTGACGGGCCTGGTCTCCTGGTAGACTGGGGTTGGGCGGTGTGCCTGGTCCTTCCCCATCTCGATTTGCCGGACTAGTGGGTCGCGGCTATACCAGAGCCCGTTGATCTCGTAAACGGGTGGAGGCTCCTCATATTCTGTCTCCACTGGTGGGGGTGCATGATGGTTCTGCTGGGTGTAAGTCTGATCCCAGCTGCTCTGAGACCCCGGTGCCTGTTCCTGTACAAGATGGACTCGATGTACAGGTACAGGTGGTGCAGAAGGGGTGGGTAGCTTAATCTTGGCTACCTTTTCAGAGAGTTCCTCCACCTTCTTGGGAAGGCTCGAAAGCGACTCCATCTCCGCGACTCTCTTGTGGATCTGCTCGACCATAGTAAGCTTGTCTGCAATCATCCCCATGCTGGGGATGAGGTCCTCTGTCAGATCTGCAACAGTCCTTCTAGTTGTCTCATTGGATAAAATCGAGGGAGACAACTGATAGGCCCTTGTGGCCTATGACCTGCCGGTTTCTGCCATCTACTCTAGGATTTTCCACACGACGTGCTCGTTCTTGTTCAGATAGCTTCCTCCGCAGGCGGCACTTACTAACCCCTGCATCTCGGGGGTTAGACCGCAGAACAAGGTCTGGACTAAGATCGCTTTAGAAATGCCGTGGCATGGGCACTTCTGTACTAAGTCATTGAACCTGTCCCAAGCCTCGTGGAACGGTTCGCAGGGTCCTTGGGCGAAGCTGGCAATCTTCGTTCGCATCTGATTGGTTCTACTGAGTGGGTAGAACTTCTTCAAGAAGAGGTCCTTGAACTGCATCCAGGTAGTACATACCACCCCTAGATTTTTCAGCCAATGTGCAGCCTTATCTCCTAAGGCAAACGGGGTGGCTTTCAGTCGGATATAATCTTGGCCAACATTGGGATGGCTCAGATTATTGCAGACTAGTTCGAAGTCACGGAGGAAAGTGTACGGTTCTTCGCTTAGGTTTCCGTTGAACTTCGGCAGCAGGCTAAGGAAGTGGGGCTTCAGCTCGAATGCCTGGTTGGGAACTGCAGGTGCTAGCCAATTCTGGATTTCGTTCTCCGCCGGGTTATAGGTATCGACCATTGGTCGGTCGATCCCTTCAGCTACTATTATCCGCCCCATTCGTGCAGTGAGATCAGCATTTTTCTGTTCAGCTTCAGCAAGGCGTCTTAGAATCTGTCTCATCTGGTCCTCATCAGGCGGCATCTTTGGTGGCATTTCTTCCTCTACTTCTGGGGATTGGAAAATAAGGTCGGTGTTAGAGGTTGAATCAAGGAAGGGATTACCGAGGCAATGATCTTCCTCGGAAATCTCAGAGGAGATAAAAGGGTTGGTTTGAGAGTAACCACCCTGAGCCGGAGGGAACCAGGATTCAAGAGGGTCATGAGTCCTGGGTGGTCCAAGGTGCGCTCGGACCGGAAAAGACGAGTTACTTGGGGGACTCATAGAGAGATCAGTGAACGGTGCGTCGAGATCTCCCCAGTCACTCATCTTGGTGAAAGAAGAAGATAGGATTTTACTCCTACCTGAAGCAAGCACAAGATCAATCCAAGACCCTGGATTCACACTCAACACAGTGAAGGACTCAAAGTTGAGTCCAATTTATCTTGTAGTTTTTAAGTGTGATTTTCAAGCAAATCTAGCAAGGATTACGCGGCCTAAAGGGAATCCGGCTCAGAGCCGGATGCGTCTTCCCTGTCTATCCTATCGTCTAAGATACCGCCGCTCCTTCCTTTCTTCGCTCCTATCCCAAGCCGATGGACTCAGTGACCACGCCCCTATCTACCTGCAAGCAGGCGGAGGCTGACAAGGCCGGAACTTCGCCCCGGGGGGTTACTGGCAGCTTGTCGCGAAGTACCGCAATTTCGCCCCTATCTACCTGAGACAGGCGGAGGCTACTTGGTACTAGTCAAAGAATCTGAAAATATCCGGCTCGTGATATTTGCTAGGATCAGTTAGAACGTGATATGGAAGACGGGGATTTGGGCTCTACCTTAGGGTGTTCACACACACTCAGGTACCCTCACTCAGCCTGAAAACAAGGTCGGGGATTAGTCTCCCGCAAACAATTTTCAGCTTTTATTCCCTTTTTATGGTCAATACTGTTAGCAGTCCCGGTTTTAAAGTTAGGTTATCACTGTAATTAATCACCACAAATCACGCCTATCGGACAGTCCCAATTTCCTTTTTAAATTAAGTGAGAAAATCAGAGAGGGAAATCGAGAAAAGCCGATGCAAGTTGCAATCGATGATGCGTATGCTGAGTAGAGAATACTTACAGTGATCCTTCGCTTTTTAATGCAGGATGCTATACAGAATTGAAAACTTTACTCTACATGCAAATGCAAGCGATGAAAGCCGCTCCTAGACAGGCAGTTCTATTAGCGTGAAGAACAGTTTAATTTGAACTAAGTCCTGCGGTCTAGGTGCGTCTTTTAAGTGTAATGTGTGGTCCTATTGATTACGAGCACAAACAAGTCCTAGAGTGGCTCGAGGAGCCGCTAGTGCAAGCTAAATTACCAATCACCCACACAGCACACGGGACACAGTTTCCACTATATTTACACGCGCGAGCTCCCAAACGGGAACCGCTGGAAATAATGCAAAAGAAAAATAAAATAAAAAGTACAATGCCTCTCTTTCTCTCAACACACTTTAAATGCTAAGTCCTTGAAGCGTCACCGACTCCTCGCGGTCCTCGCACAAAAATGAAATAGAAGTCAGAGAGTGACACAAAAATAAAACAAAAATAAAACAAATAAGAGAAATAATTACAAGAAAAACCGGGGGTCAGACTACCCGGGGATTAGAAATCAAACACTTCAAAAATATGCTACAATTAACCTAAGCCGTGCCTCCCCGGCAACGGCGCCATTTTGATATGCCTCCCGCACCCTTAGTTAATTCGGGCAAATTAATGGTCCAAATTACTTTTTAAGTGTTCGTTGCAGTCGGATACAAGAGGTTGATCAAAAACCACTTAAGACAGATTTTGGGTCAATTTTAAGCGGTGATATTTTTTTTACTTGGTGGAGTCCAAGGTCGATCTCAGGGAGGCAACTGTCTCCTTAGGTGGATTACAGCAATTTTCAAGTGTTGATATTCGAGGGTCAAAAGTTTTTTGGTAATTTTTACTTCTTATGCAGACATGTGCAGACAAGTCTTAGCCAATTTAACTTTAAATTTAATTGATGTATCAAACCAAGTCCAAAAATAATGAAAATTGGCCAGAAGATTATTTATGATGAAAATGACCTACACTAAATTTTTTGGAATTTTTTGACTCAAAATAAATTTTCTGTGAATTAAACAAACAGACAGAGTGATTTTCAGTGTTTAATTTTTAATAAATATCAAATCACAATTTTTCCAAGAACTAAAATTATCCTAGGAAGGTCTAATGATTAGGGACCTAGGAAAATTAACAGAACTAAAATTCACTGTGAAATGAATTAATTAAAATTAATTAAAGAAAATCACTCAACTATTTATTGAGGCCTCGTTATGCGTGCAAATGATATGAAATTTTTATGGAGTGTTGAAAATAATGTCCTTAAGCTACTGTGAATTTTTGGTGATTTTTGAAGGCCTTGATATTTAATTAAAAATCAAAAGGCATCACTGGGCAAAATATGTCTCAAATGAACCAATTAATTCATTGATAATTCAATCAAGCCAATAAAAATCAGACACGTGTACAGACAGATAGAGGACAAAATTCTCAACAACTTGCAATTTTTAGAATTTCAAAATGATGAAAAATACATGCTATGGACACGTGCAAACACAAGGGTGTAAATGCAATACTGGAAATTAAAATTTCAACAATTAAATATGCTGACAGGGACTAAAATGCAATTACCGATAATATGCAGGACTTCTATGCAATTTTTCCACGAGACACGTGCTCCTCACGTGATGTCTGCTTCACAGGGACCTTGGTGCAAATATGGAAAGCTCCAGGGGCGTCGATGCAAATAACCCAGATCGCACGTGCTCCTCACGTGGGGGCGACCTAGGTTCGGAGGGCGTCTGAGGCTCGGAGGGAGGCTCGGGCCTTCTGGAGGTTCGGTCTCGCCTCGGTGCAGCTTCGGGTCACCCGAGCCTAGGCTTGGGGGGCCGAGGCTCGGATGCGTCTACGTGGCAGCCTGAAGGCCCTTGGATCAAGATAGATCCAAGGGGTGTCGATGAAGGTGCGTGGCGGCTGGAGAGCCGTCTGATCCGAAGCGTGATCAACGGTCGAAGACGGGGGCGGCGAAGGGACGCGTGGCGGGGCGAGGGCCGTTCGATCAGACGATCGAACGGTTGCTGCTGCGTCATCTCGACGGGTCCTCCGCCACCTGCGGAGGAGAAGGTTGTGCTCCGGTGAAGGTCGCCTAGCTCCGCCTTGATCGCCAGGCGTCGATGAAGGACGTCTCGAGCTTCCAAGTAGCTCGGAAGAAACGGGAGTGCACGGCGGAGCCTCCGGTGTCCTCAAGATCCTTGGCGATGTGCTGAAGCTCAGCGTCGATGAAGCTCGAAGGGAGCTCCGGCGAGGCTCCGTCCAATGAAGATTTTAGCGCCTGCAAGGGGTTAGACGTATAGCCGAGGCGTGCAGGTGTTCGTGGAGGTGAGGTGAGTGAGCGGCGAGGCCTACGGTGGAGTGCGATGGTCTGGCGAGTAAGCTCCGGCCAAATGGCGGAGCTGCTCGTCGGAGGAAGGTGGTATGCGTCGTCGGAATGTGCGGAGGGTGCTGCGATGATCGGAGCTTCGACGCGAAACTCGCCGAGGTGATTGGAAGGTGCGAGGGTGATCAATGACAGCGAATAAAAGCAGAGAAAAAGCAAGAAAAAGAAGAAGAAGATCGGAGAACGGATGGGGGAGTTACCTGGGAATTGGAGCTCTGCTGGGAGTTCCAGGGTCGTCGCTCGAGGGATCGGTAAGGTCCCGAGCTCTAGCAGCTGCTCGGAGGAGTGGCTGCGACACGGCGGTGGGCCGAGGATCTCGCCGGAGAAAAAGCTCTGTCGTCGCTCGACAAATCAGCCGATTGCTGTCACCAATAGGAAGCTTGGAGCTCGAGGGATCTCTCTGGAGTGGCGGATGGGGATGAATGTGGCCGGAGAGGGGGTATTTAAAGGATGAAGGTGACGGCTGGAATGGGTGAGTGGCGAAGTTGATGGCTGACGTGGGGCGAGTGTGGCGGAGATGGTGGTGTTTGAGGGAGCTGGCGAGGGAGAGGGATGAGTGGGGAGCGTAATGGGGGGGTCAGCGGCCGGAGGAGGTGGCTGACGTGTGCCCAGAAAAGGAAAGGGGGCGCCCCTCCCGCAAGGCAAGGGACGTGGGGGAGAGGGGCGCCTGGAGGTAGGAGACGAAGTCTCCTCCGTTGGATCTTGTGATCCAACGGTGGAGATTAGAGCGTGGAGCGACGGGCCAGATTAGATCTGAGGCGGTGAGATCGATGGTCGATGAAGCGGCCACGTGGCAAGCTGTGCGTGAGGCGCTAGCGAGTGGTTCAGATGAAAGGGTGGAGTTGATCTGAGGGTCGAGGCTCGCGGGAAGATGGGCGGCTGTGATGAGAGGATCGGGGGCGCGATCGAGCGGCGTAGATGCCGCCACGTGGAAGGCTGAGAGCACGGCGCTAAGGGACGGTGGAGATGAAGTGTGGAGCGGATCGGGTGGCTGGGAGGTGATTAAGAGCGTGGAAGGGCCTGGACCGTTGGATCTGAAGCGCGATCCAACGGTGGAGGGCGCGGGCGGACGAGGCGAAGGGCAGCGGGCCGCGTGGCGCAATCAGAGGGCGCCACGTGGCCTGCTGTGAATGGCTGGAGGAAGAAATGCGTGTAGAGCGAAGAGGAAGCCGAATTTGGAAAAACTCAAAACATGAAAGTTGTAGATCTTGATGAGATCTACAAGTTTCATGTTGACCAAAGACGGAGATAAGGTCAAATATGGTACATAAATACAAGGATACATAAATGTATATATGTAGTATACAAAATGACCCAAAAACCCAAGTTTCTCATACAAGCTCCAATTGCAATGAAATTAGTCTCATTTTGAAGGTCTTTTAATATGTAATATTCTAAGAGTGAGTAGACCTAATTAGGGTTTTGTATGAGGGCTTTATGTGTGTTTTAATGTACAAGGGTTCCCAGGATGTTTGGCTATTTTACAAGGGTGATTTTTGGCATTCTTCCCTATATTATTAAGGAGTATATACATATATATTATAGAGAAGAAGTTTTTTGATGAAGATGTATTTTACAGGGGATTTTTGGCTTCTTATTTAAATGCAGATGAGCTGCTAAAATGCATGAATTATGGATGCATGCATGAGTGTTATTTATGCAAGATAAGAGGAAATGTGCCTCTACTTTCTCGGGAACAAGGCTCTATTTTTGACTTTTGATGTGATGAATCACAGATTCATCACGGTCACACATGAAAAGCATGTGGGGAGGAGGTATTTTGCACCTCTGCCCCCACGCTATCATAAAATTCCAAAGGGTCCTGCTTACCAACGCTTACATGGCGCGCATCACCCTTCTGGGAATTTTACGCATCTGACCCTCTAGGTTCCACCAAATAGTAGAGGAATCCCCTCTCTAGCATGTCACGTGTGGCGCACGTGCATGGAGGAAAAATTACGCCCGTACCCCCACAGGTTTTGGTAATTAAACAAGCACCCCTTAGCGCTATTTTTTATTTTATGTATTTTCTGCTTTGCATATACTCCCCTATGTTTGCATATTAATTTGATCTTTCATTTAGCATCATTTCATTATTCTAAAAATTGCCTATTGTAGAACAACTCATGCTCCATCATTATGTATATTGAATATATATTTTTATGAGCTGCGTTTTAATTAATATAATTTCTTTGGTGGAAAATTGTATAATTTACCTACTGCGTGCTATTTAATTCATATTAAATTAATCTCTGCTCCAACAATTCTCAAAAAATTCAAGGTAGCTAGATTTTAGTGTGTTCTATATTGTACCTAAATTTCATATCATTTGTACGCATATCGAGGTCAGAATAAAATAAATGTAATTTCATTAATTGATTTTTAATAGAATGAAAACTCATTATTTTTAGGGTTTAGAATTTTGCCTGGATAGCTCTTACATAGGCTCATCTTACTGTATTGTCAACGTTGAAATTCCAGGCAACGTCAAAATCTAGGTATCGTCAACGTTAAAATTCCAGGCAACGTCATCTTGCGGGATCATCAATGGGGGTCAGACATCTTACGTCAACGTCAAAATTTCAGGAAACCTCCCCGACAACATCAAAATTGTAGAGGTGGGCGATGAATACTCATTCATCACTCTTTATTCTTATATTTTAGCTACAAAAACCTTTGCAAATGCATGTATATGTTTGTAAATACAAATAATTACCAAAAGCATGCATGGTGTAAAAAGTAATAATTAGCATGTTTTTGTGCAAAAATAAAAGAATAAAGATTAAAAAGAAAAAGAGGGAAATATTTAGAATACATATTGAGCAACCTAATCCCAAGGGAGGGCTCAGCATGGGCCTGACCGCATAAAAGCCAAAGTAGAGAGAGATAGGGGCTCATGTGTGTAAATATACCTGTAAATATAATAAAAATATTTTCCTCCAAAAATAGAATACAAGATGCTTGTATATATATGTATATATTTATAAATACAAAATCAAAACAAAAATTGAAAAAATCAAAAAGAAAACAAAAATACTCTACCTTTTGTATATTCATCATGTATATATTCCCCTATCTATATTTATTGCACCTTATAAATAAATAAATTAATTTCCATAAAATTTGTATATATTCTATCTTTTATGGTGTAAATAAATAAAATAAAAAACCATTCAAACAAAAAAAAACAAAATAAAAAGAATAAAACTAAAAACCAAAAATAACATTGTACATATACCATGTATATATATGTATATATCTATTTATTTCACCCTTGTATATAAACAATAAAAATAAAATAAAAATACCTTTTTATTCCTACTTTTATGCTATAAATAAATAAAATATAAAATGGGGATAAAAATGTATAAAAATAACTAATTAAAAATCAAAAATAAAAAAAACTATATTGTATATATACCTATATATAGCTCTATTATGTAAATACCTTATTTTTATTTTGAAAAATTAATTAAAAATCAAAAAAAATAGAAAAAATTAAAACAAATATTTTTCATGTTTTAAGTTTTCTTTAATTCGGCTATCCTCTATTTTTAAATGAATTTTCAAATATTTTCCAGGTGGCTGATTCCCATTGGTCCACGGGGACGTTGACCCCCCGGTCAACTCCCCCTCCAGGACCACTTCCCACGGGTCGTGACGCCCGACCCGATTTCTCACCATTTTAGCGTCACGACCCGATCACCTCACACCTAAACCCAGGGTCCTATTTGTTCTTGCCAGATCCGACACCCTCGCCAGGATGCCTGCCTCGGGGTCTGCGCTCTGAGCTGCCCTACCCGATCGACTTTAGCCGGACCCCTGGCTGTATAAATTCCGAGCTCCGCCTCCCATTTCCCGATCTTTGACTCATTCGCCTTCCACCCAGTGACCTCCAGTGCCTTCGCGAGAGTGACGGCTCGCTCCGGGCGTTGTTGCAGCGAGGAGGAGACGTCTCAGCCACTGATCCGGCGTCTTAGCGCCGCCGTGCTCCGCCTGAAGGTAGAGCTCGAGCCTCAGGCCTCGACGACCCGCGAGGCGACGACCCAGAGCTCCCAGAGCTCACGCCCAGTCGAACCACCCGCCCAGGTAGCCTTAGTTGTCTTTCCTTTTCTTTGATTTTGATTTTGCCCCAAATCACCCAGTCGCCATTCACCTTCGATTCCGGCCACCTCCGCCTTCGATTCGATCATTGGACCATTCCACCATGTTCACCTTCTCCCCGCGCACGTTCTCCACCCATCCATTCAACCTAGCTCGCATAGGAGCTCGGGTTTCGAGTTCCTCTGCCGTCGCATCACAGGAGCTCGACCGCCCCGCCACACCGATCATCTCCACCACCGCTAACGGGGTCGAGGCATTTTGCCCTCGACCCGCGAGTTTGTTGCACACCTTTGCAGGTCCCAGGAAGTCCATCTGAGGGCTTCGACGTCCAGGTGCACGAGCTCGACCTCCGCCGGACTCGCCTGAGCTCCCCAGAACTCCGTCGAGCCATCGGAGGGTACCAGTCGACGTGGGAGCCCAAGGCGATCCTTCCCCAATCTCCAGCTGCCCGCGAGGAGGAACCTAGCGCGTACACGAGCCCGGCGAAGCTCGCTGGCGTACTGTTCTTCGTCCATCCTCCAGAGACGTCCGATCATCCCTCCTGCTCCAGGTCGTCATCCAGCCGTTCATCTGAGGAGAAACAGCAGCTGTAGATCATCCGGAGGAGAGATCGCGGCCGTCAGATCAGTGAGGGCTTCCCACGTGCTCCGTAGCCGTTTGATCGACCACGTGGCGAGGCCCCAGCCGTCGATCAGCACCGATGACCCCAGCGTTGGGCGCCACCCTTCCCCAGCCGTCGATCAGCACACGTGGCGCCCATCTGACGGTCGACGTAATAAAGGGTAAATATCATCTTAGGCCCTTAGCTTCTGAGTAGTTCAGATGTAGTCCTGTGAATATTTTAAATATTTTATTTACGTTGGGTAAATTGCATAGTGGACACTGTTTTATCTGGTATTTACATGTATGCCCCTGCCTATAGTGGATCACATGCGCCGACACGTGTTTTGTTGGGATATTTGCATGTTTAGCCTTGTATTTCTAGGGTGTTAATGAATGAAAGAAACTTTTTAGTTAATTGCATATATACCCCTGTGCGTGTTGAATTTGTGCATGTGCGTTATATTTTGGGTATTTTACACTAAGGGCCCTGGACTTTTAATACCTGTTATTAAATAGTCCAAGAACCTCAGTTTCTTTGCAATTCGGTCCCTGTGTGCCCAAGACAAGCGCCTCGCGCGTGACTTTTTGGAAATTTTGCACCGGACCCCCTGGAACTCTTCCTATTTGCGTATAGGTCCATGTGCACTGTACCCTTCCTTTTATTTTTAATTAAATAGCAAATTAACTCCAAATTCGATGAAAATTGGATACATGGCTCTTGCCATGGTGTAAAATTTTCTAGAATTTTTGGAGACATTTTTGGTTTTATTTGATATTTTAAAAATTCAAAAACAAGCTTTTTCTTTATTGTCTGACTTGAAAATTAACAAAAATATTAAAACACTCTGAAAATTACAAAAAAATTAGACAGTAGTTGTTTTACCTTGTTTGATTTTCTGACCAATTTTGGTCATTTTTGACTTTATAAAACTCATAAAAATTGAAAAACACATAAAACCCCATAAAAATTCTAATAATTAATTGAAAAATCCAAAAATAATAATTCCAGTGCCAAAATTTTCCTGATATCTTCTAATTTCTAGGAAAATTACCTTCAGACTTGATTGGGCCTTTATCTATTTTATATTTGCCCTCCAAGTCTGATTGGACAACACCTTCATATTTCTGTCTTGTTTGATTTTTAGAAAATTCAATAAAAATTAGAAAAAATACCAAAAATTACCAAAAACAGTAAAAAACATAAAAAAAGATAAAAACATTTTTATTTGAATTTTTGGGTGATTTTTGAGTGCCTTAATAATTGCTTGAAGTTGGTTGCTTTATTGGTTTCCTTATTTTCCTTATTAATTAAAAATACAAAAAAAATTATAAAAATTAAAAATCCACCAAAAACACTTTGATTTTATTTTATTCCCTTTTTTAGACTATTTCGTAGGCCGTAAGACCATCACGTGCTCCCTGAGTCCGACCCTAGTCGCTATACCAGGCTAATCTAATAGCCAGGACCGCTATAGTGTTTATTTGATTTTCATTTGATTTTGCTGGTCTGAACCTTATTTTCTTGATTGAGCTGAGATCCTTATAGATCCGGGTCGCAACGACCCGAGTGATATTTTTACCTGATCCGGATTAGTGGGATTTCGGCTCATCAGAATGGCGCCGTTGCTGGGGAGCATGACTTAGTAGTCATTTTCTTTATTTTTCATTTTCTTTTTATTTTCTTTTTCGCGGCTTTCCGCGGCTCTTACTGAGTCCGTGGCTTTTCGCGGCTTTTTATTTTTCATTTATTTTTTATTTCTTTTCTTTTTCTTTTCTTTTCTTTTATTTTTATTTTGTGCTTATTTATTTTATTTGACATTTCTGCACATATACCCCTGTTCTATTTCTTGCTATTATTTTATTATCATTTTTGGTCTGTAACACTTGTCTTCCTTCTTGCGAGGGCCCGAGGACCGAGGCGGCGACTCTCGAGACGTCGGTGCAGCCGCGGTGATCGGAGGCGGCTCCCTTCTGCACGGAGCTGCAGGAGAGTGCGAGAGAGTAGCCGAGTGGGAGAGGACTAGTCAGAGTAGCTAGACTTTCTTTTATTTCATTCAGAACTGTTGTAATAATACAGGGACAACAACTGGACTTGGACTTGAACTCATTAGCGGTTTTGTTTCACCGAGCACCGGAGTGCTCGGGGGAGCCTTAGTTTTTCACGGCTTTTCTTCGCGGTTTTGGTTTTTCGCTGCCATTTACGGTTTTACGCGGTTTTTATCGAGCCCCTAGCCGTAGGACTTTCTATTTGATTGTGCCGTAATTAGTAAGATCCACACACTTAATAGATTTCCTGCTCCTATAGATCGTTAATTGGACCTACTAATAAAACATTAATAAAAATAGCTGATTCATTTTCCTTCGAGCCTACGTGCCGCAGCCTACCCTGCCAAGCGCTGCTCTTGAACCCGATTTGTCGGGAGGAGGAGGGTAGACCGAGACCAGACTCTCTGGATCGAAGGCGAGTGACCAGTTAGACGGTTCTGTCGTGTAAAAGTTGCCTGCTTAGGACTCGGCTTTTCCCTCTGCACCATATAGGTAGTTTACTTTTCTGTCTTTACATTATGCGCGGATCATATTGCATGTAGAGTGCTGGATTCAGGTACGCCTTTCTTACTTTGCATGCATCATTGATTTCATCGCGTATCGGCTTTTTCGTCTTCTCTCCCTGTTTTTGACTTAATAATCAAGAGAACCGAAAAATTCGTTAGGCCTCTTTGTTTGTATTGAAAAAGATTAAAAAGAAAAAACCATAAAATTGGGACTGCTAAAACTATTGATCACTAAAAGACACTTGACTTAAAAATCTATCTTGGGGAGAGCAACCCCCTCATTGCTTGGTTTGGATTGCGCGAGAGAGTGACCCGAACACTAGGTAGAGCCCTCCGGTGCCATTCTCGACTGATTACCGACTCTTCTATGCGGACAGTCGGTTGGGAAGGTATCGGGTATCCCAGCAGGTCACATAATCGCTCTGATATTTTGATTGTTCACCAAAATAAAATTTGACAAGATAATTTGACCGAGCCTTTACGGTCATCTGCTCGCGTTGCGTTGGTGAACTTGGGGTTTGCTTGTGATCATAGTTTCTCCAGATCTCATCCGCCTTACTCGCCACATCAAGATGATGGGCAGACGATCTCTTAGGCAGCCTCTGGCTGCACCGCTTTCGGGCGCGTCTACCTGTTCATCTAGGTTGGTTCGCGAGAGCCGAGACCCGCTCTCCGAACCCGAGTATAATTCCACCCTGTTCCCCCTCGACCCCCTTTCTTTCGGTTCTGAGAGACCAGTGCCAGAGGAGAAATTAGTAGATTTATCGGCACCTGAGTTTGGATCATTTGATTTTGCAGACACCATGGCCGGCAGTTCTGATGATCGCAATAGAGGTCCACAGCCCGAGTACTTCGTTCTGGACCAGGGTGCGATCAACTCCACCCTGATCGCCTCCCTCGAGACCGTGCAGCAGCAGTTGAGGGATCATGGAGCGTTCATGTTAGATATGAGGAGAGAGATGGAGCAGATGAGAGCAGAGAGAGAGCAGCATAGAGACGGGCCGAGGATCCCAGAGGATGCAGCAGCAGCCGCAGCAGCCGCCGCCGCAGCGGCAGCTACCGCGGCAGGAGCAGGAGAGCCACCAAGACAGATGCGGGAGTTGCACAACCCCGGATCGACACTGATGCATCACTGGGTCGTGCTACCAGCCATCGTGGGGGACTTCAAGTTCCCCCCGAACACCTTGCAGCTTCTCCCCCGCTTCCACGGGCTCGCAACCGAGGAGCCCCATCTCCACCTTCAGGAGTTCCTCATGATTTGTAGCACTGTCCACGATCGTCAGGTGGACCAGGACACCATCAGGATGATTGCCTTCCCCTTCTCTTTGGCAGATAGAGCGACCACCTGGCTGAAGCATCTGGGGAAGTTCGTCTACACTTGGGAGCAGCTCCGCACCGAGTACTTACACAAGTACTATCCACTCGGGCGGACCAATACCACGGGAGCCCTGATCAGCAACTTCTCCATGCTCCCCAACGAGCAGTTCCATGAGGCATGGGAGAGGTTCATGGAGCTGACTGATAGATGCCCGCACCACGACATTTCCAAGCCGAACCTCGTGCAGAGCTTTTTCAGCGGGCTGACACCGGAGCTTCAGGGCTTGGTGAACGCTTCTTGTGGCGGGTCTTACTTCGCCAAGGATCACGACCAGGTCTGGGCCATCTACGAGGAGATGACCGAGAACTACATGGTGACGTCCCAGACCCGGTTGTATACTCAGGGCAGACCCCAGCAGCCAGGACCCGTGCAGTACCAGAGGATAGCACGGGTCGACGTCGGTCCTTCCAGTTCATCCGTAGTAGCAGCAGCACAGGCAGAGTCATCAGCTGCGGACATGGGCATCATTAACGAGAAGTTGGATGGGATGGAGTTGATTGAGAAGAAGTAGTGCCAGGGCATCACTCAGATGGAGCAGATGGCACAGACTCTGAGCGACATGAAGACCCAGCTCATGTGTCTCCAGGAGGCACAAACGGCTCCCCAGCCCCGTCTTCTGTCGCGAGGCAATCACGGCAGCAGCAACAGCTCGTCCCAGCGCTCCAGCTCTCACCAGCAGCCTAGACAGGTTCACCTTGTACAGGCGGAGCCGTACCAGCAGCCGCAACCCACCTACCAGTCACCACCATCTCCAGACTTGCAGATGGTGGTATACTAGCCGGATCGGCCTCTGGCAGTACTCCCACCACCCCAGTACGATCCAGAGCCGTTGATGGATGTCAACGGGATTTGGTATGACCGCCCTCAGCTCGATATCCGACGAGACCATCCCGGATTCCGGTGGGGGACCGGAGGTGCCCAGCCCCAACAGCAGCCGTCAGGTCAGGGTGGCCAGTACAACCATCAGAGAGAGCACCAGCCGCAGCAGCAGCCCCCAGTGTACCCATCACAGCAGCAGCAGCAGTCGTCCTATGGTCCTCGTCCCTATCAGCAGGGACAGTCTTGGAGGCGAGATCAGCCTCACCAACAGCAGTTCTAGCAGCCTCATTACTAGAGAGGCTACCCGTCCGGGCTCCCACGAGAGCCCTGCCTTGGATGATATAGCCCGCCTCCTCACGGACCAGCAGGCTACTTTTCGACGGGAGATGGACGAGTTCCGCCAGGAGATGCGGGACATTGTGAGAGGGAAGGATGCCATCCCTGCCCAAATCGAGCCGAACCCCAACAGCCTGAGGATCCACCCAGAGCGGTAGGATGCCTGCAGGCGGCGCCTCGTCTGAGCCACATCATGAGGATCCACCCAGAGCGCCTGACGAGGAGGAGGAGAGCGGTACTGAGGCTGCTAGAGACGATGACGGTGGCACTGATGCCACCAAGGATGCTGATTCCACATGCGGTGCTGAGGCCGCCAATTCACCAGTTGGAGGAGGTGGTACTGAGGCCACCCACGATGCCGAGCCAGAGTACGGTACCGAGGCTGCGAGTCTTCCAGTTGATCCAGCCGATGGTGATGCTGAGACCACCAGTGTTCATTTAGAGAGATCTGTTGTTTTTCCTACTTCTGATGTATCTCGGAACCCTGTTGTGAATAAAGGAAAAGGTTTGGTTTTTTCTGGTCCCACTGTGGTGCTTGATGTATGTGCGTATCCGGCCATCGAGCCATCTAGACCTTTTCCTAGTCCTTCATCTGAGAAGGACCCAGTGATCCCCTTCCCTAGAGCCCTTCAGATGGGGAAGGGGAAGGAAAACAGAAAATCCCAGAAAGAGAGATCAGGAAGAGTTCAACCAGCAGATGATAGATCGGTTTCACATACAACTGACTCTTCATGAGGCTTTGCAGCACATCCCCCTTCTTCAGCGTTCACTGAGAGACAGGACCACAATCAGGAGGAAGAGGAGGAACCACCACTCAAAGATCCATGTGCTGACGAAAGCCACGTGTTTCGCGATCCAGAACCGTCTGCCGGCCAAGAGGCCAGATTCAGGAGCCCCTTATGTCAGATGTCACATTAGAGAGCAGAGTTTCGACCGGACTCTATTAGATGCGGATCGTCTATCAACCTCCTTCCGGCAGCCCTTCTCGACCGCTTCAAGTTGGGCACTCTTAGACAGAGCAGGACAGTCCTTCAGTTTGCTGATCGATCTGTCAAGAGGCTGAAGGGGTTGTTACGAGACGTTGTCGTCACTATTCAGGGCCTGCAATTCCCCTTGGACTTCGTAGTGTTGGACACGGAGATCCCTGATTCAGTGACCGATACCCCCATCATTCTCGGTCGTCCGTTTTTGGCCACAGCCAAGGCGGTGACTGACCATGATACCGGGAAGGTATACTTTCGCGTCGAGGGCGAAAGTGTACAAATAGAGACGGTCGAGGACAACAGAGCCAGAGATAGATCATGCTCAGAGACCACCTCAGATACAGAGCAGCTGACAGATGACGGGCTAGACATCCACCAGGACTGTGACTTTGTGATCACAAACGATGAGGCAGTTTGGGCAGACCCAGCAGCACAAGCCATCCTCTCATTTTCAGATGCAGCTGATGCAGAGACGTCAGCAGAGGAGAGCTTGGAGAGCACATTCCTGGTCCAGGATACTTCAGAGGCAGCAGAGCCGGTTCTCGACCGCGAGACAGATTTTTGTGATGATGGTGGTACTGATGCCACCATAGATGATGCAGATCTCTCGGATTCAGAGTCTGATTGGGCAGATTGTAAGGATTACATGCCAGACCTGAGTTCCACTGAGCCTACAACTGAGGAGGAGGTAGATGCCGAGCAGAGCAGAGACAGTCTGAGATTGAGAGAGAGTTTCAGTTCTCCCATGCAGATTTGGTAGCGTTCACAGAGAAATTTCAGAGGCCAGATCCACCAGCACCCAGCTGTCCAGAGCTGAAGCCGCTCCCTACTTCGCTGAAGTATCGATTCCTTGCGGGTTAGCCTGAGATGTACCCAATCATCATCTCCGCCGATCTGACTGGAGAGCAAGAATCCCGTTTGATGGGGGTTCTTGAAAAGAACCGCAAGGCAATTGGAGGGAGCGTAGCAGATCTCCAGGGGATAAGTCCGGCCCTGTGCTCCCACCATATCTATCTCGAGGATGAGGCGAAGCCGTCGCGTGAGTTCCAGCGGCGGCTGAACCCGAATTTGAGAGAGGTTGTCATGAAGGAAATTTTGAAATGGTGGAGCACCGATTTTATCTACCCCATCTCTGACTCCAAGTGGGTCAGCCCTTTGCATGTGGTGCCCAAGAAGACGGGCATCACTACAGTGATTAGCGAGTCTGGAGAGGAGATTGCTACACGAGTACCCACTTCTTGGCGTGTCTGCGTTGACTACATGAGACTCAACCAGGCCACCTAGAAGGATCATTTCCCCCTGCCCTTTATAGATCAGATCATTGAGAGACTGACAGGGAAGAGCCACTATTATTTTCTGGATGGGTACTCGGGCTACAACCAGGTGGCCATCGCTCATGAGGACCAGGAGAAGACCACCTTTACCTGTCCCTTTGGCACATACGCCTTCCAACGCATGCCATTTGGGCTATGCAATGCCCCTGCGACCTTTCAGAGATGCATGCTGTTGATCTTTTCGGACATGGTAGGGGAGTGTTGGAGGTCTTCATGGATGATTTCTCGGTTTACGGCGACGGATTCGACTCCTGTCTTGACTGCCTAGACCGAGTACTCCAGCGATGTATAGAGGTTCACTTGGTGCTATCTTGGGAGAAGAGTCACTTCATGGTGACTCAAGGGACGGTGCTTGGCCATATCATCTCCAACAGGGGCATGGAGGTTGATCCGTCCAAGGTTGATGTCATTAGAAAACTCGCACCGCCGTCCAATTTGAGGCAGTTACGGTCATTCTTGGGGCACGTCGATTTCTACCGACGATTCATTCATGATTTTAGCAGGATCGCCCGACCGTTGACTGACCTACTGACGAAGACACCCAGTTCCTTGCCGATGACAAGTGTCTTTCATCGTTTGAGACTCTCAAGCAGTGTGTTATTGAGGCTCCTGCTCTCCAGCCGCCTGATTGGTCTCTCCCATTCGAGATCATGACGGATGCCTCCGATTTTGCCGTGGGGGCCGTGCTGGGACAGAGGAGGGATGGAGTCCCCTTTGCTATCCACTACGCTAGCCGCACATTGGATTCCGCCTAGCGGAATTATACAGTCACAGAGAAGGAGATGCTAGCCGTAGTGTTCTCCCTAGATAAGTTCAGATCTTACATCATTGGATCTAGAGTGACCCTGTTTACCGATCACACCGCCATCCGATACCTCATGGCAAAGAAGGATGCCAAGGCCAGACTGACTAGATGGATCCTTCTACTCCAGGAGTTCGACATTGAGATCAAAGATAAGCCTGGAGTCAAGAATGTGGTGGCGGATCATCTCTTCCGTTTAGAGCAGCCTGAGGAGTCTGAGCATATTGATCCCATTTGTGAGACCTTCCCAGATGAGGCGATCCTTGCTATCGCCTCACTCCCGTGGTATGCTGACATTGTGAACTTTCTTGTTGCTAAGAAAGTCCCACAAGGTTGGCCCAGGCAGAGGCTTGAGACCTTCCTCGTGAAGGCCAAGTCCTACCACTGGGAGGATCCCATCCTTTACCACGAAGGAGGGGATAGCGTCTAGCGTAGGTGCATTCCTCAGGAGGAGCACCATAGCGTCCTCACTTACTGCCACAAGCTTGAGGCAGGAGGACATCATTCTGGGAGGAGAACGGCACAGAAAGTGCTCCAATCCGGCTTGTGGTGGCCTACCCTCTTCAAGGACTCTGATGAGTTCGTGAAGAGGTGTACTGACTGTCAGAGGATGGGCACTTGTGGACAGCGTGACATGATGTCGATGCATCCCATTCACTTCTGTGAGGTTTTTGACGCATGGGGCATCGATTTCATGGGTCCATTCCCTAAGAGTCAGGGATTTGAGTACATTCTGTTGGCCGTAGACTATGTTAGTCGTTGGGTTGAGGCCATCCCCCGCCCGAGCCGCTGATGCGAGGACAGTTTGCAGATTTTTGAGAAAGCACATCATCACGCGGTTCGGGTTACCTCGAGTATTGATTTCAGATGGGGGATCTCATTTCATCAACGACCAGGTGAAGGCCCTTGCTAGCGAGTTCGGCATAGACCATCGAGTTGCCACTCCATACCATCCACAGACGAATGGTCTAGCCGAGGTGTCGAACAGGGAGATCAAGACTATATTGCAGAAAGTCGTCCGCCCTGACTGAAAGGATTGGTCACAGCTTTTGGACTCGGTCTTGTGGGCGTATAGGACGTCTTTCAAGACACCTTTGGGCACATCTCCCTTTCGTCTCGTATATGGAAAGCCGTGCCATTTACCTGTTGAGCTGAGACATAGGTCACTTTGGGCAGTCACTGAGATACTTATGGATCCAGATAGTGTAGGAGACCAGAGGAGGGCAGAGTTAGAAGCCCTGGAGGAGCTTAGAGATACCGCCTTCTCAAACAGCCTACATTACAAGGAGAGAGTGAAGGAGTGGCATGATTCTCACATCAGCCACAAGAATTTTGAGCATGGACAGAGAGTATGGCTGTTTGATGCGAAGCTTCGTCTATTTCCAGGGAAGCTACAGAGCAAATGGAAGGGACCCTACTTGGTGAGAAAGGTACACGACAACGGTAGCATCGATATATCCGAGTTGTCTTCTGAGAGTACCTTTCGAGTGAACGGCCAGCGACTCAAGCCATTTCTAGATCATGAGCCGCGGGTCGTTGATGTTGCCCCTATTCATTTTGCGTGAGATGTGGTTTTTTGACTCACATCTATGGCATCTCACGCCTGATTTTCATTGTTCTTCCGACCTGTATAGATCCATATGTCCATATCATCACATTCTTTAGTCCCGCATCCCTTTCTTCATCTTTTGATTATGCTATACTTAGGGTGTACTTTACCCTAAGTATAGGGGGGATGTAGGACCTTTGAGTTCTCTTTTGATTCTGTCTACCCCTGTTTTGCTGCCTATACTTAGGGATATTTTACCCTAAGTATAGGGGGGGTAGACCCTATACATTCTCCACTCGGTTTTCCCTTTGTGTACAACCTGTTATACTTAGGATTATTTGATCCTAAGTATAGGGGGAAAAGCCGAGTTCTTCTTGACTTCCTATTCATTCATTCGTCTTTGTATATAGCCTTCCTTTTCACTTCCCTATACATAGCACGAGTTATGTCTTCTTCATCGCTCTTGACTCTGAGGACATCGTTCGAGCTAAGTATAGGGGGGTGTGTATATATTTCATATATACTTTAGCCATAACTCGTACTTTGTGTGAGTGTGTTAATAAATAAAATGGCTAAAAACCCTAAAAACCACAAACATTAAAAATTTTTCCTGTAAATAAACATTCTTTTATCGCACATACATAGCTAGTGTACAAATTATTTTTGTAAAAATGTTTTCAAAAATATTTTGGTGTAAAGTTTGTGTAAATATTTTCTTATCAAAATTATGTATATAGTACAAAATTTTTCCAAAATGTTTTGAAAATCAAAAGTTTGCAAAAATCTTGTGTAAATGTGTGTAAATACTTTTGCAAAACTTGCACTTCATGCATTCATCCATTCATGATTTCAAAACATTTTTCAAAAATTTTGCATGTTTGTAAAAATTGTGTAAATAGCATCTTTGTATATATGTATATAGTCTTTCTGGATGATAGTTGACATTTAAACTAGCCTGGAATTAAATTGGGAAATGGAGCTTGATTAAGATCTTAATCCACCTAATTTATAAGAGGAACCTTATAAGGCTTAGGGTTAAGGCTTTTCAGGTCCATGGTGACTTAATTCTTTAAGTCCACTAGGCTATGATCACATGTCATCTCAATGAGCCTAAGTAGAGCACTTAACAACAACACATGACTCATAGGGACAATGGCTTTACTTGGACACCAGCACTCTGCACCGAGCTCTCTACGGATGAGGTGGTGAGGAGGCAGTCTTCCTTGACTTGGGGTAGCATATGAGGGTAGTACTTCTAGGCGGAACCTCTCTTCTTCTTTTAGTGAAGGAAGTGCGTCTCAACTTGGTTTGGTTGCCATGAGGTCTAACGACAGGAGTTGTGGGTTGCAATAAAGCTTCAAAAGAGGGATGGTCTACTGGCTCAAGAGGAAAAACTCCTTGTATATATGCTGCACATGTATATGTTGTACAGATGCACTTGAAAAAAATGCAAAAAGAAAATAACTCCAAAAGAGTGGTGGGTCTGAGAGAAAATGATAATCCCACCGGAGTATGTATATAGTGCAATAAGCAAAGATTGAGATTCATGTCCCACCTTATGTAGCTTGCAGGAGGGAGACTTGGATACACTGGTCGAGCTCCCAAGGATACATGGCTACACTGGCCATGGTCCATTCTCTTCTTCCTCCTCTTCTTGAGCCGGTTGAACTTGAACTTAGAAGGGAATACCCCGCTCCTCGAGGAAAGAGTGGCCAGATTGGGGTCATAGAGTTACCTTGTTGGGGAGGGTTGTCAAGTTGCCATTTCTGAGGTGGAGAGCTTATACCTCACTTCACAGTACAAGGAAAGATTCATGGTTCTCAGGGTTTGTGTTTGATGACTTGTTCTGATCTGGATTATTGAGGAGTCTTGATTAGAGATTAGTGTAACTTAGAGGCTGTTGAGTTTTAAGATTAAGTCCAAATAAGGTTCCAACACATGAATAATCCAAAGATCTGATTGAGCTCCATAATTCAATTTAATGAAGGCAAGTTTAATATTCAACCTTGATCCATGTGCATTCTCCTCTTTTTCTTTTTCTTTCTTTCTTTTTTACTTCTTTTTCAAATAAGTGTTTGCTAAGGGACTAGCAAAGTTAAGTATAGGGGGGTGATGAATACTCATTCATCACTCTTTATTCTTATATTTTAGCTACAAAAACCTTTGCAAATGCATGTATATGTTTGTAAATACAAATAATTACCAAAAGCATGCATGGTGTAAAAAGTAATAATTAGTATGTTTTTGTGCAAAAATAAAAGAATAAAGATTAAAAAGAAAAAGAGGGAAATATTTAGAATAAATATTGAGCAACCTAATCCTAAGGGAGGGCTCAGCATGGGCCTGACCGCATAAAAGCCAAAGTAGAGAGAGATAGGGGCTCATGTGTGTAAATATACCTGTAAATATAATAAAAATATTTTCCTCCAAAAATAGAATACAAGGTGCTTGTATATATATGTATATATTTATAAATACAAAATCAAAACAAAAATTGAAAAAATCAAAAAGAAAATAAAAATACTCTACCTTGTGCATATTCATCATGTATATATTCCCCTATCTATATTTAGTGCACCTTATAAATAAATAAATTAATTTCCATAAAATTTGTATATATTCTATCCTTTATGGTGTAAATAAATAAAATAAAAAACCATTCAAACAAAAAAAAACAAAATAAAAGAATAAAATTAAAAACCAAAAATAACATTGTACATATACCATGTATATATATATGTATATATCTATTTATTTCACCCTTGTATATAAACAATAAAAATAAAATAAAAAGTACCTTTTTATTCCTAATTTTATGCTATAAATAAATAAAATATAAAATGGGGATAAAAATGTATAAAAATAACTAATTAAAAATCAAAAATCAAAAAAACTATATTGTATATATACCTATATATAGCTCTATTATGTAAATACCTTATTTTTATTTTGAAAAATTAATTAAAAATAACCAAAAAATAGAAAAAAATTAAAACAAATATTTTTCATGTTTTAAGTTTTCTTTAATTCGGCTATCCTCTATTTTTAAATGAATTTTCAAATATTTTCCAAGTGGCTGATTCCCATTGGTCCACGGGGACGTTGACCCCCCAGTCAACTCCCCCTCCAGGACCACTTCCCACGGGTCGTGACGCCCGACCCGATTTCTCACCATTTTAGCGTCACGACCCGATCACCTCACACCTAAACCCAAGGTCCTATTTGTTCTTGCCAGATCCGACACCCTCGCCAGGATGCCCGCCTCGGGGTCCGCGCTCTGAGCTGCCCTACCCGATCGACTTTAGTCGGACCCCTGGCTGTATAAATTCCGAGCTCCGCCTCCCATTTCCCGATCTTTGGCTCATTCGCCTTCCACCCAGTGACCTCCAGTGCCTTCGCGAGAGTGACAGCTCGCTCCGGGCGTTGTTGCAGCGAGGAGGAGACGTCTCGGCCACTGATCCGGCGTCTTAGCGCCGCCGTGCTCTGCCTGAAGGTAGAGCTCGAGCCTCGGGCCTCGACGACCCGTGAGGCGACGACCCAGAGCTCCCAGAGCTCACGCCCAGTCCAACCGCCCGCCCAGGTAGCCTTAGTTGTCTTTCCTTTTCTTTGATTTTGATTTTGCCCCAAATCACCCAGTCGCCGTTCACCTTCGATTTCGGCCACCTCCGCCTTCGATTCGATCATCGGACCATTCCACCACGTTCACCTTCTCCCGGGCACGTTCTCTACCCATCCATTCAACCCAGCTCGCACAGGAGCTGGAGTTTCGAGTTCCTCCGCCGTCGCATCGCCGGAGCTCGACCGCCCTGCCGCACCGATCATCTCCACCACCGCTAACGGGGTCGAGGCATTTTGCCCTCGACTCGCGAGTTTGTTGCACACCTTTGCAGGTCCCAGGAAGCCCATCTAAGAACTTCGACATCCAGGTGCACGAGCTCGACCTCCGCCGGACTCACCTGAGCTCCCCAGAGCTCCGTCGAACCATCGGAGGGTACCAGTCGACGCGGGAGCCCAAGGCGATCCTTCCCCAATCTCCAGCTGCCTGCGAGGAGGACCCTAGCACGTACACGAGCTCGACGAAGCTCGCTGACGTACTGTTCTTCGTCCATCCTCCAGAGACGTCCGATCATCCTTCCTGCTCCAGGTCGTCATCCAGCCGTTCATCTGAGGAGCAGCAGCAGCCGTAGATCATCCGGAGGAGAGATCGTGGCCGTCAGATCAGTGAGGGGCTTCCCACGTGCTCCGTAGCCATTCGATCGACCACGTGACGAGGCCCCAGCCGTCGATCAGCACCGAGGACCCCAGCGTTGGGCGCCACCCTTCCCCAGCCGTCGATCAGCACACGTGGTGCCCATCTGACGATCGACGTAATAAAGGGTAAATATCATCTTAGGCCCTTAGATTCTGAGTAGTTTAGATGTAGTCCTGTAAATATTTTAGATATTTTATTTACGTTGGGTAAATTGCATAGTGGACACTGTTTTATCTGGTATTTACATGTATGCCCCTGCCTATAGTGGATCACGTGCGCCGACACGTGTTTTATTGGGATATTTGCATGTTTAGCCTTGTATTTCTAGGGTGTTAATGAATGAATGAAACTTTTTAGTTAATTGCATATATACCCCTGTGCGTGTTGAATTTGTGCATGTGCGTTATATTTTGGGTATTTACACTAAGGTCCCTGGACTTTTAATACCTGTTATTAAATAGTCCAAGAACCTCAGTTTCTTTGCAATTAGGTCCCTGTGTGTCCAAGACATGCGCCTCGTGCGTGACTTCTTGGAAATTTTGCACCGGACCCCCTGGAACTCTTCCTATTTGCGTATAGGTCCTTGTGCACTGTACCCTTCCTTTTATTTTTAATTAAATAGAAAATTAACTCCAAATTCGATGAAAATTGGATACATGGCTCCTGCCATAGTGTAAAATTTTCTAGAATTTTTGGAGACATTTTTGGTTTTATTTGATATTTGTAAAAATTCAAAAACAAGCTTTTTCTTTACTGTCTGACTTGAAAATTAAAAAAAAATATATTAAAACACCTCTGAAAATTACAAAAAATTAGACAATAGTTGTTTTACCTTGTTTGATTTTCTGACCAATTTTGGTCATTTTTGACTTTATAAAACTCATAAAAATTGAAAAACACTAAAAACCCCATAAAAATTCTAGTAATTAATTGAAAAAATCCAAAAATAATAATTCTAGTGCCCAAATTTTCCTGATATCTTCTAGTTTCTAGGAAAATTACCTTCAGACCTTGATTGGGCCTTTATCTTTTTTATATTGGCCCTCCAAGTCTGACTGGACAACACCTTCATATTCCTGTCTTGTTTGATTTTTAGAAAATTCAATAAAAATCAGAAAAATACCAAAAATCACCTAAAAACAGTAAAAAACATAGAAAACATAAAAACATTTTTATTTGAATTTTTAGGTGATTTTTGAGTACCTTAATAATTGCTTGAAGTTGGTTGCTTTATTGGTTTCCTTATTTTCCTTATTAATTAAAAATACAAAAATTTATAAAAATTAAAAATCCACCAAAAACACTTTGATTTTATTTTATTCCCCTTTTTAGACTACTTCGTAGGCCGTAAGGCCATCACGTGCTCCTTGAGTCCGACCCTGGTCGCTATACCAGGCTAATCTAATAGCCAGGACCACAATAGTGTTTATTTGATTTTCATTTGATTTTGGTGGTCTGAACCTTATTTTCTTGATTGAGCTGAGATCCTTATCGATCCGGGTCGCAACGACCCGAGTGATATTTTTACCTGATCCGGATTAGTGGGATTTTCAGCTCATCAGTGGGGGTCTCCTCTAAAATTGCTGGCCTGCAGTTTCAACAGATTCCCTAGCACCAGCAGCAACAGAGGTAGTACCCCGGCCAACAGGGCCAGTCTTCCCATTCTTCTTCTTATTATTTTCCACTTCCTTCTTCATCTGGTTCCATAGACTCACAATTTCAGTAGATACTCGACACACTTCGTTCCTATCAGAACAAAATTCATGACTTATAGGTGGATGTCAACCACCTGTTCAGATGGAGAGACGATCAATCTGCACCCTCTACCTCGATCCCAGACCAAGTTTAGGCTAACAATAAAAGCCTGAACTGTTCTGGTTCTCAGCAGCACCTTGGTCAGGTATACTATTAAGCATCTCTTAGATCTCAACATGAGATTCTTTTGTGTGACGAGGCTAACCATATGTCACTTAGGAGTGGAAGGACCATGATCAAACCTGACCGGGCGAGGAAAATGAGAAGGGGCCTCTCTAGAGCTCTACCTGAGGAGTCTTCAGAGGACGAGGAGGAGAGGCATCACATGCATGGGCCCTATCAACAACATCCAAGGATCCTTTCTCAGGGAGCTAAGAAGAGAAGGAGAGTATGAATGCAACATCAGCAGCATGGAGATATCTCGGATTCTATGGAGGACCTTACACCTCAAGTTGTTGCAGATACCACTGCAGCTTCTTTTCCATAACCTATAATAGATAGTTTTGATTTTAATCTCATGTTGCACCAAAAAGACTCATGTATGAAGAACTTTGTTTCAGTTAATTCAAAGAATGATCTTTCAGTTCATGATTCAGATTCTTCATCCTTTGTTTGTCTTGCCTAAATTCCTTTCCCTCGTGCTCTTATGATAGGAAAGTGCATCAAAAAGATTCATAAAGATGACCTTGATATGGTGCGATTTTGTAAAGAGAATATCACAGTCAATGTGCCATTTGATGAGTATGCGGCTAATCATCCTGCATTCCAGAAATACCTTAAGGTGTGATGCGCACCTACTAGGGTTAGCAGGAAGAAACCGAACGAATATGTGATAACTCATGTCTTGCCAGTATCCACAACCCATTGTTTCAAGAATTAACAACTATTAAGGAAAAAGAGAGACATGGGTGCTCACTACGTGGAGAGTCGTACCGACGACATTGTGTTTGCACGCACTCTCTTAGATAATGGTTGTTCAATCAACTTACTTACCTTAGCATTATATCAGAAATTGGAGTTGGGATCACTTCACCAATCCAGAGCTTTAGTCCAATTCATAGACCATTCAATGAAAAGACCCAAGGGAGAAGTGAAGAATGTTGTTATTTCGATTGAGGGACAGGACTATAAGGTTGACTTTATAGTCTTGGACATGGAGACCCCCAATCATTGGAGAGTCTCTCAGATCATTCTCGGATGATCCTTCTTTAGGACCGCAGGCACAACTTTTGACTATGGTACTAGAATGATGAAATTCCATTCTTCAAACAAAGAGATGAACCTTGAGATGAAGCAGACAAAATGGCAACGGCCCGATTCAGAGAGCAGTATTGAGTAATCATCTTCAGAGGCAGATTGTAGAATGATCGACACCGTTGGGATTTGGAGATAGGTTCCTTCAGGACAGAGTGAGACCCTTTTATCTGAAAAGGACATAGTGCATAATGCAGTTTGCCAGATGTTGCATGATCTTGTGAGAGATGCATCTACCTATTCCCATGATGACATAGAGATCCATCAGGATCTGTCAGTTCCAACCCTTTCGGAATAATCATGGAGCATAGGTAATGAGTCGAACGCAGCTTTGTCCAAATTACTGTGTTTCTTTGGTGATCCGACTCCCGATACTTTTGATTTGGTAGTGAGTACTACAAAGATTAGCCCACCTCCATACAACACACAGTCAGATTCATATTCAATTCAGTCAGATTTGCTTGATGATACCACATTGCCAGAACTGAAGTCACTACCTCCTACACTGAAGTATGCCTTTCTTGCAGGACCCAAAGAGAGATATCCTATCATCATTAGCTCAGACTTGACTTTATAAGAGTCTAGGTTGTTAGAGGTCTTAGAGAGGAACTGCAAAGCAGTAGCTTGGACAATGTAGGATCTCATGGGGATCAACCTCGCTCTCTGCTCACACCACATTTTTATTGAGGATAATGTGAGACCTTCCCGTGAGTTCCAGAGGAGACTTAACCCCAATCTATGGGAAGTAGTGAAGAATGATATTAAGAAATGGTGCAAGGTAGGGTGTATATACCATATTTCTGACTCCAAGTAGGTGGCCTGCTTCATGTTGTCCCGAAGAAGTCGGAAATACATATGGTCACCAACGAGGAGGGGGTAGAGATCATGACATGAGTGCTCACGTCGTGGCACGCATGTGTTAACTACATGCACCTAAATGCCGTGACCAAGAAAGACCACTTTTTCCTACCATTCATCGATCAGATCTTGGAGAGACTCACATGGAAAACATTCTTCTATTTTCTTGACGGGTACTCATGCCACAACAGGAAGCTATAGTCCCTGAGGACCAGAACAAGACCACATTCACATGTCCATTTAGCATTTACACGTTCATGCGCATGCCATTCGGGCTCTGCAATGTCCCGAGTACTTTTTCAGCGGTGCATGATCGCCGTATTTGTCGAGATTGTGGGAGATTTCCTGGAAGTGTTCATGGATGACTTCTAGGTTCATGGTGATTCCTTTGATACATGTTTAACATACTTGGACTGAGCCCTTAGACAGTGTAAGGAGGTGAATCTGGTACTCTCCTGCGAGAAGAGTTACTTTATGGTGACAAAGGGTATCGTGTTGGGGCATGTCATCTCCAAAATGGGAATGGAGTTTGACTCTGCCAAGGTGGAGGTGATCAAGAAAATCATTCCACCTATCAACGTAAAGTCAGTGCGGTCATTCGAAGGGCATGTTGGATTTTATAGGAGATTTATTCATGATTTTTCAAAGATTGCTCGCTCAGTGACTAAGATTTTAGGGAAAGACACAGAGTTCGTTGTAGATCATAGGTGTCTGGAGGCCTTTGAGCTCTTGAAGATGACGATTTGTTCCTCGCTTATCCTACAAGCTCATGACTGGTCTCTCCCTTTGAGATGATGACTGACGCTTCAGATTTCGCTATAGGACCTGTGTTAGGACAATGGCGAGAGGGGATCTCGTTTGAGATCCACTACATGAGCAAAGTATTAGACCCTATACAGAAGAACTACAGTGACTGAAAAGGAAATGCTCGATGTAGTATGGGCCCTCAAGAAGTTTAGGTCGCACATTTTGGGCTCTAAGATGACAATCTACACTGATCACACAACCATTCAATACTTAATGAAAAAGAAGAATGCGAAGGCGCATCTTCTTAGGTGGATTCTACTCCTCCAAGAATTTGATTTGGAGATAAAAGATAAACCTGGAGTGAAGAATGTTGTGGCTGATCATCTTTCTTGGATTGAGCTTAAGGATTCTCCTAATTTTGAGCACATTAGAGAGACCTTCTCAGACGAGTCAATTTGTGTTATTGACTCACTCCCGTGGTATTCCAACATGGTGAACTTTCTTGTCTCCAAGCAAGTTTTCCAAGGTTGGAGTAGGAGCAACATTGACCAATTGAAGTCTGATTCGAGGAGATACCACTGGGACGATCTATTCCTTTTCTTTAAAGGGCCGATTTTGTTTGGAGAAGATGTATTCCTCAGGAGGAATACCTGAATGTCGTCACGTATTGCCATTCTCTTGAGGCTGGAGGACAACATTCGGGGAAGAGAGCCGCTCCCAAGGTACTCCAATGTGGATTGTATTGGCCGACCCTGTTTAGAGACGCTATTAATTTTGTACGGTTGTGCCAGATTTTTCAGAGGATGGGAGGGACAGTTACATAGAGAGATGAGATGCCCATGCAGCCTGTGATCATTTGCGATGTTTTTGATGCATGGGGCAAAGATTATATGGGTCCCTTTCCCAATAGCCAAGGATACAAGTACATTTTGTTGGTGGTTGACTATTTGTCTTTGTGGATGGAGGCTATCCCAACCAGAACCGTAGACAGCAAGACTGTCTGTAAGTTTGTGAGAGATCACATTATTTCTAGGTTCGGGGTGCCAAAGTTTTGATATCAGATGGGGGTAGCCACTTCGTGAACCGAGATGTGAGATCTTTAGCAAATGACTATGGATTTGAGCACAGAGTCACAAGTCCTTTCCACCCACAGACCAATGGCATGGCAGAGGTTTCGAACAGAGAGGTGAAGTATATTTTAGAGAAGTTGGTTCGTCTTGATAGGAAGAACTGGTCCCAGCTCTTGGACCAAGTTCTGTGGGCCTATAGGACAACCTACAATACACCATTGGGCATTTCACCATTCAGAATGATGTATGGCACGCCATGTGATGAAACCCAGTTTCATGCTATTAATTCACTGATATTAACCCTCTAGCTTAGTCTAAGTGTCAATAAAAACTAGATCAATCCTTGTATTTACCAGAGTCGGGGAATAAATTAAAAATACAAAAAAAAACAACAAATGAAATATCGTAGTGTTTTTAAGCCCTTAAAAACGCTCACAAAAATATTTCTCCCTCCATCTGAACTCATCTCTGTTTTTGGCCAACATAAAACTTGTAGATCTCATTGAGATCTACAACATTCATGTTTTGAGTTTTTCCAAATTCGGTCTCCTTCTCCATCATAATTCACTTTTTTTCTCGAATAACCTGATTGGGCCACGTGATGCCTTCTGGTTGCGCCACGCGACCTGTCTCTGCGCATGCCACGTGCCCTCCATTTCCTGCCGTCCGATGACCATCTTCCCATCCTTACCGCCACCGTTCATATCGCTTCAAATCTCAGCACTTTGATCATGCCTCTGATTCCATCTCTACCGTCCTTTCCCGCCTTCACCACATCTCGCCATATGTCAAGCTCCAACACCACACGATATCTTCTAGGCGCCTTAATCCTCGCCATGAGTTCTCGCTCCATCCTCGACCCTCCGATCCAAGGCTTAGATCACATCAAGGCCGTCCTCCAGCGCCTAATCCTCAGCTTACCACGTGTCATCCCAATAGTCGCCCGATCTTTTCCAAAAGGGGTCAATCTCAGCCAACACCTTCTGCTGCATTTCCAGCCTTCGATCCCACACTCTAACTTCATCCTAGCCGTTCTCTTCCGCCCACATCTCCTCCTGACACGTGTCACAACGTTAGCCTTATATCTTGTCGCCTTAGATCTGATCTGATCCGTCCGTTCGCACCCCATGGCCGTTGGATCACGAGATCCAACGACCAAGACCTCGTCTTCCTCCTCCGTTTATCCCTTCTCCCCCACAAACTCCACCTCGCACACCCATCTCCCCCTTTCTATTCTCCTGACCATATCAACCATCATCTCCACTCTCCAACCAGTCCGCGATGGATCCTGATCCTCCACCATCCTCGCGTGAGCCTACGTTCACCACGACACCTCCCCGCTCGCTCCACATCCTCCACTCAAGTCACGCCCTCCCGTCATCGGAACCGTCAAACCTCTCCTTTAAATACTTCACCATTGCCTCTCTTCCTCGAAGTCCACCTTTACGAGGGGCTAGGCCCAGCCCTCCTCCACCTCCCCATGACAAGGGGAGGTGCGATTGATCGAGCGACGGCGACCTATTGCCCTCAGTGAGACTCGCAGCTTTTGCGGCTGCGTCGCAACAGCTCCGCCCTGCTCGAGCTCCGAGGACCGGCCAACCTCGACATGCGAAGACCCCGAGCTTCTCCAAGAAGCTCAAGCCCATGCCATTCATCTGCCATTGCTCAGGTAAGCTCCTCCGATCTTCTTCGTGTTTTTCTCTTTCTTTTATCTTAATTAATTAGGCCTCCACACACATCAGCATCTTCCATTGATTATCGATTGAGCTTCTCCACTCATCCCCCATTCACGCGCTCGACTTCGATCATTCTTTTTCTCTTTCGCAACCTCCGGTCACTCCACTCCCCTTCTCCGTAAAACTCGCCGGAAAAGATCACTAGGCCGCCACATTCTCCACCCCATAACGCCCCCACTTTATTTCGCTCACACCAAGCACAAGCACCGCGCTTCGGCTATAGACCGACCTTGCAGGTGCTTGACTTCAATGGCCTGAGCTTCATCGGAGCCCTCTTCTCAAGCATCGTCTTCGACCGTGGATCGACATCAGCCGCTTCCAGGTGGTCCCTCTTATCGGCCTTACTTCGGCGATCGCTACAACACCTTCAAGAACGGTTGGAGATCTTCACTGCATTCGGTAGAAGGTGGTGAAGTGCGGGAGGCTTCGCCGGAGTTCGAAGATCGCTGCCAACCCACGGAGGAGGTAGATTATCCAGAACGCACAGGTGCCGTTGGATGGCACCCCCCGGTGTCCATTCAATGACCTATCTTCGGCCGTGCAAATGCACTTGGAGCTTTCAGCCACCATTATAGACGGTTATCAGAGAGCCACGTCGACTCCCCATCTCCGTTCAACCACCGTCTGATCTTGATCAGACGGTCTGCGACCACTTCATCAGCTCCTAACTTTAGCACCAGTCCTTCAGGTTCGGATTTCCTGAGCCAACATCGAGTCTCTTCCGAGCCTTACGAGCCTGCCTTCGACTCCGAACCTGTAGCTGAAGCCACTTCCGAGCCTACTCTTCCACCGAGCCTACCTTGCACGTGCTAGTCACGTGCAGGCAAGGGAAATTTGCATCGAGGCCTCGGAAGTTTTTAATAATTGTAGATAGGTCCTGATAGCATGTGAGGACCATGTGTGCTTGGGGTATTTTGCATTCAAACCCTTGAGGTTTTTAATAATTGCTAAAATACCAACTACGCGTGTGGGTAAATTACAGGGAAGGCTTCGCTTTTATTTTATTTGCATTTTAGTCCTTCCAAGGACCTGTTTGCTATTTTTTCATGTTTTTCTTGCATTTATGCCCCTAGTTTCATTTGTGAATATCTTGAGCATCGTATCTCTGTTTCAGTTGACTTTGGTCTCATTTCAAAGCTTGTTTCATTGTCTTCTTATGGCATACTTAGATCTATGTTTTGACACTTCGAACTGTGATGCAATATTTAAATAGACAAGTGACCATTATGTAGTACATTTATGCCTTGCCTGAATTAATCAACAAGCTTGTTTCATGACTTGAGCCCGAAATTGACTAATGTTTAAACTGCTCAATTTTTTATGCAATTAGGGCATAATTGCATTGCATTTCCATGCATCTTATTTCATTTTTTGAAAAAATCAAACAAAAAGCATTGTTCATGTTTATTTATGAATCGTGTCTTGATGCATTCATTGACCTATGGATTTTTAATTCAACACTTAGTTCAAATAATAGGAGTCTGAATATATGCTCAAGAGGATCATGTCCCTGAGTTCGACCTTGGGCTTGCCCAAGTAAAATAAAAAAATTACTGCTTGCGTTTAATTGACATATTAATCAAAGTGGTTTTGATAAGTCCAATTTTACCCGACTGCAACGAATATTAAATTTAATCGTTAATTCGATTGAATTAAGAAGGGTAATTTAGGGTTCCTCACCATGCCATTTGCATGTAAAGCTCATTCACAAATCCGAATGGGCAATTAAGTAGATTAATTGGAGTTGTCACCTAGGGAAGCTTTGTCGAGACTTGAACTTGAATGAGCTCGTGGATCCGAAACATGGTATATGACAACATTTTGACTTATAAGGATAAAGTAAAGAGATGGCATGATCAACACATTAGGTGCAAAGACTTTATCCCTTGGAAAAAGGTATGGTTGTTTAATGCCAGGTTGAAGATGTTCCATGGGAAGCTCAAATCTAAGTGGACGGGTCCCTTTGTTGTTTAAGAAAGTGCATGGGAGTGGAAATGTAGAGATAGCTAATCTCACAGATGGGGCACAATCCCATGTGGTGAATGCACAAGTGTTGACGCATTTTGTAGGTTCTAAGGAGCAGTTAGTCCAAGTTGAGGCCATCAACTTCACGCAGAGTGAGCACAGAGCAGATACCTCATATACTCTTCATGAAGATGCAACATCAAGATTAAGCAGCTTCGAATATTCATTCATTCTTGTACATTATATCTTCTATGTATATTCTCCAGATTTCATCAGTTCTCACACTCACTCCTGTCCTAGACTTATGCTGACTATAGCCTAAGTAGGGGGGGGGAGGGGGATGATACCCTCCATGTATATATACATTTCTCCTCTTGATCTTGTCTGCCCATTTTTGTTCTTCTTCTATGCTTAGGCTGACTAGAGCTAAGTATAGAGGGGTGGATCGACTACTATACTTTTTGTTATTTGAACTCTCCTATGCTTATCACGAGCTATGTCTTTTCCTTGCTTATCGTGCTCTAAGGACATCACATGCTAAGTATAGGGACGTCTATATATTACATATATACTTCACCCATAGCTCGTACTTTTGCATATTTTTGTATATATTATGCAATAATTATGGGGTGAGTAAAAGTGGTGAAAACTATTTGTAAAATACATGTAAACTTGTATAGTATGTATATTGTATAATTTGTATAATACTTATATAATTTTGTAAAATTCTTGTAAATAATACTTTTGTAAAATTTGTTGTAAATTAGGAGGTGATGAATATGTGATTCAACACTCTAAAAAGTTGAAAATAGAGCTTTGTTCCCGAGTAATTAGTTGCATATTTGTACTTATTTGCATAATTAGCATTCATACATGTGTAAATAATATCTGCATTTAAGCATTCATATTTGCATTATATAAAGGAGCCAAATTCACTTGTAAATATTCACCTGTATATTAGCTAAAATCATTTATTTGTATATAATTTATACTAACTCCAAATACAATAAAATTAACTTTATATTGTATATATATTACTAACACTAATTAAAAGAAAAATATCAAAAAAATACTAACTTGTAAAATTGATCAATAAAACCGAGTCCAAGTTTGAAACTAGGAGCCTTAAAATGCACATATCTCTACAGTGCCCAATTTAGGTCTACTAACTTTTAAAGTAATACACATTAGAAGACCAATTTCATTAAAATCGGAGATCGTATGTGAAACTTGGATTTTGGGCCCCTATTGTATATTGTACATATTTACCAAAATGCCCTTGTATTTTATCCTTTTATTTTCTTAATTATTAAAAATCAAAAAAATATTAAATTGTAAATATTCCTTTTATATTTTCTCTATTTTTATTTTTATTTTTCTCTTATTTAAAATGACAAAAAAATACAAAAGACAAAAATGCAGTATTTTTATATCTATAAGGTACTACCCAAAAATATACTTTTTACATATGACTTCTTTTTGATTTTCAGCCCTTAATGAAAGTTGTAGATCTCGTAAAAAACGAGCAACTTTTGTGTTGACCACTTTTTGATTTGAACCCTTTTGTTATTTTTTTTATTTTCTTTACATTTAAATTTTTACTTTTCTAGGTGCGACATGTGGCAGTTCCTGGAGGTGCCACGTGTCCCCCTATTTGTTTATTAATTTATTAATTTCTTATTTAATTTTATTTTATTTATTAGTTATTTTATTTATTATTTTTTATTTTAATTATTTATTTCTATTTATTTATTTATTTCTTTATTTATTTCCCTTCATTATTTTCAGTAGCCTAGTTATTTTACTTTACTTATTTTATTTTTTCTCCCTTTACTTCTTCTTTTACTTATTCCCTACTCCAGTCTCCACATCCTCCATCTTCTCCACTTCTTTTCTAACCCCCTCCTCCTCCTCCTTTTTATTCTCCTCTCCTCCCTCATTTTTCTTCATCCGCCATTTCTTTAATTGAGAGGGAGAAACCACCAGCCCCCGAGTGTTTTCGGTGACAACTTCAACATCTTTCGGTCGAGCAACAATAGTTTCAAAGGTGAGATCCACGAGGACTCCTCCTCGTGCCGTTGTGCATCTCTTCAGGTCACAACTGAGCTTCTTCGATTTTTTGTCGAATCAAATCGAGGCGACAACTGGAGTGCAACATAGCTCCTCCAAAATCCGACGATCCTCACAGGTAAATCTTCTATCCTATCTTCTCATTTCCATTTTATATAAACATTTGTTGTTGTTCATATAACAATCATCATAATCATCACTACTATCCTCATCCACCCTCATAATCATTTTTTATTTTTATTTTTACATCATCATCAATCACACACACACACCACCTTTTCATACGTACGTTTTATTCCCTGTTTAAAAAAAATAAAAAAATATTACACCAAAAAAATATAAAAGGTAGGTCCATCCCTCCCCCTCCATGCTCCCTGACCGCCAGGCATCCAACCTCCGCAAGCCGTGACGCCCTCGACTGTCTCGCCGCCAACACGCCCCTGGCCGCCCAGCCACCTCAGACATGTATGCCAACCTCTGGCCGCCGCACTTCCTCCTCCCCAACGGTAGCAGCCCCGTAACTGCAACCGGCCTTGCTGCTATGCCCACTCCACGGCCAACCGTGCCTCGTCGGCATCCACAACTTGCTCCAGATCCCCGTGCTCCAGTGATCGAGCACGGCCCCCCTACTTCCACGCACCTCCAGGCCACGCGCACAGCCTCCAAGCTGCGTGCCCACCACCGACTTCCTTCGCCGGGCCCGCGTTCCAGCCCCTGCGGGTCGGCCCCACCCACAACCGTCCACCGTAAGGTCGCTCCTCATGCCGCAGGCCCTCCCTCCACCCACCATGCCACATGTTAGCAGCTGCGCGTTCTCCTCCCGCGCGACGCCGCTGCTAGTACCGTAGCGGCTGAGCTGTACCGTCGTCTCTCGCTAGGCACGACCCCACCTCCGCCGTCGTGTTCCAGCCACTACGCGTGGTCGCCCGCTCCACGGCCTCATCCACCGACCACCCTCTTGCAGACTCACCTCCCGTGCAGAGGCGGCTGCCACAATGCCCTAACTTGGGATACAAGTTTGGAATGAAGGTCTTTCTTCTTTTTTTTGTCAAAAGTGCATTTTTATCCTTTCATATTTGTGTATTTGCAAAAGCATCAATGTACACATTTTATATTTGTTTATTTCATTTCTATAATTGCAAAGAGACCCCCGACTTTGCATAAGAATTTGGATATCTTCCTTGCATTATTTATTTTAATGAAACTAGCACATTGTTGAAGAACTAATTCTTTCACTTAGTTTGCATTTTTTGAGCATTGGATAATTTATTAAAAATCAGAGTTTGTAATTCAGTGTTATTTTGCCCATTTAAGCTCTGAAATTTGCATATACATATTTATTGCTCGAAAAATTGTAAAAAAAAGTAATTATGCTACTAAGTTCTCTTTAATTATTGTCCAAATTTCACCAAAAATGGATGTGTCTTTTGCATAAAATAAATTTTTGAGTGATTTTTGTAATTGATTTTTAATTACATCCACGAATAATATTTGTGGGAAATTAAAGTCTTCTGGGTTGCTCATTACAATATCTATTAGAGATAATTTTTTCTCTTTATAATTTGATTTCATGGATTTATTATGAATTAAATACTAACAGTCACTCTGTTTTCATTAATAAATTCACAAAAAAACATAAATTAGCAGAAATTTGCAAAAACATTTTTGTAGCTTCATTTCATCATATTTCACTTTCAGTAAATTTTTCATAATTTTTGCATATCATTTGCACGAAAAATTGCATAAAAATCTCAAAAAGTTTGCATTTTTCATTATTGCATTTTAACCCCCAAAATTCCAAAAAAATATATTTTGCATTCATCGTTGGATTAGGTTTTCAGAAAAAACTATAACTTGGTTAATTTGGATTAATTTTATATTAAAATCAATTTAGCTGAGTTGTTGATTTTCTTAATAATCTATTTCATCCGTATTTGTGCATTTGCATTTTTATTGTATAAAAAATTACAAAAAATATCTCACTTGGAAAATACGTGATTTAATTCATCTAAGTCGATTCGAAGTTGTTCCTTTGTCTCCTAGAGTCGACCCTGGGGGCTTGCCCACATTAAAAAATACATCAAACTGCGCAATATTAATTCATCGATTCATGCAATTAATCTTTGATCGAACCTGATTGCCCAACTACAACAAAAACGACATACGCATATTAAATTAAAAAGGGCGATTTTGTGTTCAATCAAATGGCGCCGTTGCCGGTGAGGCAAACGGCTTAGGATCACTTTAGAAAATTAGATTAAGGTTTTCCCATCACTCGGGTAGTCTGACCCCCGAACCCATTTGTAATTATTCTATTTTTTCAATTATTTTTCTATTTATTTTATTTTTTGTTTATCTCTCTAACATAATTTTCATCTTTTTGTGCGAGGGCCTAGTGGACTTAGAGCAACTTTCTTGAAGTCGATGCATCTCGAAGTGTATTGGAGGCCGATGATTCGTGGATCAAGTCGGCTGTTGAGACGCCAAAAAGATTTTCATTTTCATTAATTTGTAATAACTGCATTTAAAGCGGTTCCTGTTTGGGTTCTCGTGCATGTAACTGAATAAAATAAGGAGACTCTCTGTGTTGTGTGGGATTCTTGACATAGGATAGAACCTGCACTCGCGGCTCATAGAGCTTTCTTAGGTCTGTTTGTGCTCATAATTTGTAGGACCACACTTCACCATTAAAAGATGTACTTAGACCGCATGACTTCAGCCATTCACTCGCTAATAGAACCGCCTGTCTAGGAGCGATTTTTCATCGCTTGAATTCATTTAGTGTAAAATTTCAATTCAACATATAAAGATCTGTAGGCACTGTAAGTCTTCTTACTCAAGCATTCATTATCGTTTTCTCGATCGCATTGACTTTTTCTGATTCTCTCTCTCTCTCGATTTTTCTAACCTAGGATAAAGGAATTGGGACAGGACGTTAGACGTGATTGATTGTATGGATTAATTACAGTGATAACTAATCTCTGAAATCGAGACTGCTAATTGAATTGGAAAAAAAATTGACTAAAATTAACCCTTGTTTGCGGGAGAGCAACCCCGACCTTGATTTTAGGCTGAGTGAGGGTACGGAGTGTGTGAGTGCACACCCTAAGATAGAGTCAAAATCCATGCCTTCCATATCGGTACCCCGATCCTAGCAAATATCACAGGATGAACTTCTCGAGGTTTGACTGACCAACACCAAGTATCCTATGCCTTCTCCGGCTGGTAGATAGGGGTGAAGCAGCGGTGCACCATGACAGAGTTGCTAGTAACCCTCCAGGGTGCAGTTATAAGCCTTATCAGTCTTTACCTACTTCGGTAGGTAGATAGGGGCAAGTCCTTGAACTTATCAGTTGGTGATAAGAGCGAAGAGAGGAAGGGCGTTGGTATCTTAGGCGACAGGTAAAACAGAGGAGACGCATCCGGTTTTGAGCCGACTTCCCTTTAAGCCACGTAATCCTTAATAATTTTCTTGAAAATCACATTTAAAATCAACCAGAGTAATCGGACCCGGCTTCGGATCCTTCACCGTGTAGAGTGTGAACTCAGGGTTTGCTCTTGTGTTTGTCTTAGTGTCTGCTCATGTGTGTTATCATGTGTAATTGCACATTTTCTACCTCGATCTGCTTACAGTCATCCTTTCCTCCTCAAGATGTCGGGATATTGGTCCCCATACCCTGAGACTTCTAGTCATTCCTCCTCAATCATATACTATTCATCTTCACCTTCTCCTTCTTCCATGTATCCTCTGCCATCCACGGGAGACCTTTACCCATGGTCGGTTCCACCTTGACCCGATTATGAAGCCAGACCTTTGAATGACTTCTCCACTTCTTCACATTTCTTACCTACTCCATATTCTAACACTCCGGATCCAATTCCATCATGGGGCTGACTGTCCTTATTCTCGAGGAGCTTGCTGGAATCAATGAGCCATACGAAGAGCAAGCCACTACAGAGATAGATGACTGGCATAATTACTTGGTTGATAGAACATGCCGAATGGAGAGTTATGCGCCTAATGATCTTCCTGACTTGATTGATCCTAGTAATCAAACCTGCATTGACCAGCCTTCATATCACACATTCGGAGAGCATATACATTCACAGGATTGGACTCATGGATTCAATCTAGGACCCCCCTCTTTATTGACTCCATCATATGAGGCTCAGACCAATATCCACCATTCCCATCATTACATGCTAGAGTCTAGGTATGCTGAGTATGAGACCCCAATATCTCAGCAGTATCCTCCAATTGAGCAGAACTATCCCATGATTCGTCATGAGAATTTTGTGGAGGATGACATCTACAGACTTACTGAGAAAAATGAATCATTTGGTAAAAAGTTAAGAGATGCCATGGAAATATTCCACTCAATTTCTGCCAGCTTGGGAATGAAAGTGGAAAAGGACATGAGTAGTTTTGATATTGAAAATCGAGCGGACATTAGGGAACCCACACACTCTGTACAACTGGAGTCAATTCTATATCCCTCTTCTACTAACCACTTACCCTCCAATCCAGAGTCTGATCATTCATCCATAAAAAATACCAAAAAAATTGAAAATCTCAAAAAGACCCAAAAAATTGAAAAATAAGAAAATCTCATAAAAATATAAAATGAAAATGACCTAAAAAATTGGGATCCTGACCCTAAGGGAAGCACTCGATGAGGAACTGATTTTTAAGCTTCCCTTAATAAAGGCCATAGATCACTTCCTCGACCTCAAAAGATGTGTAAAGAGTAAATTGATTCCCAAGAGGTCGGGTAATAAGAGAACAAGGACAAAAAGACACATAGTGTCTATGGACACCTCCTTGGTGATGGGGAGAAAGACCAAGAGTCGCAGAGTGAAGCTGTTGCCCCGAGTTGAGTGTGAAATCAAAGACACCATTTTTACTCATGCGAGAATCGATGATGACTCATCAATAAATATCCTCCCGACCTTTGTGTTTGACAAACTTAAACTCAGATCTCTTAGGAAGTCCAGAGTGATCATTCAGTTGGCTAATCGATCCATAAAACGTGCGAGAGATATCATTTCAGTCATCATTACTTTCCAAGGTGTTCTACTTCATGTGGATTTCATGATCATTGACATTAAGCATCGAGGAGAGTTTACCCAGTCTCTGATTATTCTCAGGACTTGGCTAAGGCGACTATAGATTGCGAGACTCAGGAAATCGATTTTACAACATTGGGAGCGCTTCAACCTCACCCATTATTTGATACATTTTACTCAAAGGTGACCCGCATATCCGCAGACAGCCGTTACCATAGAGAGATAGATGAGTCTCGTCTCTCTACTACACCTGAGATATCGACTGTCCGAACGACCATTGGTTCAGAGACTCCCCACACCTCCACTCCATAAATTGCTTGCACCACCGCCGTGACAGCTTCTAAGGAGTACTCGCGACCCGAAGCTATCATTGAGTCGGACACGATTTTCGCTGATTGTCTTGACCATTTAGATGATCCGACACCCGTGACTAATAATGCCATGCCAACTGAGATCACTAGCACCTTCCCGAGACGTGCGCTAACCCTTTAGGAATATTATAATATAAATGGTGACTCATTTTATGAGGAACCCATGGTTAACACCACACCACATCCCGAACCTTCAAAGGAGACAACCAAGACTAAAGTGACCCCACCCAAGAACATGGTTGCTCCCTCCTCTAACCGGTTATTGAGTGAGAGAAAGTCGAGAATTGTATTCCCTTGAACCCCTAAAGGCACGTCGCTCTCCACTCCCTCTCAATGATTCGGGTTCTAGAAAACTGACTAAGAAAGTTTCCTTCAACATACCAGGGAAGGATTTTTTTGAGGAGTCCTCATCAGGTCCAGAAGATTTGATTTATATGAATGAACTCAATTCGATGTTCTTAAACCATATCTGAGCAACCATCTGTGTATCAACCCTCATTGGACGATCCCTACACTTCACTATTATTCATCTGAGGACTATTCCGATAACGACACGCTTGTATATTCCTCACCTTCTCGTTCACGCAAGAAGGTTCATCACTAACCTTCTTGATCCTTGTATATTCCCACTCTTCCTTGTATATATTTTCTTTCCCTCCCTCCCTAGTGATTCGAATCACTCACCCTGACTCCATAATGTTTCATTTTATGGCTATACTTAGGATGACCAAATCCTAAGTATAGGGGGGGAGAGTGACACGAGTCTCTTCATCATTCTATGTACATTCTCCATATCTCATCGGTTCTTACACTCACTCCTATCATATACTTAGGCTGAAAAGAACCTAAGTATAGGGGGGATCGATGCCCTCCATGTCTACTCATCCATTTCCCCTCTTGACCTCGCCCGCCCCATTTTTCTTCTTCTTCTACACTTAGGCTTCCAGAGCCTAAGTATAGGGGGGCGGGATGACTTCTCTACGTTTTTTTTGTTTAGCTCTCCTACGCTTAACACGAGCTATGTCTTTTTCCTCGCTTCTCGTGCTTTGAGGACATATCACATGCTAAGTATAGGGGGGCGTGTATATATTACATATATACTTTATCCATAGCTCGTACTTTCATGTATTTTGTATATATTATGCAATAATTACGAGGTCGGTAAAAATTGAATTTTTTTAATACATGTATATTGTATAATATGTATAATACTTTTGTATAATACTTATAAAACTCTTGTAGAAAATACTCTTGTAAAAATTGTTTTAAAATAGGAGCTATACCAAAAAAAACGATAAAAAGACAAAACAAAACAAAAAATAGGATTCTTATTTACTCTTGCATATCATCCTTGCATTTCAAAAAAATGTCTTGCATTTCATTCATCTACATAGCATGTTATCTGCATCTCATCGGCATATCTAGCATATGCACAATGAATAGTTAGTGGGTTTTGAACCAAGTTATGAATAGATGTCGAGGATGGATTTGACCTTAATCTATCTAATTTCAGAGGAACCTTATAGGACATGGAGTTAAGGATTTTCAGGTCGAGTGACTTAATTTTTTGAGTCCACAAGTCTATGTTCACATGTCATCTTGATTGGTCTAAGTAGAATATTTCATACACATGCATGATTCATTTAGACAGTAACCTAACTTGGACAAGCACTATGCACGTAGCTCTTCATTGATGATGTGGTGAGGAGGTAGAATACTTTAGCTTGGAGTAGTACACGGGTGGAAACATCCATCCTCTTCTAGGAAGGGAAGTGCATCTCAACCTAGTCTGGTGGTGTTGACGTTTAAGGACATGATGTTGTGGGTTGCAATAATGCTTCAAAAGAGGGATAGTCTACTGGATCAAGAAGAAAAACTCCTTATGTACATGCTGCACCTTCTATATTAGTTCAAAAAAAAAGAAAAAAAAGAGAGAACTCCAAAAAAAGTGGACAGGTCTGATTGAAAATAAAATGCCTGTCGGAGTCTGTATATTTGCAAGGCATATGCTTCAAAGCCTCATACCATGGAAGCCTGCAACTGGATGACTTGGCTACACTGGTCAAGCATCTTAAGATAGGTAGCTACACTGGCTACTGTCCATTCTTCTCTCCACCCCCTCTTCTTGAGCCGATTGCACTTGAACTTAGAAGGGAATACCCCGCTCCTCGAGGAAAGAGTTACTGGACCGGGGAATTAGAGATACCTTGTTAGAGGAGGCTGGTTCTTTGCATTTATGATATGGAGAGCTATATTTGACATACACAGTACAAGTAAGACTCATGGTAATCAGAGTTTGCATATGAGGATTTGTTCTGACTTGACTATTGAGGCGTCTTGAATAGAAGACTTGTGGAACTTAAAGGCTGTTATGTCTTAAAATCAGATCTCAATAAGGTTCCACCACATTATTAATCCAAAGATTGAGTTAAGCTCCATTTTCACCTTTTGTTCATGATCATGGTATGGAATCCAAAATTATTTCACTTTTGCATTTCATTTTAGTTGCTCGGGGATGAGCAATGTTTAAGTATATGGGGTTGATGAATATGTGATTCATTACTTTAAAAATTGAAAATAGATCTTTGTTCCTGAGTAATTAGCTGCATATTTACACTTATATTGGATAATTAGCATTCTTGCAAGTGTAAATAATATCTGCATTTTAGCATTCATATTTGCAATAAATAAGGAGCCAAATTAACTTGTAAATATCCACCTATATATTAGCTAAAATTACTTATATATATATATATATATATATATATATATATATATTATACTAACTCCAAATCCAGAAAAATTACCTTTATAATGTATATATTACTAACACTAATTAAAGAAAAATATCAAAAAATACTAACTTGTAAAATTGACCAATAAAAACCGAGTCCAAGTTTGAAACTAGGAGCCTTAAAATGTGCATATATCTCTCAGACAGTGTTCGATTTAGGTCTACTCACTTTTAAAGTATATACATTCAAAGATCTTTAAAAAAGACCAATTTCATTAAAATCAGAGATCGTATGTGAAACTTGGGTTTTGGGCCCCTATTTATATTGTACATATTGACCAAAATACCCTTGTATTTTATCCTTTTCTTTTCTTATTTATTAAAAATCCAAAAAAACTAGATTAAATTGTAACTATTCCTATCATATTTTCTTTTTTTTATTTTTATCTTATTTAAAAATGACAAAAAAATGCAAAAGACAAAAATGTGGTATATTATATCTATAAGGTATCACCCAAAAATACACTTTGTACATATGACTTCTTTTGATTTTTGTCCCCTCACAAAAGTTGTAGATCTCGTTGAGACGAGCAATTTTCGTGTTAACACTTTTTGATTTGAACCCTTTTGTTATTTCCTTTTGATTTTCTTTACATTTCATTTTTTGTTTTTTCCAAGTGTGATACGTGGCAGCTCCTGGAGACGCCACGTGTCACCCTATTTTTTATTAATTTAGTAATTTCATATTTTATTTTAGTTTGTTTATTAGTTATTTTATTTATTAGTTATTTTATTTATCATTATTTATTTTAATTAATTATTTATATTTATTTATTTATTTTCTTTTATTTAGTTTCCCTCCATTATTTTTAGTAGCCTACTTATTTTACTTTACTTATTACATTTTATTACATTTTATTATATATTTTTTATTTTTTTCTCCCTTTTACTTCTTCTTTACTTATTCCCTACTCCAAGTCTCCACCTCCTCCATCTTCTCCACTTCTTTTCTAACTCCCTCCTCCTCCTTTTTATTCTCCTCTCCTCCCTCATTTTTCTTCATCCACCATTTCTTAATTTGGGAGGGAGAGACCACCAACCCCCGAGTGTTGTCAGTGACAGCTTCAACATCTTTTGGTCGAGCAACGACAATTTCAAAGGCGAGATCCAGGAGGAATCCACCTCGTGTCATTGTGAATCTCTTCAGGTCACAGCTGAGCTTATTCGATTTTTCATCGAATCGAATCGAGGCGACAACATTAGTGCAGCATAACTCCTCCAAAATCCGACGATCCTCATAGTTAAACCTTCTATCCTATCTTCCCATTTCATTTTATCTAACATTTTTTGTTGTTGTTCATATAACAATCATCATAATCATCGCTACTATCCTCATTCACCACCTCATAATCATTTTTTATTTTTAATTTTACATCATCATCAATCTTCAAATACATGCACACACACCACCTTTTCATCCCTCCTCCTCCGTGCTCCTGGCCGCCAGCCATCCAACCTCCGCAAGTCGCACGTCCACGACCATCTCGCCGCTGACACGCCCCTGGCCGCCAGCCACCTCGACGTGCGTGCCAAACTCCGGGCCGCCATGCTTCCTCCTCCCCCAAGCGGCAACAACCCCCGCTGCTGCGACCGGCCCTGCTGCTCTGCCGCTCCGCAGCCAATCGTACCTCGTCGGTGTCCGCAACCTGCTCCAGATCCCCGTGCTCCAGCGGTCGAGCACACCCCCTGCTTCCACGCACCTCCAGGCCACGTGCACAGCCTCCAGGCCGTGTGCCCACCGCTGACTTCCTCCGCCAGGCCCGCGTTCCAGCCTTGCGGGTCGACGCCACCCACGACCGTCCACTGTGAGCTTGCTCCTCACGTCGCAGGCCTCCCTCCGTACGCCGCGGCGCGTCCTCTGCTCGCGCGACACCGCTGCTGGTGCCGTAGCAGTTGAGCTGTGCTGCCGTCTCCCGCCAGGCGCGACCCCACCTCCGACGCCGCGTTCCAGCCACCGCACATGGGCGCCCACTCTGCGACCTCGTCCACCGACCGCCCCCCTCCCACGACTCCCCTCCTGCGCAGAGGCGGCTACCACAGTGCCCTAACACAGGCTACGAGTTTGGAACGAAGGTTTTTCTTCTTTTTATTTTTTTTTTTGGAAAAATTGTATTTTTATCCTTTCATGTTTGTGTATTTGCAAAAGCATCCCTGTGCACATTTTAATTTGTTTATTTCATTTCTGTAATTGCAAAGACACCCCTGACTTTGCATGAGAATTCAGACATCTTACTTGCATCATTTATTTTAATGAAAAATAGACACATTGTTGAACAACTAATTCTTTATCACTTAGATATTTATTTATATTTTTTTGAGCATTAGATAATTTATTAAAAATCAGAGTTTGAAATTCAGTGTTATTTTATCCATTTAAGCTATGAAATTCGCACATACATATTTCTTGCTCCAAAATTTGTGAAAAAATTACAGATGATGCTACTAAGTTCTCTTTAATTAATGTCCAATTTTCATCAAAAATGGATATGTCTTTTACCTAAAATAAATTATTGAGTGATTTCAGTGAATGATTTTTAATTAAATCCACAAATATTATTTTTGGGAAATTTAAAGTCTCCTTGGTTGCTCGTTACAATATCTATTGGAGATAAATTTGTCTCTATATAACTTGATTTCATGGATTTATTATGAATTAAATGCTAACATTCACTCTGTTTTCATTAAAAAATCATAAAAAATATAAATTGTCAGAAAACTCTAAAAAATACTGTTGCTTTATTTCATCATATTTCACTTGCAGTAAAATTTTCATAATTTTGCATATCGTTTGAACGAAAAATTGCATAAACCCCCCCAAAAAGTTTGTATTTTTCATTATTGCATTTTAACCCGTAAATTTCCAAAAAATACATTTTGCATTCATCATTGGATTAGGTTTTCAGGAAAATTATAACTTTGCTAATTTGGATTAATTGCATATTAAAATCAATTTAGCTAAGTTGCTGATTTTTTTAATAATCTAGTTCATCCGAATTTGTGCATTTGCATTTTATTACATAAAAAATTACAAAAAAATCCCACTTGAAAAATCGTGATCTAATTCATCTAATTCGATCCGAAGTTGTTCCTTTGCCTCCTTGAGACGACTTTGGGGCTTGCCCAGATTAAAAATACATCAAACCGCGTAACATTAATTCATCGATTCATGTGGTAAATCTTTGATCGATCCCGATTGCCCGACTATAACAAAAACGGCACACACATATTAAATTAAAAGGGCGATTTTGTGGTTAGTCAGGAGGTATACCAATTTTTTATTGAAAAAAGAGGCTTCTTATTTAATATTGCATATCATCCTTGCATTCACAAACAAAAATGTCTTGCACTTCATTTATCTACATTGCATGTCATCTGCATTTCAGCTGCATATCTATCATATGCAAAGTGAAAAGTTAGTAGGTTCTGAATCGAGTCATGAGTGGAAGTCAAGGATGGATTTGATTTGACCTTATTCTACCTAATTTAAGAGGAACCTTATAGGAATTGGAGTTAAGATTTTTCAGGTCGAGCAACTTAATTCTTTGAGTCCACAGGACTATGTTCACATGTCATCTTGATTGATCTAAGTAGAATATTTTACCATGCACGCAGCTCTTCATTGACGACATGACGAGGAGTTAGAATTCTTTGACTTGGAGTAGCACTTGGGTGGAAACATCCATCCTCCTCTAGGTAGGGTAGTGCATCTCAACTTAGTCTAGTGGCGAAGACGTCTAAAGATGGGATGTTGTGGGCTGCAACAAAGCTTCAAAAGAGGGATAATCTACTGGCTTAAGAAGAAAAACTCCTAATGTATATGCTGCACCGTGTATATAGTTCCAAAAAAACTCCAAAAAAGAGAGGGCATGCCTGATTGAAAATAAAATGCCTGCCGGAGTGTGTATATGTATAGTCAAATAAGCAAGGCATATGCTTCAAAGTCTCATACCAAGGAAACCTACAGCTAGAGACTTGACTACATTGGTCAAGCTCCATAGATATGTGACTACACTGGTCACAATCTATTCTCTTCTCCACCCCCTCTTCTTGAGCTGGTTGCACTTGAACTTAGAAGGAAATACCCCACTCCTTGAGGAAAGAGTTGCTAGACCTGGGAACTAGAGTTACCTTGTTAGACGAGGCTGCTTCTTTGTCATTTCTGATGTGGAGAGCTATATTTCACTTACACAGTACAAGTAAGATTCATACTCACCAGAAGTTGCTTATGAGGATTTATTCAGACCTGACTATTGAGGTGACCTGAATAGAGACTTGTGGAACTCAAAGGCGGTTAGGGCTTGAATTCAATTCACAATAAGGTTTCACGACACTATTAAATCAAAGGTCGGGTCGAGATCCATTTTCTCTTTTTGTTCATGACCTTGGTATGAAACCCCAAAACATTTCACTTTTGCTTTACTATTTAGTTGCTAGGGACGAGCAAGGTTTAAGGATTGGGGGATGATGAATCTTTGATTCATCACTCTAAAAATTGGAAATAGAGCTTTGTTATCGAGTACTTAGTTTCATATCTCTATTTATTTCGCATTATTCTCATTCATACATTTAGAATTAATGGCTGCATTTTAACATGCATATTTGCATTAAATAAGAAGCCAAATTCACTTGTAAATATCACATGTATATTCACCATATTTTCCTTATTTTTATCTATTTTTCACTAGCTCAAAATTGAATAAAAGCAACTATATATAGTGTATATATCACTAACATTAATAAAGGAAAAATATATAAAAAAAGAATGACTTGTAAAATTGATCAATAATATCCTAACCCTAGTTTGAGACTAAGAACCTTAAAACATGAATATCTTTCTCATACTCCTATGGACCCCTACTCACTTTTGAATTAATGTACATTCAATTACCTTCATAACAAGATCAGATTCAAAAGAATCAAAGTTCGTATATGACACTTGGGTTTTGGGCCCCTATTGTATATTATACATGTTGACGAAACTACCCCCTTATTTTATCTTTTTATTTTTTTAATTATTAAAAATCCAAAAAATAGTTTTAATTGTAAATATTTATATCATATTTTATCTGATTTTATTTTGGTTTTTTTATCTAATTTAACAATGCCTAAAATATGTGCAAAAGATAAAATGCGATATTTTATACTTATAAGGTACCCCTAAAAATACTTTTTATATAGATGACTTCTTTTGATTTTTGATCCTTCAAAAAAATTTTAGATCTCGTCGAGACGAACAACTTATGTGTTGACCACTTTTTGATTTGACCCCTTTTGTTATTTCTTTTTGAATATTCTTTTGATTTAATTTTTTGATTTTTCTGTGAGCGACACGTGGCAGCTGCTGGAGCCACTACATGTCACCCATTTTATTTATTTATTATTTTCATTATATTTATATTTTATTTATTTACTTATTATTTAATTATTGTATTTATTTTAATTATTTTATTTTATATTATGTATTTAATTTATTTATTTTAATTATTATTAATATTTATTTTAATCATTAGTCATATTTATTTTAATTATTTACTTTAATTATTTTTATTTATTTAATTTATTTAATTTATCTTAATTTATTTATATTTATTATTTATTTAATATTTATTTTAATTTTTTTATCTCCACGTGGCAGCCTCAGGGCATGCCACGTGGCCTCCCTCCTCCCTCTTCTCTGTCCGGTCACGTGCATGCCACATGACAACCATCTTCCTCTCTCTCCCCGCGCTGTGCCTCCTGCGATGCCCCTGTTACGCCCTCCTCCGATTGACCCGACCCCCTCTACCTCTCTCTCTTCCCTCGTCGGCCAACCCCCTCTCTCTCCATTCCTTTTCTCCCTCCTCCAACCTTGCACGGGTAGTTGCGCAACTCCTCCGCTTCTCCCTCAGCTTCACATGCAACCAACCCACGTCATCCCCATGCCCGACTCTGCCTTTCCCTCTCCATCTCCCTCTCTCCCCACGATCTCCGTCAACCACTCATAAATGGGGCTCCATCGCCTCCTCGCAAACGATCCGTCATTTGTGAGAGAGTGATCCCGAGCTACGAACTGACCTCAGTGACAAAAAGGTCCAACATTATTGAGTGAAGACCGGGCTACCTCAGGCGAGATCCAGGAGCTAGTCACCTCCTGCCACAGCAGCCTAATGTCGCTTCCCCGCTCAGCTCTCGCCGGAGCTTTGAGCAAGAATCAGAGGTACTGCACCTCCTTCCCAGGCTCCAACATCCATCAAATCCTTTCTCAGGTGAATCCCTATTCTCTTTGTCTTCTTTCTTCTTTCTGTGTTCCCTGTTCTTCCTCTTCTTCCTGATTTCGTTCCTCTCCCTCAAACGCCCACTCTGCCATCACTCCCTCTTGCTCCGCCACCGTGCACGCATCGCTCACACGTCATCCATCTGCCTTCATCGTCGCCCTCGCCTTCGACGAGCACAACCGCCCATGTCATGTGTTGACTTGGGGTGGGGGTGGGGGGTGGGGTGCTACACCACGCATCGAACCGACTTGGCAGCAGCTTACACCACTCTCGTTCGACCGCTTGCAATTTGCTTCGGCCCACAATCAGCTTCTCTCGGGGCTTGAGCCGAACCACCTATTCAGAGCAACATGCTCCCCTACGTCACCTCTGCCTCCTCAGCTGCGTGTTTGTCGAGGGCTCCAGGAGTACCGCCTCCCACCTCGCAGATCACTATCGCATCCGCTCGCCATCGGAGATCGAAGCCCGCTCGAGTAACCTCCCCGAGAATCTTATGCCTTCGCCCTTTTCGCCTAGCCGTCGAGCTACAGCTTCCATCCGATGGAGATCGGACAGTTGTGATTCAGTCACGTGCCCAATATCCTCAATCTCCACTCCAATCCTTCTGCCAGTGGTTGTACGTGAAAAGCACATGTGGAGGGGGTATTTTGCATCTCAGCCCCCACACGATCCTAAAATTCCAAAGGGGTCCCGCTTACCAAAGCTCATGTGCTATGCATCACCTTTTTAGGAATTTTGCGCATCCGACCCTCTAGGTTTCAACAAATAGCAGAGGAACCCCCACTCCAGCAGACTACGCACGACGCAAGCGCAGGGAGGAAAAATTACGCCCGTACCCCTGTGGGTTTAGGTAATTAAAGAAGCTTCTCTTAGCGCTATTTTTTATTTTATGTATTTTTTTGCTTTGCCTATACACCATTGTGTTTGCCTATTAATTTGATCTTTCATTTAGCATCATTTCATTATTCTAAAAATTTCCTATTGTAGAACAACTCATGCTCTATCATTGTGGATATTGGATATAATTTTATGAAAAATTGTATAATTTACCCACTGCATGCTATTTAATTCATATTAAATTAATAATTGCTCTCAAAAAAATCCTAAAAATTCATTAGTAGATATTATATCTAAATTTCATATCATTTGCACGTATATCGGGGTCAGAATAAAATAAATGATGATTTCATTAATTGATTTGTAATGGAATGAAAGCTCATTATTTTTAAAGTTTAGAATTTTTCGGGATAGTTTCACATAGACTCATTTAGGATAATTCTATTTCTGAGAAATAAATTGGTTTCATTTTTATTAAAATTAATTTTCTCAAAATCATCTAGTCTACATATTTTATTCATAATTAATTCATCTTGCATCCAAAAATTCTAAAAAAATTACAATAGCTTAATTTTGCATCCATACACATTCTGATTAAGTTTCATTGGGTTTGGAGTTCATTTGATCGAAATTTGTAGTTCAGCCTCTGAAATTTGCCAAATTTGCATTTCATTTACTAATTGTATTTAAAAATACAAAAAATACCTCTCTGAAAATAAGATTCTAGATCGACTATAAATCAATCTAAGGAGACAATGGCCTCCCTGAGTTCGACCTTGGGATTGCCCAAGTAAAAAAATTGACCGCTCACTTTAATTGGATAATTAATTAATTTAGCGGTTCTTGATTAATCCGAAATTATCCGACTGCAACGAAATTTAAATGTTAATTCCACCAAATTAACTAGGGCATTCGAGGGTTCTTCAGAGAGGTAGAAGGACGTGTTAGGTATGAGGTGGTAAGGAGCTCTCGATTGGCGAGTGAGAATCCGGTTCGATGATCCATTTCTCTCTCGATGGAGGTAATTATAGGATGTTAACACCCTTACATCATCTACCCTCTCTCCATGCTCGATGGTTAGGATCTCCCGCGAGACACGACCTCGTCGTAAGCGTCGGTGGCGGTTGCTTGACCATATGGTCACCGGAGGTCGTTCTACAAAAAAAAGCAATTGTTATGTTGCATTTACATTATCCTTATCAAATGATTTTTCCCTTGAAAAACAAATGTCATGGGTATCAAGACACGTCTATAGATTTCTTTTTAAAACCTTCCTCACTTAAGCTTTTGGTATTATCTAACACCTTCCAAGTTCCAAGAAAGTGCTCCAGTTAGCTGATATTTTGGCACAAGGTCTCTACGAAATCTATTTCAATAACAAAGTTTAATTTGATGGCGATGCTTTTTTAAAATCCAATATAGCATAACAAATGAGATATCCTCTCTTTTCTAAGTTAAATTAATTTTAGATACCAGACAAGTTTATCCTTTAAAACTAAGGATACACACCAAAATAGGCCAAAATTCCATCTTAGAATATAATTTATAATTTGAATTATCAATCAACTCATCGTAAAATAAACCTTTTATAACTATGGGATGTCTAGCTTTCGACAATAGAACCAATTTCATCGTCACAAGGTTGACCGATGTTATGACAAAGGGAAACTTTTCTTAATAAAATACATTAAACGTATATTGAGTTATCATCAGATACATAATATAACTACTTTCATATGAGATATTATTAAACCAATAAATAAATAAAGTAATAATAGAATTGAATACGAAATTATACAAATAAATAAAAAAATACATTGTAGCGACGGTCTTGTCATCGGATTTTCCAATTGTGAAACAGAAACATTGGCTTACCACTATTTAACCATCGAAAAAATCTAATACCAAAAGTACCGTTGTTAAAAAATGTAGCAACAATGTGTTTGTCAGCATTATTCTGAAAACAAAAAAATGTTAGATGTAACACCTAATGAATCTGCAGTTAAAATATCTCTAACTTTGTGACAACCAAAAATTTGTTGCAAAATAATCCGTAATCGAAATATTCATTGTCATAATCTGTTACCTACTATAAGAAATTGTTGTAGCCACTTGTTTTCCCTTCAATGCAATATTTGCATGAATCTCATGACCTAGCTGGATTTCATCCTTCCATATTTTGTAAATACTTTAGGAAACTTAACTCAGTGAAGGTCAGATTCATGATGGCAACTAAGAATAAGATGGACGATCCAAATAGAAAAGACATTTTTCTAAGTTGTGTGTTGACCTCTTTCTTATATGGGCACACAATTTTAAGCCATTTTACCAATGAGTTGATATGTCGTCTTCTTCTGATTCCACCCACTTGTCTATAATTTGTAATTTATTAAAAAAAACGGATTCCACCCACTTGTCTATAATTTGCAATTTATAACATTTCCATGTCGTCTTCTTCTGATTCGGAAAGCAATTTATAGAGAAGCACCTACATATTTGATGCCAATTTAAATGTGATTTTTGACATGTTTAACAAGAGAGGTAGATAATGTTCCCCATCAAATTGTCCTCCAAACATATAGTACATGAACCCTCAGCATATCCAATCAACCTTTATAATAAAAAAAGGCAAAGCCTTAAGGTCAACTACATAGATTCTTGTTGAAATCCATGTTGAAAGATTCGACTATATTTTACGCTAGTTGTCGACTATCTAACGCAACCTCCATACGGTAGGATTTGAACCCTAGTATTTTGAGTGGCATGCACAATGGACTACCACCTGACCATTTAAGTGGGTATCCAATTAACCTTTGTAATCTATTAAAATTTCCAATGTGTATAATCCATAGTATGATGTATTTTCATATTAGTCATATTAAAGTCATTTTTCCCAAATATCCTTCTTTCTTCCTCCTTTTTCACGTAGTTTACAAGGATATAATGGCCTTTTAACTTATTTACTATATGCAGCCATTACAAAAGTCAAATCTATCATATTTGATCGTTCTTTTAATTCTAACCCATTAGTTAAAGATCAATTAATAAGCCTATATCATTGAAAGTAAGATTTGAACTTCTGAACAAATTCTTTTTGCGAATCGAATAGAAGAGTAAGATTGAGTATAATAATGACAAATGGATTATATATGATAGATAAAAAATACTTCAAAGCACAGCTATAGAGTAAAATCTAACCGCAAAAAAGAAACCAGTATGGAAAATTCTAAATCCATTCCTATGACTAAATTATCAAGTGACAAATAATTTTATGTTCATAAAGAAAAAAAACAAATTTTATTTCATTTATAAGGAATGTTATAAACAATTGGAGTGATAAACGATCCTGAATCCCATTTAATAACAAATTATACTTACAATTTTACTATTTTAAAATGTTTTAACCAAATTTATTACAAGGAAAAATCCATGTAAGGGGGGTTCAAACTTGCTCCGTGATTTGTTTAGGACCCTATTAAAAACTACATATAGTTAGAAATTGAAGAGAGGCTGAAATAAAGGTATAGTCATAGGATCAAAATGACATCTAACATCCTCGATCGTAGAAATAACCCATGAATTAAGAAGCTACAAATCTAATCTAGAAGTAAGTTCAAACAATGAAACAAATACATATATGTAGAGCAAAGTAATGCCTTCAAACTAAGTCAAGAAATGAAGATGACGATCAATAGATGAAGTCGCAAAAGCTATCTCAATTGGATGCATTATTATGAATTCAAATGAACCCTTGTGAAAATTCAAAATGTTGTAAATGCTTGAAAACCACCTTGGACATGGGGCAATTGTAAAAAGGAATGAGGACAAGGTCTAAGATCAAAGTTGTAGAAAAATATAATTCAATTATATACATAGTTTGATAGTTTTTCCAATTTAATTATTGAGTAGCTTATTTATAGATTAATAATACAATTATAAAAGAGCTTAAATTTATTTTTCTTTTGTTTAATTCCAGGTAACTTCTACTTATCGATAATATTTCTATTAGTCATTACAACTTAGAATAAAATCAAATGGAGCTTATTATACACACACAATAAATGGGAAAGAAATACCTAGTTCTTATAAATTGTAAAAGGAATACCTAGGCTTTGAGTTTATTTTTTCACTTACTTAGGTTAGCATTTTTCTCATGTGTGTGTGTGTCAATTTGAGTGTATTTTAGAGGATACTTGAAATAAGTTCAGTTTGACTTAATTAGATATCCATATAATTATTTGCTTAAGGATTTCAAGTAGAAACCTCGAGCTTCTAGGTTTTTTAACCTTAATTCCTATGATTTAGATTTTATTTATTAAAGATGATATAAATGCATGATGTTGACACATTTTATATTCTTTCTATTTTAAAGATATTTTGGTGAGTAATGAGTATTTTGGTATGAGTGCAAGAAGTATGTGCTCATGGACACACACCATTGTGTGGCCACTATACCTCGTCCTCTACTCTCCTAGAATAGATTATGAGGAGACCAATCACGAACAACATCTAGTGATTTAGGGAACCGACTTCCCAGCATGTACACCGCTCCTTGAAAATGTCGGTTTCTTATGATTGTTCTCGCTTTTACTCTCATCTCCAATCCCTTACTGATTAAGAATGGAAAAAGAAGGATGCATTCATAGGAAGGAAGAGACGTCGTGTTTAACTGTGTCAAACACTTTGTGGAAGTCAAGTTTAATGATCAGCATATGCACCTTTCTGTGCCAAAGGGAGGAAAGCTCCTCTATTCAGGAGAGAAGCCAATTGGTTTTTGCTTGAAAGGCAATGCCCAAGTTGTCTTGTTAAGGCTTTTGTTATGATTTTCCCATAAAAACAAACATATAACATGCTGACTGATGAGAATCTCAATAATTTAATTTGTAACCTGGGTGATATCGGTTTTGCTTATCATTTCTATAGGCTTTGCTGCACCTCCATTCCTGTCTGTCATTTGTGCAGTTTTTCTGACATTCTCCCATCAGAAGATTAATAGTGTTTTCTTTACAATATCAAATCGGTATAGCTCTCAAGAAAATTCCTCATCCAGGTTAAGAAAAAGTGGACTTCCAAATCGATAGCAGTCAAATCAGGTAAGATGACAGAATGCGAGTTGGGGAGGCCTGCATTTTCTGCTCTTGGTTTCAGGATTTGCGTCGCGGTCAATATCTCTTGTCTTGAGTTCCAGCCTCCGTCACAAATTGATTGTTCATATCCGCATCTGTATTCATAATTTAAAACAGATAAGGGTAAGATACTACTTGACTCATTATCTCTGTGCATATTTAAGAACTGATAAATATATGATAACATGTATATATGTGTATATGTGTTGGACTGTTTTCATCTCTATTCTAACCGAATCTGATTCCGACCCTGACTCGTAGTATCGATGAATTGTATATACTCTTCCGATTAGTTATGAGGTACACTTAGGTAATAGTAAAAGATACCTATCAGTTGACCTTTTTTTTGTTCTTGATTCTCTTTGTTTGCACTCCATCGAAAACATGCTCTTCTTTTGTTTTGTTCTTTTGGATTTTTTACACTAATGCTCTTCATAGATTGCGCAGTATCAATTATGTCCCTCATTTTTTCACAATATCAGTTGTGCCAGCAAAATCTTACAAAATTCACAATTCTACCATTCCGTTAAGGCAAAGTAGGAGCATAAGTAATATTACAAAAAGACAGAACTGTGAATTTTGTAAGAACATAAAGGTACAATTGATATTGTAAAAAGGGATATTGCATAATTTAAGAGGGGCATAGCTTTAAAAATCCCTATTTCTTCAGATTTTAAAATCAGCAGGTAAATAAATGCATCAGGCTTGGGCGACCTCAGCTAAAAACAATGAACCAACGAGCCCGATCCAAACAAAGGCCTACTCTTTCACACCCAATTGCTAACTTGATCACCATAAGAGGCAGAAGCAAGGAGAGACCCACTCCGACACTCTTACCTCGATCGCGATGTGAGTCCAACTTCCCCAAAACGTACTCGGAAAACAATAGAATATATATATATTTCCTATATATATAATTCAAATTTACCCAAATTGTACCTCTGGATGAGGATGGCAACCAGACGATACTTGCGACGCATTCAACAGATATCTCTACTCCCATCCCAGAAAAATAATAATACCACTTCAGTTCTCAATGATTATGAAGCCAATAAACAAACAGCAGAAATCGGGAATCACGATATTCCCAACAAAAAAGAGGGAGGAAGGAATATCCCTCAATCAACCCGTATGGATTCCACCCCACCGCAAGTTGGCCCATCAAACTCCGACTTCTCCTCCTCCTCCAGAGTGAGACGATCAAGAAAGGACGGCCCATGAATGCCCATCTGTCTCCATCTCAACCAACCACCATCATTGCCATGGGAAGGGAAGACGATTCAAAGCATATGGCTTAATTCGGAGGTAACTAATGGGCGGAGATCAAATCAAATCATGGCGGTTTTGCGCTACACGTGAGGACTGCTCATCATTTTGGTTGTCAAGCAGTTGTCATAAACCGCGGGTTGTTCCAAAACAACGGAAACGTGCTGGAGCTGGGGCCCCCGCCCGCCACGGCCGTCGACACGTCGTTGCATCTCCGGTTGTAGCATCCCTCCGCCTTCACGTTTAGCCACCGCCATGGCTCGAATGCCGCCGTCGCATTCGCCTCCTCCTCTCCTCTTTCCCCCTCGAATTCCACGCCCGCTTCCTCGTCTTCGTCCTCCAACTCCTCCTCGTAATCTTCTTCAACTTCTTCTTCTCCTTCTTGCTCTAATTCCGTGCGTACTTCCTCCTCAGCCTCCGTATCTTCGTGGGATCGAATAAGCTGCAATTGGAGACGTCCGTCGTAGCGGCACGCGCGGAAGATTTGCGGTCGTTCGACGGTGATTGGGGTGAGGATAAGCCTCCCGTCCCTCCTCTCTGCCTTCATGAATCCACGTCGCGTCGCGCCTGCATTCATCAACGATGGTAGAGGGGGCGGGAACGTCTTCCCGCCTCCTGTACCATCCCTCCCTCTCCTCATTGCCACTCCTGATACTAATACTGATACTGCCTTGTCCTCGTCCTCCCCCGCCGTCCACATCGCCTCCTCTGAGTCTCCAACCGAGATCTCATCGCTGGAGCTCTCCGACCCGAGGGTCTCCGTGCAGAGCCCAAACATGCTGGTGCAATTCAGGGAGCGCAGTCCCCGTGCGCCGGCATCCACCTTCGTCGCGTGAGCTACCGAGGGAGCTCCCCCGGTGCCAGCGAGCGAGGAGATGCCTCGGCACGTGGAGTCGGAGATGGCGAGCAAGTTGTTGAAGGACCCGCAAGGGTGGACCATGGTGATGGATGGATCGATTTGCTTGATATGTTGTGCAGAAGAGACGAACGACGGTGGAGAGGGGAAGAGATAGATAAGTTAGTCAGATGAGGTTGTTGTTGTTGTTGTTGGTTTTGATGTGCGTGTTTCCTTCAAATGTGGGGATGGGGATATATATATAGGTGGAGGTGGAGGGGCGGTGAGGATAAGGGGGAGTGTGGTGAGGGGAATCCGACGGATACGGAGGAGTATCGTGGACAAGGCGCCCGCCGCTCGATCCGTTTTGCCGGGCGGTCTTCCCTTCCGCGAGTGATGGGATGGGGCCCACTGTGTGCGGGCGGAATCCCACAGTGTCAATCCTCTTCTCGATTACTAGCTCACAAGCTATATTATTTGTTGTTTTATATTCGATTTTATGTGGTATCCAGGTTGCTTCCCCTTGGGAAAAGGATAGGGCCCTGGCCTCTCCTGGCTCAAATTTGAGTAGCTTTCGTGGAAAATTGATCTTGACAACTTGTATGTCTTGATCCTTTGATCAGTCATTATCCATCAATATAATTCTAGAGCATTTAAAATAATAAACATTCGAGCTTGTCAAAAACCAGTCGGTCAATTAGGTATCTATATGGATATAGATATATCTGCAGTCGATACATTTGCATGTCAATTTCACATAATATTGAATATTGATATATTCGAAATAGATATTGATGAAGGGGGATCCCCCTCACAAGATGAGCATACGAAATCCTTCATCTTTTGTATTGACTAACAAGGATCGACAAGCTGCTCCACTCCAACCATCATCCTCCTCAAGCATCTCAACCACACTCGAGCCATCTGGGCACTATCTTCATTTGGTCTCCCACATGATGCCACCACTTCAAAGCTCACACTAGAAGACCTACCCATCTACAAAGCTTGATAGGAGAGCCTTCACCAAAGCTCCCTCATCTTTAATTACGACCTTGTGTTTCAAGCATCTCTTCGCATCACCTCTAGCTAGACTCGGTCGTGTGTCCATTGGGGGTACCCTTCACGTGAGCGTTCATGAGACCACCAACCATGTGCAGCTCTAGCGGTCAACGAAGCCTAGAACCTCATAAGAGCAATAAAGGGGGAAGAAGATCCCCTTATTACATGCACCATCTGATCTAGGGTGCACCCTATTTGCAGCCGTTGCATCCTATTCAACCACCATTGTCTGCTCAACGAGGATCAAGGATGTCAAACACATCCACGTGGCTACTTTCCAGCCACCCGATCAAAGGAGTCCCTGCCATTTGGATTGGATCCGTTGGTCACATGTTTTGCCTTACATGATGGGGTATTTTACACATATGATCTCATCCTTTCAAAGATTCATCAGTAGAAGCTCATTTCGAGAGAATTTACAACTACACCCTTCCTAGTTTGTTAGCCTTTGGCATAGTTTAGTTCATTTTAATTGCTCTCTTAATTTGCATTTTAAACCATGTATTTGAAAGTCTATTTGAACATTTATTTTTCATCATTTTCAAAAACAAATATTACATATCAAATATTATTTAATTCCCTATATTGTCGTATCCTATTTGGATTGTCATGATCGATGCATAATTTACTAAAATTAAATTGGTAAAAAATCATATTCTATTTTGTTTAAATCATAATAAATCATACATTGTTCCAAAAATTCTCAAAAGTTATCGCCTGGAGATTTTAATATACTTTAATATTCTTTAAACATTTCTAAAAAATTGGGCTTCTTTTTATTAAAATAATTATTAAGTACAACTGCTATTTAGTTTACAATTAAGCCCTTGCTTATTACTTTGTGAAATTATAAAGTGACTTCTATTCATTAATAAATTCTTTATCTGTGAAATGTTGGATTGTAATAATAATGATGTTTAGAATTTATTAGAATTAAATTGCCTAAAATCACTCCATTTTGATAGAAAAATCATTAAAAAATCATTTCTTGTGAAAACATTACCAAAAAATGTATAAAAGATGTATTTCTTGTACCTATACATCTTGGCAACATTTGATCCATTTTCATTACTATTTGCATAAAAACCCAAAAAATCATCCATGTTTCATGCATGCATCATAATTCAGAAAAATATCTAAAAACACATCCCATGTATTATTTAGCATTCCATGTTTAGAAAAATATCATTTTGCTAAAAATATAGCTCTGTGTATTTTTTACAAAAAATGAGAAGTCAAATACTATTCCAATAGCCTAGTTTTCATTCGTAATTTTTATTTCCTTGATAATTTTTTTTAAAAATCAACCAAATTTTCTTTGGATAATTTATTTTACTCTAAGTCCGAATATATTTTTACCCTGTTTTATATTGGGTTTGGACTTTGAAACTATTTTACAAAATACCTATATAGGTATATATATACTGAAACCAAAGATTGCTTTATTATCTTAGCATCGTCTCCTCCTCCTTGTTGTGGTGTTTGCCCATGGTCCATGCTCGTGATGAGGACTTGATCACATGGTCAGTAATTCAAAAGAAAATCTCCGCGTAATGATCTTGATGCAAGAAAAAGTAAAGAATGCATTCTCGAAGGTATTCATGCTCATATTTCATCGTCATGCGATTGGACTTCTTACAGGAGACCTATTCTATTACAACATTTGTACTTCCATCAGTTGTCTCTCATCATAGATGCACTGGTGTGGAACTTCTATATGCCATGTGGTCCATCATTACAATTTATTTTTCTTATTAACTTGTATAACAAGTTGCTTTTGGGTAATATTTCAATAAGTTTTCTAATGTTTTCCATAGCACAATGGATTCAATCTCTTTAAGAGGATGCTGGTTGTTCTAGGGAGCAAATCCCATTAAAATAGGATTGGAATTGACCGTTGAGATCCACGAGCTCAAATAATTCATTGTTCATATGACTTCAATCCTAACCATTTATTTTGTTGAACCCAATTGAAGAATCATTTTTCTGCATCATCCACAAGAAGGGCAGTCAATGACCATCATACCAGAAAAATTATATTTGTGTAATTAGATCGATTTGTCTCTAGGATCCATTTACACTGGAAGTACTATATAAACTACATACAGTTACGGTTCTTTGAATCCTCTATATATCTCCCTTCTCCACTTATAATGGTTGTCGCTTGAGGATGCAACCAAGTTAAGGATGAACCTCATAAAGATGTGTGCGCTTTGCTTGTTTGGTTTATGCTTGTTTGTTTACACTACTCACAACAAATGCAGTCTACAAGGGTTATTGATAGTGGCCAATTGCTCATCCTTGTACACTTCAACCCCTTAATCCTTTACAAAGAGGGTGGGTAGTGAATAGGGCTCTATGTTTCCAATTTGGCAAGAAATGTTCTTTCCCCAAAACATTAAGAAAGATATTGGGTCCTTAGGTGAGTGTTGGGCTCTTAGGATATTGGGTCCAATTTCTCAAAGTTTGAAGATGGTGTTGGGCTCTTAGGTGGCCATCTTGGTGTAATATACCGAGTTTCAATAAGTATTTTAGCAGCAATTTTTACAACAAATTGACCTAAGACAACGAACAATACAATATTTGTTGGCATATATCTCATATTAAATATAGACAATGAATATTCTTAGTTGCTTGATTCTTTAAATTCTCAAATGAATATTTTATTCATTGTTATATTCCTCTCGTGAATCGTATAACAATGGTTATACCTTTACATTTTCTTATAATCTTGTTAAATTTAGCAATTATTAGTACGATTTTTATCGAAGAAGTCAACGATCATTGTTATATGAACGCTAAACAATGAATATGGCATTCCTTGTTAATTATGAGAACAAAAGATAATTTGACAATGAATAATATTCATTGGCATGTCTTTAACATCAGAAGATATGACAACAAATATTCAAATTATTCATTGCATTGGATAAGTTTTGTTGTAGTGCATGGTTTGTTTGGTTGCAGGGTTGGGCAGGGTTGGGTTGGGGTACCCCGGTGTACCCCTCCTTTCAACCCTCCCAATCCTCCTCACAGTTTACTATTCACAGGGGTACCCCAACCCTGCAACCAAACAAACCCATAGCATTTAAGTTCTCTAGAGTAAGAAGTGGGCTCCATGGTTGAGAATTGAGAGAAATTTGAAATACAAAGCCCATGATGGTAATGGATGATGATCATAACTACTACTACCCTAGTCAATATAGCTAGTCAATGAAGGGAGTACTAGTAATGATGACATGGAAAGGATCCTCGACAAGATCTACCAAGTACATTCAAAAGTCAAGAGATTGGCTAAGAAGGCTATGCAAAAACCTAGATTACTAGAAAAGCCTTGAGTGAAGATTTCCAAACTTGGTATGGTGAGTATAAGTATTGAGATGTTATTATATGGAGAGAGAGTAAAAAAGGTAAGTATCTCATTGAGATGTTATTATATGGAGATCAGCAACTATTGCATAGCTTATAAAATTCGATGCCAAGTATGAGGCTCTCAGGTTGGCATCAAGTGTTAACATGCAAGACAAAGTAGTCCTTACTCTTGTGACCTTCTCCATGCTAACTTTTTCTTTCAAACCACAATGCTAAATAAATCAAGTTGATAACATCATAGAAGGTTAAGCAGATACACTTGCAATTGTATGCCATATATAACAATCCAATGCAAGAGTTATCTGGATTTTATACGTGCAATACCTTGAGACATTTTAGAACTAAAATGATCTTGATTGGAACATGTGAGTGAGTGGATACTATCTCCTTCCATACTAAATTAAAAGATAACCCTATGTACACCAAATCTAGGGTGTAACATGATAAATTAAAACTCCATGGTTGTGCATGACATCCTCAACATCTTTACACTTAGATGATTGTGGCCTCCTTCTAATCCTAGATCGAAAGATCAACCATGGATCGTATACGGATACAATTAGTTGTATGTGTATTTGTAGATATATATAGATACACAAATATCGTTGTAAATACATTTATACTTTTAAACAGTAGTTATTTACATTCCTTTGGCTAGAGGAAGACATATGTCCAGACTGTCCTTGAATATTTTGGGGTTAATTTGAATTTATCTTTCTCCAAGGTAATGAAACGATCTAGTTCACATGCACTACCACATCAAGGACTAGACCAAGTCATTAGTTAAGCACGGTGACCTCCTCCAACCTTGAAGTCCTAAAAAACCGATCTAGGAACATTTCATATCAAAAGAAACATTACCATGGATGAGCGTTGGTGCTGACAACGATCCAAAATGCTTAATGTTGAAAATGTTAAGTAATAAACTTCCATTCTTACAACCATACTAAATATTTTGTGAGTATTCCATGTGATATTATTTCGGAATGTTACACAAGTATGCATACTATTAATTTAAACTCAGTGGAACCTTTCCTAGATGCTGTGATTTTTTTTCTTAAAAAATACCAACTGAACTGAGCAAGTCTGGTTTTAAAAACTTGGAGCTTCATCTTCTATGCGCACGCGCGCGCACACACACACACATATAGGGATTGATGGGGCTGCCCCCAGGGGGCAGCCAACATAGCTGTCCCCCCCCCCCATTTTTGGGTAATTTTTTTATTTTTTTGAAAAATCTCGTCATGTAAATTCACCCCTATCTCCCTCCTATATGTCATTCGAATTTCGTTAGAAACGGAGACTTCTACGGCCTCCATCTAGACATGGTCGATTTAAAAATTCATGCGACCGTTAAAAAAATGACGTCTGGATGGAGGCCGTAGGAGTCTCTGTTTCTGACGAAATTCGAATGACATATAGGATGGATATAGGGATGAATATACATGGTGATATTTTTCCAAAAAATTTAAAAAATTTCACAAAAATGAGGTAGGGGCAGCCATGTTGGCTACCCCTAGGGGGCAGCCCCAATTTCCCATATATATATATGGAAGTGTATGGTATGGGGATAGAACGTCCTCGGAGGATCGACACCTACCAATAATACAACACCATTTGATAGGAAACACAGATTCCCATACGTTATATATTCAAGGCACTTTTATCTTCTACCATCAAAATTATGCCCATCTAGCTCTCCAATATTCCAAAGGTGAGTTGTGGGTGCATTGGGAATGTTGCTCATGGATATGACATGCGTAACCTCGTCAAGATTTTGACTCTTCTGTGAAATTGTATTTTAATGTTCTTCCATCACTTCACCAACCCGGATGTGCCTTGGTCTGCCTTTCAAAATTAACTGCATCCACCATTATTATAATACAAATTATATATGTATTCTACTAAAGTCATCATATTTTTACAAAAAAGAGGACAACCTTCCTGAATTCGGGAAGGACCGCGTCCTATTGGAAGGAAATCCCATATATATAGGGTAAAATGGGGCTATCCCTTGAGGGGAGCTAACTTGGCTCCCTCTGCCACATTTTTCCCAATTTTTTTATTTTTTTTGAAAAATACTTCCGTAGATTTTCATAACTATATCCATATATTATGTCATTCAAGTTTTGTGCAAAACAGAGACCCCTACAGTCTCAATCCAGACGGGATCGATTTCAACAATTCTGCAATCGTTAAAAAATGACTGTCTAGATGGAGGCTGTGAGAGTATCTAATTCACATGAAACTTGAATGACATAATATAGGGATATAATGATGAAAACTCACTGATTCTTTTTTTAAAAAAAAAATGAGAAAAATATAGCGGAGGAGCCAAGTTAGCTCCCCCCATAGGGTAGCCCCATTTTAACCCCTCCTCCCCCCACACACACATGTGATTTTCATCCAACGAGCCCCGTGCCCATTAGAGATGAGATGAACCTACTTCATCTCCAGCAGCTTCAGTAATAAAATACAAGCTTTAGTAAATAATATATATCCAAGCTTAAGTAATATATATCGAAGCTTCATTAAGTAATACGATAGCTTTAGTAACTTATATAAAGTTACAAGTAAGTACGAACCAAAGTTACTGATTAAATGACTTCCTTTACTTTAAATTGATTCAAAATTACTGATGGCAATACGAAAGTTACTGATACGCTTAGTATTACTGATATAAAGTGTTACTGATGGCAATACAAAAGTTACTTATGCATTCAGTATTACTGATATAAAGTGTTACCGATTGAAATACGAAAGTTACTAATGCATTCAGTTACTGATGGCAATACGAAAGTTACTGAAGTTACTAATCATCGGATTAAGATCTATCAGCTGAGATTAGAAACTCATCTCGTCTCTAATGGGCATGGGGCACATTGGATAAGCCCTATATATGTGTGTGTGAGAAAAGGGAGTCTACTTCATGAAGTAGGTACCCTTACATACTCCATACCTATTTTCACTATTTTCTATTTTTTTGGAAAATACTACTATGTATTTTCATCATTATCTCTCTAATATGGCATTTCAATTTTATCAAAAATAAAGACTCCTATACCCTCCATCTAGAACATATAATTTTAATGTTCTTAGAATTGTTGTAATCGACATGTTCTGGATGGAGAGCATAGGAATATCTGTTTCTAACGAAATTGGAATGACATATTATAGGGATATAGTTATGAAAATACATAGTGGTATTTTTCAAAAAAAATAAAAAAATGACAAAAATATGCATGAAGTAGGTAAGGTTACCTACATCATGAAGCATGCTCCCTTTCCTATATATATATATATATATGAAAGACTTCATGTAATATGATCATTTCCTGGATGCATGGAAAACCAACCGACTTATCCATTTGTAGATAATTCAATAATTACGATTAATGATCATTTATCTATATTTTTTTAATATTGAAAATCCATTATAGTCATTTTGGCATATTCTATATTTAGAATGCAACAAATATCTCCTAAATAATCTCTCCAACAATCTCCTCTCTCTCTTGATGATGGCGACATACATGGAGGAGGTGGATACACGTTGGTGATGACGTGCGGCGACAATAGAGGGAGAATGTTAGATGGTGGTCGACGGATGATCTTCCGAGAGGGGCGGAGGTGAGGAGAGAGGTGGTGGTGAAGAAGATGGAAGGGGAGTTTGATTGGAAGATCTGATTGGAGATTGCGACTGAAAAAGGAAGGTGGGCAGCGAGGCAGGCGATTTGGGAAAGTTGGGGAGGAGTCGGCCAGAGGTAGGAGAAGACAGGAGACTCATCCGATCGGCCGAGATCAGACGACCCTAGTGATGACACATGGTATTTTTATTTTTATTTCATTTTTTAATATATTTATTAAAATGAAATATAAATAAATGCAAAAAATAAGTGACACACGGTGGCTCCAGGAGTTGCCACGTGTTAGCTCTAGAAAAATAAAAAAATAAATAATAAAAAGGAAAAAATATGAAAGAAACAACAAACGACCTCTAATCGAAAAATTTCCTCAGAAAAGTTGCTCATCTCGATGAGGTCTACAATTTCATGAAGAGACCAAAACTAAAATAGGTCATTTGCATAAAGTGATTTATTTGTGGTTCTCTATGTACATAGAAAATATGATTTTTGGGGTTTTGTAATTTTTTGTCATTTGTAATTAAGATAAAAGATCAGAAAATTTATGATAAAATAAAAGAAAATTATTTACACATTTATCTAATTTTTAGGATTTTTACTAATCAAGGAAACAGATAAATAAAATAGAGTACAATAAAGATGACTTTTGTACATATTATTAATGAAGACTCGGACTCGGTTAGTTTCTTTGATTTTGGTTTTCTTTTTTATTAGGATTTTTGAGAATTTTAATAAAACTTTTATCAAAGAAAATAAATAAAAAGAAATAAAAGAAAATGAGTTAATTATGTTGATGAATCCATGATTCTCACTCTTTATTATTTTATTTTAGCATTTCTTTTTAGCAAAAACACATGTAAATACCTTTAAATACAATAACTTAGCTTTATGCATGCCTTTGTTAATAATGCATAATTAGCATGTACTTTGTAAGAAATAAAAGTATAAAGAGAAAAGAAAAAGAATGATGTATTTAGAATAACTACAAAGTGACCCAAACTCCAAGAGAAGGTCAAGTCTTGACTTGAGCACAAAAGAAAATAAGTAGAGAGAGATAAGGGTTCAATATGTTTGTACATATCACCTATACATATACATAATATTTATTTATTTATTTTTGACCAAACAAATTATTTTATTCCTTTTACACCTTTGTATATAGCTTTCATAATACTATAAAAATAAAATAAAAATCTGAAAAATAAAAATAAAATCATCAAACCTTTGTACAAAATATACTTGTATATACTACATTCGCTATTCATTTTATACCCTTAAATAATTTATAAAAATAAAATAAAAAGTATTTTATACTCTTAAAATCATCTTGTCAATAAATAAAATATAAAAAAATTATTTTAGTAAAAATAATAAAATAAAAATGCTTGTACATAATACATAGGTATATTATACTTGTATAAAATATTATATATTGTAAGTACATTATTTTATTTTTCATAAAAATAATTAAAAATCACATAAAAATAGTTTATAAAATAATAAACATGTTTAGTTTTATACACTTTTTATTTTAACTTCATTTATTATTTTTAATCATATTTTCTTTGATTTTTGTAAATTCTATTTTTTAATTGGTCCACATCGGACCGTTGACCCCGGTCAACGGTCTCTTCCAGACAGGGTCGGGTCGCACGTGCCTTGCCAGAGCATTTTCTCCACTTTTTGGCGCCCGACCCAGAGCTCCAATTTCCTCGACCCCTGTGCTCGATTGTAGCCCCGACTTCCATGATCCTCGCGGATCCCTAGGCGCAGCCAGATCTGCCTAGGGTTCCACAATACACTCCGATCTTCTAGGACCCTTGTACATCATATAAGTAGTCTCCTCCTACCTCCACAGTACGGAGCTCGTTACTCGCACCACCACAGACCTTTGTCTCCTTCAAGAAGGTGGAAGATTCCTAGAGGTGCCCTTAGAGCATGGTTTGGCAGCCTCCTTGATCATAGCTTGTCGAGACGCTGGAGAGCTGCCCCGAGAACCATCCTCGGCCAGCCACGCCCAGGTTGAGGCCACAACCCCCCTTCTCTGCTTCGCCTGGAGCTGCTGAACTCGTCAGAGTCCTCAACTGGTTGGAGCTCCATCATACACTTCCTTCCGCATCAATCGACGTCGTGTCTCATCCCATACCTTCTCCTGCGACCTGATATCCTCAACCTCACTCATCATAGCGAGATTGAGGTCTGAACCTCCATCTCCTGCCTTCGCCGGAGGTCGAACACCATCCCTGCCACTTCCTTTAATCTTTGAAGCAATAACAAGGACTAGAGCATAGCCACGAGTCCCCTCTACCCATTGTAGGTCCTCACGCATGCCTGGAGTGCCATTTGGACACCCAGTTGCTCAGGCGGAGCAACTCCAAGAAAGCCTCCACCACCACACTCATTCAACCATCCTCGTCTTCATTAGAGCATACCAACGGACGCGCATCACTCCCGCGGGTCTGTTGGACCTCTCCTACACTTCATCAGGGCATCGAATCTCCTCCGATGCTCGATTGAAGTTCGTTGGAGACCTGTTCTTGCGGACTGCCTCTCTGACATTGGATTGTCCACCTCTGCCAAATCTGATCCGAGCCATCCGACCACATAACTTTTTAAGTCATTAGATCTGACGCACCTGACGCATCTGGCGTGCACGTTCGAGATAGATTCGTTAAATGCGTGGTAGGGACTGATCAGGACCGTACGCCAGTTCTAGCCCCAACGTGTCACGTGCCCCTATCCTAGGTATATTTCACCTTCAGTGCTGCATGTTTTTGTTTTTATATTTAGTCTATTAATAAATATTGTAGTTGAGAATATTTGTAGTTTGGACATCATATTTTATGGTATTCGCACTTTAGTCCCTCTGAGTCTGAATTCTTTTGCAGTTCCTTCCTTGAACTTTTATGTTGTTATTGCTTGAATATTAAGTTTTGAGAAATTGCATATATAGCCCTGTGCGTTGGATATTGAGCATGTGTGTGAATTAACTGGGCTATTTGTAATATCGACCCTAGGATTTTCTTGAGTATTATTCACTTGATCCATGAACTTGAAATAATTACGAATAGGCCCCTATGAACTATGATTAATTGCATGCTTTGTATTAGACTTAATAACTATTATATTAATTCTAAAATTACCTAAAAATTGCTATTAGCTCCTGTTAGTGTGTAGTTTTTATTGTGATTTTGTTGGATTAATTTTATTGCATTTCTATTTTTTGAAAATTAAAAACCCTTAAAGAAGATCCTGTTTGCCTTAAAAAATCTTAAAAATAGGAAAAATGCTTTAAAAATTCCATAAAAATTACTGTGTGTACCTTTTATTGTGTTTATTAATTTTGCTTTAAAATTCATTATAAAAATCCTAGAAACTAAAATATAACAAAAACTATAAAAATTATATAAAATCAAAGAAAATTCAAAAAATTACAATTTCAATTTGTATTTATACTTCTATTTTATCATAAAATTGCTAATCAGGACTTTGGGGTATTTTAATTATTTTTAATTTGCAATTTGGTCCTGACTGTGCACTGTTTTGAGTTGTGAGCCTTATTTGATTTTTATAAAATCACAAAAACATTTGAAAAATCTAGAAAAAAATCAAAAACACTTTAAAAACCAAAAAACCTAAAAACATTTAGTTTTATTTTTTTTGAGTATTTTTGAGTATTTTAAAAATTACAAAAAGAGTGTTTGGTGTGTGTTTTAAGTATTTGTGCTTGCTTTCCTTTAATTAAAAATTTAAAAAATTAAAAACCACTAAAAATAGTTTTATTTGTGAAATCTGACTACTTAGTTCTTTAATCATGCTCCTTGTGTTCGATCCTGGTGGCTATACCAGGTAAATAAAAATAGAGAACTGCTTACATGCTCTGATTGCTTGATGGATCTATCTTAGTGGTTATTTTTCTTGCGATCGATTTGGTTGATTATGGACAACGACCTTTACATAAATAATCCTCCTTACTCAATCTGAAAAATCACATCAACCAGAATGGCCCATTGCCGGGGAGCACGGCTTTGTAGTCTTATTTCATTTTTGCTCAATTTTCTTATCTATTTGTTATAACTATTTCTGACATCTTTTCTGTTTCACTTTCGTATGAGGAACCGCCCGAGGGATGCTTCGGCTTTCTGTTGGAGGAACCTGTACCCGAGGAGGAGTAGAAGAGCAGGAGGATTTAGTTATATTAGATAGATAGTTATTTTTGCAGAAACATTTTATTATTATAATAATCATAGACTCTGAGACACTCTTTGGACTTAGACTTCGGGGTTTGTTTCGACGAGTACTGGTATACTCGGGGGACCTCACTGTAGTTTTTCGTGGTTTTGTTTTTCTCGCCTTTATTTCTTTTTGATTCTCGAGGTTATAGGCCTTAGACTTAGGACTTTCTATTGATTGTGACGTAATTATCTAAGATCCCCACACCTAATTGCTTATCTATTCCTATAGATCGTAATTAGACTTAGTTAAAATAAAATTAAAAAGCTAATTTATTGGGATTAGAGACCACGTACCGAGAGAGGCTATATACACCGTTGGTAGGACCCATTATGGTGGGCACCGATCCGCATCGAAGACCGGACTCTGGTCTCTCTTCCCGATAGATAGCTACTTGTTCTTCACAATTAATAGAAGTTGCTCATCTAAGGCCGATTTCCTCGTGCATCATATAGGTAGTTTATTTCCTATCTTTACTTTTATGTACGTATCACCTTGCATATAGAGTGTTGGAGTCAGGTACGTATTTCTATCTCTGCATGCATCATTGTGTTTGATCCTCCATCAGTCTGGTTCTTTTTCTGAACTTGTGGTAGTAGAAGAGGAGGAGTTCACGTTGTATTCTCAGATCTCTCATTCGTAGGAGCCTCAGCTTGTTCAGCTGAATGGAATTGCTCACGTTTGTATTTGTCTTTTGCATTCATCAAACCTTTGGTTAGATCTCCAGTATCAGGCACGTCTAGATGTATATACCTAGCTTTCTTGCGCATCAACTCAATCATTCTAAGCATGTGAAAAGTTCAATAATAAGGGAACCTTCTCAACTTCAAGAATGTATCTAATAGCTTGAAAGAATGATTTAATTGGGATCACATTACACGAAATTCAACGATTTGAGAAAGCTAGCATCCATCTTTCTCCGGTGAAGCTAGACCCATGAGAACGTGGTAAACGGTCTTGCTTTCTGTCATCTCCTCAGCTATTATGACACTTAAGCAAATAAACATAGAACCAACTTGATCAAAAAGTGACTCTTTGGCTTGAAATGATGTTTTCTCGTCATGCCATCCTATGGATAAAGAATCTCACTTTTGGAGTGCATGTCGTATTCTGAATTAGTGTATCTTGTAAACGCTAATGGATTGATTTCTTTTCCTTTTTTAGTGGAATGAATGTTGTGATCTGCTAGGTGTCATGTTCCTCGACAAGGCGCGTAGCGGGTAAGCAACAAGCCCATCTGTAGTTTCTCAAAGAAAAGTCAAAGAAGGCGAAAAGCAACTGAACTCAAGCAACCGGATGAAGAGTCTGTGATCAATGGCCGGGTTACACCCTTCGTGAAAGAAAATCCAGTCCTGTTAAGTACGGAACGCAGGTCATTCTGGTAATTGAAGTAGATGATTTGAGGAACAATTGGTGGTTCCAACTAATCAAACTACACATTGAAAAACGACACTACACTATGAGATATTTGATGAGTAAATGATTGGCACGAAAGATAGTAGACGAGGATGACAGACAGAGCTGACATTCTTATACTACTCGCTTAAGCCTACGTTCTCATGCCAACATCACTCGTTCCATGTCTAGTGATACGTGGTATAGATAGGGGCTTGCTTGAGAGGGAGTTACTCGTCTGAGAAGTATCAAGTCTCAGAAATGGGAATATATAGCCTGTATCAGAGAAAGCCTTTGAAGCAGTGGCAGTGGGGGTCAGGCGCTGGAGTTCTCAGATCTGCTCAACCATGACCTCTATGCAATGCTTCACGTTATCCATGTCAAGTTTCTGATATGTCTGAAATGGGGCCAGTGAAGGGTCGACCTGGACTGACGGAGCCGGTGGTGGAGGCTCATAGCAAGCAGATTGTGAAGGGAGCTGATTCTGTCTGTCCATCAAAGTCAACATCTCAGCCACCTTCCCTGCAATGTGAACAAGGTCGCTATCTGAGAGGCATTGAGATCATGGTAGCCACCCAGTGGGGCTAGTCATCTCAAAGGGCGGGCTCATCATAGGCATGACCAAAGACGATAGAGCACACAACTCTGCGTCTAATTCATCCCAAGCCCTATGACAAAAATCAAGGATTGGTAGATTCTTTCACAGGAAAACAGAGGACCTATTAAGAAAGTGGAATTGTATAAGAAGAAAGAAGAGAAGCATAGAGATCAGTTGCCGAGGGGAAAGTGGAGTCCCACCTAGGATGATTATGCATCTTTACCGACCGACAATGTTCTATAGTGAAGTGGCTTGTCTCACTCTCTTCCTGGCTGCTTATCCTACTACTACCTTTCGCATGATCTCGCCCGCTTGATATCAACTTTCTTTACCGCACACCTGACCACTATCTAGTCCACCGCTCTGTCTCGTACCTTTACCGCTCTCGAGTCCGCCGCTCTGTCTCGTACCGCATCGCCTTTTTCGCTTATGCTTCTTCACCTTCATTTTCCAGTTGCTATTAATATAATAAGAAAATAGTAGTTGCCTAAAGACTTCCCTACTGGTCCTTTCCCTGCCAGTCCGTGAAGTAAATAATCTATCCGTGAGATAGTCCTAGCCTGCTTTGTAAACTATACAACATCCTTAACCAGCTATGATAGCTCCCTCTCCCACTTTGTAGCTTCAATGTTCTCCGGCCACCACCACCTCGATTTCTTAGAACAGAAGAAGCATATGTAGAATAAGCGCTTGTCGGGCTACACTCACACCTTGCCTACCTCACCTTTCCTTGGTTACCTTACTCAGCTACGTAGTACCCAAAGCTTAACGCTCAATCGACATGACCTATAGTGACCGACTTCAGACCCTCGTCTGCTTTCAGCATTCGCCTTTCAGCAATGGGTCCCTGAAGCTTCTTGCTGATCACACGTGCTTACAAGCTCTATCCACGTCGAGATTCTCTTTTAGAACATCAGCTCCACTCGCTTCACCGCTCGCACTGTAACCGTCCGCTTTGCCTTTGCTCGACTCCTCCTTAAGTCAAAGGCTAATTCAAATAGAGATAAACATTCGCAATTATATAAATATGTTCTCAAAAGTTAGAGTACGTCATATAGGGGCAAGGGACTCAGCCAGCTTTGATGTCCTCTCTGACTAGGTAGGTATCTGAAAACAGGTCCAGGGGGTCCTCAGTTCCGGTTCTGCTCCGACTGATCTCGAGTCTCACAGAAGAAGATAGGCTTAGGGGGCGGCTCGCTTCGTGTTCCGCTCGTTGCGGATTGTTGCTCTCTTTCTAAACCACTGAACTGTCGTAGTGGTCGGCATTCCTACCTTCATGCCTGACGACTATAACAACTGAAGAAGCTAGAGACCCGAAGAGATTGGTAGAGTCTACGAAGGTCAGAAGCCCCTAGTTAGAATATCAGAGAGGGATTATTAGCATCTTTCCCCTACTCGGAGGGCAGTCATCGTGGGACGCCTCTTCCCCCCGGTCCAATGCCTCCTTCCTTGCCACCATTTTCTCCCTCATCATCGCTTCCCAGAAAGCCTCCTAGGTAGAGGCGTCGGAAGCTCACCCGAAGGGTGTCGCTGACGCGACCAAGGAAGTGGGCTCTCTTTCTGCCATCCCCCGCTCCAAAAAAAGCCTACTTAGGGGACAATACATATCGCGTAGAGAGGCCCCAGGACTACCTATTAGCAATAACAGTTTCCAAAGGCCACTTTTCTTGGCTTTGATCTTGTAGATTGATAAATCTAGAGGCCCTCCTTATAATATCTACGACACAAGGAGTTGACAAAGGAGAACAACCCGGATCAAAAGGGCGGTCGCCTTTCTATGAAGGCCCTCTTGAGAGGGTCAGCCTTCGCCACCGCAGCTCCAAGAAGAAAAAAGACTTTCAGTGACTCAGGGTGGATTCCCTCAGGTCGGGCTGGTGTTGCCACCTCTCACAGGACCGGAATGATTATCCCTGCCCGATGGGTCTACATTCATCCCTGAATGTCGTCAGGTACTGTTAACTTCCCCGCCATTCTTGTAACTGTCACCTGTAATCCGCGCAGGTGTGTCCGCACCCCCGTCAGTGGACGAGAAAGAAAGGATTCCTCTGCGCCCCTGGAGTTCACTTTCCCGTATGAGCATTCGGTACATGTATAAGCCCGTGGAAGAGTCAAAAGGTCACAACTACTGAGGATCTCCCCCCTCAGACCACCGACTGGCTCGAGTAGGCCCGCGGCCTCCAGGGTCTCGACTCAGGTTCACCGCGGTTCATTGCTGTGTTGACACCCCCGTCTACCCTTCTCCGAAAGCTCCGCGGGACCACCTATCACTAGTCTTCGGCCGGGAGGGGTTTATTGCACAAAAAGGCCGGGACGCAGGCTCCCTAGGAGGGAAGCCCAACGAATTCCAGATGCAAAGCCCCTCACCTCATTAAGATCATATTGGCATACTCACCCAAAAAAAGAGCAGACCCCATTGAAGACGAGAGTGAGGTACAACAAGGCCATTTCCTTCCACCTTCTCATGGAGTCGTACGTGGACGTTACCGCTCATACATCTCCCAGCCAGCAAGCAGTGGGATTTCCTCTAATCTACTATATATAATTGGGCAATATATGGAAGTATGGATGAATCGACATCTGAGAAAGCTTGATTAAATATATATGTGTTCGTTTTTTTGCGAAAACACCCACTGCTGCCTCCCGTAGGAGTCTGGGCCCTATCTCAGTCCCAATGTGGCTGATCATCCTCTCGGACCAGCGGTAAGACATTGCCTCACCAATCTGACGCGCAGACCTCCTGCGTATCCCTCCCCATTGGCTCCCATATTTCTGGGCCAAAAACATCTCTAATCAAACTGGATGCTGACTATCAAATCTAAAAGACCGTGAAAAGAATAGGTAGCTCTGAAAGCACTGGAAGAGTCGACTGAGGAAGGAAGAAGGTTTTTTTCTAAGTTTGCCAATTCGACCAATGAGAAAAAGGAGTGGAAAAAACCACCGAACCCCCAGATCTCAAACGAATATGTAATCCTACAAAGAGTCAGTAGGGGGATTGACGACTTAAATAATGAAATTTCACTCTCCGGTCTCGTTTTTTCAGCTCTGATAGAGGCTATACACTTGGCCTCTGAGACCTTCACACCACTTGGTCCAGATGAGATTCCAAAGATCATGTCATCCACGTCACACTCATATCTGATCCAGGACCATCTTGATGTCATAGCACAATCCAGAGAGTCAAGATCAAGGTTCATCAATAGAGGAGAAATTGGACTTACCTGCTATCGTCCAGGTGCAGACCCGATCTCTTTCTCTTCGACCCAGGGTCGAGTAGTTCAGCGGCTGACCAGCTCTTCCAAAACCCTACGATTGTGGGCTAGAACTTCCATCAAACCCTCCTTCTTGCGATGAAAAGAATAGCTTAGACTCCGATATATCTATAAAGCATCTCCACTTTTTCTTTCACTTCACACTCGAGGAAAGATGCGCAACGCGATATATATTCCTAAAAAGCCGCTAGTGCGGTACTACAATATAAGCAAATATAGGCAAGCGAGAAGCAATGCACCTTCACTCTTCCTCTCGGTTGCATACGATTCCCTAAGCACAGCCAGTAGGCCCTATAATGACGCTGGCTCGGCTTTGTCGTGGAAGGTCGGGTCAAAGCGGAGGCATACACGGAAAGTGAATGCAGAAGACAGGGGACAGAGGCATGAACTCATTCTTTCCATGTATTTTCTCCTCGAAAATCATCATGGTTGAGAGGGACCAGACCTAGCGGCTGCCTTTCTTGAAAAAAAGACCGCTACCTCCGCGCATCGTTTTTTCTGACTTCCTCCCCTTATTTTTTTGGACTCAAAATAACCAAGGAAATCAGAAAATTCATTAGGCATTGTCTTATTCAGAAAAATACCTAAAAAAGAAAAATCAAATAAAATTGGGACTGCTAATGCAAACTTGATCCTAAAACCGACTTCACTTAAAAATTCTTGTTTTGGGGAGAATCACACCCTCATTGGTTGATTTATCTGCAATGAGAGAGTGACCCGCACAATACGTAGAGTCATGTTCGATATTTCTTGGCTCCAGTTAGGATTTCACCAGGTAGCCGGTAATCGGTCTGGGACTTCCTTAGTAGATTGGGAAGATCGGGTATCCGGTAAACGGTCCGTGCCCATACTGGATGGGAAAAAAACGATGAGATTGAGCCAGTCTCCTCGGAGTATTGGGCTCCTAACAGCTCACTTAATCGCTCTGATAGATTGATTTGTCACCTTAATAAAAATTGACAAGATTAACGATCGATCTTTCACGGTCATCATCTCATGTTGAGTAGGTGAACTTGGGATTTGACTTCTTATCTTGTTTGCATTCCAGACCCAATCCTCATAAATCCCCATATCATGATGATGGGAAGGAGGTCCCTTAGGCTGCCTTTGGCAGCACCGCTTTCGAGCACTCCTCTTCATTCATCTAGGGTGACTTTAGAGAGCCCAAACCAGCTCTCTGAACCTGAGTTCACCACCATGTTCCCCCTTGACCACCCTTCTACCAGTCCTGAGGTGCGAGAGAAGAGGCCAACACTGTTATTTATTCACTTGACGGCACAAGAGTTGGGGTCTTTTGCCTTTGCAGAGATCCAAGAGATGGCCAGCAGTAAGGGACGCACCAATGAGCAGCCACAGGGATCAACGTATGTACTTAACCAGGCCACCATCAACAACACACTATTAGCCTCCTTGGAGACATACATTGACAGATCAGGGACCAGGGAGCATTTATGGCCGAGGTACGACAAGTGCTGACGCAGATGCGAGCTAGCATAGTAGAGCCGTAGAGACCAGCCGGTGGAGAGATACCAGCAGTTGGAGCAGGAGATAGACGACCCGAGGAGCCACATGATCCAACCAAGATACCAAGAGAGTCTCATGATCTTGATCTTCCTTATCTATCGAGACGGTGATTGACGTGGACGATTCCCTGACAGATCCTTCATTCCCCACATTCAATTTCTTCGGCTCCATCCATTCATTCCATTCAGACCTTAAGCCGATGATTTCTTTTATGCTACCGGAGCTTGATTTCATTCTCCCATATCTTTACCCGGTAGCAGACACCTCCTTGATTATTTACATGGGTGTCATAGTTTTCTCTGTTGACCTCGTTGTTGTTCTCCCATCGAGATTGCAACGACAGTACGGTATTCGCCTCACAAATACTGTCCTGAATCTTGATACTGCATTATCTTAGACTTTGCGTCCAGCTAGGGACGTAAACGCTAGCGATTGTTGAGAGGCACCTCAACATTGTTCACAGTTGTATAGATCCATTCTGTCCATATCATTCATTCTTTCTAACACCTCATTTCCATCTCATGATTATTCCATACTTAGGGTGTACTTTACCCTAAGTAAATATGGGGGTGTCAGACTTTTGATTATTCTTTTGATTCTTTTTACCTCTGTTTTGTTGCCTATACTTAGGGATATTTTACCCTAAGTATAGGGGAGGTAGACACTGTACATTCCAACCCTCTGATTTCCTTTTATATATAGTCTTCTATACTTAGGATTACTTGATCCTAATTATAGGTGTATCACCGATCTCTATTGATTTTATTCTTTCATTCGCCGTTGTAGTATAGTATTCCGTTCACTTTCCAATACTTAGCACGAGTTATGTCTTTCTTTGCAGCTCTTTGATCACTATGAGGACATAGTTCGAGCTAAGTATAGGAGGATGTCGTATATATTGTATATATACTTTAGCCATAACTTGTACTTTTGTATTTTTAATATAGCTAAAATACTATATAAATACTTGTAAAATTTAGTAAAACTAGTAAAAAAATGCAGATATTTTCTCAAAATTCTTTTTGTGTATACTGATTAATAAGTTAGGTTAAAATGTTTTGAAAAATATTTTGAAAGTAATTTAAAAACCTATTGGATTTTTTTTAAAACTAATTGAAAAATGTTTGAAAAATATTTTCAACCTTTGTAAAAATATATTGGCTTGTAAATTCTTTTCTTTCTTTGTGTGAAAGAAAATTATTTTGTAAAACTATTTACAAATATTTTGAAAATGGTTGAAAAACTATTTTGAAAATCTATATATAGTGTTTGAAAAATAGTTTTCAAATGTGTGTAAATGTTTGTAAAATTATTTGAAAATTTATTTTGCACTATAGTCTTCAAAATTAATTGTAAAATCATTTTCAAATAAGTTTGAGGAAGATATGCATCACATAAAAAAATCCCAACTGTGTGTATATACATGTATAAACTACTCAAGTTGTAAATCTTTTCACCTGATTTTTGTAAATAATTGACTCACTCCCATGTAAATATGTGCATCTCATCCCTAATCCTTATTAAAAACATTTGTGTATACTAGTATATATTACTAACCATTTGTTTTTAAAAAACTACAAAACCCAAAAGTCTATACAAATTTGCAAAAAAAAATCTTTTTGCATGTGCATCATTTTAAAAAAAATCAAAAAAAGTTCAAAATTAGAAAATTGTTTCACAAAAAGATTATGCTTTCTTTTCTTTACATTGTACATATTTCTTGCATTAGCATGTGCATTTTTCAGGATAATTTTGACATTTAAACTAAGTTTGAATAAAATTTAAGAATGGAGCTTACTTGGACCTTAATCCACTTAATTTCAGAGGAACCTTATAAGAACTGGAGTTAAGACTTTTCAGGTCCTAGATACATAATTCTTTGAGTCCATAAGACTATGTTCACATGTCATCTTGATTAGTCTAAGGAGAATATTTAACAACACATGCATGATTCTTTCAGACCGTGGCTTACCTTGGACAAGCACTCTACACGTAGCTCTTCATGGAGGAGGTAGTGAGGGGGTAGAATCTTTTGGCTTGGAGTAGCATACGAGGGTAGTATATCTAGGCGGAACCTCTCATCCTCCTCTAGGGAGGGAAGTGCATCTCAACCTGTCCTGGAGATGTTAAGGTTTAAAGACATGATGTTGTGGGGTTGCAATAATGCTTCAAAACTCCTTATGTACATGCTGCATCTTGTATATATTTTCAAAAAAAAGAAAAAAATGCAGAATCTCCAAAAGTGGACAGGCCTGATTGAAAAGTAAAATGCCTGCCGGAATGTATATACAAGTGAAAAAAAGAATAAGAGCTTCAAAGTCAAATGTTTGTAAGCTTGCAGCAGATGACTTGGCTATACTGGTCATGCATCCAATGATAGGTAGCTACACTGGTTATCGTCCATTCTCTTCTCCATCCCATCTTCTTGAGCTGGTTGTACTTGAACTTAGAAGGGAATATCCACACTCCTCGAGGAAAGAGTTACTAGACCGAGGAATTAGAGTTACCTTGTTGAGAGAGGCTGTTTCTTTGCTACTTTTGAGATGAGGAGCTATATTTCACTTACACCGTACAAGTAAGGATTCATAGTCATAAGAATTTGTGTATGTAGACTTGTTCTGACCTAACTGATTGAGGAGACCTGAATAGGAGTCTTGTGGAACTTAAAGGCTGTTAGGTTTTAAATCCATTTCCCATTAAGGTTCCGACACATTAATAATCCAAAGGTCCGGCAGAGCTCCATACTACAATTTTATGAAGATAAGTTTAAAAGTCAACATCGTTCTAACTTCTTTCCTTTTTCTTTTCTTTATTTTTGTTTTCACTTATTTTCCAAATAAGTGTTTGCTAAGGGACTAGCAAAGGTAAAGTATAGGGGAATGATGAATCCACGATTCATCGTCTTTATTCTTTTATTTTAGCTTCATTTCCTTAGTCAAACACCTGTGAATACCTAATAATTCCATGAAATTACTATTTTGCATGCATTTGTTAAATATACCCTTTTAACACTTTTTGTATTCAAATAAAAGAATAAAGAATAAAAGAAAAAGAAAAGGAAAATAAAGGATGTATTTATGGAATTAATGTAGACTGATACGAACCCTGAGAGAAGGTCAAGACTTGACCTGATCGATCGGGAATAAAGTTGGGGGAGATAGGGTCTTTAATCCAAAAATCAAAAAAATAATTTGTAAATAATTTTCCATGTATATCTGTACAGAACTTACACTACTCTATTTGTATATAAATTAACCTCAAATCAAATATTTTTGTAAATAAAAGTTGTAGAAAAATATGTTGTAAATAATAAAAATAATTGCAAAATAAAATAATGTACATATTGCAAATAATCACACTCAGAAAAAGCTGTAAAGTGATAATTGAACGATCAATTCTAGCTCCATACGGACTCAAATTGAATCAAACTTACTTCCATTATACTCTACATTAAATTATCTTTCAAATGGTTGTGGTTTCATAATTGTTGGAGTTACGGATAAAAAGTCGTTTTCTGAGGTGTTTGTGCAGTTTTACCACTTACATATTTGTATATTTATTCATATTTATTTTCTATATATAATGTACATAATTTTAAATATTATTTTCATTAAAAATAAAATAATAAAATATAAATAATAAAATTTATAAAATATTATTAAAAATAATTTCCTTATTTGTACATATGTATATTGTAGTATATGTATATAATATTTGCATACAACTAATTTCCTTATATAAAAATCACAAAACAAATTAAATATCTAACATTAATTAATTAATTAATTAAATTACGAAATTTATATTTAGATTTAATTATTTAATTCATTATTTGATTTAAAAAACATGCCTTGTATATAAGATATTATTCTATACCATTAATAGCCACCATTAAGGTGGCTAAATAATTTCTATAAATTAATTAATTTATTTAATTTTTTAAATTCTAAATTTTATAATTAATTAATTAATTTAATTATTTATTTAATTTTTTCCTTTAATTAACCAATAAAAACCTTCCTTATTTGTAGATACTTTCCATTTTGATTTTCGTCTTCTTTTTAATGGGCTCCTCCTCCTTCATTGTTCGTTGATCAATCTTTGGTGAGAGGATCCCGATCTTCGAGAGCAATCTTGTCGATGAAGGGTGCTCAGCTTTCGAATCGTATGATGACAGCAAGTCGGCCCTCGTAGAGGCCATCACGGTGTATCCAATTCCGAGGTGAGATCCATTTTGTTTCCATCATTCCCCAAGATAAATCTTAGTTTTAATTTTTGCGTAGATGTCATGATTAATCTTCAGATCCTAAAATCTCAAAAAAATCCACCACACATTTTTCAGTTGGACACCGATTTTCCGTCTCATTTTCTCGATATTTACACGTTCTAGTTCTACCTTGCACAATCTATCAACTCCGGTCACGTACGGAGACCAGAGATTTTGGTCTATCTTCCATTTCGCAAGATCCGCACCATCCATGTATCTTATTTATAAATAAAGTAAATAAATAAAAAATTCACATAGTTGTTTTTCTCCTATCTCTCACATTTGTTTTGCAGGAAAATTTAAAAAATATTAAAAAAATAAAAAATAACAAGAAAGATATTTTGTCATTCTATTTACATTTCCTGAATAAAAAATATTAAAAAATATTTTTTATTTCTATTTCTGCTTATAGTTTAAAAAACAAAAAGAAAATAAAAAGCAACAGCAGGTTCTATGCCGCACGGCAGCGCCACCCACCACAGCCACACCGCCCTAGAACACCTCCTGCTGCGTGAAGCTCCGCGGCAGCCGCCCCTCCACATCCTCCTGCGATGCGACGCCTTCCTTCCGTTTCTCCAGAAGCGCGGCACTGCTCTTTACCGCTGCCGAAGCCCTTCGTCGAAGCCTCCCATGCAGTAGCAGCCGCATCCCCACCAGGCTGCATGGCTGCGACCCGCGGGAGCCGATCACCTCCGTCCTAGTCAGCCGATCCTCGCCGCCTCCTACACCTTAGCGCAAGGCGACGCGCTCCAGCGGCCCGCGCCCTCCACTCGCCGTCGACGCGCTCTAGCCACGGCCCCGCGCCTCCGTGTCAGCCGCGAAGCCCTTCTAGATCTGGGCGGCGGCCGACCCTTCCTCCCCTCGAGAGAACAAGAAGCCCAAGAGAAGGAACGAACATAACAAACCCTAAGGGGTTTTGGAATTAAATATTGGGTAAATTACAACGTAACCCTTGAAAGTTTCAGTATTTGCAATAAAGCCCCCGTTCTAGAAATCACGTTCCCATTTGGGTAAATTGCGATTCTGACTCCATATTTTATCTTTATTAACTTCTGATGGAGAAACTTTGACTATTTACATTTCGGTTCTTATATGTCTAGATTGTTTACTTGCTTGTTCTTTTTGATGTGATAAATGTTTTTCATACTCTAAAAATTGTCAAACAAATTGTGAATATTCATGTTGTCTTGTTATTCATTGTATAAAAATTTCATCACATCTTGTTGCCATTTGATATTTTAAACAAATTCAAAAACAGTGTCTTTTTGTCTGTTCGAACTTATAAAAATCATAAAAATGCAAAAAAATGCCTAAAAATTACAAAAACGTTTTGTAGTTGTATTTTATTTATCTTTATTTTTTATCCAATTTTCGTTCAATAATCGTTGATAAATACCAAAAAATGCGAAAAACTAAAAATCTTAAAAATTGTAGAAAATTCTAGAAAATCAAAAAATTGGGATTTCAGTCTCAGTTTATAGATACGTGTTGTTACTTTAGCATAAAAATAAATTCCAGGAGTTTTAGACACTTAAAGTATTTTTAAGTTGTAAAATACTCTTGTTTATGCACTGTTTTTTGTTATTTCCACTGTTTGATTTTTATAAAATAACAAAGACATCAGAAAAATTTGAAAAAATTATCAAAAATATTTTAAAATATATAAAGTACAAAAACATTTTCTCTGGATTTTTTTGAGTATTTTTAATAGAAAAATACAAAAAGTGTGTAGTGTTTGTGTGTGTGTTTTTATCCCCTTGTGCATATTGTTCCTCATTTAAAAACAAAAAATTTGAAAAAGCAAAAATCACTAAAAATTTTATTTTCGAAATTTGACTGCTAAGTTTTTAAATCGTGCTCCTTGTATTTTCGACCATGCTCACTATACTAGGTAAATTGAATAGCGAAAACCGCTTATATTTCTTTGCTTGATTTTTCCTTAAAGTTATTTATACATTTTTCTCATTGACCGAATCGATTGGTTGAGAACGGCCTATGTTAATTTATTCCATCTTGACCACATCAGTTTCCGGCTCATCATTGAGCTAAAACCATTTCCTCAGAGAATGAAATATTGATTCCTTGCTGGATAACCCAAAATGTTTCCGATCATCATTATGTCTGATCTGATTGAAGATCAAGAATCCCGTCTGATAAAGATTCTTGAACAGAAATCACAAGGCAATCGGGTGGTAAGTAAAGGATCTCCATGGGATTAGTGCGTCTCTATGATCCCACCACATCTTTCTAAAGGATGACGCCAAACCATCTCGTGAGTTTCAGCGCAAGCTGAGCCTGAATCTTGAAGAGGTGGTTATGAAGGAAATATCCAAGTGGTGGAGCACCGATTTTTATCTATCCCATCTCTGACTCTAACGGTTAGTCCATTACATGTGGTAACCAAGAAGACATGTATCACTACAGTGATAGATGAGGACGGAGAGAAGATCGTTACCCGAATACTGACTTCTTGGCGGGTCTGTGTGGACTATAGACGATTGAACCAGGTGACAAAGAAGGATCTCTTTCAGCTACCACTCATTGATTAGATCATAGAGAGGTTAGCTGGAAAGAGACATTATTGCTTTCTTGATGGGTACTCAGGATATAATCAGGTGTCCATCGCACCTGAAGATCAAGAAAAGACTATTTTCATTTGTCCGGTCAGAATGTATGCTTTCAAATGGATGCCCGGATTATGTAATGCCCCGGCTACATTCCAGAGGTGCATGCTTTCAACTTTTGCGGACAAGGTAGGTCTTCATGGATGATTTTTTAGTCTACGATGATGATTTTGATTCCAGTCTTTCTTGCCTAGACCACATGCTTCAGAGGTGCACTGAGGTTAACCTCGTTCTTTCTTGGGATAAGAGTCATTTTATGATGACTCAAGGAACGATCCTTGGTCACATCATCTCCAATAGGGGCATGGAGGTGGATCCGGCCAAGGAGGATATCATAAAGAAGCTCCATCCACCATCCAATTTGAAGCAATTACGGTCTTTTCTTGGGCATGTCGGTTTCTACCGAAGTTTCATTCGAGACTTCAGCAAAATTGCCCGACCGTTATCTGACCTTCTAGCAAAAGACATTGAGTTTATTGTCGATGATAATTGTCTTTCGGCTTTCAAGACTCTGAAGAAAGTAGTTGTAGAGGCTCCTGTCTCTTCCATCCGTGATCATGATGGATGCCTCTGATTTTGCCGTTGGTGATGTTTTCGGATAGAGGAGGGATCGCACACTAAGCTAGCAAGACTTTGGATTCCGCTCAACGGAATTATATTGTTACAGAGAAAGAAATGCTAGCCGTAGTATTTACCTAGATAAATTTAGGTCCTACATCTTAGGATCAAAAGTCACAATCTTCGCTCATCATACCGTCATCAGGTATTTAATGGACAAGAAGGATTCCAAGTCGCCTCTAACCAGATGGATCCTTCTACTCCAGGAGTTTGATATCGAGATTAAGGATAATCCTGGAGTAAAGAATGTGGTGGCCGATCACATCTCCTGACTAGAATTGCATGAGACTTCTGAGTTTGATACACCCATTACCGAGACCTTTCCAGACGAGGCGATTCTTGTTGTCGCCTCACTCCCATGGTATGCTGACATTGTGAACTTTATTATTACTAAGAAAGTACGACAAGATTGGCCCAGGCAGAGACTTGAGACTTTCCTCTCGAAAGCCATGTCATACCATTGGGAGGATCCAAACCTTTATCATGAAGAAGCGGATTCTGTCTGGTGTCGGTGTATTCCTAAGGATGGAATATCATAGTGTCCTCACGTATTGCCATAAATTTGAAGTTGAAAGACACCATTCAAGGAAGAGGACATCACATAAGGTGCTTCAGTCCGGTCTTTGGTGGCCTACGCTCGTTGCAGATGACATGCATTCATAAAGAGATGTACTGACTGTCAGAGAACAAACACTTGTGGACATAGAGACATGATGTCGATGTAGCTGATTCACTTATGTGAAGTCTTTGATGCATGGGGTATTGACTTTATGGGTCCATTCCCTAAAAGTAAGGGATTCAAGTATATTTTGCTGGCTATATGTTATGTGAGTCGTTACGTATAGGTTATTCCTTCTAGAACCTCTGATGCGAACACGATTTGCAAATTCCTGAGAAAGCATACCATTTCACGGTTTGGGGTCCCTCGAGTTCTGATATTAGACGGGGGTAGCCACTTGATCAATGATAAGGTAAGAGCACTTGCTAACGAGTTCGGCATAGATCATCGGGTTGCTACTCCTTATCATCCTCAGACGAATGGTCTAGCCAAAGTTTCGAATAGAGAGGTAAAGATGATCTTGCAGAAGCTTGTTTGCCCAGATTGAAAGGATTGGTCTCGGCTTTTGGACTTGATTTTTTGGGTCTATAGAACATCCTTCAAAACTCCATTGGGTACATCTCCCTTTCGACTTGTTTATGGCAAGCCATGCCACTTACCTGTTGAGATCAAGCACAGTTCATGATGGGCAGTGAAAAAGGTGATTTTTAGACTAGATGATGCGAAATATCAGAGGCAAAGTGAATTGGAAGCCTTGAAGGAATTGTGAGACGAAGCTTTCACGAGTAGCATGCATTATAAGAAGCAGATGAAAGAGTAGCATGATGCTCATATCAGCCATAAGAAGTTTGAGCCGGATCAGAATGTTTATCTATCCGATGCAAGACTGAAGCTATTTCCAGGGAAACTTTAGAGTAAATAGAAGGGCTCGTATCTTGTGAGAAAGGTGTACGAGAATGGTAGCAGCGATATATCTGAGTTGCCTTCTGATTATACCTTTTGAGTTAATGGTCAACGGTTGAAATCCTTTATTGACCATGAACCATTGACCATTGAAGTAGCCCTATTCATTTTATATGAGATGTGTTCTTCACTCTTTACACTCTACATCTCATACCTGATTTTCAAGATCACTTTGTTCATTTTTTTTATTTTATTCTTTCTTCTTCCATTTGTCTTACACCCTTAGATATTGCCTAGTATTTTTGTTATACTTAGGATGTACTTTATCCTAAGTATAGGGGGGTGTAGACACTATGTTGATCGTATCGTTCTGTTCTTTTACCCTTGTTGTTGCTTATATTTAGGGTGTGCTTTACCCTAAGTATAGGGGGTAATATTGCTCATATTGTTTTTGATTATTTTCGGTTTTCGTATCGTATGCTCTCTCGGTTGTCTCTCATATGTTGATATTCTTCTCTATACTTAAAGATATTTAGCCCTCAGTATAGGGGGGACAAGCTGACTTGTTGATTGTATACATCCTCTTAACATGGATCATGTTCGATTTTGAATCTGCTATCCATAGGATTACTTGATCCTAAGTATAGAGGGAATTTCTGACTTCTATTCTTTATTTGTTATTCTTTTGAGTCGTTTTAGTATAGAATTCTTTTCACCAATCTATACATAGCCCGAGTTATGTCATCCTTTACCGCTTCTTTGGTCACTATGAGGACATAGTTCATGCTAAGTATAGGGGGTGTCGTACATATATGCTATATATACTTTAGAAGCCATAACTCATACTTTTCTGTGTTTTTAATAATATGGTTATCTAAAAGTATGGGTGTATATATTTTGGATTTCTAAAAGTCAAAAGAAAATCATAAATATGATTTAATAAAAATGTCTTTAAAATTTGTACATAAAATATGTTGTAAAATACTTGGATAAAATTCTGAATTATTTAAAACTTGTAATATTGTATAAAATATGTATAGTTCTGTATATAACAAATTTGTATAAAATCCTTTGTAAATTGTACATAATTCGTGTAAATTTTGTGTAAATTGAATTAATTCACTAACTCTTTGAAAAGATCCTAAAAAAATTAAAAAGTTGTAAAACTCAATAAAAATCTTTTAAAAATCACTTAAAAAGTTTAATACAAAAATTTTACTTCATAAAAAATTGTTGCATTCATTCATATTTTTCAGAACAAGTTCAATTCTTGAACCGAATGGATTTAGGTCTAAGAGACGGAGCTTGGTTTAGGCCTTAATCCACTTAATTCTAAGGGTCTTTATTAGGAACTGGAATTAAAATTCTTCAAGTCTTTTATTTTTAGATCTGAGATGGCTATTGAGGTGAACCTTGATAAGGATTTGTGGAACTTGAGGGTTGTCAAGGCTTAAAACATAACTCTAATAGAGTCCCGACAAACTATTAATCCAAAGGCCTATCCAAGTTCTAAACTTTGGGTGAAGTAAGATTCGTTTTAAAGAAACAAGCATGTTCTAGGTTCTTTTATTTTTCCTTTTTCCTTTTACTTGCACTTATTTATAGAATAAGTGTTTGCTATGGGACTAGAAAAGGAAAGTATAGGGGGAATGATGAGTCTATGATTCAACGCCTTTATTCTTTCATTTTGGCTAAAGTCCTTGGTAAAATGCATGTAAATACTCACTAATTCTAATCAATTAACATTCTAACCACATATATTAAGATTATATATGTATCACTTATTTTATCCAAAAATAAAATAATAAATAGAAAAATGAAAAAGAAAAGAAAAAGAAGGATGTATATAAAATATACAAACTGATCCTAACTCCGAGATCGGGTCAATATTGACTTGGTCAACTAAATAAATAAGTAGGGCGAGATAAAGATCATAATGTATAAACATGTTAGAAAACCTAGACCATTAATTGTATATAAACACATTTTTCACCTAATTTATTTATTATCAAGAAAATTTCAAATTAAAATACTTTTTTCACAAACATTGTTTATAAAATATAAATTATTTTATAAAAATGTTAGAAAAATATTCAATATAAAAACAATTAATTATGATGAACTGAAAAAGTTATAAAAGACGACTTCCAAGGTTCATAACTATTTATAGAAAACACCAAATCGACCAAACTCACTTTTAAACTTCATTTTATACTTAATACTATTTATTTAAAATAACAAAAATATTAGAATAAAACATGTGAGTTTAACGTTTGGGTGCAGTTTTCATTAGGTATTATATGTATATAACTTCCAGATTTCTAATTAATTACCCTTAACTCTGTTTAACATAACCAATGTGTTTCCAAAAATATATAGAAAAATACAAAAATATAATTTAAGTCAAAATACCTATAAATCCTAAAGCTACAAAGCCGTAACCTAAATTTTCTGGACCTCATAACTCAACCATATTGACTCCGAATTAGACGTAGTCACTTTTAAAGTTCATTTTATTGAATTATCTACCAAATGACACAGATTCGCTAAAATCGGATTTGATATGAAAAAAGTAGATTTTGGTACCATATTGGTATAAAAGGTACAATGTATCTTAGTTTTATTTTATTTAATACATGTCATTTCTTATATTTATATACTTTATTAATATAACTATTAAATAAACAAATAAATAAAATTAATTTATTTAATTATCTAATCAATTAATTAATTATTAATCAATTTATTTAATTATATATACTTTTTATTTACTTAATTACATATTTAATTATGTAATTATATATTTAATTATATCTTAATTAATTTATTTAAAATAAATATTAATTTAGTTATTAATTATTTATTTTAATTAATGAATTATTTAATTATGTAATTTAGTTTTATTTTTTCTTTCACACGTGTGTTGCACGCCCTTCCCCTTTCTTCTTCCGCCTTCTTCTGCCCGTCACTGCCTATTCTTCCAACCTCCTCTGGCCCTCCAACGTCCCTAGTCGTTAGGCTGTTTCCCCTAACGAACCTGCTGTCACCGGACCTACCGCTGGTGACTGAAGCCGCTTCCTTGTGCACCATGCCTTCTCGTCATATAAAAATCCCTAGACCTCCACCGACCTTCTGATCCTCCATTGATCTAACTTCAAATCTAGTGAACTTCAGTGAGAGTGTGTGAGAGTGACATCAGGTCTTCTTCCACCGTTGCGATGAGGAGGAGCGAAGATCGAGCACGATCACATCGTCGGCTTTGCAGCTACCCCCCTCTACCGTTGCGATTTCAGCCTCTGCAATTATAGTCGCGTGTAGAGGCGAGGACTTTGGAGCTTTGCTCGAACTCCGCCCACAGTCGTATCTTCTCCATTCCAGGTTAGATCTTCTATCCTACTCCTTCTTCCTTCCTCTCATGTGATTCCTATTTCCATTCTCTTTTCAATCTCTCACGTATCCTTTATTTTCTCTACAAACTTGTACTGATTTCAACAATATTGGTCATCAAACCATTCAGATCCATTATCACCTTCTGCATTCCTCCACTTCATCTTCTACCTCACACTCCTAACTACCTCTAGCCACACATGGTGGCTGGAGCTAGAGCCTCAATCCTTCACCTACGCTAGGGGTTCTACCATCACCTCTCTAGTTTGTTTGTGTTGTAGACCGAGCCTTCGTTCTCGAGACAGGTTTCGATTGCAAGTCATCAGTCTGCCTTAAACACCTGGAGACGATCTGATCAACAAGTTCCGCACAAGGAATATTTGGAGACTGTATAGAATGATCATTCGAGAATCACCTGCAGATCTTCTCCGAGTTTCTTAACCTATGGAGATCAAAGACATCGAGCTCTTTAACGTCAAATTGAGCCCGCGATGAAGTTCCTTCGATAGAAGAATCTCTCAATTATTGATTTGCCTCATCGTCGATCGAGGACCTGATTCTCATTGTCAGTTGAGACTTTTGTCGCTATTTCGAGAACTACAAGGAGTCGTAACAAACTCCATCCACTTATTAATTATGAGATTATAACTCCATCACTTGAAGCAAACGGATTTTTCTTGAGAATTGCCACTGTTGAGAAATAATCAGGGATGATGAGGCCTCGTTTAGAGGCATTCAAGCCAATCAAGATCTGCTTGTGAAGACCTATCTAGCGTCGCCTGGGAGCTTTTGATTTGGGGAAGAACTAGGGCTGCAACAACCTTTCCATCCCCATCGATTGAACATACCAAATCAGTTTATAGTCCGCCGCTTAACGTTGAGCACGTGAAAAGCATGTGCGATGACATTTTGTGGGCGATTTACGGAAACACACTTGATTGTTTTCTCATTACAAACAGATCCGTCCAGGGAGCTATCGCGTGCGCGAGCACGTGATCTGCGGGTTTTTTTTGCCCAAAATCACCACAGTTATGCTATTTTACACTCGTGCCCCTCATTTTCCAGATTATTACATCCATACCCCCTTCTACAGTATAATATACTATACAAACCATCAAATTATAAATAAAATAAAAAATATAAAAATAAAATAAAGATCCGTATAAATACTCAATATTATACTATATATAATATTAAATCATATTTTCAACAAAAATAAAAATACTTTCTATTTTCAATAAATCATTTAAAATACTTAAACTTTAAAAACACATAAAAAAGATAAAAACACCTTTAAAAATCCTATAAAAATATATATAATATATTTTACCATATTTCAATAATAAACCCAAAATGAAATGCAACTTAAATAATAAAACCAATCAAAAATACAAAATATATAAAAACTTCAAAAATTATAACTAAATCAATAAAAATCACATAAAAACTTATGACCTATTTGAAAATATTTTCATCTACTTTTCAATAAAAAATAAAATATTTTCTCATTGTTTTTTATTTTAAAAACCAAAAAATAAAAATCTGTTTTCAATAAAAATATCATTTTTAACATTAAAAATAAATAAAAATCATAAAATACTTAAAATTCATGAAAATAATAAAATTAAAACCAAAATATAAAATTATAGAATTTATGCCTATATTCTTACATAAGTGTATTAAAATCACAAAAATAATATAAAATTCATAAAAATCAAATAAAAATCCTGAAAATTACCTATAAATAAATAAATTATGAAGCCCATTTTGCCTTAGTTTTCTATTATTTTACCCTAGTTGCTAATAGTTTGCCTCCCTGAGTTCGTCACTCCCGTACTTTCACTATACATCTAAGTTTAGGATTATAAATAAAACAAAAATAAATTTTCTGCTAAAATTCACCTGGTCGATACAATGGCATTTTTATCTCTAGATCAGGTGTGTTTTTGACTCACTTCCATGGTGGATCGATTATTCTGTTAGATGGTCCAGAAGGAACCCACTCCATCATTTAGAAAAGTCATATCTATGGTACTACTATGTTAAAACCAGTTTTCCTTAAAGAACTTAGGTGTGGAAATCATTCTCCACTTTGAAACGATCAGTTGATTGGAAAAAATCCACTTAAATTAGACTTCCAAATATTTTGGCCTTACATAAACTACAGTAGTGCTTTGGTCCTTGATGAATCCACGATTCATCGCCTTTATTCTTTCATTTTAGCTTCATTTCCGTAGGCAAACACCCGTAAATACCCACTAATTCCATAATTTTATCATTTTACATGCATTTGTTAAAATTGCATTTTTAACACTTTTTGTATATAAATAAAAGAATAAAGAAGAAAAGAAAAGGATGTGTTTATGCAATAAATACATACTGACCCAAACCCCGAGAGAAGGTCAAGACTTGACCTGATCGACCGGGAATAAAGTAGGGGGAGATAGGGTCTTTTGTCAGAAAAACCAAAAATATGTTGTAAATATTCTTCATGTATATTTGTACAAAACTTACCGTATTTTTATTTGTACATAATTTGACTTCAAACTAATTATTTTTGTAAACAAAAGTTGTAAATAAAAATATAGTGTAAATAATAAAAATAAGTGTAAAATAAATTAATGTATATGTTGTAAATAATTACACCCAGAAAAAGTCGCAAAGCGATACTTGAAATTCAAATTTCGGCTCCATACTAGCTCAAATCGAACCAACCTCATTCCATTATACTATAAATTAAATTATCTTTCAAATGGTTATGGTTTCATAATTTTTGGAGTTACGGTTGAAAAGTCGATTTTCTGGGGTGTTTTGTGCAGTTTAACCAATATTTGTTGTACATAATTGTTAATATTTATTTTTACATAATGTATATATTTGTAATTATTGTTTTTATTAAAAATAAAATATTGTATTATATATGTATAATATGTGTATACAATTAATTTCCTTAAATAAATATCACCAAAAAATTAATTATCTCACATTAATTAATTTATTTTATTTAATCATGAAATTTTTGTTTAATTTTTAAATTTATTGGATTTATTTGAATTTATTTGGTTTAGTAACTTGCCTTGTATATATGATTTTATTCCACACCATATATGGCCACCATTATGGTGGTTAATTGATTTCCATTAATTATTTAATTTATTTAATTCCGAATTTCATAATTAATTAATTATTTTATTTATTTAATTATTTTATTAATTCACCCAATAAACACATTCCTTATTTGTATATATTTTCCATTTTTGATTTTTTGTCTCTTTTTAATGGGATCCTCCTCCCTCATTTCCTCTTGATCGATCTTTAGCGGAGAGGAGCCCGATCTCCGAGCGTCGTCTTGTTGAAGAAGGGTGCCTAGCCTCCGAGCCGTCCGGTGACAGCGTGTCGGTCCTTGTCGAGGCCATCACGGCATGTCCGAATCCCGAGGTGAGATCCAATTTATTTCTTGTCATTTTTCCCAAGTAAAATCGTAGGCTTAGATTTTTGCTTAGACATAGTTAATCTTTAGAATTTAGATCACAAAAATTCCATCACGTTTCAATCCACGTCCGACACTGATTTGCCATCTCATTTTCCGACCCTCTCATTTCACTTTCTACCTCGTACGACCCATCACCTCCGACCACACACAGTGGTCAGAGACACGGATCTATCTTCCATTTCACGGATCTTAATACATTCACTTATCCTATTATTGTGCATAAATAAAAAAACTAAAAAAATTATATAAAATATTTGTTCATGTTTGTTTGACATTTGTCTTTGCAGGGAAAATTAAAAAATGTTTTTCTTCTTTCTCCAATCTTTGTTTTGCAGGAATAAATAACAAAAAAAAACATATATTTGTCTTATTTCTAATGGTTGTTTTGCAGGAAAATCAAAATAAAATTTAAAAAAATAAAAAATATCTCCCATGCATTTACTGTTTACATTTGTTGTTTGAAAAAAAAACAAAACAAAAAAAATATATTTTTTAACCTTTCCTACAGGTTATAAAGTAAAATAAATAAAATAAATAAAATAAAAAATAAACGACAGCCGCATCAACTGAGCGAGGCAGCGCCGTTCTCTGCCGCACGACCGCGCGCGCCACTCCTCAGCCCGATCCGCCGCTCATCCACCCTTGACCAACAATGTCGCGCTGGGCGGGAAACCCCCGCGCGACTGATCAACCGCGAAATCGGCCCTTTAAGAGTGTTGTTTTAACACTTGATAATGTCATCGCAATCGGGCTGAAACGGGTCGTCAAAGACCATCTGATTGATATGAAAATAAGAATCAGATGGTCGTAATTATTTTACTTGGCAAGAAACCAAGGTCGAACTCATGGACACGAGCCTCTCTCATATCATCTAGATTTTTAATCTATTTAACTAAGTGTGGAGTTAGAAATCCATAGGTCAAATCATGCAAGAAGACACAACAATGCATTAAAGAAAAAGTAAACATGCATTTTTTTAATTTTATTTTCATCATGCAAATGAATGCTATGAAATGTGATGCAATACAAGCAGTATGCCCTAGATCAGAATAATGAGCAAATTTAACAAAAGTTGATTTAAGGTTTAATTAAGAGTCAAGCTTGATGAACAAGTTAAATAAGGCACAAGTTAAAGCTCAAAGAGACACATGACCTCTAAAATAATATAATGAAAATCTTTGAGTCTAAAATAACAATTAAGCATGCCATTAGAAAGATCATCAAACGAGCTTCGAAATGAAACTGAAATCAACTGAAACGGAAATACGATGTTCAAGATATACAATAAAGAAGACATGGGCATAACTGAAAGAAAACATGAAATAAAATTGTAGACAGGTCCCTGGGAGGGACTAAAATGTAATAACGAAAAAGATTGGGACCTTCCCTGTAAATAACCCACACGCAGGGGCATTTTTTGCAAATTTGAAAACCCGTGAGGGTATCAATGCAAAATGCCCAAGATACGCGTGAGCTGCACATGATCTGGACCTGGATGCAAATTGAAGAACTTCGGTGGGTGTTTCTGCAATTTGCCCAGATACGCACGTGTCAGGCACGTGCCATCCAGTGAAGAAAGTGCGTCTCAACTTGGTCTGGTTGCCATGAGGTCTAACGACAGGAGTTGTGGGTTGCAATAAAGCTTCAAAAGAGGGATAGTCTACTGGCTCAAGAGGAAAAACTCCTTGTATATATGTTGCACATGTATATGTTGTACAGATGCACTGAAAAAAATGCAAAAAGAAAATAACTCCAAAAAAGTGGTGGGTCTGAGAGAAAATGATAATCCCACCGGAGTATGTATATAGTACAATAAGCAAAGCTTGAGATTCATGACCCACCTTATGTAGCTTGCAGCAGGGAGACTTGGCTACATTGGTCGAGCTCCCAAGGATACATGGCTACACTGGCCATGGTCCATTCTCCTCTTCCTCCTCTTCTTGAGCCGGTTGAACTTGAACTTAGAAGGGAATACCCCGCTCCTCGAGGAAAGAGTGGTCAGATTGGGGTCATAGAGTTACCTTGTTGGGGAGGGTTGTCAAGTTGCCATTTCTGAGGTGGAGAGCTTATACCTCACATTCACAGGACAAGGAAAGATTCATGGTCTTCAGGGTTTGTGTTTGATGACTTGTTCTGATATGGATTATTGAGGAGTCTTGATTAGAGATTAGTGGAACTTAGAGGCTGTTGAGTTTTAAGCTTAAGTCCAAATAAGGTTCCGACACATTAATAATCCAAAGATCTGATCTAAGCTCCATAATTCAATTTAATGAAGGCAAGTTTAATAATCAACCTTGATCCATGTGCATTCTCCTCTTTTTCTTTCTCTTTTTGCACTTCTTTTTCAAATAAGTGTTTGCTAAGGGACTAGCAAAGTTAAGTATAGGGGGGTGATGAATATTCATTCAACGCTCTTTATTCTTATATTTTAGCTACAAAAACCTTTGCAAATGCATGTATATGCTTGTAAATACAAATAATTACCAAAAGCATGCATTGTGTAAAAAGTAATAATTAGCATGTTTTTGTGCAAAAATAAAAGAATAAAGATTAAAAAGAAAAAGAGGGAAATATTTAGAATAAATATTGAGCAACCTAATCCCAAGGGAGGGCTCAGCATGGGCCTGACCGCATAAAAGCCAAAGTAGAGAGAGATAGGGAGCTCATGTGTGTAAATATCCCTGTAAATACAATAAATATATTTTCCTCTAAAAATAGAATAAAAGTGGCTTGTACATGTTTGTATTTATTTGTAAATATAAAATCAAAATAAAAATTGAAAAATCAAAAAGAAAACAAAAATACTCTACCTTGTGCATATTCATCATGTATGTATTCCCCTATCTATATTTATTTCACCCTATAAATAAATAAATTAATTTCCATAAAATTTGTATATATTCTACTTTTTATGTTGTAAATAAATAAAATAAAAACCATAAAAACAAAAGTCAAATAAAAAGAACAAAATTAAAATCCAAAAAGAATATTGTACATATACCATGTATATATTTGTATATAGTTATTTATTTAACCCTTGTATATATATAATAAAAATAAAATAAAAATACCCTTTTATTCCTAATTTTATGCTATAAAAAATAAAATATAAAATGGGGATAAAAATATACAAAAATAACAAATAAAAAATAAAAAATAAAAATCCTATATTGTAGATATACCTATATATAGCTCTATTATGTCAATACCTTATTTTTATTTTGAAAAATTATTTAAAATCACCAAAAAAATAGAAAAAATTAAAAAAAATTCATGTTTTAAGTTTTCTTTAATTCAGCCATTTGCTATTTTTAAATGAATTTCTAAATCTTTTCCAGGTGGCTGATTCCCATTGGTCCACGGGGATGTTGACCGCCCGGTCAACTCCCCCCTGTGGACCACTTCCCACGGGTCGTGACGCCCGACCCGACTTCCCCGATTTTTCGCGTCACGACCCGACCTCCAAATCCGCAACCCCCGGGCTCCGATCATCCCCCTTGCATCTGAGATCCTCGCCGACACATCCGCGTGGGGATCCGCGCCTCGCGGAACCCTGCCCGCTCCATTCTTCTCGGATCTGCACCCATACTTAAGCCGAGCTCCGCCTCCCATTTCCGCATCTTTGGATCATTTGCTTTCCACCCAGTGACCTCCATCATCTTAGCGAGAGTGACAGCTCGCCCCAGAGGGTGTTGCAGCGAGGAGGGAGCAAGGAGACCATCGATCCGGCAAGCTTGCGCCGCCGCGCGCCGCCTGGAGGTAGCGCCAGAGCCTCGGACGCCGACGGTCCTCGAGGCAAGGACCAGGAGCAGGCCCAGCTCCTCCACAGTCGATTCATCCGCCCAGGTAGTCTTAGTTGTCTTTCCTTTTCTTTGATTTTGATTTTGCCCCAAATCGCCCAGTCGTCGTTCACCTTCGATTCCGGCCACCTCCACCTTCGATTCGTTCATCGGACCATTCCACCACGTTCACCTTCTCTCCGCGTACGTTCTCCACCCATCCATTCAACCCAGCTCGCACAGGAGCTGGGGTTTCGAGTTCCTCCACCGTCGCATCGTCGGAGCTCGACTGCCCCGCTGCACCGATCATCTCCACCACCGCTAACGGGGTCGAGGCATTTTGCCCTCGACCCGCGAGTTTGTTGCACACCTTTGTAGGTCCCAGGAAGCCCATCTGAGGGCTTCGACATCCAGGTGCACGAGCTCGACCTCCGCCGGACTCGCCTGAGCTCCCCAGAGCTCCGTCGAGCCGTCGGAGGATACCAGTAGACGCGGAAGGCCTCCACGCTCCTTCTCCGATCATCCGTGGCCTTCGAGGAGGAGTCCAGCGCCTGCACGAGCCCGGCGAAGTTTGCCGGAGCCCAGTTCGTCCTCCATCCTCCCCTGTCGTCCGATGCACCTCCAGCTCCAGTTCTGATCTCCACCGTCCAATTGAGGAGCAGCCAGCACCGTCGATCTGAGGAGGAGTGATCGTGACCGTTCGATCGTCGAGGTTTAGCCCCAGCGCATCTGAGCCGATGGATCTCCACGTGGCGCGCATCTGACGGTCGACGTAATAAAGGGTAAATATCATCTTAGGCCCTCAGCTTGTGAGTAGTTTAGTTGTAGTCCTGTAAATATTTTAGATATTTTATTTATGTTGGGTAAATTGCATAGTGGACACTGTCCTATCTGGTATTTACATGTATGCCCCTGCCTATAGTGGATCACGTGCATCGACACGTGTTTTGTTGGGATATTTGCATGTTTAGCCTTGTATTTCTAGGGTGTTAATGAATGAACGAAACTTTTTAGTTAATTGCAGATATACCCATGTGCGTGATTTTATTATGCACGTGCGTTAAATTGTGGGTTATTTACATCGAAGCCCTTGGACTTTTAATACTTGTTATTAAATAGTCCAGGAACTTTGTGTCTTTGCAATTAGGTCCCTGAGTGCCCAAGTCACGCACACGTGTTTTCTTGGAAATTTTGCACCGGACCCCCTGGAACTTCTTGTATTTGCGTACAGGTCCCTATACATTGTACCTTAGTTTTGATTTTTAATAAAATAGCAAATTAACTCCAACTTTGATGAAAATTGGATACAGGGTTTCTGCCATGTTGTAAAATTTTCCAGAATTTTCGGAGACATTTTTGGTTTTATTTGATATTTTTAAAAATTCAAAAACACACTATTTTGTTACTGTCTAACTTAAAAATTCACAAAAAAATATTAAAATACCTCTAAAAATTATAAAAAAATTAGTTAGCGTGTATTTGTCCTTGTTTGATTTTGTGACTAATTTTGGTCATTTTTCATTATATAAAACCCATAAAAATTGAAAAACACCTAAAAACCTATAAAAATTCTAATAATTAATTGAAAAATCCAAAAATAATAATTCCAGTGGCCAAATTTTCTTCGTAGTTTCTACTATATAGGAAAATTACTCCAGACTTTTTAGGGACTTTTTGATATTTTATATAAGTCCCCCAAGCTTGGCTGGACATTGTTGTCATCTTTTTACATTGTTTTATTTTTAGAAAATTAAATAAAAATCAGAAAAATACCAAATTGGCTTGTTTATTTGTTTCCTTTATTTTCTTCATTAATTAAAAATCCAAAAAATATATAAAAATTAAAAATCCACCAAAAACATTTTATTTTATTTTATTTCCTTTTTCGACTACTTCGTAGGTCGCGAGGCCATCACGTGCTCCCTGAGTCCGACCCTGGTCGCTATACCAGGCTAATCCAATAGCCAGGACCGCTACTTGTTTTTGATTGATTTTTGTTCGATTTTGGTGGTCTGAACCATATTGTCTTGATTGAGCTGAGCTTCTTCTCGATCCGGGTCGCAATTACATGAGTGATATTTTTGCCTGATCCGGATTAGTGGAATTTTGGCTCATCAGAATGGCACCGTTGCCGGGGAGCACGGCTTAGTAGTTTTTCTTCTTATTTTTCATTTTCTATTTGTTTTCTTTTTCGCGGCTTTCGCGGCTCTTTCTGAGCTTGCGGTTTTCGCGGCTTTTTATTTTCCATTTATTTTTGTTTTATTTTCTTTTATTTTATTTTCTTTTATTTTATTTTCTTTTATTTTTATTTTTGATTTTGTTGATTTTATGTGTTTAGTTTATTTGTCATTTCTACACATATACCCTTGTTTAGTTTTTCTGCTTTATTTGATTATTATTCTTGGTTTGTGACACTTTGACTCTTTCTTGCGAGGGTCCGAGGACCGAGGCAACTACTTTCGAGGAGCCGGCGCAACCGCGAGACTCGGAGGCAGCTCCCTTCTGCACGGAGCCGCAGGAGAGAGCGAGAGAGGAGCCGAGTGGCAGAGGTTTATATTAGGATTTATTTTTGCTATTTGAACTGTTGTAATAATACAGGGACAGCTAGACTTGGACTTCTTTCTCGGGTCTGTTTCGCCGAGCACCGGTGTGCTCGGGGGACCCTTTAGCTAGCTTAGATTTTTTCGCGGCTTTTTCACGGCTTTTTGGTTTTTCGCTGCCTTTTACGATTTTACGCGGTTTTTCTCGAGCCCCTAGATTTAGGACTTTCTGCTTGACTGTGCTGTAATTAGTAGGATCCACACACTTAATTATCTGCATGTTCCTATAGATCGGTAATTGGACCTACTAATAAAACATTAATAAAAATAGCTGATTCATTTTCCTTCGAGCCTACGTACCGCAGCCTGCCCTACCAAGCGCTGCTCCTGAACCCGATTTGTCGGGAGGAGGAGGGGTAGACCGAGACCGGACTCTCAGGATCGAAGGCGAGTGACCAGCTAGACAGTCCTGTCGTGTAGAAGTTGCTTGTTTAGGACTCGGCTTTTCCCGCTGCACCATATAGGTAGTTTACTTTTCTGTCTTTACATTATGCGCAGATCATATTGCATGTAGAGTGCTGGAGTCAGGTACGCCTTTCTTACTTTGCATGCATCATTAATTTCATCGTGCATCGGCTTTTTCGTCTTCTCCCCCCGTTTTTGACTTAATAACCATGAGAACCAAAAAATTCGTTAGGCCTCTTTGTTTGTATTGAAAAAGATTAAAAAGAAAAACCATAAAATTGGGACTGCTAAAACTATTGATCACTAAAAGACACTTGACTGAAAAACTTGTCTTGGGGAGAGCAACCCCCTCATTGCTTGGTTTGATTGCGCGAGAGAGTGATCCGAACACTAGGTAGAGCCCTCCAGTACCATTCTCTACTGATTACCGACTCTTCTGTGCGGGACAGTCGGTTGGGAAGGTATCCGGTATCCCAGCAGGTCACGTAATCGCTCTGATATTTTGATTGTTCACCAAAATAAAATTTGACAAGAAATTTGATCGAGCCTTCACGGTCTTCAGCTCGCGTTGCGTTGGTGAACTTGGGGTTTGCTTGTGATCATAGTTTCTCCAGATCTCATCCGCCTTACTCGTCACATCAAGATGATGGGAAGACGATCTCTTAGGCAGCCCCTGGCTGCACCGCTTTCGGGCACGTCTACCCGTTCATCTAGGTTGTCTCGCGAGAGCCGAGACCAGCTCTCCGAGCCCGAGTATGATTTCGCCCTGTTCTCCCTCGACCCCCTTTCTTTCGGTTCCGAGAGACCAGTGCCAGAGGAGAGATTAGCATATTTATCGGCACCTGAGTTTGGATCATTTGATTTTGCAGACACCATGGCCGGCAGTTCTGATGATCGCAGTAGAGGTCCACAGCCCGAGCACTTTGTGTTGGACCAGGGTGCGATCAACTCCACCCTGATCGCCTCCCTCGAGACCGTATAGCAGCAATTGAGGGATCAAGGAGCGTTCATGTTAGACATAAGGAGAGAGATAGAGCAGATGAGAGCAGAGAGAGAGCAGCGGAGAGACATGCCGAGGATCCCAGAGGATGCAGCAGCAGCAGCCGCAGCGGCAGCCGCCGCGGCAGGAGCAGGAGACCAGCCGAGACCGATGCGGGAGTTGCACAACCCCAGGTCGACACTGATGCATCATTGGGTCGTGCTACTAGCCATCGTGGGGGACTTCAAGTTCCCCCCGAACACCTTGCAGTTACTCCCCCGCTTCCATGGGCTCGCCACCGAGGAGCTCCATCTCAACCTCCAGAAGTTTTTGATGATTTGCAGTACTGTCCACGATCGTCAGGTAGACCAGGACACCATCAGGATGATTGCCTTCCCCTTCTCTTTGGCAGACATAGCAGCCACCTGGCTGAAGCATCTGGGGAAGTTTGTCTACACTTGGGAGCAGCTCCGCACCGAGTACTTGCATAAGTACTATCCACTCGGGCGGACCAATGCCGCGAGAGCCCTGATCAGCAACTTCTCCATGCTCTCCAACGAGCAATTCCATGAGGCATGGGAGAGGTTCCGAGAGCTGACCGACAGATGCCCACACCACGATATCTTCAAGCCGAACCTCGTGCAGAGCTTTTTCAGCGGGCTGACACCAGAGCTTCAGGGCTTGGTGAACGCTTCTTGTGGCGGGTCTTACTTCGCCAAGGATCACGACCAGGTTTGGGCCATCTACGAGGAGATGGCCGAGAATTACATGGTGATGTCCCAGACCCGGTTGTACACTCAGGGCAGACCCCAGCAACCAGGACCCGTGCAGTACCAGAGGATAGCACGGGTCGACGCCGGTCCTTCCAGTTCGTCCGCAGTAGCAGCAGCACAGGCAGAGTCTTCAGCTGCAGACATGGGCATCATTAGCGAGAAGTTGGATCGGATGGAGCTGATTGAGAAGAATCAGTGCCAGGGCATCACTCAGATGGAGCAGATGGCACAGACTCTGAGCGACATGAAGACCCAGCTCTTGTGTCTCTAGGAGGCACAGATGGCTTCCCAGCCCCGTCTTCAGTCGTGAGGCGATCACGGCAGCAGCAGCAGCTCGTCCCAGTGCTCCAGCTCACACCAACAGCCTAGACAGGTTCACCTTGTATAGGTGGAGCCGTACCAGCAGCCACAGCTCACCTACCAGTCACCACAATCTCCAGACTTGCAGATGGTGGTATACCAGTCGGATCAGCCTCTGGCAGTACTCCCGCCACCCCAGTACGATGTAGAGCCGTTGATGGATGTCAACGGGATTTGGTATGACCGCCCTCAGCCCGGTATCCGACGAGACCATCCCGGATTCTGGTGGGGGATCGGAGGTACCCAGCCCCAGCAGCAGCCATCAGGTCAGGGAGGCCAGTACGGCCATCAGAGAGAGCACTAGCCGCAGCAGCATCCCCCAGTGTACCCATCACACCAGCAGCAGCAATCGTCCTATGGTTCTCGTCCCAATTAGCAGGGACAGTCTTGGAGGCGTGAGAAGCCTCACCAGCAGCAGCATCCCCCATACCCCTCTCAGCCACAGCACCAGTTCCAGCAGCCTCATTACCAAAGAGGCTACCCGTCGGGCTCCCACGAGAGCCCCGCCTTGGATGATATAGCCTGCCTCCTCACGGATCAGCAGGCTACCTTTCGACGGGAGATGGACAAGTTCCGCCAGGAGATGCGGGACATTGTGAGAGGGAAGGCCGCCATCCCTGCCCAGATCGAGCCGAACCCCAACAGCCTGAAGCGGAAGTCTGAGCAGGTAGCTTGTACTGAGTATACCACTCCTAGTGATGCATTTGGTGATATGACTGGATATCTGTTTGATACTGATTTTGTCACACTTAGGAGCGGTAGGATGCCAGCAGGCGGTGCCTCATCTGAGCCACATCATGAGGATCCACCCAGAGCGCCCGACGAGGAGGAGGAGAGCGGTACTGAGGCCACTAGAGATGATGACGGTGGTACTGATGCCACCAAGGATGCTGATTCCACAGGCGGTGCTGAGGTCGCCAATTCACCAGTTGGAGGAGGTGGTACGGAGGCCACCCTTGATGCTGAGCCAGAGCGCAGTACTGAGGCCATGAGTCTTCCAGTTGATCCAGCCGATGGTGGTACTGAGGCCACCCATGCTTTTGTTGAGAGACCTGTTATTTTTCCTACTTCTGATGTATCTCGGAACCTTGTTATGAATAAAGGAAAAGGTTTGGTTTTTTCTGGTCCCACTGTCAATAGATCGTAGGGCACTCTTTCTCTTTGCAGAAGGTGGTATTGACTACTTTAGACTCATCACCAGTTACACAATTAATCTATGATTTTGAATCCAATAATGACAATTTGCGGTCAGTGTCCTAGTGGATAAATCTATTTGTGCCTTTTTCTGTCTATTTCATTTTCTCTTTGTTAGTGCTGTCTATAATGACTGATTGATCAAGGACCTACTCCTAACTTGTCTCCAAGCAGCATGATGCCTATTAGATAACACATCATTAATCTTGACATGCTTTTAGCGCATCCTGATCCTGGTATGAGTATATCTTTCTCCCTAGGCACTTGTAGACTTCTCTAATCCCTCTCCCAGGGCGTGATTTTGATAGTCCTTACCTACCTTAGTCTTTCTTTCACTAGCATATTGCGTGATGTATGTGCGGATCCGGCCGTCGAGCCGTCTAGACCTTTCCCTAGTCCTTCATCTGAGAAGGACCCAGTGATCCTCTTCCCTAGAGCCCTTCAGATGGGGAAGGGGAAGAAAAAAGAAAATCCAAAAAAGAGAGACCAGGAAGAGTTCAGCCAGCAGATGATAGATCGATTTCACATACAGCTGACTCTTCAGGAGGCTTTGCAACACATTCCCCTTCTTCAGCGTTCATTGAGAGACAGGACCACAGTCAGGAGGAAGAGGAGGAACCACCATTCAGAGATCCATGTGCTGACGAAAGCCACGTGTTTCGCGATCCAGAACCGTCTGCCGGCCAAGAGGACAGATTCAGGAGCCCCTTATGTCAGATGTCACATTAGAGAGCAGAGGTTCGACTGTACTCTACTAGATAGCGGATCGTCGATCAACCTCCTTCCGGCAGCCCTTCTCGACTACTTCGAGTTGGGCACTCTTAGACAGAGCAGGACAGTCCTTCAGTTTGCTGATCGATCTGTTAAGAGGCCGAAGGGGTTGTTGTGAGACGTTGTCGTCACTATTCAGGGCCGGCAATTCCCCGTGGACTTCGTAGTGTTGGACATGGAGATCCTTGATTCAGTAACCGATACCCCCATCATTCTCGGTCGTCCGTTCTTGGCCACAGCCAAGGCAGTGACTGACCATGATAGAGGGAAGGTATACTTTCGCATCGAGGGCGAAAGTGTACAAATAGAGTTGGTCGAGGACAACAGAGCCAGAGACATATCATACTCAGAGACCACTTCAGATACAGAGCAGCTGACAGATGCCGGGCTAGACATCCACCAGGACTGTGACTTTGTGATCACAGACGATGAGGCAGTTTGGGCAGACCCAGCAGCACAGGCTATCCTCTCATTTTCAGACATCGCTGATGCAGAGATGATAGCAGAGGAGAGCTTGGAGAGCACTTTCCTGGTCCAGGATACTTCAGAGGCAACAGAGCCGGTTCTCGACCGTGACACAGATGTTTGTGATGATGGAGGTACTGATGCCACCGCAGATGATGCAGATCCCTCGGATTCAGAGTCTGATTGGGCAGATTGCGAGGATTACATGCCAGACCTGATTTCCACTGAGCCTGCAGCTGAGGAGGAGGTAGATGCCGAGCAGAGCAGAGACAGTCCATCAGGGCAGCCTTCTCCAATTTCTGAGATTGAGAGAGAGTATCAGTTCTCCCATGCAGATTTGGCAGCGTTCATAGAGACATTTCAGAGGCCAGATCCACCAGCACCTAGCTGTCCAGAGCTGAAGCCGCTCCCTACTTCACTAAAGTATCGATTCCTTGCGGGTGAGCCTGAGATGTACCCAGTCATCATCTCCGCCGATCTGACTGGAGAACAAGAATCACGTTTGATGGGGGTTCTTGAAAAGAACCGCAAGGCAATAGGATGGAGCGTAGCAGATCTCCAGGGGATAAGTCCGGCCCTGTGCTCCCACCATATCTATCTCGAGGATGAGGCAAAGCCGTCGCGTGAGTTCCAGCGGCGGCTGAACCCGAATCTGAGAGAGGTTGTCATGAAGGAAATTTCGAAATGGTGGAGCGCCGATTTTATCTACCCCATCTCCGACTCCAAGTGGGTCATCCCTTTGCATGTGGTGCCCAAGAAGACAGGCATCACTACTGTGATCAGCGAGTCTGGAGAGGATATTGCTACACGAGTACCCACTTCTTGGCGGGTCTGCGTTGACTACAGGAGACTCAACCAGGCCACCAAAAAGGATCATTTCCCCCTGCCCTTTATTGACCAGATCATTGAGAGACTGGCAGGGAAGAGCCACTATTGTTTTCTGGATGGGTACTCGGGCTACAACCAGGTGGCCATCGCTCCTGAGGACCAGGAGAAGACCACCTTTACATGTCCCTTCGGCACATACGCCTTCCGACGCATGCCATTTGGGCTATGCAATGCCCCTGCGACATTTCAGAGATGCATGCTGTCAATCTTTTCGGACATGGTAGGGGAGTGCTTATAGGTCTTCATGGATGATTTCTCGGTTTACGGCGACGGATTCGACTCATGTCTTGACTGCCTAGACCGAGTACTCCAGTGATGTATAGAGGTTCACTTGGTGCTATCTTGGGAGAAGAGTCACCTCATGGTGACTCAAGGGACGGTGCTTGGCCACATCATCTCCAACAGGGACATGGAGGTTGATCCGGCCAAGGTAGATGTCATTAGAAAACTCGCACCGCCATCCAATTCGAGGCAGTTACGGTCATTCCTGGGGCACGTCGGTTTCTACTGACGATTCATTCATGATTTCAGCAGGATTGCCCGGCCATTGACTGAGCTACTGACGAAAGACAGCGAGTTCCTTGTCGATGACAAGTGTCTTTCGTCCTTCGAGACTCTCAAGCAGTGTGTTATAGAGGCTCCTGTTCTCCAGCCGCCTGATTGGTCTCTCCCATTCGAGATCATGACGGACGCCTCCGATTTTGCCGTAGGGGCCGTGCTGGGACAGAGGAGGGATGGAGTCCCCTTTGCTATCCACTACGCTAGCCGCACATTGGATTCCGCCCAGCAGAATTATACAGTCACAGAGAAGGAGATGCTAGCCGTAGTGTTCGCCCTAGATAAGTTCAGATCTTACATCATTGTATCTAGAGTGACCTTGTATACTGATCACACCGCCATCCGATACCTCATGGCAAAGAAGGATGCCAAGGCCAGACTGACTAGATGGATCCTTCTACTCCAGGAGTTCGACATTGAGATCAAGGATAAGTCTAGAGTCAAGAATGTGGTGGCGGATCATCTCTCCCGTTTAGAGCAGCCTGAGGAGTCTGAGAAGATTGACCCCATTTGTGAGACCTTCCCAGATGAGGCGATCCTTGCTATCGCCTCTCTCCCGTGGTATGCTGACATTGTGAACTCTCTTGTTGCTAAGAAAGTCCCACAAGGTTGGCCCAGGCAGAGGCTTGAGACCTTCCTTGCGAAGGCCAAGTCCTACCACTGGGAGGATCCCATCCTTTACCACGAAGGAGGGGATAGCATCTGGCGTAGGTGCATTCCTCAGGAGGAGCACCATAGCATCCTCACTTACTGCCACAAGCTTGAGGCAGGAGGACATCATTCTAGGAGGAGAACGGCACAGAAAGTGCTCCAATCCGGCTTGTGGTGGCCTACCCTCTTCAAGGACTCTGATGAGTTCGTGAAGAGGTGTACTGACTGTCAGAGGATGGGCACTTGTGGACAGCGTGACATGATGCCGATGCAGGCCATTCACTTCTGTGAGGTTTTTGATGCATGGGGCATCGATTTCATGGGCCCATTCCCTAAGAGTCAGGGATTTGAGTACATTCTGTTGGCCGTAGACTACGTTAGTCGTTGGGTTGAGGCTATCCCCGCCCGAGCCGCTGATGCCAGGACAGTTTGCAGATTTTTGAGGAAGCACATCATCACGCGGTTCGAGGTACCTCGAGTATTGATTTTAGATGGGGGGTCTCATTTCATCAACGACCAGGTAAAGGCCCTTGCTAGCGAGTTCGGTATAGACCATCGAGTTGCCACTCCATACCATCCACAGACGAATGGTCTAGCCGAGGTGTCGAATAGGGAGATCACGACTATTCTGCAGAAAGTCGTCTGCCCTGATCGAAAGGATTGGTCACAGCTTTTGGACTCGGTCTTGTGGGCATATAGGACGTCTTTCAAGACACCATTGGGCACATCTCCCTTTCGCCTCGTATATGGAAAGCCGTGCCATTTACCTGTTGAGCTGAGACACAGGTCACTTTGGGCAGTCACTGAGATACTTATGGATCCAGATAGTGTAGGAGACCAGAGGAGGGCAGAGTTAGCAGCCTTGGAGGAGCTTAGAGATACCGCCTTCTCAAACAGCCTACATTACAAGGAGAGAGTGAAGGAGTGGCATGATTCTCACATCAGCCACAAACATTTTGAGCCTGGACAGAGAGTATGGCTGTTTAATGCAAGACTTCATCTATTTCCAGGGAAGCTACAGAGCAAATGGAAGGGACCCTACTTGATGAGAAAGGTACACGACAATGGTAGTATTGATATATCTGAGTTGTCTTCTGAGAGTACCTTTCGAGTGAACGGCCAGCGGCTCAAGCCATTTCTAGATCATGAGCCGCAGGTCGTTGATGTTGCCCCTATTCATTTTACGTGAGATGTGGTCTCTTGACTCACATCTATTGCATCTCACGCCTGATTTTCACTGATCTTCCGACCTGTATAGATCCAGATGTCCATATCATCACATTCTTTAGTCCCACATCCCTTTCTTCATTTTTGATTATGCTATACTTAGGTTGTACTTTATCCTAAGTATAGGGGGGATGTAGGACCTTTGGGTATTTCTTTTGTTTCTTTCTACCCCTGTTTTTGCTGCCTATACTTAGGGATATTTTACCCTAAGTATAGGGGGTAGACCCTGTACATTCTCCACTCGGTTTTCCCTTTGTGTACAGCATGCTATACTTAGGATTATTTGATCCTAAGTATAGGGGGAAAAGACGAGATCTTCTTGATTTTCTATGCATTCATTCGTCTTTGTATATAGCCTTCCTTTTCACTTCCCTATACATAGCACGAGTTATGTCTTCTTCATCGCTCTTCACTCTGAGGACATCGTTCGAGCTAAGTATAGGGGGTGTGTATATATTTCATATATACATTAGCCATAACTCGTACTTTGTGGGAGTGTGTTAATAAATAAAAGTGGCTAAAAACATTAAAAATCACAAAAATTAAAAATTTTTCCTGTAAATAAACATTCTTTTATTGCACATACATAGCTAGTGTACAAATTATTTTTGTAAAAATGTTTTCAAAAATCTTTTGTGTAAAGCTTGTGTAAATATTTTCGTATCAAAATTATGTATATAGTACAAAATTTTTCCAAAATGTTTTGAAACTCAAAAGTTTGCAAAAATCTTGTGTAAGTGTGTGTAAATACTTTTGCAAAACTTGCACTTCATGCATTCATCCATTCATGATTTCAAAACATTTTTCAAAAATTTTGCATATTTGTAAAATATTGTGTAAATAGCATCTTTGTATATATGTATATAGTTTTTCTGGATGATAGTTGACATTTAAACTAGCCTGGAATTAAATTGGGAAATGGAGCTTGATTAAGATCTTAATCCACCTAATTTATAAGAAGAACCTTATAGGGCTTAGGGTTAAGGCTTTTCAGGTCCACGATGACTTAATTCTTTGAGTCCACTAGGCTATGATCACATGTCATCTCAATGAGCCTAAGTAGAGCACTTAACAACAACACATGACTCATAGGGACAATGGCTTTACTTGGACACCATCACTTAGCACCGAGCTCTCTACGGATGAGGTGGTGAGGAGGCAGTCTTCCTTGACTTGGGGTAGCATATGAGGGTAGTACTTCTAGGAGGAACCTCTCTTCTTCTTTTAGTGAAGGAAGTGCGTCTCAACTTGGTCTGGTTGCCATGAGGTCTAACGACAGGAGTTGTGGGTTGCAATAAAGCTTCAAAAGAGGGATAGTCTACTGGCTCAAGAGGAAAAACTCCTTGTATATATGCTGCACATGTATATGTTGTACAGATGCACTGAAAAAAAATGCAAAAAGAAAATAACTCCAAAAAAGTGGTGGGTCTGAGAGAAAATGATAATCCCACCGGAGTATGTATATAGTGCAATAAGCAAAGCTTGAGATTCATGACCCACCTTATGTAGCTTGCAGCAGGGAGACTTGGCTACACTGGTCGAGCTCCCAAGGATATATGGCTACACTGGCCATGGTCCATTCTCTTCTTCCTCCTCTTCTTGAGCCGGTTGAACTTGAACTTAGAAGGGAATACCCCGCTCCTCAAGGAAAGAGTGGTCAGATTGGGGTCATAGAATTACCTTGTTGGGAAGGGTTGTCAAGTTGCCATTTCTGAGGTGGAGAGCTTATACCTCACATTCACAGGACAAGGAAAGATTCATGGTCTTCAGGGTTTGTGTTTGATGACTTGTTCTGATCTGGATTATTGAGGAGTCTTGATTTGAGATTAGTGGAACTTAGAGGCTGTTGAGTTTTAAGCTTAAGTCCAAATAAGGTTCCGACACATTAATAATCCAAAGATCTGATCTAAGCTCCATAATTCAATTTAATGAAGGCAAGTTTAATAATCAACCTTGATCCATGTGCATTCTCCTCTTTTTCTTTTTCTTTCTCTTTTTGCACTTCTTTTTCAAATAAGTGTTTGCTAAGGGACTAGCAAAGTTAAGTATAGGGGGGTGATGAATATTCATTCATCACTCTTTATTCTTATATTTTAGCTACAAAAACCTTTGCAAATGCATGTATATGCTTGTAAATACAAATAATTACCAAAAGCATGCATTGTGTAAAAAGTAATAATTAGCATGTTTTTGTGCAAAAATAAAAGAATAAAGATTAAAAAGAAAAAGAGGGAAATATTTAGAATAAATATTGAGCAACCTAATCCCAAGGGAGGGCTCAGCATGGGCCTGACCGCATAAAAGCCAAAGTAGAGAGAGATAGGGAGCTCATGTGTGTAAATATCCCTGTAAATACAATAAATATATTTTCCTCTAAAAATAGAATAAAAGTGGCTTGTACATGTTTGTATTTATTTGTAAATATAAAATCAAAATAAAAATTGAAAAATCAAAAAGAAAACAAAAATACTCTACCTTGTGCATATTCATCATGTATGTATTCCCCTATCTATATTTATTTCACCCTATAAATAAATAAATTAATTTCCATAAAATTTGTATATATTCTACTTTTTATGTTGTAAATAAATAAAATAAAAACCATAAAAACAAAAATCAAATAAAAAGAACAAAATTAAAATCCAAAAAGAATATTGTACATATACCATGTATATATTTGTATATAGTTATTTGGGGATAAAAATGTACAAAAATAAAAAATTAAAAATCAAAAATAAAAATCCTATATTGTAGATATACCTATATATAGCTCTATTATGTAAATACCTTATTTTTATTTTGAAAAATTAATTAAAAATCACCAAAAAATAGAAAAAATTAAAACAAATATTTTTCATGTTTTAAGTTTTCTTTAATTCGGCCATTTGCTATTTTTAAATGAATTTCTAAATCTTTTCCATGTGGCTGATTCCCATTGGTCCACGGGGTTGTTGACCGCCCGGTCAACTCCCCCCAGTGGACCACTTCCCACGGGTCGTGACGCCCGACCCGACTTCCCCGATTTTTTGCGTCACAACCCGACCTCCTAATCCGCAACCCCCGGGCTCCGAGCATCCCCCTTGCATCTGAGATCCTCGCCGACACATCCGCATGGGGATCCGCGCCTCGCGGAACCCTTCCCGCTCCATTCTTCTCGGACCTGCACCCATACTTAAGCCGAGCTCCGCCTCCCATTTCTGCATCTTTGGATCATTTGCTTTCCACCCAGTGACCTCCATCGTCTTAGCGAGAGTGACAGCTCACCCCAGAGGGTGTTGCAGCGAGGAGGGAGCAAGGAGACCATCGATCCGGCGAGCTTGCGCCGCCGCGCGCCGCCTGGAGGTAGCGCCAGAGCCACGGACGCCGACGGTCCTCGAGGCAAGGACCAGGAGCAAGCCCAGCTCCTCCACAGTCGATTCATCCGCCCAGGTAGTCTTAGTTGTCTTTCCTTTTCTTTGATTTTGATTTTGCCCAAAATCGCCCAGTCGCCGTTCACCTTCGATTCCGGCCACCTCCGCATTCGATTCGTTCATCAGACCATTCCATCATGTTCACCTTCTCCCCGCGCACGTTCTCCACCCATCCATTCAACCCAGCTCGCACAAGAGCTGGGGTTTCGAGTTCCTCCACCGTCGCATCGCCGGAGCTCGACCGCCCCGCCGCACCGATCATCTCCACCACCGCTAACGGGGTCGAGGCATTTTGCCCTCGACCCGTGAGTTTGTTGCACACCTTTGCAGGTCCCAGGAAGCCCATCTGAGGGCTTCGACATCCAGGTGCACGAGCTCGACCTCCGCCAGACTCGCCTGAGCTCCCCAAAGCTCCGTCGAGCCATCGGAGGATACCAGTAGACGCGGACGGCCTCCACGCTCCTTCTCCGATCATCCGTGGCCTTCGAGGAGGAGTCCAGCGCCTGCACGAGCCCGGCGAAGTTCGCCGGAGCCCAGTTCGTCCTCCATCCTCCCCTGTCGTCCAGCTCCAGTTCTGATCTCCACCGTCCAATTGAGGAGTTGCCAGCACCGTCGATCTGAGGAGGAGTGATCGCGACCGTTCGATCGTTGAGGTTTAGCCCCAGCGCATCTGAGCCGATGGATCTCCACGTGGCGCGCATCTGACGGTCGACGTAATAAAGGGTAAATATCATCTTAGGCCCTCAGCTTCTGAGTAGTTTAGCTGTAGTCCTGTAAATATTTTAGATATTTTATTTACATTGGGTAAATTGCATAGTGGACCCTGTCCTATCTGGTATTTACATGTATGCCCCTGCCTATAGTGGATCACGTGCGTCGACACGTGTTTTGTTGGGATATTTGCATGTTGAGCCTTGTATTTCTAGGGTGTTAATGAATGAATGAAACTTTTTAGTTAATTGCATATATACCCCTGTGCGTGATTTTATTATGCGCGTGCGTTAAATTGTGGGTTATTTACATCAAAGCCCCTGGACTTTTAATACTTGTTATTAAATAGTCCAGGAACTTTGTGTCTTTGCAATTAGGTCCCTGAGTGCCCAAGTCACGTGCCCCGTGCGTGTTTTCTTGGAAATTTTGCACCGGACCCCCTGGAACTTCTTGTATTTGTGTACAGGTCTCTATGCACTATACCTTAGTTTTGATTTTTAATAAAATAGCAAATTAACTCCAAATTCGATGAAAATAGGATACATGGCTCCTGCCATGTTGTAAAATTTTCCAGAATTTTTTGGAGACATTTTTGGTTTTATTTGATATTTGTAAAAATTCAAAAACACACTGTTTTGTTGCTGTCTAACTTGAAAATTCACAAAAAAATATATTAAAATACCTCTAAAAATTATAAAAAAAATTAGTTAGTGTGTAATTGGCCTTGTTTGATTTTCGGACCAATTTTGGTCATTTTTCATTGTATAAAACCCATAAAAATTGAAAAATACCAAAAAACCTATAAAAATTCTAATAATTATTTGAAAAATCCAAAAATAATAATTCCAGTGGCCAAATTTTCTTTGTAGTTTCTACTATACAAGAAAATTACCTTCAGGCTTTTTAGGGACTTTTAGATATTTTATCTAAGTCCCCCAAGCTTGGTTGGACATTGTTGTCATCTTTTTGCATTGTTTTATTTTTAGAAAATTAAATAAAAATCAGAAAAATATTAAAAATTACCCAAAAATAGTAAAAAAATATATAAAAAACATAAAAATATTTGTATTTGAATTTTTGAGAGATTTTTGAGTGCTTTAATAATTAGTTGTTTTGGCTTGTTTATTTGTTTCCTTTATTTTCTTCATTAATTAAAAATCCAAAAAATATAAAAATTAAAAATCCACCAAAAACATTTTATTTTATTTTATTTCCTTTTTCGACTACTTCGTAGGCCGCGAGGCCATCACGTGCTCCCTGAGTCCGACCCTGGTCACTATACCAGGTTAATCCAATAGCCAGGACCGCTACTTGTTTTTGATTGATTTTTGTTCGATTTTGGTGGTCTGAACCTTATTGTCTTGATTGAGCTGAGCTTCTTCTCGATCCGGGTCGCAACGACCTGAGTGATATTTTTACCTGATCCGGATTAGTGGAATTTTGGCTCATCATCATGCTGGAGGCGCAACGCTATTGGACGGGTGAGATTAGATTAGGACCTGCGATCGGGTGGTTGGTATTATAGCGGCAGCGGATGGTAACGATGAATGGACGCGGGCACGATCGAGTGGCGATTAACGTGCCACTTGGCGGGGGTATATCAAAGCACCGACGGGCGGTAGAGATCAAGGCAGGAGTAGCGATCGGACAGCATCTCTTAAATGAAAGATGGGCGGTAGTGATTACTCACTCCAAGCGAAATCAAATGGCTACCAATGTGCCACGTGGCAGATTATCAGAGAGGCGCTAATGGATGGTAGAGATGAAATTCTGGAAGTGATCTGACGGCAATGGATTAAGAGTGGATGTGGAGGTACTCTGGACGTTGGATCAAGAAGGGATCCAACAGCTGGAGATGGGGGCGGAACAGACAAAGAGGAGCGGGCCACGTGGCTCACCCAGAACGGGTCACGTGGCCCAATCACATTATTCCAAACAAAATTTTGATTTTTGAGGGGCTATATGGTCGAATTTGAGAAAACTCAAAACATGAAAGTTGTAGATCTCGATGAGATCTACAAGTTTCATGTTGACAAAACTGGAGATGAAACAAATGAAGCCACAAAACATTTTTGAGGGTATTTTTAAGGCTAAAAATTCCACGAATTTTAGTTTTGCCATTTTTTGTGATTTTTAATTTTATTAGGGAATCTGATAATTACAAGACTTTATCTGGATTTTATTGACACAAATTTAAGAAAGGGGTTAATAATGGGAAATTAAGATGATGAAATTGGGTTTCATCACCCCCCTATACTTAAACTACTCGAGCATCAAAGAAAAATGAATAAGTTGGATTAACCCCCTTGTGCATGTGAGTACAGGATCCAATCCGTTCATATTTACTCAATCCTTAGAGGTCCAAAATTCTTGAGTTCAACCCATCCTTAACCAAAAGGCATCTAATCCCTCTAATTCTCTAGACTCTCTCTGGTGTACGTATAATCTAAGGATATGAAATTTAGTGTTGACTGCAATTCCAAGAGTAGAGTCAAATCGTCACCCAAAGTCTTAGTCCAAGAAAATCTCCTAAGGACCCAATCCTCAACACTAGGGAATAAACCCAATCTTGCATCCAGTCCACCATCTCTTTAGTTGTCAGACTTAGAAAATGTAGATGGCAGGCCAGTAATGGAGGGCATGGGATTGTGTCATTTCTTCTCTCCCTCTCATTGGAACAAGGATTCTCTCTAGTGCCTTTTACACAACACATTTTTTTGGTGTTGATCAGTGTGTCCGTCAAGAGAAGTTGGAGCCGTCTGCACTTGTTTTCCTGGGAATACATCGGGGTGTGTCTTTTTTTGAGTACCTATCGTACCTTTGATACCCAGACTTGTAGCATTTACGATGCAGAACCCTTTTTTGGTGCATGCCCGACTCCTGGTCCTAATAGCGGTGGTCCAAGTGGACACTTTAAAAAGTTTGGGAGCGCTCGCCTTTGGTGGAAGCTCTTTGATATGTAACTTTGTGGAATGAGAGCTTTTCTTTGACATTTCATTTATTTGTGGTATTTTGGCTAGCTCCACTGCTTTTACCAAGAGTCGGCGCACACTGATCAACAATTTTTTATTTATTCACACCCTAGCACTTAGGTCAATATCAAGAGATTAGTATAAGAACCAAGTTCTCATACTGGCTAAAAATTGCTGACACTCAGGTTTCATGAAGCCTTCAAAGATTTTATCCCATCCTCGAGTATCATTAGATCAAATCCAAACTTGAATTCCTCATCCTAATCCCTTAGGTGAAAAATCAACTCATCTCATTGAAATCGCAGTCGTGCATGTGATATGCTGATCATATTCTTTATGTCTGAGACTAAGCATGGAATATAGCATGCAAATCTAGAAACCTAGGGAAATGTGGATAATTAAGTCTATGATCCTGATGGTTATGGTTGGTTAACCTAAAATCTCAAAGACCTCATAAAACTTAGTTTCCTTGATCATTTCAGATCCTGGGTGGAAGTGCGAAAGTAGAGGATTAATCCAACTCCTTCATTAAAAAAAACAAGGTTTTTTTGAAACTTCAAGAGATATTAGGACTGCATAAACTCAATTAAGCATCTGCATTCAGCCAGTATGTATGTAAGTACAGGCCGAAGCCCGTTGCTTGAGGACGGGGCCTTGCGCGATGTCCTCTAAACCATCCAATCTGCTATGGGTGAACCCTCACTGAATGCGGCTACTTATTGGGTTTAGTAGCCATTAATGGCTCCTAAAGGATTTTTGGTTTTTTTCTCATTTTTATGGATTTTAATTGAAGGTTAAAACACAAGTTAGACTTAACTTTCCTTGAAAAGAGAGAAAATTTTCAAAAACCATGTCACACAAAAAAGTTTTCAAAATATTTTCAAAAGGTTTTTTTTCAAAACAAGGAAAAATCATTTTCGAAAATATTTTTATCAAAATAGTGTAACATAGTATAGAAAAAGCCGTGAAAAATATTAGAGTCCTCTTAGTCCAAAGGATTTTACTTTAGCCAAAAAGTTTTAAATTTTTCAAATTTTTCAGATTATAGCTAAAGTAAGTATACTGTATATACAGTATACCCCCCTATACTTAAACTTTGCTATGTCCTCATAGCACTAGATGATACAAGTCCATAGGTCCATTTAAATATAGAGAAATATACGGGAGCTAACAGGGGCTCCCCCTATACATAGGTTAGAAATAACCTAAGTATAAAGGCAAGGAAAGGAGAGTAGAGAAAATCACGGGGACTCAGGTCCCCCCTATACTTAGGCTGAGATTAGCCTAAGTATAAAGATGAGATTTGATGTTGGGAGGGACCCAAGGTGAACGAAGAAGAAGGATGGATTTACAAGTGATCGGATGAATCTACAGAGATGAATGGAGTGTTTAAGGATCTGGGGCGTGTATCGAAGCAAACATGGCACAATCAAGCAAGCAAGACCCTCAAGTTCACCAACTCACACATGAAACCACCCGAAGTTGGTTTATTATCTTGTCGGTTTTATCGGTGATAAAACATTTGATGTCTACACGGAGAAAAATGTTAAGTGAAAATCAATGCATAAACGAGGGTGTTGCTCTCCCGAAACCAAAATTTTACTCCATTTTAGGTTGACTTGCAATTAACAGTCCCAATTTTTCTTAAGGTTGTCACTGATTAATGTGAGCACATAAACCAAGCATTCATCATCTACCGTTCATTCCAATTTTCCATTAATCCTAGGTGATCAAGCTAGGAAGGGAAAGCAAGAAAAACCATGTATTTGATAAAAATCGTGATCTAGGCTAAGCGATAAAACATGAAGTGACTTGGCGAAAACACGTGAAAACTGGGGATGTTTTAGAAACCAACACTCATGTATGCAAGTCGATAAAAGCCGCACCTAATCATTCTTCTATTAGCGGGGAATAACATCCATTAATTTTGGCTAAGTGAGGCGATATTATGTGTGTCTATATATTAGTGTGTCCTACCTACGAGCAAACACGTAAAAGATGAAAAATCAAACAAGCTCGGAGAGCCGCGTTCCTGGTCCTAGGTCGACACTCAAGTGGGGATGATCCCCACACAACCACATATAGTCGTTTACAATCGCGAGCCTTCGATCGAAGACCGCTGTAAAGACGGTTATTACAACATGAAATGCAAAAAAATGAAAACACGTTTTTTTCTCTTTTCGACTTGCTCCAAGCAGACTTCTGCGGCTCCTCGTAGCAGGAAGCAACGGATCCTCGCCTCTTTGAACACCAAGGGCCCTGCCACAAAAGCCATGGTTAGATATCAATCGAAAAGAAAAACTTTTATAATGCAAAATATATGAAAAATTTGACCTATAAAATGAACACTTAATTAAATAAACAAAAATCCAAAAAATACAAGAAATGAGCCATGTCCCCAGCAACGGCGTCATTTGATCAACCGCGAAATCGACCCTTTAAGAGTGTTGTTTTAACACTTGATAATGGCATCGCAGTCGAGCCGAAATGGGTCGTCAAAGACCATCTGATTGATATGAAAATAAGAATCAGATGGTCGTAATTATTTTACTTGGCAAGAAACCAAGGCCGAACTCAGGGACACGAGGCTCTCTCGTATCATCTAGATTTTTAATCTATTTAACTAAGTGTGGAGTTAGAAATCCATAGGTCAAATCATGCAAGAAGACACAACAATGCATTAAAGTAAAAGTAAACGTGCATTTTTTTAATTTTATTTTCATCATGCAAATGAATGCTATGAAATGCGATGCAATACAAGCAGTATGCCCTAGATCAGAATAATGAGCAAATTTAATAAAAGTTGATTTAAGTTTAATTAAGAGTCAAGCTTGATGAACAAGTTAAATAAGGCACAAGTTAAAGCTCGAAGAGACACATGACCTCTAAAATAATACAATGAAAATCTTTGAGTCCAAAATAACAATTAAGCATGCCATTAGAAAGATCATTAAATGAGCTTCGAAATGAAACTGAAATCAACTGAAACGGAAATACGATGCTCGAGATATACAATAAAGAAGACAGGGGCATAACTGAAAGAAAACATGAAATAAAATTGCAGACAGGTCCTTAGGAGGGACTAAAATGTAATAACGAAAAAGATTGGGACCTTCCCTGTAAATAACCCACACGCACAGGGGAATTTTTGCAAATTTGAAAACCCGCAAGGGTATCAATGCAAAATGCCCAAGATACGCGTGAGCTGCAAGTGATCTGGACCTGGATGCAAATTGAAGAACTTCGGTGGACGTTTCAGCAATTTGCCCAGATACGCATGTGCCAGGCACGCGCCATCCAGGCTCGGAGGACGGAAGAGGCTCGGCGCTGGTTCGGTGAGCCTTGGGTGCTGGCTCAGGCTCGATGTAGCTTCGGCTAGGCTCGGGAGCTCCAAGCCTAATGGCTCGAACGCTGAGGCTCGGAGGTGCTCTGACTCTGACACGTAGCTGGCTCGGCGCCATTGGATCACGAGGATCCAACGACATCTGGAGATAGCGCTCTAGGCGATGTGGCTGCATCCAAGCCGTCAGATGGTCGCTGGGCAAGGACCATCTAACGGCCACTGTACTTCCTCCTTCATCTTCAGCTGGCGGCGGGAACCGAGCTCCGGCGAAGGAGCTCCAGCTCCACCGCTCGCTCTCGGCCACGGTGGACCTCCCCAAAGCAACATGGACGATCGCCAATGTAGCGGGGAGCTCTAGGGAGTAGCTGGACATTCTGAATCGGCTCATCGAAGCTCATAGGTCGAAGGCTAGGCTGTCGAAGGTTGCTCTGATGGTCTTCCAGCCATTGAAGGAGATCCACCTGCAAATTAGTTCAAAAACTTCTGTGCGTGCAAGTGAGTAGGACATGTGTTCGTGAGTGAAGATGAGGTTCCATATGAGCGGATGGAGGTGAGGAACCGGAGCTCCTCCGCCGGAGAGGGCAGAGGAGATGGTCGGATGTGGTCAGAGGTGAAGAAAAGAGTGAGTGTGAGCGGAGGTGTGCGCGTGAAAGGGGAATGCACGGCGAAGCTCGGGGAGTGATCCACGGAAGTCGGAGATGGGTGTAGCGACCTGGAAAATTACGCAAACTAAGAAGAAAATCAGACGAGATCGGAGAGGGCTTACCTAATCAGAGATGGAGGCGACAACTTGTGCGTGAGCTCCAAGGTGGAGCTCTGGTCTTCGCTGGACCTCCTCAGCTGGTGGAGGCAGCTCGAGAGGGCTCTAGGCGCTGCAACGTTGCCATTATCGGCGGCGGGTCGACACCGGGGGAGAAGGTCATCTTCGCTCGATCCATTCGCCTCCCCCTGTCACAGGGAGGCGGAGGAGGGATGGGCCTCTCCCCGCGTAAAGGTGGACAACAGATGAAGGTGGAGGGGGCGAGGTATTTGAAGGGAGAGGGTAGCGGTTTGGCTGGTGAGGACGTGGGTTTCGAGGGAAATGTGGAGCGACTGGAAGCAGATCATGGATGGTGGACGTGCCCGCGAGGAAGAGGGGAGATGGGTTAACGTCGTGGAGGGTTTGCTTAGTGGATGTGGTCGCTGGAGATGGGGAGATAATAGGAAGGGCGAGCTGGGTTTGCAAGGTGGAAAATGTGTGAGAGAGGAGGGGCCAGAGGTTGACGGCGAAACCCTAACCGTTGGATCGTGAGATCCAATGGTTGCCAGCAAGGCGCTAAGAGATGGTTGAGATTAAATCGAGGCGATGCGATCGAAGAGTGCAAGATGCGCCATGTATCGTGCTGGAGGCGCAGCGCTATTGGATGGGTGAGATTAGATTAGGACCTACGATCGGGTGGTTGGTATTATAGCGGCAGCGGACGGTAACGATGAATGGACGCGGGCACGATCGAGTGGCAATTAACGCGCCACGTGGCGGGCGTATATCAAAGCGCTGACGGGCGGTAGAGATCAAGGCAGGAGTAGCGATCGGACGTCGGCTCTTAAATGAAAGATGGGCGGTAGTGATTAATCACTCCAGGCGAAATCAAATGGCTACCAATGTGCCACGTGGCAGATTATCAGAGAGGCGCTAATGGATGGTAGAGATGAAATTCTGGAAGTGATCTGACGACAATGGATTAAGAGCGGACGTGGAGGTACTCTGGCCATTGGATCAAGAAGGAATCCAATGGCTGGAGATGGGGGCGGAAGAGACAAAGAGAAGCGGGCCACGTGGCTCACCCAGAACGGGCCATGTGGCCCAATCACATTATTCCAAACAAAATTTTGATTTTTGAGGGGCTATATTGCCAAATTTGAGAAAACTCAAAACATGAAAGTTGTAGATCTCCATGAGATCTACAAGTTTCATTTTGACCAAAACTGGAGATGAAATCAACTGAAGCCACAAAATATTTTTGAGGGTATTTTTAAGGATGAAAATACCACGAATTTTAGTTTTGGCATTTTTTTGTGATTTTTAATTTTATTAGGGACTCTGATAATTACAGGACTTCATCTAGATTTTATTGACACAAATTTAAGCAAGGGGGTTAATAATGGGAAATTAAGATGATGAAATTGGGTTTCATCAGCGACCTCCAGCACCGTCACGCGCCTTGGATGCGCCCCTCGTCGCGGCCCTCCGCAGCTCCAAGTCAGCCATCCCTCCTCGCGAGGAGCGGTGTCGCCTAGAGCTTCCCCAGCCCAGCGGCCCGCGCCGCCCGCCTTCCGCTGATCCGCACCGGCTGCCTCGCCCAGCGCGATCCCCTTCCGCGCTCGCCACCCCCGTGCACTGCCCTCCACGCGGCTGCCCTCCAGGCCGCACACCATCCTCGAGATCCGCCTGTCACCCCTCGCCGTGTCCGCGCGACAACGCCTCCGCCGAGATCGTGCAGCGTCGCTCTTGTTCCCCTTCGCCGCCTTGATTGTCGTCCACCACGTGAAGGAAGAGAGAAGAGGGACGGCGACCCCTGTTGCCACCCCTTTGCCTTTGAAGAAAAGAAAGAAGAAACGAAACCCTAGTGGGGATTTTTAAAATAAAGAAATTGGATATATTGCAAATACCCCTTAAAGGTTTTCAATAATTGCAAAAAGGGCCTCTGCACTCCAAAACAGATCACATGCTTGGCACATGATTCCTGGGTAATTTGCAACTGAGTACCATACTTTATTTATTTTATATTCAACCTTGAAATTTTGAACATTTGCAATGTGGTCCCTACATTTACAAACTCTAATTTGCTTTATCTTTTCAATGAAATAAATATTTTTATTGTTCGAAAAATTTTATGAAAATTGGTGTATGCTCCTGCTGTATTTATTATCATTGTATAAATTTTTCATCCATTTTTATTGCCTTTTGATATATTTAAAAAATAAAAAACAATGTCTTTTTCCTTGTCAGAACTTTGAAAATTCATAAAAATTAGAAACATTGTCTAAAAATTCAAAAAAAATTATTCTAGGTGTCTTTTGATGTCATTTATTTTCTGACCAATTTTTGTATTTTCCATTTATAAAAATCCAAAAAAGTACGAAAAATAAAAAATCTTAAAAAAATATAGAAAAATCAAAAAATTTTGATCTCAGTCTCTCTTTGTAAATTTTTGTCTTTAGTTTATCTTAAAAATAAATTTCAAGATTTTTGAGCATTTAAAGGATTTTTAGATTACAAAATACTCCTGACTGTGCATAATTTATTTTTTCCACTGTTTCATTTTTAGAAAATCATAAAAACATCAGAAAAATCTAAAAAATATCAAAAATATTTTATAATATATAAAACACAAAACATTTTCTCTATAATTTTCTGAGTATTTTTGACCTTTTTGAAAAATACAAAAAGAGTGTGGTGTGTGTGTGTGTGTGTGTTTATCCTTTGTGCCTTATTTGGGAAAAATCAAAATAAAAAACCACTAAAAAATTAACTCTGAAAATTGACTACTTAGTTTTTAAATCGTGCTCCTTGTGTTCGACCCTGGTCGCTATACTAGGTAAAAAGAATAGTGAAAACCGCTTACATTCGTTTTCATTTATTTATCTTCTATTTAAGTGGTTTAAATATTTTTCCCGTTGACCGATTTGAGTGGTTGAGAACAACGACATTTGCATATTATTTTCCCATCTTGACCTAGTCGGATTTCGTGTCATCAGTCCTCGATGGCTTGAGATCTTGTCATGCTCATTTCAATTAGTTCAAAGTTCTTGAAAATCACATTCCATTAAATTTGTGGAGCGTGGCTAATACAAAGACAACCATTTTGACCATCTTGGTCTCATTGCAGCCACATGAAAATGACCTTACCAGCTTCCCTAACGGCAACAAATATCCCAAGGAATCAACTACCAAAAAACTGTACAATCTACTGGCAGATGGGGGGGATTAAATCCTTACTGCACACAATTTCAGGAAGAAAAAATGATTCGAGCCGAGATTCTACCATTTCATATGGTTGCTAGCACACAAATAAAATAACAACTCAAGATCATTTGGAAAAACTAAATGTGTCCTCCATCAACAGATGCTATCTTTGCAAGAAAAACCCTGAGGACTACTTACATCTATTCAAAAATTGTGATATAACCAAAGAAATTTTCCATAAACGTGACCTTCTATCAAACTTCAATGAATTTTACAAACATATTACTTTGTACGCCGATATGACCCTAAATGACGATGAGTGAAAACTTATTTCATTCAAATCAATAATTTGGTAGCTAATTTGGAAATGTCGATGTAAATTAGCACATGAAGGCATATCTTTTAGTACAACAAGAGTTGTGAGGGATGCTTCTTCACTTATGAGGTGTGATCCAGTCTGTTCAAATAGGATTTACCCTAACACTACAAGGAAAACAAGTTGTGGCTACATAACTATGGTCACGGATATGGGGTTTGTGGCCACAGAATTGGGCTCTGGTCACGACACGTCGTGGCCAGTAGTCGTAGCTACAAGTCTCGTCGCGAGAGTTCTCTAGCCACGAATATGCCGTGGTTACTACAAGTGGCCACAGAATTTATCGTGGCCACAACCCTTATATGAAGACTTCGGCCACAGATTGTGGCTACGAGAAACTAGTGGCCACGGAATTATCGTGGTCACAAGTTTCCGTAGCCACATTCCGTGGCCACAACTCATTTTTCTTGTAGTGTTTGCTAGTTTGTCCTCCTTTAATTTTGCCTCCCGCCTCTCCTTGAAAGTCATCACCTCCACCGAAGTTCATGCTCTGAAATACCATATTACTAGTTAACGGATTTGAAATGTCTCATTTTGTGGATGTGCGATCCTATGTCGTGGTAACACTCGACTATCCCAATTGCATAAAAAAATACATTGTGCACATAGACTACGAAATACAGCTAAAATGAACATGTTAGCGACAATGACATAGTCCAAATCATCCAAAACAAAAGGACCAAACATGCCCCCTACCAAAGCTAGCTCATGACAACCAGCATTCTATCAACGGAGAAGGATTGAGATCCCTTCCTTAACGTAAAGGGATCTTATCTAAAGGTTCTGAGTAGTCGTGGTATTCCCAACCTAAAGTCATTAGGTCATGATGCAACCCATTCTTGTAATATATACACAACTCGCACACACTCCCCTTCCAAAATAAATCAACATACCAAGCACTACATTTAGATTTATTGAAGCAGTTGCATTTTTCATATGTTATCCTCTCATAGATAGGACTAAAAAATGGAGTTTTTTTTTTTTGCCTTACTTGGATGATCCGGCCAGCCGTATATATTTTTATGCCTATTCATAAGGAATCTGTAGATGTAATACGTTTCTATCAATAGATTCCAATACATGGAGAAGGTCGATTCCGAGGGCAGCTGGTGAGTCGTTTTGAAATCCATTCACTATCCAACAGTCCTCTCCTCTCCGACGACTCAGCCCACAATCTTGTAGGGCAGAAACCGAGACATGCTGTCAGTAGATAAGCATCGATGGGCAGTATTGGACTGAGTAGCCACCCCCCAATTGGAATATTCCATTCTTAACTACTATATATATATATATACACACACACATCGATGACAGGAGGAATCATCAGAGAGGAGGAATGATCCCTAGGAAAAGCATAAACTAGTGCAGACAGCAGAATAAAATAGAGGAGAAAGAACGCCATATCTTGATGTCAGTGCATGCTGGCCGATGATGGACCAATCGCCATCTCCCGTCAATCATTGGCTTGAGATGATGCATTATTATCCATTAAACTAATGATTTTAGGGTTCCCGAGGTGTTTAAGTCAATGGGGGAAGACTGTAAATAAAAAGCAGCTGTCCACGTCCTCGTAATCTCCCAACATTAATCAAAAGCATATCCGGTCTAAGTTATACTACTGACGTCCATGCAGCTCACAACTGGAACGCTAAAAAAACCCTAAAACAGGAGAGATCTATCTTCTGTTGGAAGGATGGGGATGGGGGATGAATGGACTGGAAGTTTGGAATCATGAGCCTTTGGAGTGAATGATTGAAGGCGACCCAACCGAGAGCTGCACAACAGTGGTCTCCCCTGGCGCCATTACCCAGGTAATAATACAAACTGCAATGATGTACTCGATATTTTTATCCTGGCCAATCTGATGTGTTCTCTATAGGGTCATTTTGATCAGCAACAACAAGAATGTTAGGATTGTTCGGGCTTGATAAACTTCAGTCGAACTCAGCTCGATTTGAGCTCGTCCGTCATGATCGGATAGCTGGTGAATTCGAGTCAGATTATGGACTCGGTACACTTGTGGAGCCAAATTCTAGTCGTTTCATGCTCAACTCATTAACTCGTTTCATAACTCAATTTAGGCATCTGTATCACACATGCAGACAGATAAATCTCTTGCACTAAAAATAAATAGGTATGTCTTCTTTGCCTCTTGATTTGAATATTTTTCTTGTTTCTCACAAACCTCTTGTTTGTTTTTTTATAAATAATGCAATATCTTTATCATTGAAATCATCTTTGAATGAGGTTTCGTTATTTATCTTGAAGGCGAGCGATTTCTTCTTTGTTTCTTAATTCCACTTCTTGGTTTTCTTCTAGACTTCATAGGCTATCAAGTTTCCTATGAGGCCGTCGATTGCAATGTCTTCTATGTCATTAGCTTCCCCGATGTCTATCAATCTTGTCTCCATTTTTATGGGAATTGATCACTTTTCTTTCTAATACTCTTAGTACTAAGTTAATTTCTTTCCTAAGGATTTTAATTTACTTCGGAATTGTTGTGAACCTTCTGCGTATGTAATTGATGGACTTTCCCTCTTTCATCTCAAAATTTGCATACTCTCTAAGTTTCATATAATAGTCCCATTACTAGTGCGCCTGCAGGAATTCTGCCCCGTGAGAGGGTACAAGAAGAAGGGTGACAAATATCTGATGCAGTGAATCCCAACTCGGGATGTCACCCTCTTTTTATTCAAAAAAAAAAAGAAGAAGGGTGACAATCCTGATACTAATTATAATGAGGGACATGTCACGGGACTAGCATCACTCTCCCCTCCCTGCCGAACTAGATATTAGGGCTCACATGGATGCCTTATGATCGCAGATCGATGTGCCAGCATTTGGAATGAGAATCACTGAGGACGGAAGGTAAGCATTGTAACTTTACCTACACAAGTGACTTGAAGTCCTCATACTAATTAATAAGGGACATGTCACGGGACTAGCATCCCTCTCCCCTCCCTGCCGAACTAGATATTAGGGCTCACATGGATGCATTATGATCGCAAATCGGTGTGCCAGCATTTGGACTGAGAATCACTAAGGATGGAAGGTAAGAATTGTAAGCTTTGTAACTTTGCCTTCATAAGTGACTTGAAGTGCCTTTCATATCTCATTTATGGTCTTGGCTTGAAAAACATGTTTGTCTCATTACCAGAGAGAACAAAATAAACATGTTCCTTACTCTAGCATACCTCTCCAATTCTTTAATTTATGCATCCACGAAATTTCTTACATCCGTCTTTAGCATCAACTTCACAAAAGACATGTTCCTTGTGTCATTTAAGACATGCAAGTATGTAATAACATCTGTAAAAAGTTTCACCCACTTTAATACCAAATATAAATTCGGCACAAGACAGTGATTGATTGTGTGCGATCACACAATGCACGCGCACACGCACACACACACATATGTGCATGCATGCATGTATATATGTATGTATGTATGCATGCATGCATGCATGTAGGTAGGTAGGTATGTATCCAAAAAAATACAATTAAAAATAATCAATCAAACTATAGAGATAGAAAAGAAGTGCAAATCACAGATGCTCTATTTTTAGCGTGGAATCCCAAGTGGGTGAAAACCATGCCTGAAACCCATTAAAGGATTTCCTCTTCGCTTTCTCGAGGAAGCTTGCTTCCACAATCTGAGATACTTGAAATCGGAGGTAGTAAAACCTTTTACAATCTCTTTTTTTTGAATAATTTACAAAGAATAATTTTTTGGTGGAGAAAGGAACTCACTCATTGGATGTCTTACTATAATATGTTCATTTTTTGTGTGACGTTCTCAAGCTCTCTATGTTCTTAAAGCGATCTTCACTATCCTCGAGCCAATTTCTCATTCAAAAGTAGCCGACTAATATGATTCTAACTTATTTTTACATGCAGATTAAGAAAATAAATAATCATAAGATAGATTTTCATTAAAAACTATTTATATCATCTGACTTGGCGAATTTTGCGAAAGATCCCTCAATTCTTCTCCACTTGTTCTTGAGCTTCCAAGACTTAAGTCTTCATTATAAGTGATTTTGAGCTTTGATTTTTGATTATGGAGTTTTTCAAATGATGGTGCTATGAGTTTTTGACTTCAAAGCTAATACTTTAATTTCTTTGATCAACTTTCGTCTAACTATCTTTCTTTCTTTTTTATATTTGGTGTGTCACTACAAAATATTCACTATTTGCGACTACTGATGTGGTCGTATATTAGTCCCAAAGTGGTCCAATGTGGTAAAAATGCCCATTTATGTTTATTAAGTCATCAACATTGTAGCCACAGTACAAAGGCCACATTTATGCATGTGATCACAATATATACACAATGTACTCCCAAATTTAGCGTGTGACCACCTTTTGCTCAGTTTGTGGTCATGTACTTCCAATAACATGAGATCTCACTCATGTGATTATGATCACTAGCAGACCACATGTGTTCGCTCTATAGTAGTAGATATGTTACTATATATTGCTCCTTGTGTGGTTTGCATAGTGTTTAGTACACAAGATGCACAACTGCCTCATATCATAGCCATGAGCCAACCATAAAGTGGTCCCTTTGTGGTAACATTTTGCTTTTACTGGAAAAAACTAACAGCGGTGGCTGCTCCTATTGTTGTTATGCTTGTTGCGCCGCCTCCTAGTCTTCCTCTCCTTTCTCCTCATCGAGGACTGAGACACATGCGACTCATGGTGCTCATCCTCATATTTCTCCAATTGCTTCTATAATATATGTAGTTCTTTTACTAATAGCCTAACATAAACTTCAAGACATTTGTGCATATTTGTTCACTAACTCATAAGCACACATGCATATATATTCATTCCTCAACACATAAGTACATTCGTAAGCACATATGCACATACATCCACTCATCAATCTGCAGAGTATAGTCTAACCATTCACTAAAAAAGAAAGATATTCATAAAGTATTCTACAATAAACTACTAATACAACATTTAAAAAAATGATGTCTCATTTTTCGACATAATAGGAATGAATTTTCTATTGTTCTTGGTTTGTCCCTTTTCCTTCTCTCACTGGTTGCATCGTATTGTTCTCCCTTTGATCTTCCCTCTCGCATATACGACCCCTCCATGACTAGGAGCCACTATGCAGCTTCCTCTTGTGCTGACAAAATCGAGGTGATGCTCTTCATTATCACCACCATCATTGCACCCTCATCTTTATTACTGCGAGTATCTTCACTTGTTCTTTCCTTCCTATACAATAACACGTTATTTTTAATATGCAACTATACAATAACAAGTTAATATGTAACTATTACCCTCCTTTAATTGCATGTGAAGGTAGTGTTGGGCTGTAGAAAACCCACAATTCCAGCCCATTTTATGGCATGTGTACAAATCAACCCATTTGGGCACGACTAGACCTGGCCAACGGGCTGGGGGCCTGCCCGCCCAGCCCACTCATGGGTCGGGATGGGGCTAGGAGATTTGAGGTTTGGGTCAGCCCGATCTAGTCTATAAAAAATAAAAAAATATATAAATGTAAGATGAATAATACATGTATTAATATGATACGCTTCAAGTTTTTCATATGTGACACTAGTTTTAAATAAAATTTAATAGTTTACATGTCAAGTAACATGTGAACCACTTATATTAGTTATATAAAGTATAAATGATATTAATAAAATCATTTATATTTATTAAATACCCTTAAAAATTCAATGGAAAAAGAACAAAACGGGCCATGGACCGACCTATGGCGGACTTTGGACAGAGGTTTTTGAACCTCGGCCCATTCATCCCGGCCCATGGGTCAGCCCGACCTGCATTTTGGGGGACATGTTGCTTGGCACATCGAGGAGTGATCACGTGATGTTCAGCTTCAGTACTTGCATGCATTCAACCTAGTGCTTCGAGGGCTAGCCAACAAGTCGAGGTTGGTGTTCTTCATTTCTCTTTTTCACTTAGGGTTGACACTTGTGTACATGTTGGTGTAGGCCACATTAGATGGTATTCTAGGTGGTAGCACTAAGAGGGTGATAAATCTCAGATTTCTCATCATTAATCTCCATTATTATCTCCTTAAGTTTATCACAAGATTCATAGACTAGTTGACACTAATTACTAATTTATGTGTTGTATATATTTAACACTAATTATTATATATTAATATGGTGTAGTGCTTTATGTATTCATTTCTTATTAAAAATCAAATAAAAATTAGAATAAAATTGTATAAAAATAAATTAATATAAAACAAAACAAAAATCTAAAAAAATAAGCAAAAGAAAAAATTAAGAAAATTGTTTTTGATACTATTTAATTTTTATATATGTATATATGACCTCTGATCTCTTTGACTTCTACATGAAAGTTGTAGATCTCATCGAGATCTACAATTTTCATGTCTACTATTTTTCCAATTCGCCTTCTAATTAACTCTTTTAGAATTAACTTTGATTTCCTGATTTAACTTAATTCCTATTGGGCCACGTGGCACCTTCAGACCGCGTCTTGTGGCCCACTCTTGTGTCGCCACCCATGCCTTGCTTTCCGCCGTCTGATCTTCTGTGCTACTTCTCAGTCGTCTATTAGCGACCAGATCTGGGTCGTCTGATCATTTCGATCAGAGCTAATCTAGGTCGTATGTACCTGCCCAAATCTTGACCGTCTGATCTGATGATCGGACGGATGTAGTCTTTCTTCAACCTCCAGCAGTTGTACCATTAGTCCAAACCACCTTTCTTCTCCGAATTTTTCCAACCGCTTCCAGATTCCTCTCGACCAATGGTCACCTCCCTTGTATCCTCCTATCAACCAACTTCTACGCCATCTCTTTAAAACAACTCCAAATCCTAACTTCCAAACAGTGGAGGCCGTTGAATCTGCCACAACCACCTGGAGGTTGCCTTCTCCACCTTTAAATATCCTCCCTCCAGTCACTGTAGACGGCCATCCACCCTTGACTAGACTTAGGCCCAGCATCTCTCATCCATCTGGTGACAGAAGCATGGCCGATTGATGAAGCAACGATGACCTGAAGTTTTGGTGTGACCCATGTCTAGAAGAGCCATGCTACAGCCACTTCCATGGTTGTTCAAGCTTCATGATCGGTTGATCATGTTAAGCGAAGATCGGAGGCTCGCATTGTGCCTCAGCCCAAGCCAATTTCCACTTATCTTTATCTTTGAGATTCAGGTTAGATTTTCTTATTAGCTTTCACTGATTTTTCCCAGATGTACATACACTCATCTTCCTAATCAAGATGTTCCAAACCTTCCATGTGAATCCTTGATCCGTGCAGGAGGTCTTGTCCTCAGTGCTTCTTGTTCCATCGCAGCTTGCCATCTTGATTTATCGTCCTCCAGTTCTGGGGAAAGAAACTCAAGAAGGCACCGCCTTCTCCATCCATCGCATCCCTCCATCTCGCTCCATCCTCACACGTTCATACATGCTATAGGCTTTAGCTATTCTCTATGCTGACAATTGCATGGTCAAAGAAACATCAATATCCGGAATCTCAAGACCTCTTCTGATCTGTAACTTTTCTTCTGCCATGCCTGCATCTTCACCGACTTTCAGGTGTTCACAGACCTTCATCAACGATAGACCATCTTCGTAGGCCTTTTGGAAACCTCAGCCAACCTTCAGAAGAGCTTCAGGAGCATGGCGGAGGAAGGGGGGCTCGCCGAAGCCCCATCTAGTCACCACCATGCAAGGCGGAGGGGAAGATCCCAAGAGTACAGTTGTCGTTGGATCACCCCAATTTGGGGATGATCCAATGATCTGATTTCATCCGCGTCGACGCCTCCGAGCCTTCAGCTTTGGAGCAGTCGAACCTTCAGCCGAAGCAGAACGCCAAGCCACGTGGCCCGAGCCACAAGCCATTCACCGAGCATGGGACCACATGTGCCTCACGCATGCAGACGTGGGTTAATTATAATTCCACCCTGTTGGTTTCCATTTATTACAAAAATACCCCCGCGAGGGGCTATTTCATATTTTCCATTGTCGATTTTTTTATTTGCATTTTAGTCCCTCCAGGGACCTGTTTGTCATGTTTTAATTTATGTTTTGTTTGCATTTATGATCCTGGATTCTATGTTGAATAACTTGAGCATGTTTTATCTGATTGAGATGATTTCAGTGGCATTTTGATCCCCGTTTAATTGTCTTTGATCGGATATGGTTAATTTTCTGATTAGATTATGAAGGATTAATTTGTGAGAGTCCATTGTGTGCATCCATGCTTACTAAATTAAATAAAACTCTACATTGCTTTGATCAATTGGACTTAAAGTTAAGTTATATAATTGCTTAAGTTTGATGATTCATTCTAAGTCATATTTGTGAGAATAAGCATTTGTCGATCTGTTCATTTTGTCTAACATGCATTAATGTATAAAATCACAATTCATCTCATTCATGCATGCATTAGTGCTGTGCATTTTACCTTGCATTGCTTGTTTGCATTATTTGTATCTTTTGAGCTAGATGATTTATCGATCGTTTAACCTAGATATCTAAATGCTTAAATAATCGTATTATGGTTTGTGTCCTGGTGTTCGATCATGGACTTCCCATGTTATAAATTAAAGTCGAGAACCTTGTCATTGTGATTCCTCTCGGTTCTGTATGAGAAGCTAAGTGTCAGTGCTACAACAGATGTCTCTTAATACATGCATTTCGCGACTCATCAGAGGGGCATTTTGGGAAATGATGGTTTTTGAAGTTGGAAATGAAATAAGTCTCTTGTGTATAAGGAGGAATGGGGAATAGACATAAGGGACTCTAATTATGTTGTAGATGATCTAAGTGATTAGTGCCCTAACTCATGCCCTACACCATTGTGGTCTCTTACACATAAGTAGTGGACCTAGGCCATTCATGATGATTCACGGATTGGAAATGCATTAAGGGTTTGGGATAACACTTGGAAAATCGAGTTGGACGCTCGGATGAATAGGGGAAAGGTTACACTTGGGATGGGAAGCTAGTGGACGAGTTGGAAACTTAGTTAGGATGCATTATATCACACCGCATTCCTATGGAGGCAACCTAACCCTAAGGTTTCTTAGTATCTTAGAGTCATATTTTGAGGTCCCACGTAGACTAAAACCACTGACTATCCACGCTGCTTGGGAAATTAAGGTTAATGGAATTGATATTGATCGGAGTGTGGTTTTTCTTTGTGATGATGATTTACTTAGTTGGTTTCTTTTGCACACTTTCTTTAGTACACTGCCTGTGGTAGTTTTAGCATTGTATTGTACCCTTTATATTGGATTCGCATGTGCACCGAGCAGTCGCAGCAGTGAGCGGCTCTTGCTGGGAGTTACTTTTTGTGCAGCTACATAGCTTTTATGGTATAGTACTTGTAGCTAGTTTTTACTGCTTACTCTATTTGTAGTTTCATAGGAGAGATATGTGATGTAATATGTTTGTATGGACTCCTTTTGATGCATACATGATACAGGTGATTTGTTTGTGGACATGGATTGCATTGGTGTAATGTTGAATGGATGAATGGAAAACAAAGTTTAAATTCTAGTTTTTTACGCTATATTTTTCTCTTTTTTATTATTACTTTGTGTTCAGAATGTGGAATGTATGCATGGAATCGGTTTGCTGAGTGCCCAAGTCCTTGAGAAATGACGGTCATTACACTTGTCTTTAAAAGTATGTAGCTTTATCTACTACAAAGACCGAGTTCATTGCAGCTACAGAGACATGCAAGGAGTTGTTGTTGGATGAACAAGTTCATGCAGGAACTTGGTTTTTGGGCAAGGCAAGTATGTACTTTATTGTGACAGTCATCGTGCCATTCAGCTTGGCAAGAACTTCTGATTTTATGCAAGGTCGAAGCACATTGATATGAAGTATCATTGGATACAGAATGTCCTAGAAGTCAAGCAACTTGTTCTTGATAAGATTCACACTAAGGACAATGGTGTTGATATGATATCCAAGTCCTTTCCATTGGAAAAGTTTAAAGATCGGTGCTCCCTTGTTGTATTGGAGCGGACTCCTCTTTGCAGATGAAGAGTGTTTAGATGGTGGGTTCCTTTCTATGTGGTTACTCAACCATCATATTCACACTAAGGACATGGTGATTGATCTTCTTCTCATGGGTTGGATGGGGAGACTTGTTGGGGTGCACACAACCCACAATTCCGGCCCATTTCAGGGCATATGTGCAAATCAACACAATTTGGGTATGATAGCAATTTGCCCAAGGGAGTTTTTGGTGGACAGAAGATGGAGACATACTCGACCACTGTTTCTCCCTTCTTGTTGTTGTTGCTGCTTCTGTGTGTGATTGGGAAAGGGTTAGGGATACACCATTTTCTTTCCATCTCCACCTCCTATTTGCTTAGATCGAGTCGTTGCTTATTGTCAGAGATCATGCCAAGTCAGGATGGCTGGTGGTTTCGAGATCTCGTAGGAAATGCTTCTTTTATGCCTCGAATCTCCACCACAGCTCGCATTCATTCCGTAATTCTACCCCCCCCCCCCCCTAATTCTTGGACTTCGCTTCTTAATATTGTGACTCTTCCATGTTGTGTTTTAGGAACCTTTTCGCTACAGTCCAAATTGCTAGCTCATGTTCATAGTTCTTCTACAGATGATACACAAGGAAAATTTTTATGGTTGTTTTTTCTTCTAGTTACTGGCATATCTATGATTCTTTTCCCCTAGATGAAGTAGCATGCATCTCAATGGGTTCTAAAACCACGCGTTTCTTTGGATCATCATAGTGTACTTCCATACATCCACTTAGAATAAAGTCTTTTCGTAATGGATGGCCCTTGAAACCATAATCAGTTGATATAGAAGAGCCGGATTAGGAATGTTGTGGGCTAGGGTTGCACCTTTGGGGTGACATTTCTCCATCTTTTCCATCATTTCATTTGTATGGTTGCGGTACTTTGTCGATACATCTTTGGGAGAAGTTTTGGCTTTGTATAGCCTCTAGGAACAACTATTTGATCACCATCTAGTCGGCCATGTGGTATCTCCCTCTCATTTTGGGGTTTCCACGTTAAAATCCCTTGTGTTGATTATGCTTGTGATTGTAGTTGTTTGGTGTTTGTTTGATTGTTTGTGGTTTTTGTTGCCGTTAGATTTGTTTGTTAATCTATCAAGTTGCTCCATTGGATATGCTTATGCATCGTTCGTGGGATAACTTGTTCTCAACAAGTAGTTGGGAGAGTACTTGAAGTCATCATATACCTATTATAATTCTTGCCTTATGCTCAGTTCCCCTACTATATCAAATGTGACATAAATGTAGATGCAGAGACGAAGCCAGAATTTTTACTTGGAGGAGCCAAATTATTGAGACTACACACATACATACACATACATATATATATATATATATATATATGAGAAAAGGGAAGCTACATCATGATGTAGCTAACCTTAGCTACATCAGGGGCAGTTTCGTCCTCTTTTTTTAACTTTTTTTCAAAATTTCCACGATGGGTTTTCATCACTATATCTCTCTAATATGTCATTCAAATTTCGTCAGAAACAGAGACTCCTACGCCCTCCATCAAGACAGTCATTTTTTAACGGTCACAGATTTGCTGTTTTTTAACTGTTCCGGATGGAGGCCGTAGGAGTCTCTGTTTCTAATGAAATTTGAATGACATATTAGAGGGATATAGTTATGAAAATCCATCATGGAAATTTCGAAAAAAAATTAAAAAAAGAGGACGAAATTGGCCCTGATGTAGCTAAGGTTAGCTACATCATGATGTAGCTTCCCCATCCTCTATATATATATATATATATGTAGATACATTATATATATATAGTTTATCTATGTTATTTCTTATCCTTTTAACTATTAATATTTCTTTACAAGGAATTTTTAAAAAGATAGCCCTATAAACTTACGATTTCCCATAAATATCCAAACAAACAGTATATATGGACAAAAAGGTCCCTACAAAATTCTTCAAATCACAAAAGCTCTTATTAATACGATGTTAAGTAGTACCACTAAATATAATATTTTTAAAAATTAAAATTATATCACATTTATTGTAGGGATGCAGAGGGATATAAATATATATATATATGTACCTATTCCTTATAATATATTTTAACAGGTGTATTTGTATCTGTATTAAAATGAATACATATTTAAATATCACTTTGGTATCCACCTACATTTTTGTCTATATTTTTATATTCATTTTTAATTACATATAATAATTTTTTTAAACTTTTCTGTATATTAGATATAATTTTTATGAGATATATATACATAGTATTTGTATCACAATAAGCCATTCAATTCATATATATAAGCTAATTTTTAAAGTATTTGTGATTGTATTCATATTCAATCCATATTCATTTTATATTTGTATTCATTGATAACACATTATTCATATTCGTTGATATCTATTTTGACATTTGTACTTATGTATTAAAATAAATTTGGATATATAACACCTATATGTTTGTCCGTAATTAATAATTATATTCTTATTTTAGTATCTTTTGCATATTGTAATTAGTCTTTACATTCTAGATTTTGATGGTTATTTTAATAATTCAGTATTTTTTATTTATGTTCAAAATGAAAGTTCATAAACAAATATAAAGGTCGACATGCGTACAATATGTAAATGTTAATAGTTAATTATATGTCTTTAATAAAAGAAAAGATTCACTACAATGAAATGTGTGTATATGTATGTTTTTATAATCTATTAATATTTCATCCGTTGCTAAATATATAATTACGAATATTATTTGTTAGAAAATAATTTTTATGTAAAAATTAGAGATGAATGTCATATATATTACTGTATCATTAACGAAGCTCAATATAGCAATGCTTATTCGTCATATTTTTCAAAATCTTAAATAATCGTCGATATTAAAATTGTGACAGTAAAGCATCGCTATATGGACCAACGGTATTGATATAACAATGGATATTACATTCTTTCCTAATTTCAAATATAAAAAATATCATTAAATATTATTCTTCATTATATATTAAACAACATACGATATAATGATGAATTAAAAAATCCCTACATACTTATTTTATTTGTGTAGTTATGTATAGAGGGATGCGAATGGATGGATACAGATACAGATATATGTATTACCGAATCATTATCCATTTTTTGAATATGAACGCGGATACGGATATTGACAGATATTAAAAGTATCTTACCATATACTTAAATAATAGATACATATGTAAAATAAATATAATCACATACGAGTAATGTTAGAAATACTCTATAGAATTGACCTAAATATATATGAACTGGATGAAAAATACATGATATAAATTTATTAAATGTGTTTGTATCGTAAAATTTATACAAGTATGGCAAAAGAAGGTAAAGAATTATATTATATATAGTTTAAAATAAATCTATGGCTGTATTTATATACGAAAATGGACATAGGATATAGATACGGATGTTTGCGGATATTAAAACAATCTCAATATCTGTATCCATTTTAAAACGATTAGGGATACAAATGTGAAAAATTCTGTATAAAACGCATACGGTGGCAAATCAAATACGGATATATCCGTAGCAGTTTGCATCCCTATATGTATAACATGCAGTTCCTGTAAAATATACAAGTATTAATAATTAAATTATCTTATTCAGATCATATTATTGATTTTTTTATTGAGAAATGATGGTGCAAGAATTATATACAACTTATAAATGGGAGATGGGGGGCTAAATTATACAACTTATTTAACATTTATATTTAACTAGTACATTTAAATCATGTAATATTACTATTATATAATATATAATAAGTAGTTTTTTGGAGACGGGGGGCCAAGCCTCCCCCCCCTCCCCGTCTCCGTCACTGCGAGTGGTTGCTCGGGGGCTCAGTTCTTGTGTCATTCATCAAAGTGTACCCTACGAGCATGTGGTCAATTGTCGATTGTTTCTTAGTTGTGAGCATCTAGTCAAAATCATCAACATGTGCTCAATTTTAGGTACTATCAATATTCTACGATGGTCACCTTTAAAGCAGTTGGTTGATGTACCAAGCATTGAGTAGAAAGTTGAACCACTTGGCATATAGCTTGCTAGCGACTAATCAACTATTATCATCGCTTATTCAATTACAAGTAATTGTTACGGCAATCACTCAGCTTTAGTTACTTATTGATATCCTTTAATGTCTGATTCTTAAGCAACCAGTCAACGAAATTGAGCGTTGAGTGGTAAGTTGGACCATCCATTGATGTATGATCTATAAGCAACTGATCAATTACCAGTGGTTGCTCGGCTGTTGCTACCATCCAACGGCAAATTAGATGTCTGAGCATGTATCAATAGCTTCATTCAAACGTTGGGTCTTCTTTACCACTCTCGACTTTAATGGTCGGACCCAGTTCAGTGCAGATGACCACTTCAGATCATATAAAACCAAAATCCAAGGGTTCTTTCTTTTTGTGCTTCATGTAATTAATAATATCAATACGACATCATCACCGGTTCAACCGGTCGAAACCGCCCGTTGAATCATCAAAACGCAAAACCAGGACTTGGTGCTGGTTGCCGGTTGTTCGGTTTTTAAATCCTTGATGAGAAGTATAATTGACAGATAAAATATAAAAAGAAAAAAAAAGGTATCCATCTCGTGGCGCAGCACTAGATGTATGACCTTTGGAGACACCTCGAGTCCTTAAAAGAACAAATTTATAGATCGGTGGGGAGGAGTGGCGGAGAATAGAGTGGGAAATTGGTCATGAGAAATCCTTGGACATTGGTGTGCAAATAGTGTCCTTTTTCGTCAGCCGTGCTGCATATAGATAGATAGATATAGGTATACATATCCACATCCTCGTAAACATTTCTGTTCATGATTTTTTGTTGTTTTATTTGTGGATGAGGATCTATCATTTCTGCAGTGAAGTTCCCCATGAGGATTACAGCAAAGAGATTGGCTTTGAGGATCGGGAGTCATCAAACTGTGCATTTATTTATGCAGGATGTGGACAGAGGAATGTGCCAGAAATACTGAAAGGAGAAATGGCTGTTTTCCAATATCCTGGAGATATTTCTGACGAAACCCATTAAAATAATGATCCGTGATAGTCTGATAGTCGAGTGGTTTCGTCGAAGGGTATGTGTTGGGCTCCCGGAATTCTCACCGGTTTGTTTTAGATGGTAGAGGATTTCCTTGCACATGAACAAGACAAGTGCTCTACTTAAGTCTGTACAAAGTACTACACATGTGATACCGTCGATTGGTCTATTTTTTTCAGGGACTGGATACTTTTGCCCAATATATAAAAATCGGTTATATCAGTCAATGGGTCAACCTGCTCCAATCAAAACTCTCGCCTATTCTGTCAGGTATCTACTGTCCATTATGGTTAAAGAGATTTGGTATTATCATATCAAGATCAAATCTTACTCTTTCTCAAAAATGTTGACAACTGGGGTCCGCTCAATCTTTAACTTGTCGTGAAAGTAGGGTGTGAGGCTGTGAGCTATGTGAGATCTATCGAACGAGCGAGGAGAGGAGGGCCGTAATCAGAATAGTGTATGACATTCTTGTCCTCTGAGTTAAAGTGTTGCTCGAAAGATAAAATTGCGGGGAGGTACATCATACAAGCCGGAAGTATTGCTCAAAGGAGGAGGTTCTGGGGAACTCCTTGGATGAGCAAGACAAAAGAGTTCAGACAAGTGGTTGATCAATAACGATCTTGACATCAGCATGTAGGTATCCTCATCGCTACCATCGAAAATGTTGCTCAAAAAAGTTTTCTTATGAGGATTTGTCGGACTAGCAAGGATGGGGGATCGTGACCAAAGCATCAGCATGTGCTTGTCAATATCAACATTGCTGTTGTCAAAAGTTGGAATTGCACCGTATGAGGTTGTTGAGATTGAGAGCAAGGAGCACTGGCACAGAAACCTTGGACATCAGTGGGCAGGGTTGCAATATAAGTATTAACATCCATGTATACCCAATGAACATTCAAAATGCCAAACTTAAATTGGTCAACTTTATCGATTACCCCATCCGTGTAGACCTATCTACTAGGTATCAAAATGTTCAGGATCAAATTATATACATTGGGCCGGATATCCATCACCGTGAACTTCCTAGTATGAACCCCGATTTCGATGAGAACAAACGTGTTTAGGATCATACAACCTTCACGTAGACAGAACATTGGCCAACCTTCAGTAGAACGACACTGTAGTGGAGAATCAATCAAGGCTAGCGCGGGCGCTCCCTGTCTCGATCTACTGTGCTGCTGCACATTCCCTTGTATTCCATACATGTCAGATAGCTGCAGTTATAGCACAATCTTCCTTTTCATGATTGACTTGCAAGTTGTACGTTCTCTGTCCACAATGGTTTCCTTTTAACTCTCATCCAAGCATGGATAGTATGCCTACATTTCAAAAAGAGGTGTTCACGCCAACTGCGTAACAAATAAAGCACAGGTCATTGATCTCGAAACAACATCATCTTTATTGGGTCTAGGTCAAAAATTCACCCCGTTGGGCATCGCAAATCACTGATTTTGGCATAGCAAATGATGTTGGCATGACGGCCGAAAATCATATCAAATGATTTTGGCATGACCCCGTTTCCATTATCTTTGCATGGAGTAACATTAGAGCACTTATTCCAGATGACTTCCACTCCTCACCTTCAAACATGCATGCAAAATCTGCCAACAGTCCAACCTCATTTCCCCCTTCATACCTGGAAAAGAAGACCTCTCATCTTACCATTTAGCCCTACCACTTGGGGCGAATTTCGAAAGTTTTCTGATCCTCCTATTTTGGTAGCCTCGGACGCAGCTACTCTTTTGTTAACTTTGCTCTGTCAATAATGCCGATTCTTAACGACCTCAGTATCATAATCACTGTTCTTCAATCTTGTGGCATGTCTTCAAAAACAGTCTACTTTGTTTGGTGTAACAAAGTGGATTAGAAGTCAGGACCTGTCAACTTCCAGATATGAGTGAAAAAAGCCAAAATATGTCACTCATGCAGGATGCTGTATATACATGAATATCAAACCTCAGCAAGAAGAAAAAAAACTGAAAAAGTCAGCATGACAGCAACAACAAAATTCTGTGTCTTGATATGCTGCTGTCCACTACCAAGAAATGGTGATCCAATAGTCCAATGATCAAACGGTCGTGTAGGTCAAAGAAGCCAACCCGAAGAATCAGTATATATTCTTAATTGACTGAATAAACATGCAGTAAACATTTCGAGAAAAAAAACTTGAAACAATTAAAACGAATATAAAATTTTCTTAATAGATAAAGGGAAAAATAGAAAAAAATATATGGCATCCTATAAAACAATAATTATAGCCATATCAACTGATCAATGTCAGTATGTCACTGTTCGGGCCGTTCTACTTAACCAGCAAAATTTCAGCATTCGAAATCCCAGTTACATTGGGCCAGTGACAGCTTTTGAATACAATGCAAATCTCTCAGTTGCATGGGATTGTTGGATTACCAGAGCCAAGCAAGATTCATCAGTCTCCAACTTGGGATTCGATGGGGAACCATGATCCCAAACATCAGACGAACAATATAAGTAGGGGAGCCAAGATCCCAAACAGTGGACCAACAATATAAGTAGGCGCGATGATTTGATATGGTCATTTACAACTATTTCAACCGTTGACTTACCCAGATGGATATTTTCCATGAGATGAATCTTCTAGACTACGTACTAAATAACCCAGCCAAAGTCTCAGTTGATGGCTTATCCTCTTCCGCATCATCGAAAAAATCACAAGCATTCTCCCTCCTGTTCTTTCGTTCTTCAATTATAGAATCTATAGATTCTGCACAGTAGTTCCTTTTGACCTGTTTTGCAGGCTTGTTGGCTACGAGAAATTTGTTTCCTTCACGGCATCTTTCTTGAAAACCTGCCCAAACTGGAGAAGCCATATGTGAAAAATTAAATAGTTGCTACATGTAAGACAATATAGTATTCATAGTATATATTTCCTAGGATGTAAAATGTAAATGAATAATTAAAAATATATGAACAGGGCAGTGCACGAACTGCAGATTATATCACCCAACAACATGAGGACTTCAGCATTTTTTTCATATTTGAAGCAACAAACCGCCAAAAAGTCCATGTTCAGATATTATTTGTGTTTCTTATTTGGATTTATGAATACGTACAATGTAATAAAAGCATCATGGGATGAAGATGGAGATTGAGTAATAATAACACAAGCAACATAAACAGTCATGAAGCAGCTCGTATTGACCCCCGGATTACTTTCTTTTATGTGTTTCATACATGATGCTGGTAACAGACAACCCCACGCTATTATCATCCCACCAGTTCTACCCTATTATCATGCCATCCCGAACACCTGGCAAGGGGGACATATGTTGGCCCCACCATACAAAGATAACTTCACCTCCCACTTTAATTGGCATCAGCTACATGGATTCGTTGCTTCCAAATGGACTTAATTTGGGTCGTACACCGGCTTATATCAAGAAAGAGCTTATCCTTCTTAATAATCTCCCTCTAACATCTCTTTTGTCTTCTCCATCCCCTCTTACGTTGCTCTTTTTTACTTCTCACACCTTAGAATTCTATCATTGAAGGCCTTCATTTGGACATCCAAAACACCTTAGCCAAGTTTCTTTCACCATGCAGATAAAGCAGCCTTAGCATCTTTCATGCAAGGCCTCAGATGTCGATTTCAATTTCACCAAACCTGAAAACTGACATGCCCCCGGAATACTCAAAAATCATGGAAATGGCAATAAACTTTGGTTTTTTCAATGTTCTTTACTTAATAACTAAGATAGAATGCACATTTATTTGCTAAATTACATGTCTAAATACAAGCTTTCTAGTGGTATTGTCATCATGGAAGGCCGTATCGATATCGATATCGTTTCGGTCCGCCCGGAAATGGATATATCAGGATATATCGACGATATATCGACGATATCGGTGGAAATGTCGAAAATGGCGCCAAAAAGCCAATTTTTTGGCATTTTTCAGAAATTAAGATCATCCAAGATATTAGAACAACAAATAACGTACAAATACACACTTATATCACACATATCGGTCCATTTATAGACCATATATCGCACATATCGGTCATATCGAACATATCGATATTAATATTGATTCTTGACTTATAAATATTGAAAATGGATTTCATTCAAGTTCTTATAACATGAAATACCACAAATATACACCTAGAAAATACATATAGATCATTTATGAGGATTGTGATCCTTATAGTGCACATATCGGTCATATCGAACATATCGCTGAAATTGTTAGTTGTTGACATAATATATATTGAAAATGGAGTTCATCCAAGTACTTTGATCACTAAATAATTTACAAATGTACTCTTACTCTCTTAGATAACACATCAATCATCTATGAACCTTATATCGCATATATCGATATGGTTGTACTGTTAGTTGTTGATCTATATATCTATATATATATATTGAAAATGGAGTTTATCCAAGTTCTTAGATCATTAAATAACTTACAAATATACTCTTAGACCACACATATCGATCATCTATAAAGCTTATATTGCATATATCGATCATTTTCGAACATATCGATATTAATGTTGATTCGTGACTTGTAGATTTTTTTTGAAGAATTGACTTATAGATATTGGAAATGGATTTCACTCAAGTTTTACAACATGAAATAACTTGTAAATATATACCAAGTTGAAGAACCATTGTATGCACCCTCCTGTCGCACCATACCCTACCAGTACGAGGGTCTCGTTGCCCGGTCAGCGAGCCTGGGGGGCTAGGGGGGGCAAGGTTGGCCCCCTTGGGGGGGTGCGGGGGCAGCGCTCTCGACCCGGAACAATCTATATAAATCATAGATTGATTTAATACTAGGTGTAGCTAGATAGGTAGTGGAATCAAGCTTGCATGAATAATAACATTCATATATAGGGATATCGATGAAATATCGGCGATATCGGTCGATATCTTGTATTTTTTGTACTGAATCCATTCATTTTTTACCGATGTGGGCCGATACGGCAATATATCGGTGATATATCGCCGATATCCCTGTAAAAGGATATACACTCCGATTTCGTTACCCCCAACCTCTCGATACCGATATATCGGCGATATATCGCCGATACGGCATTCCATGCTGTCATCATTCACCGCACAGACAGATATACAGTACTAAGGCATGCAATTAAAAGTTCAGTCGTGTAAAATGCATAAATAAGTCAAAATAACAAATAAGACAGTCTCACAAACTCAAGATTCATAATATACCAAGATTAATAATAGCAAGAATACTTAGCACGTAAATAAGTAAATTTGCCATTCGTGAAAGTCAGAAACAATGCTACAATTAAAAATAGCTATATTATTAAAAAAACTCTAAAACTAAAACATATTGAACACATGCACATTATATACTATAGTAACCATGTGTCATGAACTTATTGGCCGGCAAAATGTGGAAAGATATCGCCAAATCGATCCCAGTTCCCTATTGAAGTTAGCGATACATCGCCCACCGACACCCGAGAAAAGGATCGTGTTGGCCTTTCGATTTCGATGTTTTGTTGATAGCGACATACGACGAAATATCACCGATATATCGCAGTATCTAAGGCCATGCTTTCATGGCCATCCTTAATAGGACGGTTAATGGGTCCTTGTAGCAATCAAATGTTATCTTCCCCGACCATTTCTTTATAAAGATGTTTTTTTAGATAAATGATCACGATTCATTTCATCAAAAAGAAGCCATGGACATAAAAGTTCACCCGCCCAAACAACGAAGGCCGGGACTCAAGCAGGAGGAACATTGCAGGTGAAAAAAGCAAATAAAACCCCCATGGCCTTGCCATTCAGTACAACCAACGAAAACCATGGGGGCAAAAAAAAGCTAGATTAGGATAATATGTTTTGCTAAATTAAAACAAAAAGTAGGGTGTGTTCCTTCGGCAGTAGCATTGAGGGCAATCATGGTGTCAGGAGTAGTTCACTTCTTGTTTGCAAGTTGGCGACGGTGCGGGGACGAGGGCTCAAGGAGCTGGCAAGTTCTTGGTTGCAATTAGAAGTTAGTGAATAAAATCAATTACGAATTTTACTCAATAACATATGGAAAGATAACCGGTGAGTGAGTAATGAGAAGGGCGGCCTCTTTTGAAATTTGAGCAGAGGAGAGCGAAGTAACCTTGTACATCCTCGAACATCTCTCCTTCCAGGTCAACCACCGGATTGAGTCCTATAAGGCGGATATCTACCAATGATGATGAGTATGGGTGTGGGTGTGTGTGTGTTGTTCAAAAAAGCCTCAAGGCTCCCAAAGTAATTAAAATAATTTAGCAGAAAAAATAAGCCAAATGGGCAATGTAAGAACATGTTCGGGATGGATTATGTGTCCGAGAGGCAAAAGGGGCACGCATTGGTGGTCGGAGCGTCTAGGTAAAATGGACGATCTTGTGCCCTAAGTTTGTTATGGCATGGAGACCTTAGGAAAAGTGAGACGCAGGTGGAATAGTTTTAACCATAAGCGAGATTAGTTTAGCACTCAGACCACCATGGGTGAGGAGGTTGTATAATTGGTTAGTTTCTCTAAGGTAGGAGGCTCTACCTGGTACAATGAGTGAGTCCATAGTGTCATGATGATGCGGTGGGTAATTAAGGAAAAATCCCTTAGTATGGTTATATCCGGATGAGAGTTCGATCTTTTGATTAGGGCTGTGAACCAATTTTTCTTGGCCCCAAGCGTGGAATATACTTGTGCAAGGGAGACGTTCTTATTTTTAGCAATGTCTTAGCAATGTCTCGAAGTTCAGAAAAAAGGATTGAGAGGGAGGGTTAGCATCAATATTGTCTGCCTAAAGGAGGAAGTTATCTCCCGAACCTAAGGAACAAGAAGCCATGTGTCGAATGGTTGCCGAGCCGTTTCTAATGGCTCGCCAACAAGGGGAGTTACAGGGGTTGGGCGATTCTAGGATAGGGAAAGGTCTAGAGGTGTGTAGCCTGCCTTGATTTATTTCTGTAAATAGGGAATATGGATTCTCCTGTGTTAATCCAAGATTTGGATAACAAGGAACAGTTAAAAGTCTCTAAGTTCAAGATACCCCAGCCATCATTTTCTCCCGTATGGTAAATGGACACCCAATGGACTTGATGCCAATCTTCTCTTGTCGAAGTTCTGCTTCAAAGAAACACCTTCGAAACTTGTCAATCTCTAGTAGAATATTCTTTGGCATTTTGAGGGAAGCCAGCATATGATAAATTTACGATGTTAATGAAGAGTTTAGAAGTGAGACACGGGATGGGAGGGAAAGCATGCGGGATTTCCAATCTAAGAGTTTCTTTCAACTTTTTTTATAATAGGGAGCCAATAGTTTCGCTTAAGAGGTTTAGGAAAAAGAGATCCCAAGATAAGTGATAAGGAAGTTGTCAAGACACCAGTTGAAGATTGAGAATACCAAATTTGTTCGAACTTCGACAGATTAAGGCCATTGCCATCGTTAACATAGAGGACGGAGAGCTCAAGAACACCTTAAGGGTAAACTTGAGGCGTTTAAGAGCACTCATTGAATTTGATAAAAACGAAGATGACATCAGCGAAAAGCATATCCGTGATGACCATATCTTCCCGGATATTGGATACCCCTCAATTAAGTTGGCTTTGGCAAGGTTCTGTAGCATTCCCTCAAGAGTGCACATCGTATTTATGAATAGGATGGGGGACGGAGGATCTCCTTACCTAACACCACAAGATGGTTTGAAGAAGTCCGAGATGGAATTATTGACTTTGAGTGAGATAGCAGTGCTTTTTAAGAAGGCCGAGATCCAATCGACAAACAAGGGAGGGCAACCAATAAGGGATAGGATTTTGTATATGGCGCTCCATCTGGAAGAGACGAAATCTTTTTAAAGGTCAATTTTGAAGACTCCGACTTTAGTTTTGTTGTGGCTCCAATGTGTAAGTATATCAGAAGTTACGACGAAGGCATCAGAGCCCCCCCTCCTTTAAGGAAGGCACATGAGAGGGTGGGATAAGCTCACATGTTTGGGAGCCCACATATTGGTCAAGATTTTGGAGATGATCCTAAGGGGTAAGTTGATAATAAGACTGATGGGACGATAATTGCTAATATCATAGTCTCTTTTTTGCAAAGGAGGGTAACCACCGAGTTATTCATGAATTTTAGGTCAGAGGGGTTAAAAATTAGGGTGAAGAGGTGATTAATCATGTTCATAAAATCATGTTTAATTGTGGGCTAAAACTTTTTAAAGAATTCCGGAAGCCATTCGGACCCGATGCCTTCAGGGACTTGAGATTACGGATAACTTTAAGTCATATTTTCGGAGATAGGTTCAACGAGGTCAAGGGAGTTTAAAATTTGGCCAACCAAAGGTTTTCCAGCTCAATGGAATTGTTAGAGATTACAGTAGATTACGTTCTTATATACTATTATAACCCCACATGGGTATTTATGTATTTTATCTTTTTGATCTCTCTAGGGTTTAGTCCTATATAAGGACCTCTAGACCTTTAGAATAAACAAGACAATGTATTCTCTCATCACTTTTCCACATGGTATCAGAGCAGTGATCCTAACTGGTGTTCTGACCTAAAACCTGCCGCCACCAACTCCCCTCCTCCACCCCTCGTGCATCGCCGATCCTCCAGGTCTTCTCTCACGCGCCACCACGCGTCGCCGCATGCCTAGAGCATTGCTATGGCTCCCAACAATGCCCTATAGAGCCACTAGGAGCCGCATGTACTGATCGGAAGGGCCACCAGGCCTTGCTAAGCGCTGCCAGGCGTCGCCTGTGCCGACCGGATGCGCTGCCAGGCACTTAAGCATTGCCTGGAGCTCCTCCATGAGTGCCCACGATGCCATAGTGCCACCTCCAGTGTTCTCTAGCGCCGCCAGTGCCAAGGGAACGCCGCTTGGAGCGCCCCAGCCCCGCCTGGAGTGCCACATTGTCACCCTAGCATCACCCAAACGCTCCACCAGTCCCTCGTGCATCTTCTCGCGCATCCTCGAGAGATTCCAGCACCTTCTTGCATATTACCAAGGGCCCTCCATCCGCTCAAAGCTCGATATGTATCATCCCTTGATGAACAACTAGGAACTTGATGCTTGACTAGGACAAGATATACTTTCTAGGTTACTTTTTCTTCACCTAAGCCGCCACTATGACATCCATCAAGATCAAGCCCGCGTACCCTACTTCTTCTTTGATGGTACAGGGCAACTCTATTAAGTTGAAGGGATCCGAAAACTATGTTCCATGGTCTCGGTCTTTCAAAGGGTTTGTCGGTAGTCAGCGTAAAAGTTATGTTCTCACAAAGGTTTCGCATGCTGAATAGACAAGGACTATGAAACATGGTTTATTGACAATTGCCAGGTTATCACTTGGATGACGAACAACGTTGATCCAAGCATTGCTGCTAATCTTCTTTACATGAACACTACCAAGGCGATGTGAGAAAATCTTGAGTGCACATATTCTCAGAAGACGACCAAGTCTCGTCTTTCTAACATATACACGAGGATCGGGTCTGCTACTCAAGGAGAGTCGAGCCTTATCGAGTACTACATGCTTCTTACGAGCCTATTTGAGGAGCTTCTTATTTTGCAGTCCGCATGTTGTGATAAACAGATGGGAGAATGTGTTGAATGGAAGGTTTACATATTTCTTTCAGGATTGAATCCAAAATATAAACCTGTGAAAGATCAGTTTTCGATGGTTGATACTCTTCCCACCATTGAGACCATCTTCGAACGACTAAAAGAGTTAGAAGCTCCAGTTTATCATTCTACCATCCACGTACCTACAGAGACGACGACTCATTATATCTCCTCAAGATACAGAGGGTGTCAGAATTATCAAGGACAGGATCCTGATTCTGAACATGGACGTGGTCATGAATCTAGACGTGGTCGTAAATCTGGATATAGCCGCGAATATGGACGTGGACATGAATTTAGACGTGGACATGGCCGTGATTCCTCTACTGCTCGGTATCCAGCATGTATGCATTGTGGACGCTGGAATCACCCTTCTGACTGATGTTGGACAACGTGTGGCATGCAACCCAATACCTATGATGAAGCATCTTATGATGCAACCGAAGATGCATCTGCTCAGCAAACTGGAGGGGTACATACCCCATTTACTGCTTCTGAATATGCTCGCCTGCGGCAACTGCTGTAAGACTGCTTCGTCTGTCGGCGACAATACTGCATCTGCTTCTACTGCTAGCATGGCAACTACCTCAGGTACAGTCGCAAATTCTGTCTCTACCTCCAAACATGCATGGATTATTAACTCTGGAGCTTCTACCCATCTAACGGGAAAAGGAAGTTTGCTCTCGTCTTCACAACCGTCCTCTATGAAGACAGTTCGAGTTGCTAATGAGGATCATTCCCAAGTTACTGTTGTCAGTACTGTTGATTTCTCTTCCAAGCTGCGATTGAATGGCGTTCATTGTGTTTGTGTCTTTCCTCTCAATCGTTTATTTGTACAAAAGCTATGTCGTGAACTTGACTGTTGTGTTATTTTTGACGAGTTTTGTTGTTTTAGGATATCCGGACAAGGCAGATTTTTGGTGGGGCATGAGAATAACAACCTCTATTACCTCCAAGGCCTTAAATATCGGTTTCGGTCACCATTTCGGTATCGACCAAAACAGAATTTCGATGGAATTTCGGTGGAATTTCGACCGAAATTTCAGTCATTTCGATCATTTTTTGTATGAGGACCCCCATATTTCGGTCATTTCGATCAAATTTCGATTTCGACTGGATATCGATATTCGACAGAAATTCGATCGAATTTCGCTGAAATTTGAGGCCATGATTACCTCGACATCCCTTCTGGGTCCAATTTTACTGGCATTGTCTCAATCTCTGAAGATCCTTTTCTATGGCACCTTCGTCCAGGTCATCCTTCTGTCAAGGCTCTCTCCATGATGTTCCATAAATTCCCTACGCTCAAACCCTTTGAGTGAGAAGCACGTTAGTTCGGGAAACATCATAGAGCATTCTTTCCTGCACGGACCGAACCTCGCCACCGTGTCCTCTTTTCTCTTGTCTATTGTGATATCTGGGGACCCTGCCCGGTCCGAATTCCGAGTGGTCATAGGTAATTTGTTGTCTTTGTGGATGACTACAGTCGATCATCTTGGGTTATTCTGTTAAAAGAACATTCAGAAATTAATAACATTGTCAAGAATTTCTTCCACTATGTCAAAAATATCTTCTCCACTATTGTTCAATTTTTTCTTTCTGATAATGCCTTGGACTTTACATAAAAAGATTTGACGTCCTTTTTTGCTTTCCATGGCACAATCCATCAAATCTCTTGCTCATATACCTCCCAACAGAATGGGGTAACCGAAAGAATACTAAGACGTCTCCTTAATATTGCTCGCTCCCTACTCACCCAAATGTAGGTTCCCAAGACCTACTGGGAAGATGTTATAGTCAATGTCGTCCACCTTATAAACAGGGTCCCCTCTGCTTCTCTACATGGCTCCACTCCCTTTGCCTTACTATACTTAAATGAGTTACCCTTTCCTCTGCCACTGCAGATTTTTGGTTGTACAGCATTTGTTCATAATTTTCATATTGTCGACAAATTATCTCCTCGTGCAATTAAATGTGTTTTTCTGGTTTATTCTCAAACTCAGAAAGGATACAGATGTTATGATCCTTCTGGTCATCGATAGTATATGTCGATGTTACCTTTTTTGAACAAACTAGCTTATTTACTCATGTTGTGTCAGACATACCATTATATCTTCCTCCTCCACATATTGTATATAAAAGAAAACATGTTTGTATCGTTGCTCCAGTTCCAGTACATGTCCCTCTATTGCGGTAAAATACGCCATCCTCAAGTGCTCCCACCGACACTGCCCCGGATGATCCTCATGAGCTTCCAATCGCTCTACACAGAACTAAGAGGCAATGTACACTTCATCCTATGTCTCATTTCACGCCCACTAATAGCTTATCATGTTCTGACAAAAGATTTGCAGATGCTTTTATGACAATTTATGTTCCCAGAGACCATCATAGTGCATTGCAGGATTCTGGATGGAAAAATGCAATGAATGAAGAAATGGACGCTCTCAATTCTAGAGGGACATGGGATCTTGTACAGTGTCCCCAGGGAACTAAGCATGTTACTTTCAGATGGGTCTTCACTATAAAGCAGTCTCCATATGGCTCTATTGACAGGTTGAAAGCAAGACTTGTGGCGAAAGGCTTTACACATACATATGGAGTCGTACTTCGAGGCCTTTTCTCCTATTGCAAGGATAGGATACATACTGACTATCCTCTCTGTAACTGTAAACAAGGGTTGGTATATTTTTCAATTGGATGTCAAGAATGCTTTTCTATATAACGATCTCGAGGAGGAAGTTTACATGATGCAACATCTAGGTTACGAAGTCAATTAGTATATGTGCCGACTTCGCAAAGCAATCTATGGTCAGAAGCAAAGCCCGAGGGCATGGTTCAATAGACTAAGTACTGAGATCGGCACTCTGGGTTTCCAGAGAACTACATCTGACTACTATGCTTTCGTTGGACAACGGTTAACTAGTATTGTTATACTTGTTATATATGTGGATGGTATGGTTGTTAGAGGTGACGATGATAAAGGGGTGCTAGAGACCAAGGCTTTTCTGCAAAAGATCTTTGTCAACAAGGATTTGGGGCAACTTCGCTATTTTCTGAGCATAGAAGTTTTACGCACCAAGAAGGGACTTCATGTCACAGAGAAAGTACTGCTTAGATATACTAAATGAGGCAGGGTTACTTGGCAGTAAACCCTCTGGCATTCCTGCAGAACCGAGGAACACTCTACCTCCATCGATCATGCGTTTGAAGACTCTATATGATACAGAAGCCTGGTTAGCAAACTTATGTATTTACTATCACTAGACGAGACATCCTATGTTGTGCGTAGGGCTAGCCAATACATGGAGAAACCTTGTTTCAGCCACTGGCAGGACATTCTTCAGATCCTTCGTTGCCTGAAGGATTTACTTAGACGAGGCCTCTTCTATGGGACAAATGGATGCACTAATGTTAGTGCATATGCCTACGTTGTTTATGCTAGCTCACCTGATGGTAGGAGGAAACCTCATTAGTTGGAGCAAAAAGCAGACCGTAGTCTTTCGATTCAGTGCAGAGGCAAAATATAGGGCAATGGCACAGGCTACATGTGAAATTACTTGGCTACCGACTTTTCTGCAAGAACTCGGTGTTGTTATCATCACTCATGTTCCTCTATACTTTAACAACAAATCTTGTTGAAGTATGTGTCACTTACGTAGTAGATGGTTACCACATCCAGTGTTTAGTCACACATCAACCAATAGTGGGACTTGGAGGGTCTGTGGAGGCTATATAAGAAGCCCCAGACATGTATGAGATGACAAAGTTCAATGAACGAATCAGCCATTTGAGGTGTTCTCCTGTGGTTTCATCCCGCTCCTTAGGGGGTAGGGTTCCACGTAAAATCCCGGTCTTCTTTCAATGTTTATTCCTTTTTCTCTGACATATGCTTCCGCTTTCGTAGTTTCTAACATGGTATCAGAGTGGGTCGTTCTTAGTTGATTTTGAAGTTTGTTCTTGAAGATTTTTTCCATTGTGATCGTTCCAAGTTCAAGTTTCAGTTTTAGGGTTTTCTTGAAACCCTAGTTTTCTAAGATCAAGATCTGTTTGGTGATTAAAGATTGTTATTCTGCAAAATCATCAAGTTCGAGAGGATTTTTTTTAGTTTTCTGGAACCCTAGTCTTCCAGATCAGATCTGTTCAAGCACATGGCAACAGCCCAGGTCGCGCTCCAGATTCTAGGACGTCGCAAGGCGGCAATCTCCATCGTGCAGGCCCCAATTCCAGCGGTGGCACAGACCTGCCAAGCACATCATTTGAGGTGGCACGAGATCTTCTCCAGACTGCAGGTGGCGTCGAGCCACCTTATTCTCCAGGCCCATGTGCGGGCTCGAAGTTCGGTGGAATCATCTCTTCCCGACGCCGCACCTTCGGCGACTTATCCTCCTTGCATGAAACCCCTCCATGTAGCGCAAGGAGTCCCACCGATCTCTCTATGGCGAGCTCCAATGGCGAAGATCCAGTCGGCCCTCCTTCAGGCGGCGGCATCTACAGGTAGAGCACCAAGCCCTAAGCATCCCTCGCCCCGCAGCCATGGGTGGCGCACCCTTTAGCAGATATTGATCGTGTCGCCTCCTTTCTCCAAGATCTCACCTCGATGGCGAGGAACCCCCAGGCAGTAGCAGAACATCCGCCAATGCGTTGCCATCTTGCGCGAAGGCGCAAATCTCCATCGTGCAGGCCCCGATTCCATGTGTAGCACAAAGCCACCAAGCACGTCATCTGCGGTGGTGCGAGGAGATCTTCTCCAAACTACAGGTAGCACCGAGCCACCTTGTTCTCTAGGCCCATGCACGGGCTCGAAGTTCGGTGGAATCATATCTTCTCGAAGCCACACCTCTGGCGACTTCTCCTCCTTGCGCAGAACCCCTCCAGGTGGCGCAAGGAGTCCCATCGATCTCTCCATGGCAAGCTCCAACAGCGAAGATCCATCCGGCCCTCCTCCAGGCGATGCCATCTACAAGTCGAGCACCAAACTCCAAGCATCCCTCGCCTCGCAGCAACGAGCGATGCACCCTCCAACAGATCATGGTCGTATCGCCTCCTTTCTCCAAGGTCTCACCTCGACGGCGAGGAACCCCCAGGCAGTAGAGGAACATCCGCCAACGTGTTGCCATCTTGCACGAAGTTGCGCATCTCCAGGCGACGTCGATAGTCTACAGGCACCATCCCTCTGTTCTCCGACCCCATGCGGAGATCCAACTGCATCCCCAACCGAAGTCGTCCCTCCTCCCTCCTTAACAACGGCTCCCCTCCAGCAGCGGTTTCATCTTCAAGCGGCGAGCTCCTCCATCGCCTCCCCGTTCTCCAGACGGCGGCGGCATATACAGGTGGCATCCCCCAATCGAGGGCGACAAGTCTGTATGAAAGGGGTTCCCAAGGGGGAACCCTAAATAAGGGCCCAACCGATGGTTTAAAAAATTTGTTTTATTTTCTGTGGCACTAAAAAAAGGGAGCAGTGTTTTTTCCGTCCAAAGTTGGGCCGGGAAAAAGGGGAGGGGAGCTGCTTTGTATTTTAGGCTCAATTTAAAAAAAATGTGGTTATTAAAAAAGAGGCTTGTACAAAAGAAAAGCCATATGCAATAAAAAAGGAAAAGGCCAAAAAAAAGGATGAAGGGTTCATTTAAAAAAATGAGACGGCTATTAAAAAAGAGGAAAATAGTCGGAAAAAAATGATTTGAAAAGAAAAGCTGAGAAAAATGTGACGGCTTATTGGTTTTTGTCCTCGCCATCTTCATATCTTCTCCCAACTTTGTCGATGTCATTGTTTTCCGACAAGGGAGAAAGGGGGAGTATTATGTAGATTCTATGGTCCATGCCATATTTCATATTCTCCAGTCCGGAGGCCAGCCAGATTGTCAGACTCTACAGTTCTTCAGAAGTTCAGACTCGACGATTGGTTCCGAGTCTTCATTTTGATGAGCACATGTATGCGTTCATCAATTGTGCGGTCCCCGTCTTTGTTATTGGTCGCAGAGTTTTCATGTGATCCATAGGGACTACAGAGTAGAGATCTCATTCCTTATGCCATGTGGGCCAGGGTTTTCATGTGATTCCATAGGGATTCCGGAGTAGAGATCACATTCTTTGAGCCAATATGGGAGAGACCTAGTTCTCCGACAAGGAGACTTTTCAGACTCCATTTTCCAAAGACTGTGGACTCCGACGAGGATGTCTCCATGACTTTTTTAGTTCGGCCCTTTCAGAGATGGAGCAGCTGTCCACATGATCGTGGCGGGCCAGAGTACTTCGACGAGGAGACTCATTTCCAGTTGCAGTGACTCTTACAGGTGCAATACATAGCACATGCTCTCCGACGGGAAGATTCAGTTTGACTCACACTCAAGCATGTTTGTTCCTCCTCACATGCACGGCATGAAAAGCAACATCCTTGACAACAACCGAAAGTGTGTATGCGTTGAGTTGATATCATCCGTAGTGTCTTGTAATATGAGTTTGAGATTACTTTCTATTTGTCCAAGCTAAGCATTGCATACTCCAGCATGAGGGGGGTGTTGGAGTATGTATCACTTATGTAGTAGATAAATAAATGGATCCCTCCAGGATCCATTTTCCACATCCAGTGTTTAGTCCTACATCTACTAGTGGTGGGATTTGGAGGGTCTGTGAAGGCTATATAAGAAGCCCCAGACCTCCTGTATCAGATGAGAAAGTTCAATGAATGAATCAACCCTTTGAGGCGGTCTCCTATGGTTTCATCCTACTCCTTGGGGAGTAGGGTTCCACGTAAAATCTCGATCTTATTTCAATGTTTATTTCTTTTTCTCTGATATTTGCTTCTGCATTCGTAGTTTCTAACAAATCTACTACTTACATTGCTACAAATCATGTGTTCCATGAAAGAACTGAACATTATTGAGATCGACTGCCATTTCGTTCGTGATGTTGTACGAGGAGGCAAGATTGCTACACCACACATCTCGACTGATCTTTAGCTTGCAGACATATTTACAAAGGCCTTATCAAAGAAGCGCCTTTTCTGGATAGAATCCAAGTTGGGCAAGATAGATGGATATGCTCCAACTTGAGTGAGAGTGTTAGAGATTATAGTAGATTGTGTTCTTATATTCTATTGTAACCCCACGGTGATATTTATGTATTTTATCTTTTTGAGATCTCTAGGGTTTAGTCCTATATAAGGACCCCTGGACCTCTAAACAAGTCATTGCACTTTCTCATCACTTTTCCACAGGAATTAAACGGGTTCGTATTGGGTGTGGAGTATAGTTTGTGGTAGAAACAATTGCGATTTGGGATATTTCTTCTTTTGAGGTATGTATGTTGCCTTGGCAATCCTTGAGTGCCAAAATGGAGTTTCAACTTCTTCTTGCGGAGGCCACAACCTGGAGGAGTTTGGTATTTCGATCGTCCTCTCTCAGCCAACATACTTTCGTGTGTTGGTTTAGGCAGAATTCATCTTCATTAAGGTGTTCGAGATCTATGTGTAGACGAGCTAGTTCAACCGAAGTGGTTGGGTTTGGGTTCTTTGAGGTGAGATTCTTCCAAGGTACGAATTTAAGAAAGAATTGACTCAGAGGATGAGATGAAGGCGGAGACAAAGAATTGACTCATATAATGAGATGAAGGGGGAGACACAAAGAATTGATTTGATGGGGGATGGGATGTGGAGCGATAAGGGTGCATAACTTTGGAAAGAGTTTTGGGAATCGACAAGCAGGATGGGTGAGGATTTTTCTTACGTGGGAGGCAAAAGGTTTTGTTGCTTTGTGGGGTCTGTAGGTGCAGGGTAAGGATTCCAATAAGGTGGTGTCCTCGTGTTGGTTGCCATGTGTAATATGGTGTGGACCAAGGGGACGGAGAGGATGTTGGTGGGATGGTACCTGACTTACACGTGCGTTGCAAAGGGGTGTGGTGGTTGTTTTCTTTTTCACCGATGATGAGGGAGAGGGACCCTCTCATTTTTTGGGAGTCCTTGGAGATGGATGAGGGGGACGTGTGAAGCGGGTAGCATAATTTTAGACGCTGGAGATGGATCAAAAGAGGGTTGGATATGGTTAATCCAGCAAGAGATGACTTTCGTATCGCAAATGTTATGCATTATTTCGACTGGGGAGGGCGGGCTCATAGCTTGTTTGCTAGGGTAAGAAAGACTTCATCGATTGAGAGATCTAAACTACCCTAAGAATGCAAAAGAATCTTGGTCGAGTATGGTGGGGGGAAAGAGCATGAGATCTTTTGTCGAGTGGCGGCATCACTGAGATTGGAAGGGTGAGATTTTTTGGAATTGGTTTGGGAGTCGAGCAAGGTTTTTTTGTTTTTCGCTCGCCTCTAGGGCTAATTTGGTTACTGGGTTGGGTTGTGTTGGGTTAACCTCCCGTGAATAGTAACTGTTTGGATGGTTATGAAGGTTGGTAGAGGGTTGGAATAAAGAATGTGATGTGATGTCACATTGATATGTGATGGAATTCCAACCCAGATTTGTAGAGTGGTTTACATGGTTATCCCGAAGTAACCTGAGGCACAACACCAACCAAACGAGCCCCTAGGGTTTCTTGTTTGGGGGTGGCTGAGGTGTTTGACGTGGTGGGTTATCCATCATGTATTTATTCACGGTTGGAGGTTCATCTGGTTGTGGAGGATGGTTTTTTGATAATGCTCAGAGATTCTTAAGTAGTATGTGCTTCTGGTAGCCTTTGCATCCCATCGTGGATGAGAAGGAAGGAGGAAGTGTCGGGTAGGCGGAGAGGAAGATAGAACGTAGAGGGGAGAAGGTGGAAGGGAGGGGAGAGACGTACCTGAGGTTGCCAGAGGGAGGGAGAAGCAAAAGGAGAGGGAGGATCATAACGTACTTGAGTCCATCGTGGAGAGGATCAGAAGAACGTCAGCGCCACGCGAGTCACCCTCCGAGAGCCTATGGGAATTTTATCACATGTATAGTCGAAATGAAGTGATTGGGGTTTACAAGTATGGAGGTATTCTAGTAAAGAGTTGTTAGGAAATAGAGCTTATTGGACAGAAGGCTTTCGGACATGCATTCAAAGAACTGAAAACTACCTTTCATGCAGCTGAACGAGCAGCAAATTTGCATGTTTTTCATTTGCAGGTTGCAGCCTAGCAACTGCTTCTCAAAATTTACCCGTTGTGCTTGATCTTTGTGTCCAGGAACATTGCTTCTGAGGTGCTCTTAGCAAATGCATTGCACAACCAGAGCTAGGGCCAAACGGATCCTTGAAGATCTGGGTTTAAACAATTGGCCCCATGTACATGAAGTTCATAACTTCACATCGTCTTGGGTCAAAGTTCATTAGTGGTGAACCTTGTTGCAAGAAAAGGGGGGACAACCACGTACATGGCACTGCATGCAGAACGTCACAAAGTAAAGCTTCTAATACAATCGAACAGGATCAATGTGACGGGAATAAATCCCCGAATAGATCGGATTGTGGAATAAAAAATATCACAAAGTTGACAAATAGATCAACCACAATTGTGTCAAAATTAAGGGCAACTACGACCAAGGAAAATCGGATATGGATGCACAAGCAACGATTTAAAAAATGTGAGGTAGATCGAGACGGTTTTTCGTCATCGAGGCAAGGCTAAGCCTCGAGGCTGCCGAGGCACAAGCCTCGATATTTTGGTGAAAACCTGTAAAATGTAAATTATATAGTAAAATGCTAAAATGAGAATACATTATGAGAATGGCATTTCCATGCAAGTTGCAGCATTGACTAATATGAAAACGTTAAAAAATTCAACATTGAAATCATATGATATGAACCATGACAACCAATGCTCGAAATATCCATTATATTAATATCATAAAAGATGCAAGTTTGCAATCACAAAAGTGATGAAATAATATCATGGATTATTCCAAACCATCGCCAATGTATGTGGTGTACTCAAACCATCTTGTACTCGCATAACGATCTACTTTTTAATAACAATATGTTGTATACTGGAGCTTTAGAGGTGTAAAAGCTGTTTCTCCACTGCTTTAAGTGAAAATTGATTCATGTTGACCTTCTGCACATAACAGCAGTAATGTAAGAAAATTGTGGCAAAATGAGCGATGGCAGTCCAAAGCAAAATTTCATCATGTTTCTTTACCATTTTTTCCAACCAAAAATGAGCATAAATGTAGTTGATAACTCGTTTTGCATTCTTAAAACTAATTTATACAATAGAAATTTCAAGTTATCCACCATCCTAAAGATCGATGCAGTGAAGTGCACATGTAGTCAAATACAAGTGCTTATCTTCCCCATCAACTCCCCAGCTGCCATGTAAGTTGCAGTGTTGCCTGTGACGACTTGTATGGCATCGTTTTCTCCAACTTCATCAATGACCCCATCAATCAACTTGTCAAGAAATATGGCATTCTTGACTTATTATAAAACATCGGCAAATTTCAAAAACCATATGATCTTGGGGTTACTGGCCAAAAAGTTGATCAAAGTGTGATTTTTCATGCCAATCCAACCATCATACATAATGATGCATCCTACTTACTTCAGTGTTTGGTACGCGGGTTACCCCGGGGTAAACTGGTAGGGGGTAACATGTTTTTGTGTTTTGGTGTTTGGATAGAGGATTAAACTAAGAGTGGGTTTGTTGTGATATGATTGTATTGAAGTTTGGAAAAGTGAGTAGTTATTGTGATGTGATTGTATTGGAGTTTGAAAAAGTAGGTAGAAGTTGAGCAGTTATATTTTTTAGATGATATGATGGTATAATATATTATTTTTTGATGAAATAGATGAAAGAAAAGCAATTTATTTAATATGTAAATAAAGAATAGATAGTGGGTCCCACAAGAAAGAGAAAATGAGGGTTTTGGGGGGTAAACCCACTCGTAGCATCATCCATAAATGTTTTTACGGTATTTATTTTTTTCCCTTGATATCAATCCCACTTAAATGGTCTTGTGTACCTACCACCCAAAAGATCGGGGTTCAAATCCTGTAGAGATATTTATGTAGTCGATGTACTATTTATCAATTTTTATTTCCGTAGTTGCTACTTATGTAATTTACCCATAGGCTTTCCTCTATATAAGAGAACCGAGGGTTCTTTGGAATAATACAACAACTCTTTCCACCAACATGGTATCAGAGCCAAAACCCTAACCCTAACCCTATTATCCCCCCGTCCCCCCCACAGCCGCCGCCCCTCCCTCCCTCTCTCCGCCCCGCCGGATCTCGCCCCGCTCAGCCGCCCCGGATCGCACCTTACCTCCAATCGCCCGACCCTCTCTTCCCTCGCCAGGCCTTCCCCCCACCCCCACTGGGCCCTCTCTAGCCGGCCCTACCTCCCGCCGGCATAGCCCCTACCTCCCGCTGGCGCAGCCCCTCTTGATGGGCCCCCTTTAGCCGGCGTTCACCTGCCGGTTCCGTCCTTGCCAGTCTTTGCCGCAGCCGTCTTCTCCGCTATCTCAATGGATTTGGGTGCGTAAAGTCTACATATGCACTCAAATCCTATCAAGTTTATGTAAACACTTGTTTCTTGTCTACAAACCCCAGTTTTCATCTCCAACGACATGTCAGAAAACAAAGTCGACATGCCCTCCATAGGCGCATTCAAAGGTCCAGCGCCAATAGTCAAGATGGATGGGACGAACTATGAGCTCTACGCGATGCAGTTCATTAGTCTCATGAAGTCGAATGGTAAGAAGCATATTCTTATCGAGGAAGAGCCGGCAGAGAAGACTGGGATCTATGCCTCTTGGGAGGCTGATGATTCATATGCAAAGGTTTGGTTGTCAGGCACGTTGTCGATGGAGATTGCCCATGATGTCCTCCATCAGTCCACCGCTAAGGCGATGTGGGATATACTGGCCGCTACATATTCACAGGTGTGGAATGAAACCAAGATGTTACAACTCCAGCATGACATTTTCACGATGAAACAGAATGGACGGCCACTTCACTCTTTGTATACATCCCTGACGGGGATGTTTGAGAAACTCTATAGTACGATTCCTCTCACGGCCACCCCTGAGCAGTAGAAGACATTTAGGAATGCGACCATGGTGGGAGTCTTGCTTGCGGCTCTTGATCCTGAATATGAGGCTGCACGATCACATATACTTGTTGATGCTACCATTCCTCCTATGGAGGACGTCTATCGGAGGCTTAGTCGCATCTCTGTCTCATCCAGTGCTTATACTCCACCACCCTCGGCGATGGCTATCTCCAGAGGGAGAGGTGGTTCTTCTTCATTCCGTGGCCATGGACCTCGTGGGAGATGTGGTCGTTTTCGTCAGCCATGCACCTTTTGTCATCGGACAGGCCATGCTGAGGATGCTTGTTATTCTAAGCACGGATTTCCAGCCTCGACACGAGTAGCCGAACATGTTGCATCTCCGTCTGCGTCTGCTTTGGATCAGAGGGTTGAGGAGCTTGTTGCGAGATTGCGAGACATTATGCCTCATGTTTCGCAGATTCTCCAGGAGGCCCTTCAAATATTGTTGCTTCAGCTTCAGCCAATACTTCTGCCACTGCTAGCACCTCAGATAGTGCTTTTGCTTTCATATCATGTTTCAGTTCTGATGTCTCGGATTGGATCATGGACTCCGGTGCCACACACCATCTTTACCGCGACAGAGACAAACTTATGTCATACAAGGAGATTCCACCAGGGAGGTCAGTGGTAATAGCTGATGGGACTCATTCACCCATTATTGGACAGAGGGAGGTTACCTTGTCGCCTTCAATGCATCTCCAGAATATCTTACATGCCCCCGATTTCTCGATGAACTTGCTTTCTATAAGTCAGATTACAAAAGATTTGCACTGTCGTGATATATTTGACCTATATTCTCTTATATTTCAGGACATTCTAACGGGCAGGGTGATTAGTTGTGTCTCTGAGCAGGATGGTCTTTATCATCTAACCAGGAGTTCATATGTTGTTGTCTCCTCTCATTTAGCTGGATATGTTTCTCCGTATACGTGGCACCTACGCTTTGGTCACCTTCCTCTTCAGAAGATGCGTCACCTCTTGCCTCAGATTTCTCCGAGTTCTTCCTTCCGGTGTGAAGTCTGTCAGTTGGGAAAGCGCCATAGAGCTAGCTTTCCTAGTCGTCAGTGTCGGAGCAGTAGCTCCCCTTTTGAATTACTTCATGTCGATATTTGGGGTCCAAGTCGTGTCCCTGATCACCAGGGACAGATTTTATCTTGTGGTCGTTGATGATTTCTCTCGTGTGGCGTGGGTCTTTCTATTAAAGAATAAATCTGAAGCAGGAGATGTTACCAGAAATCTTATCAATGAAGTGCAAAATATTTTTCCTCTCATGTGGAATATGTTCGCACTGACAATGCTTTGGAATTTTGCACTCGTTCTCTCTCACAATTCTTTTCATCAAGGGGAATTATTCATCAAACCACATGCGCATACACCTCTCAACAAAATGGAGTTGCTGGGAGAAAACCTCGTCATCTTCTTGATATTACTCGAACCCTACTTATCCAGAGTTGTGCTCCTATTTCTTTTTGGGGAGATGCCATCCTTACAGCGTGTTACCTTATCAATAGTATGCCATCCTCAGTACTTGGTGAGAAAATTCCTCTTTCTGTTGTGTTTCCAGATAAGGATTTATTCTCACTTACTCCTCGTGTTTTTGGTGTTGCTTTTGTTCATCAGTTGTTTCATGGTCTTGACAAGCTCTCACCTAGGGCTGTCAAATGTGTCTTTGTGGGTTACTCTCGGACTCATAAGGGATCCTGTTGTTATGATCCTGTAAACGGGAAATATTATGTCAGTGTTGATGTTACGTTCTTTGAGTCTGTTATGTACTTCTCTCATGCAGGTGACAGGTTGGCATCATCCACATCTAATGATGAGGTCTATGTTCCTCCTCCAATTTTGAGTTCACCAGAGTCCACTACAGTCCCTGTGGTCACGCCACCACCTCCACCACCACCAAAACCACTAGTCTCGCCACTACCAAAGTATTACACACGTCGGTCGGGTCATGCTCCTGCTACACATCAATCATCCAGCACGCCTAAGGTATGTCCTGATGTTAATACTAATGATGGGTCGAATAGTGTGCATGTGCAGGATTCATCATTGCAGGAGGAATGTGATCCAGCGAGTACAGTGGTTGATGATCTAGATGCTCCTATTGCTATATGGAAGCAGAAACGCAATTGTGCTTCGTATCCTCTTGTCTCCCAGGTTTCCTTTCATCGCCTCACAGAGGACTTTTAGAGATTTGCAGTGGCTTTGTCTTCTGTGGAGATACCACAGAATTATCAGGATGCTTTGAAGATTTATTGTTGGCGTTCTACCATGGAGGAGGAAATGGTTGCTCTACAGTCACGGGTACATGGAGCTTGGTTCCTGCTCCCTCAGGAGCATCTATTGTTAGCTGCAAATGGGTATTCACTGTCAAGTATCACGCAGATGGTAGTCTTGATCATTACAAGGCAAGGCTAGTGGTGCGAGGTTTTACACAGACATATGGCATGGATTATATGGATACCTTCTCTCCAATTGCACGTCATTACACTCTTCGTATTCTTTTGTCAGTTGTTGTGGTACGTAATTGGCCCATGTTCCAACTTGATGTTAAGAATGCATTCTTGTATGGTGATCTGCAGGAAGAAGTTTACATGCAGCATCCTCCGGGGTTTGTTGCTGAGGGGGAGAGTCATATGGTGTGTAGACTTCACAAGGCGATATATGGCCTTAAACAGAGCCCAAGGGCACGGTTCCAGAAGCTGTCCCCTCTAATTGAACGACAGGGATTCAAAAGATCAAATGTGGATCACTCGTTGTTCATTCAGAAGACTTCGAGAGGTACGGTTGTCATCATGGTATATGTTGATGATATTTTGGTGACAGGAGATGATGCTCAGGGGATAGAGATGGCAAAAGCATTTTTGGACCGTCATTTTATCACGAAGGATCTTAATACCCTACGATACTTTCTGGGGCTAGAATTTGCTAGGAATGCACAGGGTCTTGTGATGACCCAAAGGAAATATATTACAGATTTGCTAGTTGAAACGGGCATGGTTGGATGTAGACCCTCGAGTACTCCTATGGATCCAAGTATGAAATTATATGACAACGATACTGAGGAGGTTGACAGGAGAAGATATAGGGAGTGTTTGGATAGTGGGTTTAGGTGGGTTAAACTGGTTGCAGGTAACCCATTTTTGGGTTTTGGTGTTTGGATAGAGGGTTAAACTGGGGGTGGGTTAGAAGTGGGTTTATTATGATATGATTGTATTGGAGTTTGAAAAAAGTGAGTAGTTATTGTGATGTGATTGTATTGGAGTTTGAAAAAGTGAGTAGAAGAGGAGTAGTTTATATTTTTTATATGAGATGATGGTATAATATATTATTTTTTGATAGGATTGATGATGTAAAATTTATTTATTTAAATTTTTAAAAAAGGAATAAAGTGGGGCCCACGTAGAGGGAGAAAACATGGGTTAGGGGAGTTAAACCACCCCGGGGGTGGTTTAACCTTGTATCCGAACACACCCATAGAGAAATGGTGGGTAAGCTTCTTTACCTCACTATAACTCGACCTGATATTGCCTTTGCAGTGAGTCGAGTGAGCCAGTTCATGGAACAGCCAAGACAGATACATATGGATGCTATATATGTTATACTAAGGTATCTAAAGTCTTCTCCAGGTTCAGGATTGCTATTTAGAAAGGACACAGATTTATCTATTTCGGCATGTGCAGATGCAGACTATGCAGGATGTCCCAAGGATCGAAAGTCTACTTCAGGCTTTGCAGTTTTTGTGGGCAGCTCTCTGGTTTCTTGAAAAAGCAAGAAAAAATTGTTGTGGCTAGATCTAGTGTTGAATCTGAATATAGGGCAATGGCACAAGCAAGCACGGAGATGATGTGGGTTCAAGCTGTGCTAGAAGACTTGCATATAGATGTACCTCTACCCATGCAGCTACAATGTGATAATCAAGCCGCATTGTTCATTGCCAATAATCCTGTCTTTCATGAAAGAACTAAGCATATTAAAGTAGATTGCCATTACACCAGAGACATGATCCAGAGAGGCCTGATTTCTACTTCACATGTGAGTTCAGGGGAGCAGATAGCCGACATTTTCACCAAGCCATTGTTGAGAGGACCATTCCAGAAGTGTTCTTCCAAGCTGAGCATGATTGATATCTATGCTCCATCTTGAGGGGGAGTGTAGAGATATTTATATAGTCCGTGTACTATTTATCAATTTTTATTTCCGTAGTTGCTACTTATGTGATATACCCATAGGCTTTCCTCTATATAAGAGAGCCAGGGGATCTTTGGAATAATACAACTCTTTCCACCAACAAATCCCCGCTATGGGGGTTGCATTAGGCAATCGAAAGCCGGCGTAATAAATAGTCGAATCTTTCAACATGGATTTGAGCAAGAATCTACTTATAGTGGGAGAAGGCTTCGCCATTTTAATATCAAGTCCTGAATCCATACATAGTTGGGGGTTTAAAACCCCTCCCGAAGTTACAGATGTCCAGTACCATTGCCATGTATAAAGGACTACTGGTGATATTAAAGGAGCGCTCTTTCTATGAAAAGATGTCAATACTTAAGCAACATCTTTTCCTTGATCTTTCCAAGATGAATTTGATGTGGTTTATTTTGAATTTTCTTCCATTGTTCCACCACTTCTTGTAATGACTCCACCTCCTCGTCCTCCAACAAAAAAGAGCTATGTTACATCTAACTTATTAAGCACCATTAAATCCAGTGGGTACATGTTTATCCAAATCGGATTCTCCCTGCATTATGGTGCTCCCACTCAATGGACCTCCACTTTTTCAAGTGCCCTTCATTTTTCCAAATATTTCCTCATCAAATACAACTTGATTTCAATCTCAACATCGACCAATACACCTGGACAGCCACTCAAATTCTTACAGCTTTTCGGCAAATGTCTTCAATCATGCAGCACCGCCTCTAACGATCTTCTTACAAAAGTTATCACACATCCTTGTAGCCATTCTTCTTATGTCCACCCTCCAACTTGATCTCCGCATAATAGGTTCATCCAATATTAGATCTATCTTGCGCTCCGTCTTGCCCTTCATTTTTGATGTCAATCATGAATTTGAGGATAGTGTAGAGACTCGCAATTACAAACAAAATGACATGTATCGACTGAAATTTGGAGGCCCCAGTTCAAAAACCGGCCGAACGGTCGAATGTCGATCAAAATTTCGTTTCAGTCGGTCATCGAAATGGTGATTGAAATCGAAATTTGAGGCCTTGATCACACCACTGTTAAGTTCATTACACATCTTCTGGACAGAGAATAAGCTAAGAGGAAAAGCAGGTGCACAATGGACTCCAATGAGTCGAAGCTTGGAAGAGAACTCCACAGCTCTAGCAACAGTAACATGGGAGTGTGCCCTGTTGGCAACCCGAACCAACTTCGCAGAGGAAAAGGGTTCAGAGAAAGTTAGAAGACTATTATATCCTGTCAAATTCGTAGAAGCATCAGAGTCAATAATCTGTGTAAGAGCAGAAACAGTGGTGGATGGTAGAGTGGGCTATTATACCAGAAGTTGTAGCCGGAGTTGCAGTAGTAGCAGTGGGAGTACTTTCATTAGTCAAGGTGCTGAAATTCTGTAAGAGTTGCATCAAACTGGAGTAATCTAAGGTACCGAACTATGTTGTCGGTCCACCACTATGCTAATCAGAAGAGTCGTCGACAGTATCATAAGTCGTCTCAAAGGCAATGTTGGCATTAGGCTATATGCCAAACTTTGCCCAACATCGATCTGATGGATGGTTCCAACGTCCACAATGAATGCATGTGGGTACTGAGGAGAAGTGAACTCATGGCAACGGTCAAGGCCAAAATCTCATCTACATCCCAAGTCGCGTTCACGACTACGACCAAAGTCACTGCCTCGATATCCTCGAAAGCTTTGTCGTTCTATGTTCCCAGATGATGCAAAGTGAGCAGAATTCTCTACGGAAGACAGAGTAGAGGTACGTCTAGCAGAGTTATATAGTTCATGAAGACGAAGATAGTCTGGATCGGTGGCAAGATATCAGCCATCAGGAACTGCTCCTTCACAGTAATGTTCAGTTCGAAACTATTGCTCAGCCAAGTGATGACCTGGCAATTGTCCACATACCATGTGACGTGATCCGTGTTTGTCTCTTTTAGCGAATCCTTAGTCGAAATATGAGTATTTCGTTGACCATTGATGAACACCTTGAAAGAACGAGGTCATAGCAAATAATTTTTCGTGCCCTTGAGTTTGATAGATGTGTCATATACCATCACAGAAGAAATCGAGTACAAGGGATTGGTATCAGTAGGATCGGACGTCATCGTGGTTAAGAATTAACCTAAAAGAAGCAGTTATTGTTTAGCAAGCATATAGGTGACCTAGGTCATCATTTTTTAGCCCCTCGGGCTTCTTGGACGATACATGATGGTTTTGATGCCACAAACATGGTTGTATCGTAGCAAAGAACCCTCAAACAATGTTGCCAGGGTACTGGGGTGATGCACGAGAGGCCCAGGAAGATGTTGGAGGCACACGAAGCTATTGACGATGCCACCCAGAGGTGATGGAGGCATACAGTTACGACGGAAGCGAAACCCAAATGTGTTGGCGGTAAGATCCGGGGGGCTAGCAATGGGTTGGGGTGCTGGTGGCGGCAGCCATAGGTGTTGGCGGCAGCCATAGGTGTTGGCGGCGCGTTGGGGTGCTGACGATAGCAGTCTGAGGTGCTGGCAACGCGTAGGAGGCCTGCAGCCTTGCGTTGGGCCCTAGTCGGACGAGAAGAGGGCGTGTGCAAGAGCTTCGGAGAAGGGAAGACACGAGGGGCTAGTGGTGGCAACATGATCTAGGTCAGAACGCCGGTCTAGGATCGTTGCTCTGATACCATGTGGAGAAAGATGAGAGAATGCAATGAAATGGTTTATTCGGGAAGTCTAGGGGTGCTTATATAGTGCACAACCCTAGGGAGCACAAAAAAGGAGAAATTACATAAAGGGGGTATGAAGGGTTGCAACTCAATAATAATAACAAAGCCTTTTCCTACAATTAAGTAGGGTCGCCAACATGAATTTTTTTCCTCCATTCAGATCTATTTTGGGCCATTCTCGAGCTTAAATACAAATAACTAAGGTCCCGTTGGATAGTCTCATTCCAACACCTGTTGGGCCTTCCTCGCTCTCTCTTAACCAGCTCAATATCCCAAATCTCGCATCTTATAATTGGTGCATCAACCAACCTCTTTTGTAAATGGCTAAATCATATTAAGCGGTTTTCTATCATCTTATCCTCTATCGGAGCTAAACCAACTTTCTCTATAATTACATCATACGAATCCGATCTTTTCATGTATAACTACACATCCACCTTAGCATTTTCATTTCTAATGTTGTCATTCTCTACACATGTCTATGGTTCACAGACCAACATTCTGATCTATAGAGCATAGCAGGTCTTACGGCTACTTTGTAATATTTTAATTTGACTTTCAAAGGAATTTTCTTATCACAAAGAACAATAGAGGCTCCTCTCCACTTTTGCCAACCTGCATTTATTCTATGAGTAACATCTCCATCAATTTCTCCATCATGTTGCAAAATAGATCCCAAGTCTCTAAAAGAATGTCTTTTGAATGTCATCATTTGCAATCATCACATCGAGTTCTTCACTATTGTTTCCATCAAATGTGCACTCCATATGATCGGATTTAGACCTACTTATACGAAAATTTTTAGTCTCTAAGGCATGTCTCCAAACCTCCAGCTTCTCATTTACTCCATCTCTTGTCTCATCAATCAACACAATATCATCGGTGAACAACATACACCAAGGTATCTCATCCTGAATGTGATTAGTCAACTCGTCCATGATCAAAGTAAAAAGAATGGACTCAAAGCTTAACATTGATGTAGACCGATGTTGACCTTAAAATAGTTAGTTTTTCCATACTAGATCCTTCCACATAATGAAGCCCCACCATACATATCCTTTATAAGGTTAATGTATAGGACAGGCACTTGTCTCTTCTCCACAACTCTCCACAATATCTCCTTTGGGGCCGAATCATAAGCCTTCTCCAAATCAATAAAAATCATATGGAGGTTCTTTTTTAAGCTCTATAAATATCCAGTGTTCTCCTCAACAAGTGGATAGCTTCAATAGTTGAACGACCTGGTAAGAATTCGAAGTGGTTTTTAGTTACTTTGGAAACTTGCCTCAACCTTCTTTCGATCGTGCATTCCCAAATTTTTATAGTATGACTCATCAGTTTGATACCTTTATAATTCGAACAATTATGAATATCTCCTTCATTCTTATAAAGAGGCACCGTGATGCTTCTCCACCATTCTTCAGACATTTTTTGCTTCGCCAAATAACATTGAATAAATTTGTGAGCAAAGTCAAACCCCGTTCATCTAGAACTCTCCAAGCTTCTATAGAAATGTCATCAGGTCCTATGTCTTTCCCATGTTTAATAACCTTCAAAGCCTCCTCTATTTCCTTCCAATGTCCCCGTTTATAACTTGCACGATTCAGGTAACATCCACTACCAGCAAGATCTCCCAAAGTAATCTCTTTACTCCTTTCCCCTACGAAAAGCTTATGGAAATAGTGCTTCAATCTAGTCTCTATATCCTTTTGAGTAGCCGATATATTCCTGATTTCATTATTTGTATTTATTATCCTCCTAGCTCAAGTATTTCATTAACTTTAACTAATAATTAATCTAACTTAACAATTAACCACCTGTAAATAATTAACACTAATTATTGTATCTAAATAAGTATATTATTGTGCATATATTTTATGCGTTTCTTTATTATTAAAAATCAAATAAAAATAGACTAATATTGTATATATTTACTTTAACATTATTCATAAATTAAAAATACAAAAAATAGCAAAAGATAAGTGTTTTTAAAACACTAAAAATACATACAAAAATATTAATATGTACATATAATGTAATCTCACTTCCAGTTATACATGAAAGTTGTATATCTCAATGAGATTTACATCTTTCGTGTTGAACACTTTTCCTGATTTCACCTCTAACTATTTATTATTCAATTTACATTGTTTTTCTATTTTTTGTATTTATTTCATTGAGCCGCGTGGCACATTCTCAGTGAGCTACATAGCCGACTCTTTACTTCCACTCGCTTCTCATGTTGATTGTCTAATCAAGTTAGATCAGACGGCCCAGCCTCAATTCAACATACCTTTGTTCCCGATTGCTTGATCACATGATCAAAGTGATCAGGAGCGTCCACCAACGCCCTAATCACGGTCTTTTGATCTACATCAGACGGTTGGGGAGTCGCCCCCAACGTATGTTCCCCTCTATCCCCAACAGATGTGAAGCTACAACCACCTAACTTCATCTCTTCTTCCTGCCGACCTTAGCCATTCTTCGGACCAACTTCCATCGCCATCTCTTTTCCCTAACTTCCCTCTTCCACGCTAACCACCTAACTTCCCCTAACCCTAACTTCCCCATGAACTGGCAGTAACCACCGTCTGAGCACAACCAATCCCGACCTTTCTTCAAATACACCCCAACAGGCCACCGTTGTCGGGGGTCCACCCTTGCATGAAGTAAGCCCTAGCTCTCTTCTCCTCTTCGTGACAGGAAGGAGGAATAGACGTGTGAGAATGGGTTCCCCACTCCCGGTGATGGCCCATGGCCGGAGGTCCATGCACGGTCGTTCGAGCCTCAAGGACAGGTTGTCCTTGGCATGGCCTTAAATTTCGGCGAATTTCGACCGAAATTCGATTTCGTGGCGATACCGATATCGAAAACCATGTATAATATCAGTTTCCAGGATTTCGGCCGAAATTTCGGCCAAATTTCGGTCATTTCGGTCCATTTCAGTGGAAATTTTTCACAGATTTCTCGGATTTCGGTGGAATTTCGGTTCATTTCGGTCTATTTCGACTGAAATTGTTCTAGGTCACCATATGTCATGCCTAGGCCACTTATTGATGTTCATAGATACTATTTGGTCACTAAATGAAATTTATAGGTCACCATTTCAACCACCATTGCAATATAAGCCACTATTCCAACCACTATGTAATAAATAAGGCCATTAAGGGTCATCTTTAAACCCAATAAATATAATGTATATGTTCTCAATCCATCTCACAACTTCACAAGTCACAATTCACAACATAACTTAAGTCTTGGAGAGCCAAGTTTCCAAATTCCAAGTCTCGTATAACATACATTTTACGATCACAAGCTCTACTATGCATTTATTTTGGCATACATGTTAAAATATTCGTGTTTGTGTGTGTGTCTTATTTTATTTTTAAATAAAAGTATTATTATTCTTTTGAGAATTGATAGAAAAATTGAATGCCAAATTTAACTGTGTACTGAAATATGAAATTTCACTGTGGACGGTCATCGATATGATGACCGAAATCATTATTTTAAGGTACTGAACATTATAACATCTTATTATAAGCAAAAAAACTTGTATTTATGTCTCTTTTATTGATTAAACAACATTACAAATCTTAAATTTTGAAAAAATGAGTTTTCAAGTTGTTTTCCCAATTTCCGGCCATTTCACCGAAATTCCACCGAAATTCTTTTCTGGGCTTACCAAAACGAAACCAAAATCCGACAATTGAGGCCTTGGTCCTTGGCAAGCGAAGATCCGAGGTTCAAAAAATGACCCCATCCCAAGCCATTCCTCCATCTTGTGCGTCTTCAACCTCCATGTAATATAGGTTTGCCTTTTTCATAGTTTTCTTCGACTTTGCTCTCTGTATAGCTTCTATCACCCTCGATTGATCATGCTCCAAACTCCACCGAGGGTCTCTGATCCTCGCGGGAGGATTCATTCCCTGGCCTCGATCATCCATCACTCTATCCACCCAGTCATGTTCTCCATCGCGTTAGAAGAGAACCCATTAGGGCTTTCATGTTCTTTACTCACATCCCTCAACTTCACCTCCAATCCGCCCACACACGCTTCGGCTATTATACACTAACATTTACAAGTTAATTTCTTCAACGGCCAGAGAGTCGATGGTGCCTCTGTTCTAGAGGTTGATCCACGATGTACCTTCATCAACTTGTCTCCTCCGACGTACGTAGGGCTTCGTGACTTGTCATAACCTTCGCCAGGACGGTATGGAGGTCAAGCGACCTTCAGTGGAGCAAGACATGGATGGAGGAGAACGAAGGAGGTCGTCGGAGATCTGATATCGCCACCAGTACTCCGATGAAGATGGAGGAGCCAGAGATAGCAGTCATAGTCATCGTTGGATGGAACTCGATCCAACGGTCCAGTTCTCGCCTCAGCTTTGGTGCCAAGGCGGGAGCATTGGTGGAGCTGAAGCATCATTCTGCAGCCGGCCGAGCCTTGTCGTGCGTGATAAGCACGTGTAGGCTTGGGTAATTTCCAGTCGAAGGGCCCTTCTTCTCCATAATTGCATCCAGGTCCAGGGATGTGTGCTTCACGTTTGCCACGGGCTATTTCGCACAAATGCCCCTTCGACTTCTCAATTTTGCAGAAATAATCCCGCACAGGGGGTTAACATTAAAGATGAGTACCGGATTTTTATAATTGCAATTCAATCCTTACAAGGACCTATTTGTGATGTATTTTGTTATTTTATTTATACTTTTACTACACTTATGCCTACGGAGTAATTGTCGAATAACTTTTACATGTAAAGTCCAATTGAGGCATTGTGAAGCTCTTTTCATTAGATTTCTGATGGCATGCTTTATTCTCTGATTTGACACTTATAGATAAGTTATTTATCAGAGATAAAATAGGACCTATTCTTCATATTAAATGTATTTTAGCTCTTGATAAATTCATCAATTGGACCTTAATCTTCATTATGATTCTTTCTTGAGACTATGTAATTTAAGAGCATAAATTATGTATCTATATATGTGTTTGTATTTAATTCATTCTGTTCATTACGTTGATTATTTAACTTACATAAAAACAAAATAAAAATGTATGATTATTCATATTGTTTTGTGATGCAAAGTGTTGTATCTTTTGAACTAAATGTATTAATCACTTAGCATGTTTATTAATACCTAGATAATTGTATTAATAGCTCGTGCCCTTGTGTTTGACCATGTACTTATCCATGATAAATTTAAGACGAGTCCTCCTCACAGAGATCTTCTGACTCGGTTCTGATCAATTGCTAACTGGGGCTATAACAACGAATGCGAATTAAGTTAGCCGCTTAGCAGTTCGCTAGATGACGTCGTTGCCGGGGGCACGGCTTCATTAATATAAATAATTGGATTCATTATTTTGTTAAGATAATTCATATGTTCTTTATGTCAATTTGCTTCTTGTTATATTGATGCATTATTTTTGTATATGATGTTGTAATTTTATTTTATAGCTATATCTCTGATATGGAATTAATCATTTGACTTTATGGCGGGGCTCGTGATCCGAGGATGCTTGGAACAAAGCTGAGGCGATGAGCTGGATGCTTCAGCTAAGAGGGGTCGCAAAGTCTACTTGAAAGAAAGAGATAGCTATTTTGTGTACTTTGTTGTTATATATGTATATGTCTTTGTCTTTATAGCGGTTCTCGATCGAGAACTCGCGAATGTAATGTGGACTTGGACATTTTATTTGTTTGTTGAGTTTGTTTCACACCTACCCCGGGTGGGACTCAACTTAAGTGCTTGAATTAGGGTTTAGGCACGCGGCTCTTAGAGCTAATTTCGATTTATATTTTATGTGCTTGGATCGTAATTAGGACACGCTAACTAATCTTAAGAGATTCGCTCATCTCAAAAGATTCATTAGATGCACTTAAATACGTTTCATTTAGCTCAAATTAATCAAATTATGTCCCCGCTAATAGAAGCGTGTTTAGGTGCAACTTTTATCGACTTACATCTATATAGTTAGATTTTTAACACTCAGTCTAGCATCCACATGGATAGAGTTGGGAAGCACTGTAAGTATCTCTTACATGAGCATGCATCATGGTTTTTGTTTGCATCGGCTTTTTTGAATCCTTCTTGATTTATCACTTAAGATTTTAAAGGAATCAGGACTGTACAGTGGACGATGTATTATGCGCTCACACATTAATTACAAGTGACAACCAAGCTCTTAAAATTGGGGTTGTTTAATGCAAGTTGAATAATTATAATGAAGATAAAATTAACCTTGTATTGGGAGAGAAAATCCCTCATTATTTGTAGGTACTATTTATGCATATTCAGATGTGAGGACATATCCATAGGATAATACCCAATCCTACTTTATACCTACTCGTAATGGTCTCAAAAGATTGGATTTATCACCAATAAAATGAACAAGATAATTTGACCATAATTTCTTGATCTTCGTGTACGAGTTGGTGAATATATTGGGTTTGCTTGATTGGTTTGATCCTTTACCACTCCCTTTACCCTGGAACTCCATTCCATCTCCTTAGATTCAACATCCAAATATATTCTTTAACCTAATTATGTCTAAGTTCACCCACCTTTAAATCTACATTTTCGATACTTACGCTACTCTTCAGCCTAAGTATAGGTAGAGTCAAGTTATCTCTAATTGTTCACCTCAGGCTCCTTATTTCATTTCATGTCTCTTTACTTAGGCTTCTTTCAGCCTGAGTATACGGGGGACCTGAGTCCCCGTATTCTTTTAACTCATTCTTCTTATTCAATTCACAACTCTCTCCTTTGATTTAGTTATGTATATTTCTTTATATTTAGCATGAACTATGGATTCAAATCACTTAGTGCCATGAGGACATAACAAAAGCTAGGTATAGGGGGTGTACCGTATATATTTCATATGTACTTTAGCCATAGCTCATAGTTTAAATATTTTTCAAACTTTTTGGAATAAGGGTAACATATTATTTTGGAAATGCTTTTTGTAAAAAAAAATATTTTTAAATGATTGGAAAACCTTTATAAACCTATGTGACATGATTTTGAAAGATATTTTACAATGGTTTGTAAAAATGTGATTTTATGTGTTTTGAAAATTCTTTGTAAAATATTTAAAAACCTATATTTTTGTGACATTATTTTAAAAATGATTTACATTGGTTTGTAAAAATAGGGTTTTACTTGTTTGAAAAATCTTGTAAAATGTTTGAAAAATGTGACATGTAAAATATTTTCAAAACTCTTTTCAAAATTAAAGGTGTAATTGATATTAATAATTGTTTTGTAAATAAACATAATAATTCTAATTTAATTCAAAAATAAAAATATAATAAAAATAAATAAATAAATCACAAAAATACAACTAATAAGTTGATGTGTCCTTGACACTTACACATTCACGCCAGGCTTGTTTAGATTCATAGCACTTGGTTTATGAGGTCAAAAAATTCAGAATTAACATGCTTTAATCATTAGGGTCTTAGACTTAATAATTCACACTTCCCTGGTTTAAAAGATATGTGTGCTATATTGCATGCTTAATCTCCACCTTAAATAATATGACTAACACTTCACATGCACGACTGCATTATGATGAGATGAGTTGACGTTTCACTTGAGGAACTATGATGGGAGATTTAAGTTTGGATCTGATTTAATAATGCTCGAGGATGGGATGAAGTTAATGAAGGCTTCATGAAATATGAGTGTCAACACCTTGAGCTGTATGAGAACATGAGCGCTTATACTAATCTCTTGATATTCACTTAAGTGCCAGGTAAATTAAATTAAACTATTGATCAGTGTGCGCCAACGTTTGGTAAAAGCTATGGAGCTAGCCAAAAAGAAAATAAAAGAAAAATGAAAAGAAAAGCTCTTACGTTCCAAAGTCAGAATCAAAAGCGCTTCCAACAGTACCAAGCACTCCCAACCTTTTAAGGGTCCACTTGGACCAAAACCGTAGGCTTTTATGAGTCGGACTAGTACCTCAAAAAGAACTATGCATCGTATAGTGATACAAGTCTGGGTGTTGAAAGTATAATAGATACTAAAAAAGAGACACACCCCGGTGCATTCTCAGGAAAACAAGTACAGACGACTCAACCTCTTTTGACGGATACACTGATCAGCAATCAAAAATATGTGTTGAGTAAAATAAGATACTCGAGAGAACCCTTGTTCCAATGAGAGGGAGAGAAGAAAAGACAACCATATACATGCCATCATCTAACCTTCCATCTATCCATTTAACTCTGGCAACAAAAGAGACGGTGGGTTGAATGCAAGAATAGATTTAATCCCTATTGTTGAAGATTAGGTCCAGAGGAGAGTCTCTTGGACTGGAACCTTGGGTGACGTTTCGACTCGACTCTTGTGAATGCAATCAACACTTAAAGTCATACCTCTATTATGCACAGAGAGTTTGATGATTAGGGAAGTCGAGTTTGTTTTGATTAAGACATGCTTTAACCTAGAATTCTAGGACCACTAAAACTGAGAGTTCTTAATCTATTAAGTCTTGTATATACATACACGGTCAGGGAATCAACTAACTTATTCATTCTTTGTTTGCTCGCGGATGAGCAAAGCTTACGTACAGGGGGGTGATAAATTCATGATTTATCATCATAATTTGTATTTATATCCTCCTAACTTAAGTATTTCATTAACATTAACTAATAAGTAATCTAACTTAACAATTAACCACATGTAAATAATGAACACTATTTATTGTATCTAAATGAGTATATTATTGTGCATATATTCTATGTGTTTCTTTATTATTAAAAATCAAACAAAAATTAGATTAATATTGTATATATCTAATTTAAGATTATTCATAAATTAAAAATAAAAGATACAACAACAAGGCATTTTCCCACAACTAAGTAGGGTCGGCTACATGGATTCTTCGCCTCCATTCAGATCTATCTTGGGTCAATCTCGGGCTTATATCCAAAAAACTAAGATCCCTCCGTATAGTCTCTTTCCAACACTTCTTGGCCGTCCTCGCACTCTCTTAGCCGGATCAACATCCCAACACTCGCATCTCCTAACTGGTGCATCCGATGATCTTCTTTGCAAATGACCAAACCATCTAAAGCAGTTTTCTCGCATCTTATCCTCGATCGGAGCTACACCAACTTTCTTTCTGATTGCATCATTCTGGATCCGATCTTTACGTGTGTGTCCACGCATTCACCTTAGCATTTTCATTTCTGCTACAGCCATTCTCTGCACGTGACTATGGTTCACAGGCCAACATTCAGATTCATAGAGCATAGCAGGTCTCACGGCTGCTTTGTAAAACTTTCCTTTAATTTTTAAAGGAATTTTCTTATCACAGAGAACAGCAGAGGCTCCTCTCCACTTTAGCCAACATGCATTTATTCTATTAGTAACATCTCCATCAACTTCCCCATCCCGTTGCAAAATAGATCCTAAATATCTAAAAGAATCTCTCTTCCGAATGTTAATGTCACCAATCTTCACCTCAATTCATTCATCATTGCTTCCATTAAAAATAAAAGATAACAAAAGAAAAATAAAACAATTGTTTTTAATACATTAAAAACACTAACAAAAAATCAATATGTACATATAATGTAATTGTAGAGGCTTATATATGTTGGGATGTACTATTTCATATTTTCTATTTATATATTGTACGTCTTTGTAATTTACCCAAGGGTTTTCTCTCTATATAAGAGACCCGAGGGCTCTATGGAATAACACATTAGAGTTTTCTATTACTCTAACATGGTATCAGAGCCAAAACCCTAACCCTAGGGTTTCCCTCCACCCCCCCCCCCCCCGCCGCCGCTGCCAGTCCAGCCCTCCGCAGGGCCCCCAGCCCTCCGCCGCCGGGCCCCAGCCCTCCGCCGCCGGGCCCCAGCCCTCCGCAGGGCCCCCAGCCCTCCGCCGGGTCCTCCGTCGGGACCCCCCAGCCCTTCGTCGGGCTCTCCAGTCGCCCCTGGCGCCGCCAGCCCTCCGCCAGGCACCCTCCAGCCGCCGAGTACCCCTCGATGCCGCCTTTCTCTCTCGCCGAGGCTTTGCACAGCCTCGGGTTGTCACCGGGGCACCTCTCTCCTCCGGTCTTTCTCCGCTAGATGATGGGTTCAAGTGCATAACGTCTACATATGCACTTGAATCCACAAAGGTCTTGGTAGACAACATTTTCTTGGTCTATCACTAGTTGTTCTTCTCCGGCAGTATGTCAGAACAAAAGGTCGATATGCCCGCCATAGGTGCCTTCAAAGGTTCGGCACCAATCGTCAAAATGGACGGGACAAACTACGAACTGTGGGCTATGCAGTTCCTCAGTCTTATGAAGTCGTGTGGTAAGAAGCATATTCTTACCGAGGATGAACCGCCGGAGAAGACAGGAATATATGCCTCATGGGAGGCTGATGATGCGTATGCCAAAGTTTGGCTCTCAGGAACGCTCACGACGGAGATAGCGAATGATGTCCTCCATCAGCCCACCGCCAAGGCGATGTGGGATATTTTGGCCACGACGTACTCTCAGGTACGCAACGAGACGAAGATGCTCCAGTTGCAGCATGATATCTTTACCACGAAGCAGAATGGGAGGCCTCTTCATTCCCTGTACACGTCGCTTCGTGGAATGTTCGAGAAGCTCTATAGCACCATTCCGCTCACAGCCACGCCGGAACAGCAGAAGACGTTCCGCAACGCCACTATGGTTGGCATATTACTTGCTGCCCTTGACCCTGAGTACGAGGCAGCACGCTCTCAGATCCTTGCAGATGCCACCATCCCACCGATGGAAGAAGTATACAGGAGGCTCAGTCGTGTACCTGTTCCATCGAATACAGCGACTGCACCTCCCTCGGCAATGGCAGTTTCCAGGGGACGTGGTGGTTCGTCCTCATTTCGTGGCAGAGGAAGTGGTGGACGTGGCCGCGGAGGTCGCATACGCTCTACGTGCTCATTTTGTCGTCGTACTGGTCATTCGGAGGATACATGCTATTCCAAGCATGGCTTCCCTCCTTCTGCACGTGTCGCTGATCATGTTCAGGGTCCACCAGCATCTACTCCAGATCACAGGTTCGAGGAGCTAGTGGCACGGCTTCGTGATATCATGCCACAGTCACCGTCAGAGGGTGCTGAAGCTTCTGATGTTGCGGCATCGGCGTCAGCTAGTACATCTGCTTCAGCCAGTGCCTCAGGTAGTCCTTCAGTCTCATTTCATAGTCATGATCTCACAGGATGGATTGTCGACTCTGGAGCTACCCATCATCTCTGCCGTGAGAAAGATATTCTGCAGTCCTACAAAGCTGTTCAGCCTGGTCGCTCTGTACTCATTGTTGATGGCACTCATTCCCCTATCATCGGTCAGGGGGAGACGGTTTTGCTACCCTCTATGCACTTACAGAATGTTCTTCATGCTCCAGAATTCTCTATGAACCTCTTATCCATTAGTCAGATTACACGTGATTTGCACTGTCGTGCTATTTTTGACCCATCGTCTGTTATTTTTCAGGACATACTAACGGGCAGGGTGATTGGTTGTGGCTCTGAGCACAATGGCCTCTATCGTCTCGTCCGAAACTCTTACGCTGGCGTCTCATTGCATTCCCAGGGCTCCGTATCTCCGTATACCTGGCATCTTCGGTTTGGTCACCTGCCGCTACAGAAAATGCGTCACCTCCTGCCTCAGATCTCTCCGAGTTCTTCTTTTCGTTGTGAAGCATGTCAGTTAGGGAAGCACCATCGGTCTAGCTTCCCCAGTCGTCAGAGTCGGAGCAGTCGCTCCCCATTTGAGTTATTTCACATAGATATTTGGGGTCCAAGTCGTGTCCCAGATCATCAGGGGTACAGGTTCTATTTAGTTGTGGTTGATGATTTTTCTAGAGTGTCCTGGACTTTCCTTCTTAAAAATAAATCTGAAGCAGGAAGTATTATTCAAAATCTTATCAATGAAGTTCAAAATGTTTTTCGTCTACTGTTAAGTATGTGCGTACTGACAATGCATTGGAGTTCTGCACTCGTTCACTTGCTCGCTTCCTTTCTTCTAAAGGCATTATCCACCAAACCACATGTGCTTACACATCTCAACAAAATGGGGTTGCAGAACGGAAGCATCGACATTTCCTTGATATTGCTCGCACATTACTTATTCAGAGTTGTGCTCCATTATCCTTTTGGGGGGATGCTATACTTACAGCATGTTATCTGGTCAACCGAATGCCTACAACTGTTCTTGGGGAAAAGTCTCCAATCTCTGTTCTTTTTCCCGACAAAGATTTGTTTACACTTACACCTCGGGTCTTTGGCACTGTTGCGTTTGTCCACCGCTTATCTCCAGGGCTTGATAAGCTATCTCCTAGGGCTATCAAGTGTGTTTTTGTGGGCTACTCCAGGACACAGAAAGGATACCGTTGCTATGACCTTGTTCATGACAAGTACTATGTGAGTGCAGATGTTACATTTTTCGAACCTGTCATGTACTTCTCACCTGCAGGTGACAGATTGGTCTCCTCCACATCCACAGATTCCAATGTCTATGTGCCTCCACCTCCAAGCCTGGGTCAATCCTCTACTCCACCAACACATCCACCACCACCACCACCACCACCCCCGCCACCACCTCCAGTTGTACCTTTTACTAAGTTCTATACAAGGCGGCCAGGCCCTGCTCAAGCTACATGTCAACCATCCAACACGCCTCAGGTATGTTCTGATGTTAACACTAATGATGGGTTAGACAATGCACCTGTGCAGAAGCTTTTACTACAGGAGGAGGATCAACCGGTCAACACAGTCATGGATGATTTGGATCGGCCCATTGCTCACAGGAAGCAGCGAAGACAGTGTGCTTCATATCCTCTTGCCTCTCACGTCTCATTTCATCGTCTCAGTGGGGATTTCCAGAAGTTTGCAGCTGCTGTCTCGTCAGTTGAGATTCCACGGACATATCAGGATGCCATGAAGATTGATTGCAGGCGTCTAGCCATGGAAGAGGAGATGCGTGCCTTGCAATCTAGAGGGACTTGGTCTCTTGTCCCCATTCCTCCAGGTGCCTCCGTGGTGAGTTGCAAGTGGGTGTTTACGGTGAAATATCATGCGGATGGACTTCTAGACAGATACAAGGCCAGACTTGTAGCACGGGGATGTACCCAGACGTATGGGGTAGATCATTTGGATACTTTTTCACCAGTGGCGAGACACTCCACTCTTCGCATCCTTCTATCTGTTGCTGTGGTACGTAACTGGACCATTTTCCAGCTTGATGTCAAGAATGCTTTCTTGTATGGTGACCTACAGGAGGAAGTCTACATGCAGCAGCCACCAGGGTTTGCTGCTGAGGGGGAGACTCAGATGGTGTGCAGACTTCATAAGGCTATCTATGGCCTCAAACAGAGTCCCCGAGCATGGTTCCAGAAGCTTTCCCAGCTAATTGAACGACAGGGGTTCAGGAGATCAAATGCGGACCATTCACTGTTCGTCCAGAAGACCCCTAGAGGTACCGTTGTTGTTATGATATATGTTGATGACATCTTGGTTACAGGAGATGATGCTCAGGGGATTGAGATAACCAAGTCCCTGTTGGGAAGCCAGTTCATTACGAAGGATCTGGGCACGATACGATATTTTCTGGGGATAGAGTTTGCAAGAAATGCACAAGGAATGGTGATGACTCAGAAAATATGTCACAGACTTGCTAGTTGAAACAGGAATGACTGGATGCAGACCTTCAAGTACGCCTATGGACCCAAGCATGAAGCTGTACGATGATGATACCGAGGAGGTGGACAAAAGAAGGTACAGAGAGATGGTGGGTAAGCTCTTATACATTACTATAACTCGACCGGATATTGCCTTTGCAGTAAACCGGGTGAGTCAATTTATGGAGCAGCCGAGGCAAGTTCATATGGATGCCTTGTATATGATATTGAGATATCTGAAGTCTTCTCCAGGCACAGGGTTGCTATTCAAGAAAGATACAGATCTGTCTATTTCAGCTTGTGCAGATGCAGATTATGCAGGATGTCCAAGGGACCGTAAGTCTACTTCTGGATTTGCTATCTTCATAGGAAGCTCTTTAGTCTCTTGGAAAAGCAAGAAACAGACTGTTGTGGCGAGATCCAGTGTTGAATCCGAGTACAGAGCCATGGCACAAGCAAGCACAGAAATGATGTGGGTTAAAGCAGTCTTAGAAGATTTGAATGTAGATGTCCCCTTGCCTATGAATCTTCAATGTGACAATCAGGCAGCATTGTTTATTGCCAACAATCCAGCTTTTCATGAGAGAACAAAGCACATCGAGGTGGGTTGTCATTATACTAGGGACATGATTCAGAAGGGCTTCATTTCCACTTCTCATGTCAGTTCAGAGGACCAGACTGCTGACATATTCACCAAGCCATTGCTCAGAGGACCTTTCCAGAGATGTTCTTCCAAGCTGAGCATGATAGATATCTATGCTCCATCTTGAGGGGGAGTGTAGAGGCTTATATATGTTGGGATGTACTGTTTCATATTTTCTATTTATATATTGTACGTCTCTGTAATTTACCCAAGGGTTTTCTCTCTATATAAGAGACCCGAGGGCTCTATGGAATAACACATCAGAGTTTTCTATTACTCTAACAGTAATCTCACTTTGAGTTCTACACAAAGTTGTAGATCTCAATGAGATGTACAACTTTCATGTTGAACACTTTTTCTAATTCCACTTCAAATTATTTATTATTCATTTTACATTATTTTTCTATTTTTTGGGATTTATTCCGTTGTGTCACGTGGCTCACTCTCAGTGAGTCACGTAGCCGGCTCTTTACTTCCACCTGCTCATCTCGACCGCCTGATCAAGTTAAATCAGACGGCCCAGCCTCAATCCAGCATGCCTTTGTTCCTAGTCGCTCGATCATATAATCAAAGCGATCAGGAGTGTCTGCCAGCACCCTAATTACGATCTTTCGATCTCCATCAAATGGTTGGGGAGTCATCCCCAACCTCTGTTTCCTTCTATCCCCAACAGGGGTGAAGCTACAACCACCTAACTTCCCTGCTTTTTCCCGCCGACCATAGCCATTCTTCCGACTAACTTCCATCGTCGTATCCTTTCCCTAACTCCCCTCTTCCACACTAACCGCCTAACTTCCCCTAACCCTAACTTCCCCACTAACTGACAGTGGTTGAAACCATCGCCTAAGCACAACCAACCCTGACCCTTCTTTAAATACACCCCAACCGACCGCCGTTGTCGGGGGTACACCCTTGCGTGAAGCAAGCCCTAGCCCTTTTCTCCTCTTCGTGACATTAAGGAGGAATAGAGGTGCGAGAATGGGTTCCCCACTCCTAGTGGTGACCATTGGCCGGAGGGCCATGCCACGGTCGATTCACAGACGTTCAAGCTTCAAAGATCGGTTGTCCTTGTCAAGTGAAGATCTGAGGTTCAATCGTGACCTCAGCCCAAGCCATTCCTCCATCTCGTGTCGTCCTCGACCTTCAGGTAATGTAGCTTTGTCTTTCTCATAGTTTTCTTCGATTTTATTCTCTATGTATAGCTTCTATCACCCTCAATTGATCATGCTCCGACCTCCACGAGGGTCTCTGATCCTCATGTGAGGATTCATTCCCTGGCCTCGATCCTCCATCACTATAACCACCCAGTTCTGTTCTTCTCCATCTCGTCGGAAGAGAACCCATCAGGGCTTCCATGTTCTTCACTCACAGCCCTCCACTTCACCTCTAATCCGCTCACACATGTTTCGGTTATTACACACTAGCATTTGTAGGTTAATTTCTTCAACAGTCAGAGATTAGATGGTGCCTCCGTTCTAAAGGTCGATCACAGCTGTATCTTCATCGACTCGTCTCCTCCGACATACATAGGGCTTCGTGGCATCGTCATGACCTTCGTCGGGACATTATGGAGGTCAAGCGACCTTCAGCAAAGAGAAACATGGATGGAGGAGAACGAAGGAGGTCATCGGAGATCTGATATCACCGACAGTCCTCCGATGAAGATGGAGGAGCTAGAGATAGCAGTCACCGTTGGATGGGACTCGATCTGATGGTCCAGTTCTCTCCTTAGCTTTGGTGCCAAGGCGGAAGCCTCGATGGAGCTGAAGCATCATCGAAGCGTAGAGGACATTCCACGTGTCCTCCAAACCTGCAAATGACTGAGCCTAAGACCCGAGCCTTGTCGTGTGTGCTAAGTGCGTGCGGACTTGGGTAATTTGCAGTCGAAGGGCCCTTCTTCTCCAGAATTGCATCCAGGTCCAAGGGCACGTGATTTGTGTGTGCCCCTGGCTTTTTTGCACAAATACCCTGCCAACTTCTCAATTTTGCAGAAATACCCCCGCGCAGGGGGGTTAAAATTAAATATGAGTAGCTATTTTTATAATTGCAATTAAGTCCTTACAAGGACCTATTTGTGATGTATTTTATTATTTTATTTATGATTTTATTACACTTATGCCCTTGGAGTAATTGTTGAATAACTTTTACATGTGAACTCCAATTGCGATGATTTAAATTGCATTGTGAAGCTCTTTTCATTAGCTTTCTGATGGCATCGTTTATTCTCTGATTCGACACTTATTAACAAGTAATTTATCAGAGATAAAATAGGAGTTACTCTTCATATTAAATGTATTTTAGCTCCTGATTGATTCATCAATTGGACCTTGATCTTGATTATGATTCTTGCTTTAGACTTGCATGTAATTTAAGGGCAGAAATTATGCATCTATATACGTGTTTGTATTTAACCATTTTGTTCGTTATGTTGATTATTAAACTTGCATGAAAATAAAATAAAATGCATGATCATTCATAGTGTTTTGCGACGCAATGTGTTGCATCCTTTGAACTAGATAATGTATTAATCACTTAGCATATTTATTAATATCTAGCAAATTGTATTAATAGCTCATGTCCTTGTGTTCGACCCTCGACTTATCCAAGATAAATTTAAGCCAAGTCCTCCTCACGGAAATCTTTTGACCCGATTCTGATCATTTGATAACTGGCAGTATTACAACGAATGCGAATTAAGTTAGTCGTTTAGCGGTTCGTAACAAGCACGCGTCATTCCTCAACCTCGACGCATCTCACTTCTTTTGCTTTGGCCAATCGAAAATTAATCAGAAATAAAGATGAATCGAAAACAAAGCTGGAAAAAGAAGACGAATCGAAAACCTAGCTTATGAAGCAAACTAAGAGAGGATCGTACCTTCCTCCTACTCGTTCTCCCGGCAGTGCATCACTAGCGCTCCTTTCCTGCCTCCCTCTCCTCCTCTTTAAGGTTGTTATGGTTTCAATCCTCTTTAAGGTTGTTATGCCTAGACTGTATGTCTCAAGGACAAGACATTCTTTAAGGTTGTTATATTGTAAAGTCTTGAACTTGGCTGTCTCTCGGATCCTATATCATAAAATCTGGCTCGTCAAGAGGAAACTAACAGAATTTGTTTCGTGTGAATTGGACTTCGTTTTGATTTGTTATGATTTTCAAAAGAGAGAGAAGTAAGGAGGTTTAAGACGTTATTAACTTTTAGTGACTGTCATTAAGACTAATTAAATATGATTAAGGAAACTAATGATGGATTGAGGATCGTTAATGATCATTAGCTAACACTAATCAGATGTTGGTAAAAAGTTAAGCGTAAACTGCGAAGGTTAAATCACATTTAGTAAAAGCTAATAATGATCACCGCTAATTAAGCGTCATTAGCGAATCTAGAGTCTTATGCATAGTTCTAACTTAAGCCCTAAGTTTCGGATAAGTTTTGGCCAAAACCATAGGCTGAAAACATGGGTCGCTAACAACGGTTAAGGTCTAAACCATGGTTTTCTAACCATGGTTAGTGGGTTTTTTTTAGGCTCATGGTTAGTGGTTTTCTGGAGCCTATAAATCTTCCCTCTGGCCATTCATTCTCTACGATTTCCGCTACCACCACTACCCTAAAGACTAGGGTTGAGAGGTCGGGAGGAGGAGAGGGAGGCGGGGAAGGAATGCTAGCGAAGCACTGCTGGGAGAATGGGAAGGAGGAAGGTACAATCCTCTCTTAGTTTGCTTCGTAAGCTAGGTTTTCGATTCATCTTCTTTTTCCAGTTTTGTTTTCGATTCATCTTTCTTTCTGATTCGTTTTCTGTTGTGGTTCGAGAAGAAATCTATGTAACACCCTACTTAGGCATTGGCGGCTATGCACGTCAATGAACCATTTGATTCATCATACTTTCACTCATCTAAGACATGTGGTATCTACCGATTCTCCATCGCTTATGGTTCTATTCTTTCGATTCCGCTTTTATAGTTGTTTTGATGAAGAAATCTGTATAATACCCTACTTAGGTGCGGCCGGTTATGTACGTCAGTCAAGCTATCTGTACGTCAGTCAAGCTATCTGAATATATCCTTCTGGCACTCCTTCGAGTCAAGCTACCTGTACAAAACTTCATAAGCTTTTAACTTGGTTTCACTTACAGCCTTCTTTGCTTCCTTCATCACTATTTGTAGTTTGTAACAGTTTCATATGTTTTATCCTTATACAAAGCTTTAAAGCAAGCTCTTTTAATGTAAAACTTCTCTCGCACCCCTTCATTCCACCACCAAGCCTCCTTTTGGCATGGAATTCCTCCCTTAGACTCGCATAGCATATCTTTGTCTACCCTTCGGAAACAAGATGCTACAGTCTCCCACATCTCATTTGCACCTCCATTACATTCCCAAGATAAATCTTCTAAAACCTTCTCCTTGAAGCTTGATTGCTTCAATTGAAGATTCCACCATTTAGTTCTAATGATCTTGGGAACCATCCTCTTCTTTACCAGCCCGTCTATTTGCACATCCATGACTAGCAAGCGATGTTGAGATTTCATGCTCTCTCCTGGGATCACTTTGTAGTCTGCAACACTACCGATCCTTTCGCCTCATAGCAAAGTAATCTATTTGTGTTATAGTCTAGCAACTCTTATAAGTAATTAAATGCCCATCCCTCTTCTTGAAGAGAGTGTTTGCTATGGAAAGGTCATAACCAGTTACAAATTCCAAGATGACTTTTCACTCATTTCTATCCCCGACGCCATGGCCTCCATGAACACTAGCATACCATGTAGTGTCATTTCCCACATGTCCATTTAGGTCTCCATCTAAGCAAATCATCTCTTTGTGGGATTCATTGCATAATCTTATCCAAATCCTCCCAAAAAGCTTATTTAATCCTTTCCTCTAAACCAACTTGCGACGCACAAACTAGATTATATTCATAACTTCTTCCAGCATCAATGTTAGCAAAACAATCCAATCTCCAAATCTTTGCACCTCAACCACAATATCCTTCGAAGCCTTATGAACAACCACTCCAACACATTTCTACCACTCTCTTTACCTAAATACCATAACTTAAAGCATGCCTTCTCGATCTCCCTTCCTTTCTCTCCAACCCATTTTGTTACAACTCAAAATAAACTGACTATAACAGTAATAAATTAAGTTTTCTCTTATCTATCATTATTGTAAAAGCACCTCAAATGCATATTAAACGAATCTCAACATATATTACCCATAAAACCCCAAACCCAACATTTTAATATCCTCTAATCAATCAATTACACCTTAGTTATCGACCATGGGTACTTTCTACCTATATTAAATCACAATTTGGGAGTACGTGATCAGTTACATTTATCCATTGACATTTTAATTGATCAATACGATTGAAATGTACCATTGTCACAAACCCTTCTTAAAGGGTGACACCCATGTGATTGATTAAACCATGTTCATTTAATTAATTAACTCCTGCTTCTAGCCTTCTATTCCAATCTTCTATTTGAACCATCCAAGGTGCAGGAATTTGACCAGCACTGTTGGTTTGATCGATCACACTGACTAAAGTGATAAATTAAATTGTGATTGATAATCGATCACCAACATCTATTTCTTCGTCTTTAGGAAATTTCTAGTCATTTCTCTATGCCTTATTTGCACCATATGAACGTTGAGTTCGATCTAAACTTACATATAAGACAGACAAACACAAACACCTATATGCATGCGTATACATACGTGTACATGCATAAATACACATATTTATATATACATGTATAGCCTCACATCCTACCGTGACTTTTTTTTTGAGGCTCAAAAAAGGGGGACGCACTCAACGGTGCTCGCCCCAATGCATTTAAGAGAAAGATAGAGAAGTACTTACAAGTGAGAATGGACGAACAGGAATACCAAAAACAAAAAGGCGGAAGGTATCCAAGATAAGATAAGATACCCCCGCTACAAAAGCATCATACTAACTAGAGGACCAATCAAGAAGGAACCCCGAGGCCGAAATACGAATATTCTCCAAGTAGAACCGCTGCCGAGCGAAAAGGGCTTCATTCCTTCCCAGCCAGATGCTCCAAAGCCTCGCAATTGGCACCAGCAAGACCTCCCGAGGCCGATCCCTCGCGTTGACCAAGCTAACGCATAGCGAAGCAAAGGAGGACAGGTTAAGCCAGCCCAAGTCATCCCACAGGGCACAAACACATCCACAATGAAAGAATAAGTGGTCCACAGTTTCCGCCTCCAAGCCGCAAAGACCATATTAGCATATGACTAAATTAGCATATTCTCTCGCCCTTAACTAACAACTTTGTTAGAACTTTTAAATCTCTTATATTGTTGTGCCTCTTTCCAAGCTTGGTTCTACCCAATCTTCAAATAATTTTTTTTATTTCTTCATAAGTTAATCATTGCATGCTTCAACATAACATTCATATTGTTTTGAGGTGTCACAGCATTTCTACCTTTTTATAGTATGCTTTATTTGATATCCAGGGGTTTCAAAAGCTTTTTTTTCTTTTTTGAGTCAAAAAAGGGTAAAACTAAGGTGGCTGAATACTTAGCAATATAAGAGGTTCGGCAATGTCGAACACTTACTAGAACAAGGAGGATCAGCAAAGCCGAACACTTACAATAACCAAATGCAAACTTCTCCAAGCATATACGAAGGTACAAGCCATAAGAGTATCACTGTTTCAAATTTCGCAAAGTTTCGGCGAAATTTCGATTTTGACACTCCGCCGAAACCGAAATTGAAATCTCGATATGGACCCTTCCTTCACAAATCTAGACCAATTTTAGCCAAAATTGACAAAATTTCGTTGAAATTCCATCGAAATTTTGAAACTGATTCGTTTTTCGCCATTCCTTGAAACGAAATCGAAATTGAGATTTAAAACCTTGAAGAGTATATCATAGTTGGTTGAAATGCAAATGCAAAAAAATAAAGCGACATTTTTGTTTTAAAAATGATGGACGGAACACAATCGAACCAAAAGAAAATGATAAAGTGAGAGTGGTCGGAGAATAAATTGTAGTACATAATAATTTTTTTGTAATTCGTTTAGACCAAACAAAAACTCAGCCATGGCTTCTTTCAAAAAAAACTCACCCATGGCCGTTCCCACGCCCATGTAAATGAGGATTGTGTTAGGTAGCCGACAGCCATAGTAAAACATTCGGAGAGAAATCCCTAAATAGTGTTCTCAATTGAGAACACTATTAGGAATTCGCCTCAAGACAGTTCGATCTTTTTCAACATGAATTTGAGCAAACATTTCATATTCTAGCCATGTCACTCAACTATTAAACCTAACCACTTCTTGAGGAGAACAATGGAGATATATAGAGCTAAAAGGAAGAACCACCATCCGATTTTTATTGATTTGGAAAAAGTTTATGATTCAGTCCCACATGAGATATTGTGGAGAGTTTTGGAGAAGAGACAAGTACATATCTTATACATTAATGTTATAAAAGACAAGTAGTTTCATCTTGTGTAAGGATCCAGATTGGGAAGATTGCCTATTTTAACATCAGCATTGAGGCATCAAGATTTGGCTTTGAATCCATTCATTTTTATTTTGATTATTTATTCTTTTGAAAGAAAAAGTGCCTACATTGTATAGGTGTATGCCCAAAAACTTCACAATTTATCACTAAAAATTAGTATACACCTATTACAAGTAAAAAATACAAAATTACAAGGTCCAACTCTCATTCATCGCATTAGCGTGCGCCGTAACATTCTCAACATAAAAACGATCTTGGTGAAATACCACTTCCTTTCTAGCCAACTAAAGTGCATAGATGACAGCCACACACCTTGATCTCTCATTTTCCGTGTCGTTCCAATCCACCCCAATGGAACAACAAAAGCTAGAAACACCGTCAATATTCACTGTCTGATTCCCGAAGCGATTCCATACATCCGCAGAGCTCCCATAGGTGAAGAATAGGTGATCAGCATCCTTCACAACCTCCAGACACCTGGGGCATTCAGGATCAGCCCAGTGAATGAAATGAGCAAATATGTCCCTCGTCAGCAATCTACCCCTCCTAAAAATCCACACAAATACCTCCACACAAGTTGAGACCTTCCATCTCCAGATCCGCTTGCAGTCCGCCGCAATTCCGCACGTCCGTGGGCCCGGCCACATCATCAAGCTCCGCAAGCAAAGTCAGAAGCTCCTCTGCACGTTGATCTGAGGGCTCAAATCTAAATTATGGAAAGAAAGAATGCGCATCCTAGACCTCCGCCATCGAGCAATCCGGATGTTCCACCATCGTCTTTAACCGCGGGAACCTTACGTCCAAGGCCCCACCCTCACTGAAGCGAAAACCCAGGCCATCCCCAATTACAGGTCTCATAAAAGGACGTATCTCCTACGTCATGTTGCAAATGCCCCTCTAAAAGTATGAAGGCACGAACCCAAGATCCTTATCACCAGAGAATGAAAGTTCATGCCCATAGATCCTTCGAATAAGATGCATACCAGACTATCATAGTCACCCCAAATACAGATGACCCACATGTCAAGCAATGCCTTATTCATCTCCTCCAAACAGCGCGCACCAAGGCCCCCATCACTTCGAGCACGACATCGTCTTCCAATCCACCAAAGGAAACCTATTTGACTACCCAGATGATGACCAGAAGAAACGTCTCATGATGACCAACCTAGATGATAGGAAAAAGATAGGGATCGCCGATAGAACTGACCGCAACAACACCAACATATCACCCCTTGACATGCAAACAGACTTCCACTCGGCCAGCTTCTGTTCTAACTTATCAATCATTGATAAGCAATCAGCAGCGCACATCCGACCAACCATTAGAGGCACATCAAGGTAACGCAGTGGCAGGTCCCAGCATGAGATCACAGCCAGCTAGCACACAAATCAATCTCCATATCCACCAATCCAAAAGGAACCAACTCCGACTTATGCATGTTCAACGTCAAACCAAAAATCGCTTAGAAAATGTCCACAACCATTGATAAGTCGTTGCAACTGTCAACATCACCTTCCGCAAAAAGTAGTGTGTCATCCGCTTATTGGAGAATGGGAATGGAAACATCATCCTTCGAGTAACCCATGTAGAAGCCCCCCGAAACGACTCGATCAACCATGATCGTCAAGGCATCAGTCACAAAACAAAAAGTAATGGCGCCAACGAACAACCCTGATGAACACCATGCTGAGGTTGGAAGGATTCCCCCTAAAGTTGTCCATTCATAAGAACAGCGCAATACATGGTTATGACACGCCTCTTCATCCAATCCATCTATCGGGAAAACCCCTCCTATGTAAAGAGGCCCAAAGGAAGCGTCAGTCCACACAATCACTGACCTTCGATAAGTCCAACTTCCACAGAACACCCTTAACTTTCCTCCGATGCCAATCCGCCGCAATCTCAGAGGCCAAGACTACATTGTTCATGAGTTGCCGGCCAGGCAAGAAGGCACTTCGAGCCGACGAGATGATCTTGTTCACCACCCCTCTCAGACAATTAGCCGACAACTTGACCACTATCAAATAAATCGCATTGGATATAGCAATAGGTATGTAGTCCTCAATTCTTGGGAGCAAAAAAATAAAAGAGTGATTGAGTCGATCAAAGCCAAAGTTTCCCTCATCAAATTCTACCACAACTCCCTACACCTCCTCAGCAATCACATCCCAAGATTTCCTGAAAAAGAAGACAGGAAAGCCATCCAATCCTGGACAACTGTCTGGGTTCAGCCCAAAAAACAACTTCTCGAATCTCCAACATCTCAAACCGCCTAGTCCGAAATTCCGCATCATAATCAGAAACATGGTTCACCCCATCCCCGACCAACACGATCCGCAGTGTGGAAGGCACATGCTCATGCCCCTGAAGTGATATGTAACTGCCCTCGCTACCTCCCCCCCCCAAAGGAACTCCACTCCCCCTACCTCTGTTGGATGTATCATGTTTCTCGTCCTCCTATCGTATGTTACCGTATGAAAGAATCCGATATTAGCATCACCCTCCTTCAACTACCTTTATCGCGATCTCTATCTCCACTCAAACTCACGCTTCTGATCCCCCTCCTCCAAGATCTTCTGAACCACCCCTCGGCTCATGAGCTCCTCCTTATCTAGATCCCTATCACCCTCCAACAGGTCCAATCTCACCAACTCGTCATACGCCTGACTCATCCTCAGCTTATGCTCAAATCGAGTCTCCCTCTTGAACATCGATAGTTTGTGTCGCAGTACAGCCAACTTCAACGCAAACCTTACCGTAGCCAATCCCTCCACCTCTAACTCCAACCACAAGGTACTCACTATATCACGAAAGCCCTCCTCCAGCAACCAACACCACTCAAATATGAAGTACAACGATGAGCCTTTGTCGTTGCAAGAGTTAAGACATAAATGTATATGATCCAATCTCGACCTCGAAAGGAAAGTGACACTAGCCAAGGTAAACATCTCTAAGGCTTGAACAGGTAGAAGAAAACGGTAAATGTGTGACCGAGATGACGAACTCCTCCATGTGTATCTGCAGTTAGTAGCGTCCAAGACCTCCAGAGCGAGCTCATCCACCACCTCACCAAAGAGGCCAGATCTAGGATCCTGCGCACAACCCCCCCCCCATCCTCTGCATAGAGCATGACATAAAAGTCCCCACCTACAAGTCAAGCCATCACCGAAAATATAGCTCCCATCTAGTACAGCTCATCCCACAACACCGTATTTGCATGAGCTCATGCAATGCCATACACCGACGTAACCAAGAAGCGTGATTGATCATCCTTGCTCACCAACACCATGGAGATCGAGTGCACCATAACTGCCTCATCGACTAGTTCATAGATATCCCCATTCCATGCAACCGTAATTCCCTCCTGAGCTCTCATTCGCCAGCATAGCTCTGAATTCGTTAAGATGAGGATCCGATGTGGACCCCAATCTGATCAAGTCCCAAGATTCAATTTAGTTTCCTGCAAGCAAGCAATATCAGTCTTCCACATAGCTAACATGGACCCAATCACTTCTCTTTGGCCCAGGCCCAGCACATACCATGATATGAGCTTCATTAAGAAACCGAAGGGGAAGCCCTAGCTGCCCGAACCCCTACTTTTTATGCAATCGCCAGCTCGAACATCATTTCCCTTTTTTTTGCTTCGTTCCTTGTTGTCACAGTCGCAGCAATATTCTTCTCTGTAAAATTCTTCCCTGCAAGACCAGAAAAATTCTTCTTCACCTGGACTACACCACTCCCATGTATCTTACCCTTTCTACCCCTTCTCACTTCATCACATGCCCCTCTCCCGCACTTCCACGCCCTGCCTCTGATCCCTATACGCCTTCCACTTCATGTTTGCACTCGAGTAAGCTCGATTCCTAGTTAGTGTTTTTGCCCTACGACGTTTCGCGAAAAGGTCAACAACTGATACACCGTATCAGAATCCAGTGTTCATAAAATCGGTCGCACGGGCCGCATATGCGACAACATATGCCCGTGTGGCATGCAGACCGCACCGATTTCATGAATCAGTGCATTATGCATCCTCTCCGCATATGCCCCGCATATACCCCGCATATCCCGCATATACCCTGCATATCCCGCATATGCCCCGCATACTGCTCCAGCAGCTCCAAGTTTTCAATCATCTCAATAAGGTCCTTAATTCCGTAACTCTATCTCTTCCTTCATTCTATTGTAAGAATATGGCATGCATTTGTATACAATTGCAATGCATTATACCATTATGCATATGCAATGTGTTATATTTTTCTCATGTATTGTTTTCATGAGTATATGAAATGTATCGTCGAATATTTTTATATATGCCGATTAAGGTTTTACTCATGTAGTGCATGTATGTGTATTGAAGCTTTGTTATTACGAGTCATCTATTATGTGAAGTTTTTATGGTAAATATTTTTTGTGATTAAATATGAGGCAACTAAAAGCATATACACACATCTAACATGAATCGTTTTTCTTAGATCGTCTTTAACTCCACTTAGATACATAAATTCAGTGGTAATTTTATTCATAGATATCTATTTATTTTTAAATTAAAAATTAGAAAACCGCATAGAACCGCATATACCCCGCATATGCCCCCGCATATCGCTTATTCAGTATTCGGTGACCTATCCGAACGCATATACATACCGCTTTCCTGAACCTTGTCAGAATCCAATCCATCAAAATTCGGCCCATCCCAGATCCACTGAAGCAAAATCCTACGCTCGATCCCACCTCTTAACTTTGCTCGTTGTGAGGGAGCTGCCAACCTTCTTTGAAGGGCCATCCCAACTCAGTGTTTGAAACCATCCTTTCCGATATCTCTGCTACCGTGGGATCCTTCTAAGGTTAATAAACCACCAACCATTCCATCGTTAGAGATCGTTGTCGTCGCTTGGCGCTCCGGAGAGGTCATAGCCCCCGTGGAGTCGACCACCTTTGACGAGAGAGAACTAACATGGGACCCTGAAGTCGGCTTCGTCATTAGCTGCTAGAGACCTAGAGGAGCAGCAGTCGTCGAGGCCCTCATCGAATCTACATCATCTTCCGATCCAAGGGTCTATTGGGCCCAAGACCATGCCCTTAACCGGGTGGATCACCACACCCGAAAAGCCGACTACGACATCTGATATAGGGGATCTGAATAGCACATATTCGGATTAGAACCAGGAGACCCAATAATTAGATTCTTGTCCCATATCTCATCGAGTTAGATGCGTACCCCAGAACTGGATGCACATTCGAGATGTAAAGAGTCAACGCATGCAATTATCCAAAGGCGATGCTAGGGTTTCCCGAATAAGATTGTTGAGCTTCGCCTGCCCTGAAACCGTTGATCATCAAGCTTCCCACCATCAAACTTAGCCCCTGATCTTCCTCGACGCCTATCTAGCCATCATCGGCGCACCCCCACCTTCTACGACCGCAAGCCATATCAACACTCGCCTCCAGCCGATCCACGGTATTGCGTGTAAAGGGGATTGGGGTCACTTCCCCCTCATCAAGAGCACCACCTCCAATCCTCGCAAATTTCACATCTTCTAACCGGCACATCAACTGACCTCCTTTGCAAATGGTCAAATCACCTTAAGCGATTTTGTCTCATCTTATTCTCTATCGGAGCTATACTAACTTTCCTTATGATCACATCATTCCGAATCTGATCTTTTCTTGTATGATCGCACATACACCTTAGCATTTTCGTTTATGTTATTGCCATTCTCTACACATGTCGAAGTTTCACAGTCCAACATTAAGATCCATAGAGCATAGCCGGTTTCACAACTGCTTTTTAATACTTTCCTTTGATTTTTCAAAAGAATTTTCTTAGTACATAAAACAACATAGGCTCCTCTACACTTTAACCAACCTGCATTTATCTATGAGTAACATCTTTGTTGATTTCCTCGTCATGTTGCAAAATAGACCCCAAGTATCTGAAATAATATTTCTTCTGAATGTTACCGTCTCCAATCTTCACCTTGATTTTTCTCTCAAAAAATATTCACCTCAATCCCTTCACCACTGCTTCCATCAAATGTGCACTACCAAACAAAAACTGCAAATACATGACCACAAGTTGCGGCTCTGATACCACTTGCTGCAATCTACCACCCATAAATTACTAAATAGTGGTATGGGTATGCGAATATGATGAATTGTGGTGACTAACCAACGAAATGTATGATTATGCAGACCTGATGGAGTGCTATTTGCGATTACAACTCCCAAAATTGTCTGAACAAAATTAATACTCATATCAGTGCTTGGAATATTTGCTATAATCTCACAATACTCAAATAAAATGGCAGAAAGCCAAGGTGAGCAGAGATTATGAATACGTTATTACAATACTCAAATAAAGGAGAAACTTGAGGGGGTGTTATTAGACAAGGACGTTATTGAAACAGTTACCGTTCTAGGGAAAAATAACTAACGACACAAAATCTGGGAAACAATGAATATTCGATTTCATTCATAAAAAGGAAGCAGAAGACTTAAATTAATAGCAGCAAACTTAAATTAATAGCAGACTTAAATTATTAGCAGAACTGCAACCCCACACAAAAGACACGAAATATAAATTACTTAAAAAGGGATTCTATAAACCACTGACTCAGACAAACAGACTACCCCAAACCTAACAATCTGACTGCAGAGACGAAGGGGACGGCACCCAGCGAAGGGAGCGGCTAGGCTGTAGATATCTGACGGAGGCAGGTTTCCAGCGGTAGGTCGGTGTTGGTGGTTGTAGAAGTCAGTATTTGGCATTCATTCGGATGGGTCACTGAATGAAGAATATTTGGTATTCGAGAGAAAAATCGGAACTATTCAGTTGTGTATTTTTTCAATAATTTCAATTATAAAAATAATGTCTAATATATATTCTTATATATATTTAGGGATTTTTACCCGGCAGACCCTGTAATATTTTGCAATTACCGCTACGACCTTCGAAACATCCTAATTCCTCCCTCGACCCCCTAAACTTGTTAACCTTTACCCTACAGACCCTGCGGTTAATCCCCATCCATTTAACAGTTAAAACTAACCAGATTATGTTATCTTGTTTTACATTATACCCATTGTTTTTATCAAATTTACTATTGGTGCCACTCCCTCTCATCGACGTTTTACCCCGAGCGTCATCAGAAGCTGGGCGTCTGCCCCAGCACGCCGCTCGTCGCCCTTCCCCCATCACCCACGAAGAACCCCTGCTCTCAGCCCCTACCTTCTGACCTTTGGAACCTGCTCGAACCCCTCTGCCCCAGCACGCCGGCTCCCCTACGAAGCCTCCCCCGCCGCTCGTCGCCCCCTCCCTCGTCACCCGCGCCTCCCCTGCGAAGCCCAGCCCTCCACCCCCCCTGCGAAGCACCCCCCGCCACCCATGCCTCCACCCATGCCTCCACCCCCTCCTCTGCGAAGCCGCCCCTGCACTCCTCCTGACCCCATCGATCCCCTGCCGCTGGAAGCAACCCCCACCACCCATACCTCCGCCCCCCTCCTGCCACTGCACCCCTCCCCTGCGAAGCTTGAAGCCCCTTGGCCCCGTCGATCCGCCACCGCTGGAAGCCTCCCCCCCTCCCGCGAAGCATCCCCGCCACCGATGCCTCCGCGCGATTGCGATGGAGTCCCCCTCCCTCCCTGCGCGTGCGATGGAGCCCCCCCCTCCCCGCCCTGCGCGCGTAATGAAGTTCCCCTCCCACCGTCGACGATGGAGGACCCCCGCCCCCCGGCCGTGGCTGTTGCTTCGCCTCCCAGCCACCGCCCCCGGCCGCCGTCGCTGCTTCGCCTCCCAGCCACCGCTGCTGCCCACCCTTCCTGCATGGTGGAGCCGCCTCTCCTTGGCAGGATTTTTTTTCTAATTCTTTTTTTTTATTTTGGCTAATCCCAGCCATTGGATGGTAAACTGGTTAGATTAACTCAAGACTAACCCAAGTATTTGACTCAAATATAGTTAAAATTGACGGCAGGGTTTATTGGGTAAGACGGAGCAAGTTTACGAGGTTGGGGGAGGAATTAGCATGTTTCGAAGGTCGTAGTGGTAATTGGAAAAGATTTCAGGGTCTGCCGGGTAAAAAATCCATATATTTATATATATATATATGATCATCAATCAATAAAAGTCCGAGATAAAAGTATCAAAGATAAAAGTACCAATTAACAAGTTATTTATATGGAGCTTTAACATTTGTGGTGATACCTGGATAAAATGGGAAGTTTTAAAAAATAAAAAAATCACCAGTCTGTTGCAATAGTCGACTCAGTACTCGGTATTAGGCCGAATACCCAAATATTCGGACCAAGTATTCGGGAATGTTCGAGTTGGACTGAATATTGACCGAATAACAATATTCTATTCGATTCTTCCCACCCCAAATAAGAGTAATTGGCCAAATATTGCAATAATGTGTTGTGGGGTGGAGCCGTGGAGGTGGTGTGAGGTGAGGACAAGAGAAAGGGGAGGTTGGATGGTATGAGAAGGGGTGGTGAGGTTTCGTTGGGAGAAAGAAAGGAGTGTGCCTGGGGAAAGAAAAGAATAGGGAGAAGATGTCGGGGTTGATAAGGGAAAGAGAAGGTAGTGTGCTGGAAGGGGAGAGGTAGGGGCCCATGAGAGGTGTTTCTTTCTAAATTCTGAGTCATCTCTGTTCTCCCCCGTGTTGTTATCTTTTATAACAAGGACAGCACCCCTAAATTACGAACAAAAGGATTACATGGGTTGTACCACTTGAAAACCTTAAACACAAAAGGAGGAAAAAGAAAAGAAAAAATCACATTTAAACCCCTAAGAAAACAAACCGACTGTGGGGAACCCTTGGATTTGTTCAAATCTTCATTTGGCCCCATAGGTAGGGCATGAACTACATCACCGGGTCATCTAACCTTCACTCACTTCTCACTGCTCCCTTACCTCTCACCTTTCCCCGCTCTCTCCATCTCCTGAAAACCATCCTCTCTGATGCAAACACGATTCGGCGTCGACGTTGATAATAATAATATATTTTTGGTGGATTTTTTGGTAGAAGAAGAGAATGGTTGAGAGGAGAAATTGGAAGGGTTGAGGAGAGAACACGCCGGAATGCGCGGGGTTGAGGGGAAGAACCGCGGAGATCGCGTGGAGGGAGAAGAGAAGGAGAGGGGATAAAATGAGATCAACTCAAATTGTAATTCATAATGGACTGTCTAAAAACAATGGACTACCCTCTCTTTATATAGGAGAGAGGGTTTTACAAAAAATAGTAAATAACTCAAATTACAACTAATTTAACCCTAATTGACCTCTAACTAATTTAATTAGACTCTAATTATTTAATTGACCAACAACTATAATTAAAATCTACGAAATCAACGTTGAGATCACAGGCGATCTCAATTATTCAATTAGACCCAAAAAAACGTAAATAAAATTGATAATTATCTAATTAAATAAATGTGGCCCCATAATTTGGGGTCACGCTGCATCAACTCTCCACCGCTTTCAAAAATTCGGCTCCTGACGAATTGCGTGAACTGCAGGCTCGGCGGCTTTAATTATCTTCTGGAAAAACATGTGGGGCGTGAACGGCGGAATCCACGTGCAGGCGGGAGAGGCGCGGCTGCCGTGGTTGAAAAACATGTGCGGTGCGTACGGCGGCGGCGGCGCGACCGTTGACTCTTTCCCATGATGCTCAAAAAATTGATGCGGCATGGAGAATATGGCCCTTGAAACATCCATAATGAAGCAATGGCACAAGGAGAGGAGAAGGGGAGATGTGTCTAAAAATTGGAGCCATGGGGTCCTTATATAGGGAGAACCCAAGATGATAGTCCTATTTGGATAAGGACTAGCCCCTGATTTTCCCATTGCAGTCTTGTTTTTCAAAGATTTCGGTCGCTGGGGGCGATGGCGCAATTTTCGCACTTCTGTCTTATTCTTTCTTTTAACACAGCTCTGGACCTCTACGTAAATAGCGAAAGTTGGGGATTTTTTTTGCAAATTTTACCATTTAATTTCAGTTCCCACATTCTACGGGATTGAAATCCCGGAGATCCCGCAAACCCGGTTAGGGTTTTCTTCATCTGCGCGCGGGCGGAGATCAACTGGGCGGCGCGACTCGGAGGGGCGCGCGAGCCATCACGCAGGCGGCGCGGGAGAAGTCTGGAGGGAGCGGCGCGAGGCTGGTGAGTAGCGGGCAAGGGGGGGGCAGATGCGAGTGGCGGTGGTGTTGGCTCGCAAGGGAAGAGGGCGCCGGCGGCGCGCGAGGCGAGGAGAGAGTTGCGGGGAGTCGATGCGGTGGGGAGGGTGAAGGTCGGAGTTACCTGGGGTGGTGGGGATTGTGCCGGGGTGGCCGGAGGAGGTGGCAGGTTCGCTTCCGGCGACGTACTTGGTGCGGGGACGTGCTGGACAGCGGCATCTACGGCACAGATTTTGAGGTTTTCGTCTTCCTCGTCCGCGGGATCTTCATCGAATATGGGTCCTTGGTCCTCCTTTTCTTCTTGCACAATAGTTGTATCAAATAGATCTTCCTTTGGAATGAAAATACCTTCGTTTTCGGCTTCGAAATCGACTTGAACGGCGGAGGCATAGATCTGATTTCGGTCGTTGGCGGCGAAATAGTCGTCGATTTGTGCGTCCAACCACGCGTGCACCTTAATGCATGCGATAAGACGTTGATGGAACTTTTTTGAGCGACGCGAACCACGAGATGGACGGCGGAGGCCGAACTTTGCACACCAATAGTCGGTCGGATCGTCGAATCGTAGGTACGATTCGAAATCCATGCTCTGATACCACTTGATGCAAACACGATTCGGCGTCGACGTTGATAATAATAGTATATTTTTGGTGGATTTTTTGGTAGAAGAAGAGAATGGTTGAGAGGAGAAATTGGAAGGGTTGAGGAGAGAACACGCCGGAATGCGCGGGGTTGAGGGGAAGAACCGCGGAGATCGCGTGGAGGGAGAAGAGAAGGAGAGGGGATAAAATGAGATCAACTCAAATTGTAATTCATAATGGACTGTCTAAAAACAATGGACTACCCTCTCTTTATATAGGAGAGAGGGTTTTACAAAAATAGTAAATAACTCAAATTACAACTAATTTAACCCTAATTGACCTCTAACTAATTTAATTAGACTCTAATTATTTAATTGACCAACAACTATAATTAAAATCTACGAAATCAACGTTGAGATCACAGGCGATCTCAATTATTCAATTAGACCCAAAAAAACGTAAATAAAATTGATAATTATCTAATTAAATAAATGTGGCCCCATAATTTGGGGTCACGCTGCATCACTCTCCAATAAAATACATTATACTTTCTACTTCTTTCAATAATGTTAAGACCAAATAAATGTGCCCCCAATTTGTAGCATTTTTTCTACCAGCATTTATTGCCCAATTCCGACCATCCTGGACCAGATAATAGAGTTATTTGCAACAAGCTGCACTTTTATGGGTTATATGGTTGCAGTTACTTTCTAAAAATCATAGATCCACCATGACATCATTAGCTCCATCATCTGCCCGCTGCACATATTTCGAATTCGTTCATTTATACCGTCAATATCATCTGCATGATGCTTGTCAACCCAGATTAATCCCCTTATAACCATGGCCCTCTTATAATTTGCAGGGCTCAGCTTTCAATTTCAGTATATTCACATAGTATATACAACATATGAGTTTCCTATCCAATTTAAATACACAATCGTATTCCCAACTACCTTTGCACCTCTGCTGATATATGCATCTTACATGGCCAGATTACCCAAAAAGAAAAGCGGAACAGAGATGGAAACCAAGTGCTGATACTTAGTTGTCTAGATTAAAGGAATTGGTTGTTATGTTAATTGTGTGAACCTTGAATTCGCTCAAGGATTGTGACTTGTGAGTTTGTTTCTCTTCTCTCCACGTGTAAAAACTCTAAAGGCCCAACTTTTACCATACAAATGAATAAATTTTGAATTTTGCACTCTGAGCGTAAACTGCACTCAAGTCAAAATATCAATAAAGTTTTGACTCTAAATTTTGATCGTGTATGGAATTTCAATTTTCAATCAGAATTATCTCTTCCTTGAATTCAATCACGCGATTCCTTAATATTTGATCTTTACCATTTCCACGAGGTCATCCGAATTTGCATCATACCATCATACTAAAAGAATAAGAACTGCAATGCATTCAAGGGAAACAGCTCAATAACTTCCTATTCTCACCGGCAAAATGGTGGAGCACGATCGAAGCGGCGACCGTGACATTCAGTGATGCCGTTCCGCCTCCATACTGCGGGATGTACACGAAGAAGTCGCAGATCTCGCACTCCATGTCGGACAGCCCCGTGCCCTCGTTGCCGAGAAGGAACGCAGTGCTCCTGCGGAAGGGGTGGCGGGCGACGGAGAGGGCATCGTGGGTGATCTCGACGCCGCAGATGTCGCAGCCCCTCTCCTCCTGAGGGAACCCTCGAGAGGTGAGACAGAGAGAGATTGAAGTGCGGAGAGCTCGAGGGAGGGGTTAGAAGTTTCTAGACCTTGAGGTAGCGGCGGGCGTCGGAGAGGGAGCGGAAGTGGCGGAAGGAGAGGTGGGAAGTGGAGCCGTGGCTGCCGAAGGAGTTGAAGTCGCGGCGACCCACCACTACGAGCTCCGAGACGCCGAAGGCGGAGGCGCTGCGGGCGAGGGTGCCGACGTTGTGGCGCTTCGCCACGTTGTGAACCACCATCAAGCTCTCCGGAGGAGACGGAGACCCCATCAAAAGGGCCGGTCGCTGGTTCAGGTGTAAGAAATATGGACTCGTCTCACCGTCCTTTTTTTCTTTTAGGCGACCGCGCGCGAGGGAATGAGAGCCACCTCGATGGCACGCATAGGAGAACAAGACTCACACCCACGTTTTGTTAGGCATGAAGGTTATTTTTTATTAGGTTCACTTAATTGTTAAGGGTTAGTTTGAGAGTTAAGATAGCTCCTGAGATAATGACCTTGTATCATGTTTGGGAAGTAGGATGCTCCCACCTCAAATTCACTTAGAAATGTGAAATATGCGGAGAAAATAAAAGTACTCCCCTTGAGATAGCGGAGTGTCAAACCCTTGAATTTTTCATCTACCTATGTCACCCATCCACCTTCATTAACACGCTCTTTATGAGTCATATTTCACTCCTTTATCTTCTTCTTCTTCATGTCCCGCCTCTCATGGTCACTGCGGAAGAAAAAAAACTGAGAAGAACAAGCATGACTCTGATGTTACATCACTCTTTATGGGTTTTATTGTGTGGAGTAATGACTCCATCCCGTATTTATGTCCCAAATACAAGACCTTGTAGTCATATTATGGCATCCTTCCCTCATATGATGCTGTAGATTCCAATGTATGAACCTCCTAAAATCTCATATACTTGTCAAACACATCTCATATACAGTAGATTAACATTTGAAATATAAATACTTGGAGAATGTAAAATGAAATGGAGCAACTACATCCATTCTCATTAATCATGTTCAAAATAGAGTTCATGTCCATGAGAGATACAGTGTGTATGTATGTAAAGATATGTATTGTATGCTATCAAATTTATATCTTTCCAATGTGTCTCTCGGCTAGTAAAGAAGTTGTAGACGGAAGCAAAGGAAAGTTCATTATCATCAACATAAGGTAAATCATTAAAAATCATCCAAGTCCCTACCCATCTACAGTGGTACAGGATACGAGTCTGGTCTCTCAATCATTAGTTCATTGCTTTATAGTACGCTCGAGTAGAAACCTCTAACGATCTCTATTTATTCTCATATATAGGAAAATGGATCATCGTTCTCCTTCTTTAATACTGCATCCTGAATTCCATTCATAAGGTCAACACTCGAAATATTAGTTGGTGTAGTCGCACCAATTGTTATTCCAATTGCCAACTCCATGTACAGGGGCAAACCTTCAAGTCACTTGGAGTCAATCCATTGAGCATACACCGAACTATATCATCATGCGCCAGGTGCAACGTGTCACCAACTCATCTGCTAATGTTACGACTATCTAAGTATCTAACATGAGGCCCACTAGCGAATCCCCATTTCTTGTTACACATGTCTCTATCTATTCATGCACTACTAGAAACACCTCTGTACACAAGGTGAAGGTCCAGTGTAGGAAGAGTTCATCCATGGGATATGAGCAACCTCAACACAACTATCGCTAGCGACTTATTAGGCAATTAAATGTCATCGATGCATATGCAATGTCATAATGTGTGTTCTCGTGTGACTCATTGCATGATCAACATTTCTTTCCACGAGGAGTTGGGCCTCTTTTCATTGTATTTAAATCATAGAAGTTGACATTTGAAATCATAAAATAGTTTGGAATATCTTTAAGAAAAATGTATGTTCATATTATTCCATCATCCATACATAGATATTTCCTGGTTAAAAACCTCTTTTTATTTATCAACTTGGACCTAACATATCAATTGGTTGAGTAGTCAGGTTCGATTGTATTATCAACCACTTGTCGATCATTTTTTTCTTGACTAATTGTTTAGTGCAAATCCTATAGCTCGAATGAATCGATCAATCAGTTTAAACTAATTGATCGATCCCTCGGTAAGGAGCTAAACTAATCGACCATGGGCTGCATCTAGACATTCAAATTTCATTTTTTAGCATGGACATTGGTTTCTCACATTGTCCTCATTGCAATGGTATATGTATATCCCTCATGCAAAAATAATGTTATACATCACCAATGATTAAGACACATGCACATTGATGACCTTGTGAAGTTTTCTGCAATGGTCATATCATTGACCAAATTACTTTTCTGGTGGTAGTGGTGGCCCCTCGTGAGCTCTCCGTCAACTAGAGTTTCGACAAGGTGGTAGAGAGGGGTTTAGGGTTGGCAGTCATTTCCCTTCCTATTTAGCGGAAAGGTGCAATTTGCATCTGATTCATATCCATGTATGAATCCTAGCATGTTAAATTTAAAATGACCATATACAGAGCTCCCGAGATAGCATTTCAACGTTTTTAGGCATGTTAAAAAGGTCTCGATTATTTATGTCGAAACACGTGATAATTTCCATTATTTGGTCATTGCAAACTCTCTGTGTATCAAAAATTTAGGGTTCCATGCATATCCTTATAATGACTCTACACGGATTACAACTCTACTCTTGCTAAAATTATGAATTTGTTTTTTTGGACTCGTATTCCTAATTATCTCACCCATCACATTCTTCGCGTGTATTAATTTCGCACTAGTTCATCATCATTATTTGTAAGCTTATATTATAAGAACCCACAACCTTTGGATCTCGCAAGCATTTGTGGGGTGCATTTGGCGTGCCTCGTCTTCGACATGAAAACATGATTCAATAATGTACACTGTAATGCTACACCATACATCTCTCGTGAGTAGAGACACATCATCCTCTACTAAAGCAAGATACACTCGCTTCTTCTTACTCTCCACATATATGTCAATGACCCGTTGCTCTCTTCTCCTATTGCTCATCCACGAGAAATTTAGACATCATTGTCTATCACAGCTGTTGCCTTGAGCATATATACCTTGTCATCCTCACATCTTAAATCACCCTGTGCGATTTCCTGCTCACTCTAAGAACTGCCTTAGAAGGTAACTTGGTATAATGTCATAAATTCATCTTATATTGATCGTAATTACATCCATTTAATCTAATTTGATAAAAACAGATCAATTGAAATTCATTTAGTATTGATATAATATCATTCCAACTCATGTGAGGGTTTATACTAAAAGATAATAGGATCAAGGATGAATTTTATATTTAACATTTTCAAACAAAGTACAGAAGATTCCCCAGATGATAATTAATGTTCAAGATCTTACTAATTCTGTGGAGTTGGACTTTTACTCATTTAGTCTTCATATAAATCAATTTTCCATATCATATTATTTGTGCCACACTGCTTTGCTTTTATTAATCATAGGAATATTCTATGTCGTGTATTGATCATCTTATTGATTATCATGTTTTCTTTTACTTATATATGCTTCTTTTTGGTAAATTTACATATACATTATTACATTGCTAAAATTTTAAAATACTGCAATTATGAACATCATATTTTAAAAAAATCACATTTTTTTACTCTTAAATTAGCTCTACCATTATTGTTATATAATACATGCATCTACCATTTAGTTTGGTTTCTAAAATATTAATTGTGAATATGCCATGTTAACATAGTTGCCATTGTTTTAACTATTTAGTTGTGCGACATAAGACAGATGAAACTCTAAACAAGTTGGAATATTAATAGCATCACCATTGTACGACAATAAATATTATTTATCAGTGGTCTAAAAAAGAGGCCTCTCATCAATGAGGTGCTACCAAATTGTTAATTATGCTCATTGACAGCCACACACACACACATATATATGCACTACTCCTAAACAACTTACCATTGAGGCAATTAATGTGGCCCTGATGATTATTAGATTGCAACGACGAAGAATTAAAGAGCATAATATTTTAATATTATGTTGTTGAGCTTAATTTATTTATGGAGATGAGGTGGCTTTTATCTATCCATGTTCCATGGTGTCTGCAAATGGTATAGATACCTTTTGATGCCATGCAAGTGTGTGTATTACATGATAATACACCCAAATTGTATCATGTGGTCATAGTTGGAACACTAAAAAAATTGATTTACAAATTTCAAGATTGATTATCATATTGAATTGAGATAATGTTGTAGGTCACATTATTTCCTTCAATGCAAAAATCTAATATTTTTCCAAAACTTGAAAATTTTGATGACTAAGGTATGTTTTCACACCTTACAGTTGCACGCTTAGTCAAACTCATATGACTGTCATTTTTAAAAAATAACATAACCATGCATGGAGTAGAGTGTTGAGTTGTTAACTTGGTGTAGGAGTAATTATCTTCACTATTAGCTTTCAACAGTCAATGTAATCTAACTTATAGTAGGACTCTTATAATCCTTTCTAGATTTGATCCAAGTGGTTTTTGACTTTTCGGTACTGACAATATTTTTTTATTTCTTCCATTATGCATGACATTGTAATTTAATAAAATAATTATTGATGGATAGTGTCATTTTTGGACTTGAAAAATGAACTACTGTAAGGTGCTTTCGCACATGCCCACTTCAAGGTCAAAGAAGTAACACTTGAAGTAACATATGAAAGGAAGAACAAGGTGAAAAAGTCAAATAAATAATCGGAGTTGCCATGCATGGTAAGACAAGGCGAATTCATCATAGATCTCAGCACTAATTCACTAATATTATCAATTATCATGTAAAAAGGCTCGGGGAAAGATACACGAGCGAAAAAACTTGAAAGTTCATGTGTACATAGGAATATTAGTGAATTTCTGATTCGATCAAGGATGCAATTTCAACAGGTTGTTGCATGGAAGAACATGGTTAAATAGCCTCAAACTTCAAATACAACTATTCATATTCAACAATGCAACAACTATAAATATGTTACCTATGCACAATTATAACCTATATATAATAAATTTCTTGCCTTGGACAAATTGAGTCATCTACGTATAATCAATATCTTTCTCATACTAATTTTCATGCATTAGAGACGTTTACATGTCCATATACATAAATCTTTTTTTCAAGATAAATTTATTTCCTTGATGGTCTTTTTTATGGACACATTTATCGCACTTTACTGTAACGTCTCCATGGACCAGTTGTACATATACAACTTGACATGTTAAGTATTAATAACACTTCCATTTTTTTTTTCAATTTTTATAAACTCCATATTGACATAGATTAAAATAAATACACAACTCACTCCAAACTAAATCGTAAGATCTCTCCTTCTCCCGGTTTAGAATATCAAAGATGGTCACTTAACAATCTCAAGACATGTCCAAGGAGGTATGATTTCTATTCTCATCACCAAATAAATTTACCGTGATTTCATTTTTATTATTTTCTTGATCTTGGTAGTATATTCCACTCAAAATATATAAGTTTGGATGCGACGAGATTTTTAAGCCCTATAGCATCTGGCCTGGTATATGGTATGAAAAAAATAGTAGAGCTGCTAATCGAGCTCGAACGCTGATAAACAAACCTATTTTCAAGTTCAATAAAGAAGATCGCATTATGATTTGTAATCTTGCATATAATAATTTATTGCTATTTTATTTCTTATGTAATTTCCTCCATTCAAAATTTGTAAATTGTACCTGACAATTTCACTCTACCCCAATTGTCACATGTTGAACAATTTGTAGTACTTTGTCCGAGGGAAAAACAGAGCTTGCCAAAGCCTCCACAATCATAATTCCACGTCTATTACATTATTTTCTATTAATATTAAAATCAAAATGATTTCATTACACCGGGAATGTTATCAAAGGTGAATATAAGTTGTCGAAGAAAAAGAACGATAGAACTTCCTTCTTACTTGTTTGGTTGGAAAGGAATTACAATGGCATGGAATCAAGAAAAGAAGGGAATTAACAATGGAATGGAAATGAATAAGTTTTGCATTCCATTGTTTCGTTCATATTAGGAATTGAAACATTTATTATTAGACGCGTTCCTTGCTTATGTTTGAAAAGGAAAAATAATAGAAAGAAAGTAGCATTCCTTTGATATAATTCGTTAAGTAAAAAAATAATCGGTATCCTCCAACTTATTTTTTATATAATTAATATATTTCATACAAGGAATCATGATCAAATTTAAATGGAAACTACTTTGATTTTTTCCATACAATTGATATATTTTGATATATCAATAGCCATATCTGGCTATAATATTTTATAACCATATTCTTATCTATATCATAAGAAACTGAAAATGGTATCAGTATTCGAAAAAAAAATAAAAATAGACATCTATGTCTGTACACGTATCCAATAAAATGCAGTATGTATCCGTATCCTAAAAAACTAAAAATGATATTTGTATCCATATCTATAGCTACAAAAAATAAAAAACCATTTCCATGTACATATCTGTTCTACAAAAAATCCTCATCTATGTCCATATTTGTATCCGCAGAAAAAAATAAAACCCATATCCTTGTCCGTATATGTATCCACTAGAATATAATCAGTATCCATATCTTACAAAATTTGAAATTGCGCATGTATCCATATTCATATTAGAAAAATCCCATATCCTTGTCCATATCCATATTCGGGAAAAAAAATAAAACACATATCCATGTTCGTATCTGTATCCGAAAAAAATCATACTTGATATATTTTATTCATATAATAGATATATTTAATATGTATATATTCGTATCCGCTGGAATATCTTGTAATCGTATTTGTATAAGTACCCATAGGAATTGAACCGTATCTATCCATGCTGCAAAAAATCCCATATTCATGTCAGTTTCCATATATGCATATATTTGTAACTTATCCGACCTTTTGCATCCATACACTTGTACCCATGTCAGTGTTCATCGTGTCCAAAAAATATACCATGTTGGTGTCTAAAAAATATCCAAAAAGAAAAATACATATCCATGTCGATAATCATATATTTGTAACAGTGATATAGTAATTACAAAATATCGAAGAATAATACATCCATTAGCATTTGTAAAAAACGGAATCCCAATTCCCTATGGGATACCTCTGAACGGCAATTCCCATGTATGAGGGAATCTAATTTCCTTTATAATCGTTATTCCTACCTTAATATGATCTAACAAATACAAGAATGGAACCGATAGAGGAATGGTGATTCCGCTCATCCCTCTATTCAAGCACAACAAACAACACCTAAAAGGAGATCACATTTATGTCATTGCCAAAAAAAATGTAATATGTGAGCTACCGCTTCTAGGTCTTGTTTGGTTGTGTAATATCAGCTTCTTGAGACTTTATCTCGAGGTAAGTTGCCTAAGATAATTGGACACGTAATACATCATCAATTATGTCATTATCTATAGTAGTTTTCTCTTTGTATCACCCAAACCAATCGAACAAGTACAAAGGATAGAATTCGTTCATCTTTTATCTCGCCACTACAAATGCCACAAAACTTTTATATTTACACCTTAGTTCCTGACAAACTGATCAAATTGCAAAATTTGAACATCTAAAAAAATACTTAAATTAAAGGATTTTCATCAGTTGTGCCCTCTGAGATATTGCAATATCACTCATGCCCTTTCCTTTTCGTGAATATCGGTTATGTCCTTAATTTCTTCCACAATAATCACTTGTGCACCTCAGGTTAGTTGTCGTCAATCTCCAACGCAAATTAGCATTGATTTTGGGGACACGTGGAGAATTAGATTAAAAAACAAGGGTTGAAAGGTCTTCCTTTCACTCCAGCCTTCCACCTCCACCTTCCAGCCTCTCCTCCTCCGACTACCCTGCCCTTCCGATCCCTCCTCCAACCACCCCCATCCTACTCCAACCATCCCTCCCCTTCCAGTCCCTCCTCCTTTTCTGATTGGTCCTCCTCGTACAAGCCCTTCTCCTCCAACCACCCCTCCCCATCCAGCCCCTCCTCATCCCCCTCTGCTCCGTCCTCCTCCTCCCCCGTCATCCCCTCCGCCTCCAGCCCCTCCTCCTCCCATCCAGCCCCTCTTCCGCCATCTCTCCCTCATATTTCTCCTCCCCCGACATCCCCTCCACCTCAAGCCCCTCCTCCGCCCCATCCTCCTCCTCCTATCGCCCTCCCCTTCCAGCTTGTCGTCAAAGATTATCGTCACCCGTCAAGATGTGACCCGTCGAGCTTGTCGTAATCGTCAAGGAGGAGAATGGGATGGAGGATGTAGGTTTTTTTCCTATTATACCTCTCTTAACTACACCGTGGTTTGAATAAACCATGGTTTAATGGAAGGATACAAGTGATCATTGTCGAAGGAGTCAAGAGCATAACTGATATTGCCAAAAACAGAGGGGCATAACTGATAAAGGGGTAGAACTGATAAAAATCCTAAATTAAAATGCCAATTGAATAAACCCTAAGCTATCAGGGATGCAAACAGATCATGATATATCAATATCTGATCCACCACCGTATTCGTTTTATACGTATTTTGACATATGTATATGTATCGTTTTTAAAATGGATACGGATATTGATACCACTTTGATGTCCACGAGCATTTGTATCCATATCCGTATATCCATTTTCATATATAATAGTTGTAAATTATTTTAAACCATATTTAACGTAATTTTATACATTTTTCACCATATTTTGTATAGTTTTTATGATATAAGCATATTTCTTCTATCATGTGTATTTCATCTAATACATGTATGTTTATGTTAAACTATAAAATATTTCTTATGTTACTCGTATGCGATCAATGTCTATTTTACATATGTATCAGTTTTTTAAGTATATGGTAATATACTTTTAATATCATTATTCGATCAATATTTCTTTAACTCCTTCGACACCTCTCATAAATGATTCATCAATATGTCGCCATATCCACTTGACACCTCGATCCTCTATTCTGATGCTGCAAGTTCTTAGGTGATCATGCCAACGCCTCAAGTTCTTACCCTCGATATCTTAAACTCTGTGGGAAAGTTGTGCTAACAATTCGGGTCCTTACTTTGATGCATTTTCTCCCTATGATTTCAACATCTTTCTTGAAGAATTATGTGTTTGGAAAATCATATCCGATTACATCGGTTGATGATGGAGACGATAATGTTATCGTTTGCTAGAACAATGATGCACCAATCTGCCCGATAGCTAATGACTATTATATCGAAGACTTTGAGTATATGAATGTCGTGTGTAAGAAGGTCTGGAATTTTAAGAAAATATCTTTATATGTTTAGTTAATATTTTTATGTGAAATTATTTTTGAAATCACGATTGCTATTATTTGGAGAATTCACCAAAATTTATCAAATTCAATTTTTTAAATTCGTTGAATTATAAATTGATTCGTAGATGTAGTTAATTTTATCCATTATCAAATAAATATATTAATGGACTAGACATTCTTTATTCATGAGTACCCACAAATAACCCATAATACATTTTTAAACAATGGCTACCTGGCTCGAAAATTCCTACTTTTGGAGTGGAAGATGGTGATAAAGAAGGAGAGTAGAAAGGGGTATCGTTGTGAGTTGAGAAGGAGGAGGAGACACACTTGTTGCAGTCGTTGATTATTGCGATGCACTCCTCCTCGTCTCTTCTTCAATGGTTTTGTGAGAGTCCCTTCAACATTGGGATACGAAATTATACGCGATAAGGGAAAAGTGAGGTTTATCTGTTATTATTGTTCTATTGATTTGTGGGATGAGAAATGGATAAGTGTTGCAAATACACAAGGAATAATTTAATCACGACGCTAACCCAGGATAATCTCTTTATCTGTGGATAAATAGATGTTATTTAGCATCCAAGCAATCAAAAAAATAAGTACAGAATAAGTGAGGTTTTGATTTAATCAAACATCTATGGAAGGTTCGCAAGATCTGGATTTGAGATGTGATCTCAATATCCACGTCATTAGACGTGGAACAATACAATCACCATGTCCTTATCTCCAAGTATCCGCGGAGAAAGCACATTATCCTTGAAAGAGTTCATGGATAATTTTATTGTTGATATATGTATTCAAGAATTGAGAAAAAAGATAATTAAATGTGATTTAATTATCATGAATAATACGAATTTAATTCACATTATATGGAGAGTTATCTAAGGCTGGTGAGGGAGAGGAGAAGATAGTGCATTAACATGAAAATGCAAAAGTTTTATAGGAGCTATAATATAATTGTGAAAATGGAAGTTGCATAAGTTTTATCGTAGTATTTTGCATGGGCGCGGATGCAAAAATCTGAAAATAAAGGTGGATATTTTATGTATGCTCTATACGATGGGAGGGGAAATGATAAAGAAATGGGAGTCAACCAATCACTTGACAAAAGAGTTGAAGGAGATAAAGACAACACACTAGTTTTTATTATGTTCAACTCTTCAGTGAATACAAAACATGGGCTAGTGTGGCTGCCAACTTTACATTATGGGGCGAGGATTTCTGGCACGCAAGACTTTCCAAGTAAGAAGAGAGGGTGAGTGATAAATATGTGATTTATCATCATATTTCTTATTTATTATCCCTATATCTTGGACTTCTCAATAGAATATAATCCTATTTGACATTAATTAACAAACTTATCCTTGTTCATAACTAATCATAATTATTGTAAATAATTAGCTATATTATTGTGATTTATTTTCTGTGTTTTCTTATTCATTAAACATCTAAAAAATAGATAATTATTGCATATATTTGTTTTGTTATTAAATATAAATCACAAAAAATAACAAAAGAAATTTAAAAACCAGTGTTTTTATTCTTTAAACATGCTTACAAAAATATATCTACAAAAGGTAAAACCCTATGCTTTACAGTTTTACAGTTTGGACCCTATGCTTTTCATATTTGCATTTTAGTCCAACCGAGTCTGAGTCACGTGTCCACACACGTTTTTACGGGTATTTTGCACATCTGAACCTGAGCTTTTATATGTTAATGAATTAGTTGAAGTTTTTAGAAATTGCATATATGCCCCTGTGAATGCCTTGTCACGTGTAGCGTGTGTCATGCTTGAATAAAGTGCATTAAGGCCCCCACATTTTTATTGGTATCATTAGGTCCCATAACTTAAAATATTTGCAGAAAGTTCCTTGCTTCACTGCCTTTTATTTTTATCTTTTATTAATTGCAATAAATATTAACTTGGCCCTGAAAATCTTCCAAAAATCGATATTAGCTTGTGCTAGTTTCTAATTTAGGCGGTAATTTTTGTGTGCCAAATTACTTTTATTTTATATTATTAAAAATTCAAAAATCAACTAAAATCTTCTTTCTTATTTCTTCTACATGGATATTGATTTTTAATTGAGTTAATTTGCTGAATAATATCTTCAACTTATTTTTCTTTCAATACTAATTTTAATGTTGCAAATTATTGCAATAAAATATTGGCCATTGATATTAGGAGTGCATCCTACCATCCAGTTATGTTTAAAAAAAGGCTAACCCTAGCTCATTCTTTACCTGATTGAATTAAAGCAACAACTCTCACTCTCTCTCCATACACCAACAAGCTCTCACTCACTCTCTCGACCTTTGGTGGCCATCCACCTTAGGGTTTTGTTGAGAGAACGTGATCGTCATCGCACTGCCATTGTGTTACAGGTTGGATCGCTCGTAGAGCTCCATCTTCTTTGTCGCGTATTTTGTGAGATGAAATCATGAGGTGACTTTGCTCGGATCATTGATTCGGATTGTGGGAAGCACACGTTTCATCCACACACCCACAAGTGTTGTCTACGTTAGACCAGACTTGAAACAAGAGGTCTTTTCGTTTAGAGACTCGTGGATCACGATTACGCTTCAAGAGGTAACCCTAATACTTGTGTGTGATCTTGATGAAATAACATGGGAATGGTTCCAACTTGATGAAGCAATATGAGAATGGTTCCCATGTCATGTGGTTTCATTGAAAAATTTAATTTCTGCTTCCCTTATGAGTAGTATGACTAGTCGATTTAGATCGTATAAGATCAGATCTCCACTCTTCCATGATGCACGATGTAAAAACCCTCGCCTTCACAAATAACCAATCGTTTTGAATGGAAGGACAATCCTCCTTATATAAGGTGCAAAGATATGTGTTTGGAGGAGGCATCCCATTGATTATTACATATATATTAGACATGTGATCCCTTAACGAGTCATTTTTGACCATATTTCAAAATGTTTTCTAATCCAAAATAAATTTTATATATCTTGCATGATTAGTCGGGTTGCTTTGGATGATTAAAATTATGTATCATGGTCGTTATTGGATACATGCACTTATATAGATCAAGGTTGGAATCTAGCGGCTTAAGCTTACAGATGTAACAGAGCTATGGGTTTTGATCCCTAGACTAGTGGTTGTATCATGAAGTTGGAGCTTTGATATGAAGAGGAGGACCTTCTCCTCCATACTCCACGGATGAGAGGGTGAGTGAAGCATTGAGGTTGTGAACGAGGAGAAAGGGGAACACAAATGACGGAAGGCAGAGGAATCGTAAGAGAAATAGGAATGAAGATAATATGTGAAATAAAAGGGGAAAACACAATGGGAAATAGAGAGAAAGGAAAAGAAATAACCTAGAACTGAAGGATGGAGAGTGTGCTTGTGATGGAGAACAATCGGTCCTCCTGATCGTTGCTTGACAGGCTAGTGACCTGAAGTTGTGTATGGCTGATGGGCCTCGTAGCATAGGATCAAGCTCCATCAGATGACATCGAACCTTCCCCTCGATGGCTTGAATCTCATGGAGCGCACCATTAGCTATCACCTACTGCAATTCAATGTGGAGTTCAATAGTGGAATCCTAGGTATGTTGGAGGATGGGGCTTTTTCATAGATGTGTAGCTATTGATATAGAGGGCGAGAGGATATGGGAGATGATACACGAGGGAGAGGAGAGAGTAGGGGTCAAGATGGTGATAGGGTATTGACGGAAGGATGTTGGGAATGGTTGTAAGACTACAATGAAAGTTGATAGCTCGATATGGAAGGCTTGGGAAACATGGGTCGGTTGTAAGCCTACAATGAAAGTTGATAGCTCGATATGGAAGGCTTGGGAAACACGGGCCAGCTGGAGGTTGGAGACAACTTGTAATGTTGACGCGTGTTCACACTACAATAATGGGCACATCAATACTTCATAAATTCAATAAAAAGTCATTCCAAGACAAATTGTGATAAATGCAAACATAAGAAACACACAAAGTTAAGTCCTTCACACTTTTCATGAATGGAGTAAGATCTAATTCAGCTTCCAACTGAAGATATATTATTTTAATTTGAATACATGTGTAAAAATACATGTATTGAAGGAGTTTTATTTTTTTTATTTTGCATTATGATTTTATATTTTACTATTATATAATGAAGGAGTTTTATTTTTTATACTTTGCATTATGATTTTATATTTTACTATTATATAACTTATTATGAACATATATATTTTATTTTATTGTGTTATTTAGTTACTTTAGAACGTATGAAAAGTTAGTGAATAGGTACATCATACACATGATTTCAAGTTCTCTATTTTTTATCTTTTTATTTTAATTGATTTTTCTTGTTTTTTTATATTTTATATAACAATTTATAAAAGTAAAACATAAATATGTAAATATGTACATGTATTATTATGTGTGTAATGTGACTAAAAATACTTTAAAGACATAGATGCATGTTGTAGTTTGGTCTGAATCCCAACTGTTCGTATATAAACTCTACTCACCCAAGAAGTATTTTCAGTAAAAAATTATACTTTCAATGATAAATTTCAAAAGTGACTAGGGTTCAATTAGAGTTTTCATATGCTCAAGAAATTCAACTTTCAATTCTTACATAATTGGAAATAAATTTGAGTTGTATTGAGTTTTCTGCACCATATAACATATTTTTAGTTTATTCACATTTTTTTCGAACTAACATAATTGTAATCAAATCAATTGTAGTTAGTACTATCTTTATAGAAAATCAACAAGATTTTCTGCTTATCAGGGTCTGTATACGTCTAATATGTTTGTACAATTGAGGCTCTTTTTCATCTATTTTCCGGGAGTTTCTTCATTTGACTTAATCATATACTAATGTAGTATAATTAGCCTAATTTTATTTGTCAAAGTATTTTGTACATTCTTATCACTCTATGTGATTTATGAGTGCATTTTCTCAGAATATTTGGCAAAAGAGTGAGTATGATGTAGGTGAATCACATTTTCATCATGTAGTTACTCCTAACAAATCATCTCATTTTCACCTTGGAGATATGTAGGTGCAACTGTCCATATATGGCACCTCAGGAGCCCTTATATTGTGAATCTCAGGGGATCTTAGCAAGGAGCTTCAGGTTGCATCTTTGTCCTAACAACACATGTTGAAAATTATGGATATGTTTAAGCCTTCATAGTGTTCTAAGACTTATTTTGAGTATAAATTGCTTACTTTTATATGAGTAAGGGTCTATACTTAACCTCTTTAGTATGGATCTCTTACTTGTTTATGAATAAAGGTCTATACTTAACCTCTTTAGTATGGCGTACTTTTCATGCGAGATAAATGAAATAACAGGTATTTGTATGATTTTAAATTTGAAAATTAAGTGTATGAAAGTGGTGTCATGTGTAGCCTAGCAATGGCTAAACATACATTCAAAACCTTTAATTTACTTGTACAATGCTGATATTGGAGTTGAATGCATGGAGACACTATCAGATAAATGATCAATTATGCAACATAAAATTACCAAGAATGATTTATTGCAGTATTTAGTTTCCATCTTTTATGATATTTTTTGGAATGAGAGGAAAAAATGATGAATTAGCATATAATAATCTAAAATTTTACACTATGCCAAAATGTTCAACTAATCAAATAAAATCACAGCATCGAAGAGAGATATTTTTAGGCATTTTTTTTCATATTTCAGGGAGTCTCAACGTTTACTAATTAAATGAGAATGTTGAACATAACAAATCAACAACATACAACAATGATGATATTTTTTGGTTAAAAAAATACAAAATGTAGGGTGAATGCCAACGAACACGTCATATACTTTTTTTATTTTTGGTATTTTTTGAGATAATATAAATTTTTATATGATTTTTAAGAGAACGTATATAAGTGAATACAAGGAATTTTTAAAACTAACATATAGCCCGTGGAAAATATATAGAATCTTTGTATGGATAATTGTGTCCTTTAGCTTCGTAAATTTTCATTGAGATAATTTATATGTGGATGCATAATATGAGCTCAAAATCATTGACTGTAAATGATTTTTAATTTACACACAATATCTGAATTACACAAGCAATGTAACATATAGATAATGCAATTATCTATTCATAAAAAAATAATAAGCATGAAATGATAAATTATGCGAACCAAACAAAATTCTTACATGATTGTCAAAACTATAAATTCATGGAATGTTAACAAATACAAGTTATACAAGCCATGAAAAATAAAACAGAAATATATAGAGATGGAGCAGAGCATGATGATAAAATTATAGTCTTTTTTTTTTAAAAAAATGCATTGACTAAAATTGTCCAAATATATTAAGGGAATAAGCACAAAAAAATTTATCGAGACAACAACAACAAAAATGATGCACATAAAAATAAGGTTGGTGGGTGGGTTGGGTTGGGCTTGGGGGGAGGGGGCATTGAGGGGGTTAGTAAAGAGCCAATGATTATCGATGTAGTAAGACTGGTACTCTACCAATGTGAAGGAGAATCCCCAGAGAAGGTGTTTCTCTATAATGTCCCGGGCTTAGGTCCCCGAACCGTTTTCAAGGAAAATTTACCTTAACAATTTCTTGAATTTGGGCCTAATTGAACTTGTTGACAACCACTAACAAATTCTTAAGCCCAAGTTATCAAGTTGTAATCTGTAACTCTTATAACCCTATCTCAAACTTCATAAGTTTTAAATATGAACCTATGTTTGTGTTGTAACAATCTCCTCCACTTAAATTCACAATGTCCTCACTGCATTATATCCCATCACTTATTCCTAATAACAACAGTGGTTGCATGCTCGAGGTTTAGGTTCCCTTTCTTGGCCACTTCAAACCAATTTTAATGTCCCAAGCTTAAGGCCCCATACCGTTATCGAGGAAAACCAACCCTGCATTTTTGTTGGATTCAAGTATAATTGAACCTGTCGACAACCACCCAAAATTCTTAAGCTCAAGTTGTCAGGTCATAATTCTCACTCTTATAACCTGATCTCAAACTTCGTAAGTTTTAGATGTGAGACTATGTTTGCAAGTTACAACAAGTTTGTAAAATAACATACCATGCAATTTGGCATAAGCGCAAGGATATGCAATGGCACTATCAAGCCGTTATCAATTCTTGTATGTTAATCAACGAGCATTTAAAAGAAAGTAACTTTCTCATAAAATTCCTAATAGCGAATCATTATAAGAATTTTGTTATTACAAATCCAACAAGGGTAAATTTGCAAATAAAAAATATGATTAATGCAAATTCAATGTCCTTGATTCTAGTATGCATATAAATATCCTTCAAATCTCCACGCAATTAATCCTCACCATGTTGAATACAGCCCCAGATCTAAAAGTTACGAAATTTGAGATCGCATTATAAGAGTAGAGCTTTACTACTTTTTTAACGGGTTGATCCCTGGTCTGTGGAGTGGAACCCACTGCTTCTACCATCAGATCATTAGGTGGGTCGGAGCTTTGCTACTTGTCAACATGAACTCTAGAATTTTGGTTGGTTGGTAACGAGTTCAATAGAGGCGAACTCAATGAGTTTTCTCTGTCAGTTTTCCTCAATAATAGTCCGGAGACGTAAGCCCATGCCAATATAAATGGTAGAGCGAGTTACATTTGATAAACATCTACCCGAGGGACCTATGCATGTAGCATGCATACGCCACTATTTGTGGAAATAAGTGTTGAGACAAATAGCAGTAAGGATATTGTGAATATAAGTGATGGAGGTAACACCCACAAACATAATCTTACATGTAAAACTTACGAAGATTAGAGTATTACTTGACAACTTGAGCTTACACATTTTGAGTGACTGTCAACATATTTAGTTTGGCTCGAACCCAACAAGTTGTTCGAGTCAATTTGAGTTATACATAAATAGTTCGAAATCCATGAAGCTAGTTTTGCAAATAGAGTACAATTTTCACCATTTTATTCTTGTGCTTTGTGATTTTTTTATCTTTTTCTTCGGAGTATTTTTTTAGGATAACTTAAAAGTGAATTTAATTTAATTGAAGTTATAAATAAATAGTCATATTTCTATAAGTTGGTATTTTTACTAATTAGGGTTTTTAATATATTTGTTAATTATTTTTAAGATTTTTACTCAACTTTTCCTTACTGTGATTTAGTTTTCCAAAGAAGGTAAAAATAATTATCTCAATTCGAATTAGAAGTAGTTTTTCTTGAAATGTACTCTTCTCTGTTTTTTACTTTTCTTTTTTGTCAAGTAAGTTATTATAACTTATTTTTGGGTACATAATCATAAGACTTACCATATTATTGTGATTTTCTTCTTTATTGTTCGTACGATTCACATTCACAATCTTCTTGACCTTTTTACTTAATTTTCTTGCTTCATTCATTTTGCATTTTTTAAATGTTCATTTATTTTTATTATGTTTGAAGCTTTTTATAAAAAAATTTGAATTACGTACCTAGTAAGAAATTTAGCTCAATTATCATGTAAGATGATGATGACTATGCTACTTATCAAAACCACTCCATCAACTCCCTCTAATGCATGCTGTTCATCTTACAACAACCGAACACAATGTCTACAAACTCTAAATAACTTGACAACCCCTTTTACTCTCAAACTTCACCTATAAAGATCTATCTAGCTTAGTCTGTCAAGAGTTTCATCGAACCCTGCCACTGCATGCTCTGTCCAATATTAGCGAGCTTTGGTTCACCACTAGGACCACCTTCTCCTCCTACTCGGCCATCAACCTTGTTATCGTCACCTATAAATAGACCCTCTTCAAAGAGTTGTTCTAAAATCCAATCCGCTTGATAATCATTGCCTTCATATCAACATTGATCTTTATGTTCATTCCATCGACAACGACCTTTACATGCCTTGTTCATAGATTTCTTCTTTTGACATCTCTTATGGGTTGTTGGGCTTGATGTTCATTCTATAATTAAGAAGATGGACAATATTCCCATCTTGAGATTTGCACAACCTTAAGCTAGTACATTGTCCTCTCATCCCTACCTCCACTCAACCTTCACTCTCCCCTTCCCCTAAACCCTTTCATTCTATTAAGGATCCTTGTTGAAGTTGCCTAAATTTAGAGCGAGCTTTCTTGCACATCTTCCACTCTCAAGCTTCATACATCCACTATTATCCCTTACGAGATTGACCTCCTCGTTCTCTCTACAAATGATCATGTTGTAATATCTCTTTCTTATGTTCTTCTTCGATGAGAGTGGGTATGAAAGATAGGTAAGAATGATAAGATTAATATTCATCATTAGATTGTTAGATTTGAGATGAATACCTAAAGGGAAATAATTTTGTAGAGTAAATTGACAATAACTAATTTGTGTAAAGCATGAGTAACAACATAATTTCAAAAATGGTAGGTGTTACCACAAAATTTTAAAAGATCACATATGTATGGGTGTACGATCCTTATAAACTAGACAAAAAGGAAACCTTTAATGATAAAATGCGTATATAAGCTTTATAGAAATAAACCAAAGGCCCAAATACAAGTTGTCTTATCTAAATATCTAAAAATAAAAAGAGTCTTCCTTCCGAACAATACATTGCCTCATTTATAAACAAATTATTTATTTAACTACATTTCCATACTACATGATACATTTGATACCATTGCTTTTAAAAAATAAGGAAGCCACGTTGTCCGTGTAAAAGAATGATGAAGCTATAAGGAAAGATTATAATATACGAGGGAGATAGTGAAGTATAAATGAGGGTCTTTGCGGATAGTATCACCAAAAAGTGGGAAGGTATAGGATACCACCAAGTGTGAGAAAGAAAAGTAGGTGAAAGAAGATATTTACTACTTACTAAGAAGGGGAATTCCGTTGTGAATTTGAAGAGAAATAGAGGTCAGCTGGAAAAGAGGAAATATTGTAATTTTGAACATGAAAACAAGAGTTGTGCTATGTAATGGAGAAGGGTGTGAATAGAGATGCTTGATTGAAGGTCTCTCATATTAGGATTAGATAGAAAAATAAGGAGAGGAGGATGGGGTTAAAAGTTTGTTTAATCTGGTTTTTTGAATGTCATGGATGAAGAAAAGTCAAAATTATTAGCACTTTCTTATATGATCCCTCCTTATGTGTGTATGTGGAATAAAATATTTTATTTCAAATCTGTAAATCAATTCATATCTAATCCTTTTTTATTTGAAAAAAAGTTTCAAGTTATTCTCAACAAAATCTTAATAAATTCAAACATTCCAATAATTACCATTTTATGTGCAATCTATACTTTTGGAATTGATGATTTTATCGTGCTCTAAATTTACATAGACTTTAATACGAATTTATTTTCTGTAATGAAATATTCTAGCAGCGGATATACTCACTCTTTTCCCTTGCCAAATAAGTGGAAAATATTTGTTCCACTAATTCATATTGAACGCTCAATCTAATTAACAATTGAAAAAATAATATGAACAACTAACTCCGTCCAACTTAGACTTTCCTTCTCTCTCTCTCCTTTTGTTGTGTCACTAAAAATGATTTCTCTATTATTATCATGAGTTTTTAAAAGATTAGAGTAGAATAGAGAAGAGCAATACTGGCATTCATGAGATGACACATCAAATCCGCCTTCCAATAGGGCTTTATCGGTGCAAAAGAAGCTTCACACAATTCTTAATGAGTTGGTAGGTCGTTTCAGTGCACTTCTAACATACTTCCTAACCCTTATGTGGACCCCCGTGTCTCACTCCTATGATGTTCCTCTCAAACTCATTTCATTCTTCTACACACAAACCTTGCATCCTCCCGCTTTATTCATAAATCTGACTACATCGAAATAGATGCGTATTAAAGACCTGTACATGTCATGATATCCAAAGCATGCAATCACTAAACTCTTATGTAATGCTTTATAACTCTTCGCAATTTTTTCCAAAACTTTTGAATCCATGCAACAATATTCAACTTTGCTCAGCTCAAACAATGCATGCAATTCAAATGAAATCGAAAATGAACAAAATTTAAATAACAGGGCTGATTCCACTACTTCTCATAATTGGGAAATTGCCATGGAATAGCATGGAGGGTCAATACAATACCGGACGCTTGTTTTGCTAATAATTACCGCAAAATCTTACCACTGCACAACACTAAATCTTCAAATCACCAACAAAATCTCAACATTGCCTTTGATCCTTTTGGTTTTTAGCCTTATCTCGCAGAAACACAACAAATCCACCCGCAAATTAACCCCGAATACATCTAGTTTCAAAAACGGCAAGAAATGCATCAGATCTCAAGATTTCCACCGCATCCGCAATCCGATTTCTCTTCTTTTCAACAAACCAACCATGGTTAAGCATGGGTCATGGTTTGATGGTTAGATGGCGTCCCTCTTAAGAGGACGGGCACACATGCCTCCGCCCCCTCATACATCAGAGAGAGAGAGGGAGTGCGGATTCTTAATCCCCGAGCGCCACTATTATAGATCGATCTCCGCCTCTTCCCAATCCGATCACCGGACCCCCGAAGAATTTGCACCGATCGGTCGATCGATCCAATCGCACCGCACTGGGTCCGTCCTGATCCTTCCACATATTCTCACACCCCCACAAATCCGATCAATCCGATTCCAATTTCAATCTACTTAGTTTCTATCTTGCTTTCAAGTTCCGATCTTCTCTTTAGTTTTTTTCCTCGTTCGATGCTCTCTTTCGAATTCTAATCGGATTCTAACTTTATGATCTGATCTTGTGGTTTCTGTAGGCGAGGAGTCTGATTCCATCTGAACGATTTTTTCCCGTCAAGAAGGTTCGATTTCAATCCGTCGATTATTCGTCTGTAATGACGCGGATGACATTGTGATGTTAAGTTTGCTGATCGGACTGCAGGTGAAGATCTCACGGTTCGGCAACGATGGCGGCAATGGTCGCTCGGGGCAGCAGCCAGCTCCCGTCTCCCGGGCCCCATCAGGAGAACGGGCACCGCAACAAGCGGAAATTCCGGGCGGATCCCCTCGTCCTGGACTCCAACAAGCTCGAGATGCCGCAGGTCGATAGCCCAAACTTTGGGTTTGCATTGGAATTCAATGCTGAGCAGCATGGTAGCGGCGTCTGCGATATTTGTAGTAGCCTCTCGTGCCCTCACGATTATGAATTGGATGTGGATGACGAACCGGCTGATGCGGATTGGAATGTGCCTACGGAGACACAGCTCAAGGAGTTGCTGCTGAGTAACTTGGATACGGTATTTAGCAGTGCGATTAAGAAGATTGCGTCGCATGGGTATAATGAAGAGGAGGTTATGGAAGCCGTGTTGAGGTTGGGGCGGCCTTACGGAAGCAAAGATACATTATCTAGCATCGTTGAGAATGCATTGGCATTGTTGAATGGAGGGCAGGATGCCGAGACCTCCAGTGATGTTGCATTCGAGGATCTGCGGCAGCTGGAGGAGCATGTGTTGTCGGAAATGATCTGTGTACTACGTGATATGCGCCCGTTTTTTAGCAGCGGCGACGCAATGTGGTGCTTGTTGATATGCGATATGGACTTATCACGTGCTTGCGGGATTGATGGTGATACATTGTTCAGCTTGGGAGGTGACGAGATGGCACTGCCGTCGTCTCTCCCGCAACTGAAACCGGACACAGGCATGAATACCGTCGTTTCAGATAGCCTCCTTGAGTTGAATTCTGGAAAGTCATATAAGCCAAATGCATTTGCTCCTTATCCTCAGACAGGAGTTGTTGTACCGAATGGTTTGCCTCCTGTAGCCGGGATCCCAAACCTGCCGCCGGTGAAGCTTGCATCATTTACCAACACTAGTAATGCAATGGTCAATGCTTCTATTTTGAACCCGAATTCAACAAAAGAAAATGTACCCTCTTTCACTGAATGTGTGGTAGAGGAGTTCTCTTCTACCTGTACCTCCGAGAATCAAGAGAAGCTGATAAATGGAAAAAGGTGCACTGGAGTGGGAATCTCAAAGAGGGACTCCATGTTAAGGCAAAAGTCTATGCACTTTGAGAAGAGTTACCGAGCATACAGATCTAGAGGTGCTTATAGATTGGGGAAACACAGCAATTTAGGTAGCTTACTGGACAAGAAGTCAAAGCCTTCCTCTGATTCCATGGGAATAAATCTGAAGAATTCCACGCTAAAGAAAAACAAGCCATTAGGGGCGGATGCGCTTCAAGTAGGTGAAAATCATGGCCTTTCTTTCAATGCTGGATCTTCTGTGAGATTTCCATTAGCCTCAAAAACAGATAGTAGCGCATCCCAGTTACCAGTGGCAAATACCGAGCTTGCTTTGTCCCTTCCATCTAGAAGTACCTTTAGTAGCAGCAGCAGTAGTAGCACCTCCAATGCATTGCCTAGTAACAGTGATGTGTCAATCTTCAGTAACTTCAATGGTTTTTCATCTGATAGGACATCTAGACAGTGGGCATTACCGGATAAGAAGGATGAACTTATGAACAAATTAGTTCCTCGTGTTCGAGAACTGCAGACTCAACTGCAGGAATGGTCTGAGTGGGCCCAACAGAAGGTGATGCAGGCAGCACGGAGGCTGGGTAAGGACAAGGGTGAACTTCAGAGTCTTAGACATGAAAAGGAGGAAGTGATTCGTCTCCAGAAAGAGAAGACAGCTATGGAAGATAATACATCGAAGAAGATCTCTGAGATGGAGAGCGCATTAATGAAGGCAGGCAACCAAATTGAAAAGTCCAATGGTTCTATAAGGAGGCTCCAGGTTGAGAATGCCCATCTCAGGCAGCAAATGGATGCTGCAAAGTTGCGGGCTGCGAAGTCTGCCGCCAGTTGTCAGGAAATTTCAAAGAGGGAGGTGAAGACTCTCAAAACATTCCAGTCTTCGGATAGACAAAAGGCACAGCTGCATGACGAACTAATGGTTGATAAGCAGAAGCTTTCTCAACTTCAGCAACAGTTTGACCAGGATAAGGCATGCTTAGATCAACTTGAGGTGAGCATTGTGTCTTGTAAATGAACATTTAACAGATGAATGATTATTTTCTCTTAACATTTGGCTAATTACACCCACTTAAATGGTCTGATGGTAGTGCAATGCGAACTACCATCCAAAAGACCATGGTTCAAATCCCCTTTGTGGGGATTGTGTTAGGTAGTCGACAACCAGCGTAAAAAATAGTTGAATCTTTCAACATGGATCTGAACAAGAATCCATGTAGCCAACCCTTCTTATAGTGGGAGAAGGATTCAAATTTTTAATGTTTGGCTAATTACATTACATTTTAACTAGTTATGCCTGTTATTTTATTGCGACTTTTCAGAAATGTGTTTCATGTACATGTTCACTATTTTCCGTGGAAATGTGAACTTTTGACTTGACGATGTTTCTTTCTCACAAGCATCATATCTATGGTATGATTATTTAGTCGAGAAAACAACAAAAATGTGGTTGCCTGGCTATATGGTTATCTAATTTATGCACATAGAATATGATAAGTAGATGTGATATTGCGTTAACTAATTTTTAGAAAAAAATGACCCGCCTTATGATGCATCAAAAAGGCAAAAACAGACTCAGTGGATATATTAAATTCATAAATAAAACAGATCAGATATCAGCATAATAGAGGGTACATGAGTTGAGTGATCAATGATGGAGAGTGCGCCTTGCATCGGAGATGGATGGGAGTGAATGGGTGGAGGTTACGAGGAGAGGACAACATAGGTTGGTGTTGGGAGGTCCTAGGATGATGGACTGTGTAGGGAGGGGATTTGATTGGGGGTTGGAGGAGCATAATGTATGTTGTCTTCGATGCGGGGAGATCGGATATTTCGTTTGATTTTGTTGAGTCTAGTTGCCGTGCTTCAGTGTGGGAAGGTAAGACACCGACGGGTTGCTTGCATGGCGACTGGTGTATGTAGGGTAAAAGATGGAGCAACTGGAAGTCTAGAAGCATGGATTAAGGGGGACGGGGGTGTACTTGATGATCGCTTAGAACACGAATGCGGCTGATTTGATGGCCATTTATTGAGAGGTATGGAGTTTATAACCTCAACGATGAGGCTTGCTTTTGCTTGTGACACGGTCTCCCTCAGCAGCACAATTATCTGCTCTCATGGCATTTCGCAGACGTTGTCCGACCGTTTGCTGGTTGTGAGGTAATTAGCGGGGGACTTTTCTTTGGAGCCATTTGCTCCTGAGGGATGGTGTGGTGCTTAAGCAACTGGCTTTCATGTGGCCATGGGGGGGGGGTTGCCATTTTGTTGTCAGGAGTCAATGATGCTGTCCTTGGCATTAGGGAGCCATTGTGTTTAGTGGTTGAGACAATATGTAATTGGTCAAAGGGCGTTGCCGTGCTGCTTCTTGTTGGGATTTGGGGGATATCCCCCAAGGTTGGTGGGAGCTCCTTTATGGTCAAAGTATCAGAGCTCGATGGTGCAGGGGTGGGTGGGGGGTGGGGGGTAAGGGGACTGGGCCTGCAATGGCGATTGGGACTTAAGATGTGCCTTTTTTAGAGGGCCGACCTCATTGATCATTGAGCGATGCTGCAAACATGCATCCTCCTGCAATAAAATCGATGCCGCAATTCTTGGGTCGATTTTACTTTTAAGGAGGAACCACAAAGTCGATGCTACAATTCTTCTTCATCTCACATGCATTTTTTTGTTTCTCTTCCAAAATCTCGTGCAACAAGTATGTCTTCATCATCCTTTCCTGCCATAATTTCTTCTCGTGTTATTTTCGTATCTGCATCAATTTCTATCATAGCATGGTGTACAGGTTGTTCTCACATTCCTTTAAAGCATTCAAGGAAACACATAGCCAAAGAGTTTTATTCAAAATATTGTTGAATGTACTCAGAAATGGAAGAGTCATGTTCAAAGATGCTCAAGATTTGTTTAGATCTACATGAGTAATGAAATTAATACAAGATTCAAGGCTTTTAAAATCGCTAAACTATTGTGATGTTGCTTTGTTGGAGCCAACATCGACATCTGAAGCCAAAACAACCTCACTCAAAATCAACATCGAAAAAAGAAAAAAAGGGCGAGAAATCATCTTCAATGATCTGCACTGTTGGCAACAACTTATAAGTCATGAGTTAATTTTGAATGAGTAAATTACACGAAAGTCCCTGAACTATACACTCAATTTCATTGTCATACCCAAACGTCAAAACGTAACAAAGTGGTACATCATCTATTAATTCGGTAACAATGTGATCTTTATCCAACTAAAACGCCTAACCATCATTATCTTTTCAACTTGAGGGACAAAAATACCGTCACATGCGAGGACAACATCCATTTTTAATCAATCCTGCTCTGCCATCTCCCTGGAGCTCTGATTCTCCTTCGCGAGCTTCGTCTGCTCTCTCCTCCACCTAGACCTTCATTGCGACAACTACCTCCTCCTCCCCTTTCCGCCGTCTCCTTGATCTTCACCGCCTGCGACCTCCTCAACTCTTGCAAAACCCCGAATCGATGGCTCCTTGTCCCTTCCCTGCTCTCTCTCTCCGACAACCTCTCTGCATTGGATGCCTCCATCGCCGCACACTTCTCCTCCCTTGGCTCCCACTTCTTCTCCCTTGACTCTTCCACTGCCCAAATCCTAATCTCCCTCGCCGATCGTGAGGCCTCCCTCTATTCCGTTGCCATCGCCCTTTTCGACAGATGGAAGGTCGATACCCTAGCGGAGATCGAGTCTATAGGGGATGGAGGTGCCCCCGACGTGAGGGAAGGCCTTATCAGGAGGTACATGTGGATGAACTCCAACGACCTATGGAGGTTCATGATGCAGCGGAGGAAGGACCTCGGGATCTTGAAGAAGGAACTCCTCGGGGCCATCGTGAAGGCTTTAGACCTAGAAAAATTGGTTCTTGACGCGGTGGATGACTTCTTGGCCCATGGCAGGGAATTAGTGGATCGATTTTGGGCCTTTGGGTTGCTGCTGAAGGCGCTTTTGGACAAGAAGGGAGACAGGGATGGTCGGATCGTGTAGGGGATTGTGGCGAGGGCGGTGATGGATGCAGAGGAATGGAAGGTTAGGATAGAGGGGAAGGGGGAGGATGTTGCGGGATCGCATGGGCAGATGTTCTCACGCTTTGTGGTGGCATTTGGGGTGTGGTCACGTGTAGACTTGGCATTCTTGATGTAACTGGTGGTAAGTTCGAGTCATGGAAGGAGGTGCTGAAGCTGGCGGGAGTTATCAAAGGAAGATGATGGGAGGTGACGACTGTCATATCTTTTTGCCCATCCATGGATTGGTACAAGTGTTGAGGAGGCCGAGGCCTCAGAGAGAGCAGACAAAGCTCGGGGAGGAATCAGAGCTAAGGGGGGATTGATTAAAAATGGGTATGGGCTTTGTCCTCATTTAAAAAAATCCTACTCTTGTTTAAAAAAATCCTATAGAGAAAGGGATACAAATATCTCTTAGACAATTTAAGAACTTGCAACTTATTTCGTTTCCAATTTCCAAAAAAATGTTAAGGGATGGAAAATATCAACAATTATTAAAACAACCATCGACTCACATCATGACTGTTGGTAGAAAAATAAGAGATAATTATTTCTGAGAACCCTAGACTCTCTTATATAGAGGAGAGACCTATGGGTAAATTACATAAGGCAAAAAAATAGAAATACAAATAAGAAAACGATACATATAGAATATAGAAATACACAAATATCTCTACACTCCCCCTCAAGATGGAGCATAGATATCAATCATGCTCAGCTTGGACGAACACTTCTGGAATGGTCCTCTGAGTAATGGCTTGGTAAAGATATCTGCTGTTTGCTCTCCAGAACTAACATGCGAAGTAGAAATCAAGCCCTTCTGAATCATATCTCTGGTATAATGACAGTCTACCTCGATATGTTTTGTTCTCTCATAGAACACAGGGTTGTTTGCAATAAATAGAGCAACCTGGTTATCACAATGTAACTCCATGGGTAGAGGAACCTCTATATGCAAATCAACTAATACTGCTCGAACCCACATCATTTCTGTACTTGCTTGCGCCATAGCCCTGGATTCGGATTCAACACTTGATCTCGCTACAACTGTTCGTTTCTTGCTTTTCCAAGAAATAAGAGAACTGCCAACAAACACTGCAAATCCCGAAGTCGATTTTCTATCCTTAGGACAACTTGCATAGTCTGCGTCAGCGTATGCGGATACAGAGAGAGTTTCTCCTTTCTTGAAGAGTAATCCTGCACCTGGAGACGGTTTTAGATATCTCAATATCATGTATACAACATCCATATGTACTTGTCGAGGCTGCTCCATGAACTGACTCACTCGACTCACTGCAAATGCTATATCCTGTCTGGTGATTGTAACATAAAGAAGTTTTCCCACCATCTCTCTGTATCTTCTCTTGTCGACTTCATCTGTATCATCATCTTATAGTTTCATGCTAGGATCCATAGGAGTAGTAGAAGGTCGACACCCGATCATGCCCATCTCTGCAAGCATGTCTGTAACATACTTTCTTTGGGTCATCACAAGACCCTGTGCATTTCTAGCAAATTCCAACCCTAAGAAATACCTTAGGGTACCCAAGTCCTTAGTCACAAATTGACTGCCCAGAAAATCTTTTGCCATCTTGATTCCCTGCTCATCATCTCCTGTAATAACTATATCATCAACATAAACCATGATAGCAACTGTACCTCTGGATGTTCTCTGCACAAACAAAGAGTGATATGCATTTGACCTGTTGAACCCCTGTCGCTCAATCAGATCTGAAAGCTTTTGGAACCATGCCCTAGGACTCTGTTTAAGGCCATATATTGCCTTATGGAGCCTACAAACCTGTTGACACTCCCCCTCAGCAGCAAACCCTGGAGGCTGCTGCATATAGACCTCCTCTTGTAGATCTCCATACAAAAATGCATTTTTAACATCAAGTTGGAATAAGGGCCAGTCACGTACCACAACAACTGAAAGGAGAACATACAAAGTGGAATGTCGAGCAACTGGAGAGAACGTGTCCATGTAATCAACTCCATAGGTCTGCGTAAAACCACGTGCCACCAACCTTGCTTTGTAATGATCAAGGCTCCCATTTGCATGGTGTTTAACAGTAAACACCCATTTGCAACTGACAATAGATGCTCCAGGAGGAGGAGAATCTGGACTCCAGGTGCCACGGGACTGCAAAGCGACCATTTCCTCTTCCATAGCGAGACACCATCTGCTATCTCGCAATGCATCGTGGTAAGTCCGTGGAATTTCCACGGCAGATAGAGCAACTGCAAATTTCTGGAAGTTTCTTGTAAGATGATGAAAGGATCAAAGGAAACCTGAGAAGCAAGCGGGTAGGATGCACAAGGACGCCTCTACTTCCTAATGGCGATAGGTACGTCCAGGTTCTCAGGAACCTCATCCTGCACTGATCCCTGTATAGAAACATTTTCAGAGCCATCGTTAGAAACCATGTTATCGGAACAAACCTGGGGCATGCTAGATGACGGGCAATGACCATGAGCAGAAGGGGGCCGACGAGTATAGAATTTTGGTAATGGTGGAACCACGGTCACATGCATCTGAGGTGTGGAGGTGGTGGTGGTGGAGGTGGTGGTGGTGGAGGTGGTGGTGGTATGACTGGTACAGGAGATAACTGACTCGTAGGAGGAGGTGACATGTAGATCTCAATGTCAGATTCAGGAGTAGTCATTATGTCACCTGTAGGAGAGAAAAACATCACAGATTCAAAGAATGTAACATTGGCGCTAACAAAGTATTTTCCACGTAAAAGATCAAAGCAACGATATCCCTTCTGAGACCTGGAGTACCCTATAAACATACATTTGACAGCCCTGTGAGAGAGCTTATCAAGACCTGGAGCCGACTGGTGGACAAACGCGACAGAGCCAAATACACGAGGCGTAAGAGAGAACAACTCCTTCTCAGGAAAGGCTATAGAGAAAGGAGTCTTCTCACCCAAGACAGACGAGGGCATGCGATTTGCTAGATAATAAGCAGTGAGAACTACATCACCCCAAAAAGAATGTGGAGCACGACTCTGAATAAGTAGGGTCCGAGTGATATCCAGTAGATGACGATGTTTCCGCTCTGCATCACCATTTTGTTGTGAAGTGTAAGCACGTGATGTTTGACGAATTATACCACAAGAGGAAAAGAACAAGGAAAGTGTACGAGTACAAAACTCCATAGCATTGTCGGAACGCACAATTTTCACAGTAGAAGAGAAAATATTTTGAACTTCATTGATGAACATTTGGATCACATCTCCTGCTTCAGATTTATTCTTTAATAGAAACACCCAAGATAAGCGAGAAAAATCATATACTGCAACAAGATAAAACCTGTGTCCCTGATAATCAGGTACATGACTGGGACCCCAAATATCAATATGGACTAACTCAAAAAGAGAGCTACTGCTCCGACTCTGACGACTCGGGAAAGTGGACCTATGATGCTTTCCTAACTGACATGCCTCACACTGGAAGGATGACCTTGGAGAAATATGTGGCAAAATACGAAACATCTTCTGAAGAGATAGATGACCAAAACGGAGATGCCAGGTATATGGAGAGGTTGATCCTGTAGAGTGGAGTGATGCACCGACATAGAGAGTATGGACCAGACGATAGAGGCCATTCTGCTCACAGCCACCCCCAATCACTTTGCCCGTGAGTATGTCCTGAAAAACAAGAGACAATGGATCAAAAATGGCTCGACAACTCCTTCGTAATCTGGCTAATGGACAGTAAATTCATAGAGAAATCAAGAGCATATAACACATTCTGTAATCGCATGGAGGGCGTCGAAGTAATCTCCCCCTGTCCTGTAATCGGGGAATGTGTCCCATTGGCTATCACCACAGTCCGCCCTGGAGGAACCTCTCTATATGCAGTAAGCTGCTCTTTGTCCCTACATAGGTGATGTGTCACTCCAGAGTCCATAATCCATTCTGTAATCATAGATCCATCACAAGAGGTGAGCGCATAAGAACTACCTGACGTACTGGCTGTAGCGGATGTACTGGCAGAAACAGAGGCTGCCACATCTAATTGGCCTCTTGGAGCTGTGTCAGGAGGCATGATGTTCCTCAGTCTGGCAACGAGATCATCGAAACGTTGGTCCAAAGAAGAAGGTGCAGGAGGCTCAACTTGTGCTGCTACCCGAGCCGATGCTGGAAACCCATGCTTAGAGTAGCATGTATCCACGGAATGGACAGGACGGTGACAATACGTGAAGGGTTGACGGATCCGACCCCCACGACCACGGGGACCACATCCACGAAAAGTATAAGAGCCACCTCTTCCTCTGGAGGCAGCCATCGCCGAAGGTGTCTGGGTAGTAGTAGACCTCGGGACGGTGATTCGATGAAGTTGGCGGAAAGCTTCCTCCATGGGAAGAATAGTGGCGTCAGCAAGAATCTGAGAGCGGACAGCATCGTACTCTGGATCAAGTGCAGCCAGGAATACACCCACCATGGTAGCATTCCTGTATGTCTTTTGCTGCTCAGGAGTAGCCGTCAAAGGCATGAAGCTATGGAGTTTCTCAAACATCCCTCGCAGGGATGTGTACAGTGAGTGGAGAGGACGTCCATTCTGTTTGATTGTAAAAATATCATGCTGCAACTGTAGTATTTTGGTCTCATTCCGCGCCTGAGAATATCTCACGGCTAGAATATCCTACATTGCCTTCGCCGTGGGCTGATGCAGCACGTCATTGGCGATCTCTATCATCAACGTCCCAGATAACCATACCTTGGCATACACATCGTCCGCCTCCCATGTGGCGTGAATCCCTGTTTTCTCCGTCGGCTCATCGTCGGTAAGAATATGTTTCTTACCGTTAGTCTTCATAAGGCTCATGAACTGCATATCCCAGAGCTCATAGTTTGTCCCGTCCATCTTGACAATCGGTGCCGGACCTTTGAAGGCACCTATGGTGGGTACGTCGACTTTGTTTTCTGACATGACGCCGAATGAAGATCACAGGGTATGTAGACTAGGAGAGATTTGTCTACAATGACATATGGGGATTTGATTCCATATGTAGACCTATGCAATCAAATCCATCACTCGATTTGTGCGAAGAAGATGGAGAACAATGGCTGAGATCGATGACACTTGAGGCAGACGGCCTAGGCGGCCGCCAAGTGCTGGGTGGCGGAGGTGTGGGCCTGGATGGTGTCGGCGGTGCCCGACAAGGAGGCGTAGAACTCGGCGGAGGCCCAGGCGGCCGCGGTAGGCCGACAATGGAGCGGGGTGGCCTGGGCGGTGGCGTAGACGGAGAGAGGAGGGGGCTGGCGGGTGGGGATCTAGGGTTAGGGTATATGAGCTTCGGTCTAGGACCGCTGCTCTGATATCACGTTGGTAGAAAAATAAGAGATAATTATTTCTGAGAACCCTAGGCTCTCTTATATAGAGGAGAGACCTATGGGTAAATTACATAAGGCGGAAAAACAGAAATACAAATAAGAAAACGATACATATAGAATATAAAAATACACAAATGTCTCTACAAAGACTAATTTGTCACACGTTGCAATCATTAATCAAGCAACTCACTAGGAGATGTGTTCTTCGAAGCGGGTAGAGCTGATGCAACACAAACTTGGGGGTTTATGGGGTAAAACTAGGATTTAATTAAATAAGTATTAAGGTTGTAATTTGAACTTCGTCCAATTAGAGTCTAGTAAAGGACTTGTCTTACAATTTGAGTCATTTTGATTTTATTCAAATAATGAGATTGCATGTGATCTTTAGTTAGGTATTATGTTAAGTACTTTTAAGGGTCAAATTAGGGTTGTCTAGGGTTGCTTCATTTTTTATTTAGTTATTTTGTAAATCCAACCCTCTATATAAAGGGGCTATGAGTCATTAGAAGGAATAGTTCAAGTTTTAGAAAATTGGAGTTTTCTCTCCGTGTTCTCTCTTCTTTTCTCCTTCTCACTTCCACACATCTTTGCGTTTCTCTTCCAAGATATCATACAATATGCTCTTCTTCTTCCTCTCCCCTCCCCAAATACTTCACGTGCACTATTTTCCTATATGCATCATAGATTTGGGACAAACTTGTTTAGGGGATGGTGTGGTTGGCTGAATTGAACCTGGTATTTTTAACTGGGGAGCTCTTGATTTCTCGATTAGGGCTCGATATTAAGATTTGTTTGTGGCCGCGATGGATGCGGGTAACAAGAGTTTTTAACGTGGTAACTAAGACCTCAGGGGGGTCGTCTAAAAGGGATTGTGTAACACGTGAAAAGCGAAGCAACCTATTTCACTTGGGACTCCAAATTGGGGTACTTTTTACGCCAACCTTTAAGGAATCAGGAATGGTTATGCCTACGGGACTTCAATTTGGAAAGCTTTTATTTGTACAAATAAGGAATTGGTATCTAGAAAGGTTATATGACAACTAAGTCAAGCTTATTTCATGGAATCAACTACCGGGAACACGCAAGGCCACTTGTGTAGTGATATATATTTATATTTCTGTATTGTTTTCTCAGTTTACTTGTTTCTATCTATGTAATTTACCCATAGGTATCTTCTTTATATAAGAGAGCCCTAAGAGTCCATGGAATAAAAAATTCTCATTATTTTTTCCAACATGGTATCAGAGCAGCAGTCCTAGACTAGAGCCCTAGTATCTCACCTTCTAAAGCCCAAGCCTACACTCGTTGCCCCCTTCTTTCCCTTTCTCGGCTACCTCTGCTGCCATTGGCTGCTCGCTGCAGTCGCATGCAGCCTCGTCGTCGCCACCTGCGGCCTCACCGGCCCTTGCTGTTGTCTCCAGCCATCAACACTGTGCTGCCAGCAGCTGCTGTGTCGTCGTAGGCTGCAGTCATTGCCTTCAGTGGCACCATTACACCCTAGGGTGCCTCATGCCGCTCACTAGGGTTTAAAGAACTGATCTAGTGATCACTCAAAGTTTGTTTTTTGATGTTTTTGGGTGATTCCATATCTGAATATCATCTGTTTCTTGTCTAAGACACATTATGCGATGACGAGAAGGGTTACTTAGTCTCTATATGCAACCACTTCTCTCCATGTCTGTTTAGATGCACTTCTGTCGTCTACAAACTCCAATTTCTTGATGCGGCAACACGTTAGAAAGTAAGGTTGAGATCCCCGCTACTGATGCTTTTCAAGGTCCAACGTCAATAATCAAGATGGACGGGACAAATTATGAACTATGGACCATGCAGTTCATGAGCCTAATGCAATCTACGGGTAAGAAGCACATTCTTACTGAGGAGCCAGCTGACAAGACTGGGGTGAATGCCTTGTGAGAGGCTGACGATGCTTATGCTCATGTATGGTTGTCTAGCACACTCACAATTGAGATCGCCAATGATGTTCTACATCAACCCACTGCTAAGGCTATGCAAGACATTCTCGCTGCTACATATTCTTAAGCGAGGAATGGGACCAAGAACTTCCAGTTACATCATGAAAGCTTCACGGTCAAGCAGAATGGCCGTCCTCTGAACTCTCTGTATACCTCTCTCAGGAGCATGTTCGAGAAGCTCCATAGCTTTATGCCACTTGCAGCCACTCCTGAGCAACAAAAGTCTTACAGGAACACAACCATGGTTGGTGTGTTCCTTGCATCACTTGATCTTGAGTATGATGCTGCTCGCTCATAGATACTTGTAGATGCTACCATTCCTCCCATGGAGGAGGCATATCACAAGCTTAGTAGAATTACTGTTCCTTTCTCTACTTCTAGTCAAACTTCCTCTGCGATGGCCGCCTCTCGCGACATAGGAGGTTCCTTTTAATTTCGTGGCTGTGGACCTCATGGTAGAGGAGGTCGTATTCGTCGACCCTACACTTACTATCATTGTCCTGGGCATACAGAGGATACATGCTACTCCAAGCATGATTTTCCAGCATTGGCTTGTGTAGCGGAACGAGTTGACTCTCCTGCAGCTTCCTCTTCGAATTAGAGGTTTGAGGACCTGGTAGCTCGATTGAGAGACATTATGCCTCGTGCTAATCCCATTCCTTCCTCGCTTGCTCCAGGATGCCACTCAGATGTTGCTGCTTCTGCCTCTGCCGATACCTCAAGTAGCATTTATGTGCTTACTAATTGTCATGGATTTGATATTACAAAATGGATTATGGACTACGGGGCGACGCATCATTTGTGTGGAGACAGAGATAAGCTTACAGCCTACAGGCAGGTTCCTCCAGGGAGAACTGTTGTCATAGCTGATGGGACTCATCCCCCTATCATAGGACATGAGGAGATCGATTTGACTCCTTCGACACGTCTAGGGCTGCTAATTGAATTGAATCATTCGAATTCGATTAGGGTTCGTTCGATAAAAATTCGAAAAAAGTTCGATTCGAAATCAAATGAACTGAACTTGAATTTAACTTGTGGATTCGATTCACAAATGAATTAAATCTGAATTCACTTGGATTCGCTCGATAACAATTCGATTCGATTCGATACACACACATATATAATATGGTATGAAGCATTATATATATGTAAATATATGTAGTATATATTTTGTAAAACCCCACAAATGATACACAACTTAATATACTAAATAAAAAATTTTATCATCTTATTCTAAACATCCCAATTTTGGGATGCCTATTACATAAACACACCCCCTCTTTACTCCCCCAAATTCTCTCTCTCCCCTCGTCACTCATGAAAAAAACCCTAACATTTGCTTCTGCTCTCAAACGTCGCCAGCTACAACCTCCCGCTCCTGCTCGCTCTCTCCAACGTCGTCGGCTCTGGCCTCCTGCTTCTTCTCGCTCTCTCCAATGTCATCGGCTCTAGTCTCCCGCTCCTTCTCCCTCCCACCACTGACAACGCCACCCTCCCAATCACCAGCCTCACCACCAGCTCCCACTCTTCCCCGTCGTCGACAAGGACACCAGTTTTAGACTCACCAATGTCGTCATCATCTCTCCATCACCCCTGCAACTACTAGTATTACCACACGCATCCTGATGTCATAGGTTTTAAATTTCTAATAATATTTTCCTTAATCATACTCTCAATCCTGCCATCTATCATAATACCCAGATCTTATGATAAGGACAACCAAGCATTTGAATACAAATAATATCTTAGAGACAATTAAGGTATGAACATATTTCATGGATTTCGAGCTTTGCTTAAATGACTAAATGTGCAAAAGATCATAACTACAACTAAATTCCATTTCTCATCAAGATTACAAGGAGACTAAATTATCAAGAAGGAAATATCATCATAATCTTTAATAAGCCCAACTATGCCCCCATAAGAATTTACTGAAATGAGGTAAGCATGAATTGTTCATGATTGATGCAAAAAAAAATGTTACATAATAGAAAATTGAAGATTAGAGCCATACCAACTGAGTTCTTAGTCAGATCTGCAGGTTTTTATACACCTTAGATGCAGGATTCGACTCCATAAGTCATTTCACGTCGACCTTTTATGATTCTGATGGAATTTAGTAATTCATTTTTCTTAGATATCATGGAGACAGGTCACAATGGAGGGCAATATATGGAAGATTCTCAGAGTAACATGGGACACAATCTTCTGGTTATTGTTTTGGACATGTATATCTATTAATCTATATTTTATATTTTTATATTGGTATGGAATTTAAAATATAGTTGAGTATGTGTTTTCATTTTGTTTTTAGAAGTCTTATTCAAACATACCATCTTCTCAAGATAGTATTCATGAGAGGGTTATTGGACATGATGATGATATTAATGAAAAAGTGGAAGAAGAGGGTGAAGAAATAGAAAAATTGAATCCTGAAATGATTAACAAGATTGATAGAAAGAAAAGATCAATGGTTTGTGAATAGTTTACCCAAGAGAATGAGAAAGTTGGTGGAGTGTTTGTTAAAAGGTGGAGATGCATTGATTGAATTTCCATCATAGGTACAAAAAGAAAAGATCAATGGTTTATCAAGATGTCAATAATTTTTTTTATATTCAATTCACCATAGGTACAAAAAAAGTAAAAGAGGATTGCAAGAGACATATACGAGCAACAAAAATTAGGTACTTTAATGCAATCTATATCATTTATTGAATTTCACCATTTATGTTAAAAGTTTTTTACTTATCTTAATTATTTTTTTCACAAATTAGTATCACAAAGTATATTCAATTCCTTGAAACTTAAATTATTATTAATATAATTTTTATTATTAGCTACATTATTAAATAAAATTCTAATTCGATACAAAATGAATCGAACTTGAATATTCGAAACTCCAAATGAATTGAATTTGAATCTAGATTAGAAATTCGTTTAATATTCGATTCGGATTCAGATTCGAAAATTTTATAATGAATTGAATCTGAATCTAGGTGGATTCGAATGTATTCGATTCGATTAGCACCCCTAGACACGTCTGCAGAATGTGTTGCATGCAGCTGACTTTTCTATAAATTTATTATCTATTAATTAGATTACGAATGACTTCCATTGTCGGGCTATTTTTGACCCATCATCTCTTGTATGTCAGGACATTCTTACGGACAAGGTGATTGGCCGTGACCGTGAGCAGGGAGGCCTCTATCGACTGGTCCGAACTCCATATGCAGGCCTATCCTCGCATTCTATAGGACCGGTCTCTCTGTTCATGTGGCACTTGCACTTTGGTTACCTTCCCCCTTCAGAAGATGTGTCAAGTCTCCCTCAGATCTCACCTCATTCGTCCTTCCAATGCGAAGCATGTTAGTTAGGGAAGCACCATCGGGATGTTTTCTCTAGTCAGAGTCGGAGCAGTAGCTCTCTTTTTAAGTTATTTCATGTTGACACTTGGGGTCCAAGTCGTGTTCCCAATAACCAGGGACACATGTTTTATCTAGTTGCTGTTTATGACTTTTTTTATTTATCATGGGTCTTTCTATTGAAGAATAAATTTGAAGTTGGAAATGCGATTAAAACTTTCATCAGTGAAGTGCATAATATTTTTTCTTCTTTTGACAAATTTGTGAGGACTAATAATCCATTGGAATTTTGTACTTGTGCACTCTCACAATTCTTGTCATTTCGTGATATTGTTGATCAAATATCATGTGCTTCCACTTCTCAACAAAATGGGGTTGCAAAAAGGAAGCATCGCCATTTACTTGATATTACTCGGACCCTTCTTATTCAGAGTCATGCCCCACATTCGTTTTGGGGTAATGCGGTTCTTACGACTTGTTATCTTGTGAATCACATGCCCTCGTCTATTCTGGGACCTTTTTCGCTAGCATTTTCGGAGGAGTTATTCTTACTTACTCCTCGTATTTTTGGCTCGGTTGCCTTTGTCCATCAGTAGTCTCCAGGTCTTGATGAACTCTATCCTAGAGCTATCAAATGTGCTTTTGTTGTATATTCCAGGATGCAAAAGGGATATAGATGTTATGATCCACTGCGCATGAAATATTATGTTAGTGTATTTTTCTCCTACATGTGATAGGTTGACTTCATCAGATTCAGATGATGGGGTCTACATGCCACTTCTTCCTACAAGCCCATCACCATCATCTGCTCCTGTGATTCCCACTCCATTACCACCTCCACCTCCACCTCCTACTCCACCTCCATCACCTCCCTCGGTACCTCCACCTCCCATAGTCCTAGATCCGCACTTGTCACGATACTATACACGTCGGCCTGCTTCTGTTCATGGTCATTGCCCATCATCCATCATACCTCAGGTTCGTTGTGAATACGATGTTTCTAACAATGGGTCTGTAGATTTGTCTGAGCAAGAACCTTTGCAGGAGGCTAGCTTATAGATTGAGGAGATTCCCAATGACATGGATGTCCCTATTGCACTTCGGAAACAGAAGCGTACATGTGCCTCATATTATGCTCTGTCTCAGGTTTCCTTTGATTGCTTGTCAGGGAATTCAGGAAATTCGCTGTTGCTCTATCTGCCGTAGAGATCCCACGGAATTACCAGGAGGCCTTGAGAGACAGTCGGTGGCGTCTGACCATGAAAGAAGAAATGGCTGCACTACAGTCACGTGGTACATGGAGTTTGGCCCCTGCTCCCACTAGGGCGTCTATTGTCAGTTGCAAATGGGTGTTTATAGTGAAACACGATGCATATGTGAGTCTTGATCGTTACAAGGCCAGATTGATTGCACGAGGATTTACTCAGACTTATGGAGTGGATTATCTGGACACTTTTTCCCCTGTTGCTCGTCACTCCACTATACGAGTTCTTTTTTCAGTTGCTGTGGTACGTGATTGGCCTTTATTTCAGCTTGATGTTAAAAATGCTTTTCTGTATAATGATCTCCACGAAGAAGCCTACATGCAGCAGCCTTCGGGGTTTGCTGCTGAGGGGGAATGTCAACAGGTTTGTAGACTTCACAAGGCAATATATGGCCTTAAGTAGAGTTTAAGGGCATGGTTTCATAGGCTTTCAAATCTGATTGAGAAGGAATGGTTCAAGAGATCAAATGCAGATCATTCACTGTTTGTACAGAGAACCTCCAGAGGTACAATTGTTATCATGGTCTATGTTGATGACATAATTATTACAGGAGATGATGTGCAGGAGATCAAGACGACAAAGGAATTTTTGGGCCGGTAATTTGTCACCAAGGACCTTGACACCCTACGGTATTTTTTAGGGCTAGAGTTTGCCGGGAATCAGCAGGGTCTTGTGATGACCCAAAGAAAGTATGTTACGTACATATTAGTTGAGACTAGCATGATTGGATGTCGACCTGCTACTATTCCTATGGATACAAACATGAGGCTATATGATGATGAAACAGAGGAGGTAAACAAGAGAAGACAGAGAATTGGTGGGAAAGCTTCTCTACGTTACTATCACTAGGGTTAGTCAGTTCATGGAGCAACCCGACAGGTACATATGGATGCAATGTATATGATCTTGAGGTACCTAAAGTCATCTCCAGGTGCATGATTGCTTTTCAGAAAAAGGAGCATCTCTTACTATTATAGCCTGTGCAGGTGTAGACTATGTTGGATGTCTTAAGGACATGAAGTCTACCTCAGGCTTCACTGTATTTGTTAGGGGCTCTCTTGTATCCTGAAGAGTAAGAAGCAAACTGTCGTTGCTAGGTCAAGTGCTGAATCATAATATAGGACTATGGCAGAAGGGAGCACATAGATGATGTAAGTCCGAACGGTGCAAGCAAACTTATATATAGATGTACCTCTTCTATGCAGTTACAATGTGAAAACCATGCCTCATTATTCATTGCAAACAATCATGGCTTTCATGAGAGAACTAAACATATTGAGGTAGACTGCCACTATACACGGGACATGATCCGGAAAGGATTTATCTCCACTTCCCATGTCAGTTCAGGAGATCAAATTGCGGATATTTCACCAAGACTTTGCTCAGAGGACCCTTTCAGAAGTGTTTATCCAAGTTGAGCATGATTGACATCTATGCTCCATTTTGAGGGGAAGTGTAGAGATATATTTATGTTCATGTATTGTTTTCTCAGTTTACTTTATTTCTTATGTAGTTTACCCATAGATCCCTCTATATAAGAAAGCCCTAGGGGTCCATGGAATAAACGATTCTCATTATTTTTCCAACAGCTTGTTTTGGAAAGCAACAAGATTGATTCAGGAAATGCACCTTACATTGTGGTCATCAATCTAGAGCACAGACAAATTCACAACTTTCTTGCAGATCCTTCTGCAAACAAAATATCAACTTAAATGTTTCCTGTTATCCTAATGGAGATTCTTTTCATAGATGAAGCCGAAGTCACAAGACAAAGTTACAGCTGTTGGCGACTGTCTGGCCTAGGAGACACATATTCTTTCCATCTACAATAGCCCAGGAAGACAAGTCCTCTCTTGTATTTCCATGGTTCTCTCTTTGTGTTTTCAATTAAGTTGTGTGAAGCATTTTAACTGCAAATAGAGGCCACATGTTTGTCATCATTTTCTTTCCAGTTGTATTTCCATGGTTCTCTCTTTGTGTTTTCAATTAAGTTGTGCGAAGCATTTTAACTGCAAATAGATGCCACATGTTTGTCATCATTTTCTCTACAGTGTAGAGTACTTTGCTTTAGCGAAGGTTTTAATGAGTTGTGAGCATGCCTTTGGTGTAAAATTTAAGAACACGAGTAATATTCAGATCAGTCACTAGTTCTCTTTCTACAATAAACATGCATATTATGGAAACTTGTGTTTCTTATTAGTATGTTGTATACACAATAGGGGGATACATGAAATAATATCAACTTCAGTTTTCCATGCTTTGACTTGCATAATAGTCTACCTTTCTCCTCAAGTTGGACATGTGGTAAATGTGCAACCGATAGCTAAATGGGTAACATCGTAGGGTGTTTATTATGTAGTTCTTCATTACAGTCTTTCATCTCCTACTGTCGTTGGATCAGTGCCCTGTCAAGAAGCGCGGTGATCATTCAAATATACCATTTTGAATTAGACGTGCTTATAGACTACTGTGATGGAAAACTGATTGAACTTGGTATCTTATTTGGAACTGTGGAATCATTTTGCAGCCAAGTTTTACTGAAGCAAAACTATGTTGTCAATGAACTTGGAGTCAACATTTAAGATACCATTTATTTGAGTATATAGAATTTTTTAGGTGGGCATTTCTCGACGTTGCACACATTTTCTTTTAAAAAATTGAAGCGGCCATTTAATTCTGATTTGTCCAACCCTTTGTGTGGAATGGATTAGGAAGATGATGCCCACTTGTTTTTACAATTTCTTTTTGCACTGTTGGTTTACGAGCGTTTGGGGATCCTGTGGATGCATACGTCAAATTGGGAGGGCCTTTTGATGGACCTTCAGGGAAAGGTGCTAGATAAAGTGCGATAAATAGGTGTGACGATAATTCGACCGCTTGCAACAATTTGTGCTTAGATACGATGCGATGACGTGATCAAGATATTCTGGTTAGCAGGCACTGAACCTGATCATAACATTTATCCCTAAACTCATGGGTACATGTTTGGATATGCCAGGATTGGTACCTGATATATGACGATGCATGTCCCATCAAGAAACCTGTTTGGAATATTGGATATTCATTGGTGCCATGCTATTAGGAGATGAGGTATTAGCTTCTTTTTGTTTAACAAAATCGAGAAAAGAAAGTAGCTAGATTGTCCAAGAATTGATGACTTTTTAGGCGAAAACTTAGAAAATGAGGAAAAAATTAAACTAAGGTAATCATCCGAGAATCGATAAAACAAATAGAAAATTAACACTAAAATTAACATCGAGAGGATCATATTAAGAAAGATGCAATTTGGACCACAAATCTCTTCAAATCATCGGAGAGAGAAGTACTCTATTTGTAAGGGGGAGAATGGTAAGGTGCATGGAGAGGCTGGCGAGTGATGGCTGGCGTCTCGTGGAGAAGAAATCACGTTGCCATGGGGCGTTGCACATCCATGTTGAAGGAGTTGGCGATGGTCGAGAGGCTATTCGAGAAAATGATCGGGAGATGTTTTTGATGCAGGGGCTCTGGCCATCGGGCAACGGAGAGCTGTGACCCTGTTCGCTGCTTCGCGTGCGGTGGATCCAGGCATCGGAGGGACAAATGTCTTATCGGTAAGGTGTGGTTGCTCTGAGCTCAGGGATCGTTCAATGTGGAAGAATCGAGAGCTTTGGTTCTCGTGGGGATTGTTAAGAGGGGGGATTCTTGTCTCACAGATGTGATGCTAGACATTGGAAATGCAATGGGAGTCGATTTCGTTGAAGATGTTGTTCGACTGGAATGCACTGTGGTGTGTGCAAGGGATTGCGTGAGGAGGAGGCGAATAAGCTGGAACTTAGTAATACGGCTCAGGCGAGGATCTACTAGAGGAAGCCAAGACCTCATGATGGTCTGTTGCAAATTCGGGCGCGTAAGACTCGTCGTGTTTGAGAATTCCCTCTACTGTATCGGATTCCCACAAGGATCAAGGAGGCCCTTGCCTCGGTTGGGGTGTTAGGGGAGCTGATCTTCGATGGCCTTCGTCGCGGCTAGCATATTGATGTTTTGGTCTCGACGGAAGCACATTCGCTTATTTTGATGTGTGCGGTGGCTTATGCTGAGAATTTCTCCTTCTAACTCGACATTATGGAGGTTGCATTGGAGGACAATCGACCGTTGCTTGAGCTACATGTCAAAGAAATGGTGTTGAGGGAGCGGAGGTCGCCAACAGAGGGGTTTCCGATCTCGGGGACAGTGAAGCCGTTACGATTGAAAGTGGAATCGTCGAGAGCGCAACCGTTGGGGACACATCTCTTTCCTATTGCTTCAGGAATGACCACTTGCACGTGCTTTCAAAAGAAGGAAGTTTTTGGAGACTCGAGGGGGGGGGGGAGTTAGTGCCGCCTTTTCTGCAGCACCCACTTATGCTGCAGTTATCGGGCTGAATGCTTGGAAGTGCAAATCGAGCCTCGAAAGACACTGATGCGTGTGGGGCAAAAGCGGATTGTGTTAATGTCGGTTGATCTAGTTGGTTGCTCGGGTTCTACGGCACCAATGGGGTTCCGATAGGTCCTGCGCGTGGAGCTGAAGCGACACATGACAAAGGCATGACTTTTCTGGAAGGGGCTTGTTCGGGCGTTGCAGGTGGAGGTGAGAGCCACGAGGGCTTTCGTGTTCGAGATTCTATGGTAGATGGTGGGGGGGATCATCGCCCTCGACCATAAAAGAGCACATGTGAGAGATCTCTCCACGTCCATTCCCCGCTGATAGGGAGGTTCAAGAGGAGCTATTCCAGGAGGAGGCTAAGGAGCAGTGGAGAAGGTGGCTGGTAGAGATTTGTCGATTGTTGGAGGTTAGTGGCGCCAGTGGGGGTGTTATGAAGGTAACAATGTGCGAGGAGGGACTTGTAGCTTAGTTACGGATGCAATGGCAAGCAGGGGGGCACCGTGTTCTGAGAAGACCACTAGATCCGGCTTCGTGGGTGCCAACATATCGATGTCGATTTGGGCGGATGGGGAGGGAGACCTGATGGAATGCCCAGGCCTGATCCCACCATGAAGGGAAGTTTCCTGCCCTCAATGAACATTATCATAGAATGTGAAAGGCCTGGGGAGGTCGGAGAAGCGGTTGGGAATTCGTGATTTGTTGATGAATGCAAAAGCTGATGTAGTACTGTTACAGGAGATGGAGGTTGTCCACATTGATGATAGAGTGTGGAGGTCGATTGTTGCCTCTTCATTATCAAAGTACATATATATTACGTCAAGTGGTGCTTCAGGCAGGATTGCCACGGGGGGGGAATGTTGAGAAATCGACCCTTGTGCATAATGAGATAGTTGGGGAGCACTAGCTTATACTTCTGTTTAGGCGGAGAACAGATGACGTGTAGGTCATGATTATGAATGTCTATGGTCCATCTAATGGGGTAGGCATTGGAGAGCTTCCTGGAGATATGCGACGGGCACAAGCATGTTTCTCAGCGTACCCTTGGATTATCAGGGGTTATTTTTTAATGTGACATTGTACCCAGAGGTCTGGCCTAGACTATGTGGTGGGACTGACATAGGATCTGAGGAGCTTTTGGAGCTTGTGAATGGCTTCAGCTTGTCGATTGTGGACGCTTCAAGATGTGACTACACTTGGAGAAACTCAAGGTCGCAATCATTGATAGATAGATTCCTTGCTTCGTCGGAGCTACTGGATGCATTTCCTTTGGCCAGGGCCTGGGTACTTCCTTGGGTGCACTCGGACCATACTTTCTCATATGATCCTCTGGGGAGGCTTCGAGGCCTAAGAGCTTCTTCCGGTTTGAGCGTTCTTGGCTGCTCGAAGTTGGATTTCGTGATCATGTCAGGAGCTTCTGGGAGGGCTGCATGGTCAATGGGATGATGACGACTCAGTTCACGTCTAAGTTGTGGAGACTGCGAGGGTTTCTTATTGGTTACTCCAAGAACATCCAGGAACAACGTCGGTGCAAGAAGGCTAGATCACTTGAGGCGATTACTAGACTAGACATAGTTGAGGTGATGGAGAGATCAAGATACCTACATGAGATAGTAGTAGAAGATAAGAAGGTAGAGGTTGAGTGGAGGCAGAGATCGAGACAAGGATGGTACAGGGAGGGTGATGCCAACACTCGTTTCTTTTACTACGTGGCATCGGGCAAGAGAATGCAAACTACATACATACAGTAGAAGTGGAGGGTGTTTAGATTTTTGGGGACCAGGAGTCGGGTAGGGTAATCTGCGCCCATTTCCATGAGGCAAGCAGAAGAATGACCTGTGCCAGGTGGGGTTGGTGCGGGAGAGGTGTGAAGGTGATTTCGGAAGCCTAGGCAGATACACTTGTCATTCCTTTCTCAGAAAACGAGGTTAAGAATGCGGTTTGTGGGTTGAATGCTGATGGCGCTCCTGAGCCGGATGGTTTCCCTGTTTGCTTTTACAAAGAATTCTGGGACATGGTTAAGAGGGAGGTTATGGAGATGGTGCCGGAGTTTGGAGATGAGAATATGGGATTTGATCAAGTCAACAGGGCTTTGCTGTTTTTGCTATATGTTGGGAAAAATAGGAGAGTTGTTTATTCCATACACCCTAGGCTCTCTTATATAGGGGAGTAGCCTATAAGTAAATTACATCAAGAGTCCATAAAAATATAGATTATATGAAACAATACAAATAATATAAATTATATCTCTACACTCCCCCTCAAGATGGAGCATAGATGTCGATCATGCTCAGCTTGGACGAGCACTTCTGGAATGGCCCTTTAAGTAACGCCTTGGTAAAGATATCTGTAGTTTGGTCCCCTGAGCTAACATGAGATGTAGAAATAAAACCCTTCTGAATCATATCTCGTATATAGTGACAATCAACCTCAATGTGCTTGGTTCGTTCATGAAATGCTGGATTATTGGCAATAAATATAACGGCTTGATTGTCACATTCCAGAGCCATAGGAAGTGGGACTTTTATATATAGATCTGTAAGAACAGCTTTCGCCCACATCATTTTTGTACTAACTTGGGCCATAGCCATATATTCAGACTCAACACTGGATCTGGCTACAACAGTTTGCTTCTTGCTTCTCCTTGAGACAAGAGAGTTTCCAACATATACAACAAATCCAGTGCTGGAGTTCCTATCCTTGGGACATCCTGCGTAGTCTGCATCTGCACATGCTGAGATAGCAATCTCCCTGTCTTTCTTGAACAATAGACCTGCACCTGGAGACGATTTAAGATATCTGAGTATCATATGTATAGCATCCATATGTACCTGACGTGGTTGCTCCATCAACTGGCTCACCCGACTAACAGCAAAAGAAATATCGGGTCTGGTAATGGTAACATAAAGAAGTTTTCCCACCAGTTCTCTGTATCGTCTCCTATCCACCTCATTAGTGTCATCATCATATAATTTCATGCTCGGATCCATAGGTGTAGTGGCCGGTCGGCATCCAAGCATTCCTGTTTCACTCAGCAGGTCAGTGACATATTTTCTCTGGGTCATTACAAGCCCATGTGGATTTCTGGCGAACTCCAGTCCAAAAAATATCTAAGGACTCCAAGATCCTTATTGACAAATTCACGACCCAGCATTTCTTTCGCCCTCTGAATTCCTTGTCCATCGTCATCTGTAATCAGGATATCATCTACATACATCATAATTGCAATAATACCTCTGGATGCTTTCTGTATAAACAGAGAATAATCTGCATTGGAACATTTGTACCCATGTTTTTCAAACAAGTCTGAGAGCTTCTGGAACCAAGCTCTAGGGCTCTGCTTAAGGCCATAGATGGCCTTATGAAGTCTACACACCTTAGAATACTCCCCTCAACAGCAAACCAGGTGGCTATTGCATGTAGACTTCCTCCTGCAAGTCACCTTATAGAAATACATTCTTAACATCTAATTGAAATAATGGCTAATCACGAGTAACCGCAACAAAAATAAGGATCCATAAGGTGGAATGGCGAGCAACCGACGAGAATGTATCAAGATAGTCCACCCCATATGTCTATGTAAACCCACGAGCAACCAGGCGTGCCTTGTATCTGTCAATGCTGCCATCTGCATTCTGCTTAATTGTAAAGATGTCATGCTGGAGTTGTAGAATTTTCGTCTCATTCTTAGCCTGTGAATAGGTAGCAGCCAGAATATCCCATATTGCTTTTGCAATGGGTTGATGGAGAATATCATTTGCAATCTCAATTGCTAACGTTCCTGATAGCCAAACCTTGGCGTATGCATCATCTGCCTCCCATGAGGCGTTGACCCCAGTCTTCTCAGCAGGCTCTTCCTCAGTAAGGATGTGCTTCTTACCGGTCGACTTCATCATACTCATGAACTGCATTGCCCACAGTTCATAATTTGACCCGTCCATCTTCACAATAGGCGTAGGACCTCTGAAGGCGCCTGTAGATGCAATATCTGCCTTGCTTTCTGACATGATGATAATAGAAGACTAGGGTTGTAGACTGAAGATATGATTGTCTACACTGACATTCATGGGTTCGGTTGCATGTGTAGACTCAAGCAACCAAACCCATTAATGTGGAGACGCGGGCAAAAGTCTCCTCGATGACGAAGATACCCTAGGGTTGGCCGAACCCTAGGACGTGGGGCTGCGCACGAGACCTAAGAGGCCCAAAGGGAGATAGAGGCGGCGTGCACTGGGCGCGAGGCACGCACAACACGCGAGGCACGGGGCGAAGGGGCAGCGCAGGGGGCTGAGTCACGGCGCACGGAGGGCTGAGGAGCGCACGGAGAGGCGCGCAGGGCCGAGGGGCGGGCGGAGGTGCGCACGGAGGGCCGAGAGGTGCCGAAGGGGCGCACGGTGCGCGGAGGGGCGCGCATGGCCAAGGGCCGAGGGGTGGCACGCGGAGGGCCTGGAGGTGGGGCTAGGGTTAGGGTTTGGTTCGAGAACTCCGGTCTAGGACCGTCGCTCTGATACCATGTTGGAAAAAATAAGAGAGTTGTTTATTCCATACACCCTAGGCTCTCTTATATAGGGGAGTAGCCTATGGGTAAATTACATCAAGAGTCCATATGAATATAAAAATATGAAACAGTATAAATAACATAAATTATATCTCTACACTACCAAAGAAAGATGTGCCGATCAAGAATGAGGACTACATGTCAATTGCGCTATCTAACATGGTTTACCATATTATTGCAAAGGTGCTAGCAAACCGCATTCGTTGTGTCATGGATGATATCATTTTCCCTGAGCAGTCGACATTTATCCCAAGTAGATCCATGGCAAATGGTTTGATTTTGGCTTCTAAAATGATGCTGGATTGGCATAGAAACAAAGGGAAAGGCTTACTTTGGAAAGTGGATTTTTCTAAAGAGTATGATTGCGTTGATTGGCGCTTTCTTTGGATGTCTTTAAGAAAGAGAGACTTCATGAGCTTTGGATATCTTGGATGAAGCGATGTGTCATTACGGTCTCCTACTCTGTACTTATTAATGGATGTTCAGAGGGTAGTTTCTTTTAGCGTCAACGTAGAGTGTGTTAGGGGTGCCCTTTGGCCCCTATGCTGTTTGTGATCATGGTTGATGCGTTGGCAACTATGCTTAGATGTGCGATAGAAAATTGCTGGTGTCCAGGTTATCATAATAGCGACATCTCTATTCCGTTACTCCATTACACAGACGACACTATGATTTTCCTGGGGGGACAATACGGAATAGACGCGAAGAGCTGCTCAGATTGTGGATATTTTCGGGGATATCTCGGGGCTGCAGATTAATAGAGAGAAGTCAGTACTGGTTCCTTTTGGCTTATCCCAGATGGAGGCTATGGATGCTGCGGAGGTTCCCAGATTGACAACCTGCCAATCTCGTACCTAGGGTTGTTGTTGCGCGTGGGGCGATGTCGAGTGGCTAACTGGATGCCAATGTTAGCTAGATTAGCGAGTAAACTGGCATGTTGGAAGGCTGTGACACTCTCTAAGGGCGGTAAGTTGGTTCTGCTGGAGCATGTCCTTTTGGCTACCCCATTTTCTTTTACTCTACTAGATTGCTACTTGTGGTGATATGATAGAGGATCGAGACTCTGATGAGGCGATTCTTTTGGGCGGATGGTTAGCAAGAGAAAAAGGGATTTCACCTCATTGATTGGACCACAATCACTAGGAGCAAGAGAAAAAGGGGGATTGAGAGGGTTGAAAATTGATTATATGGCTAAGGCTCTAATTGTGAAATGGGCGGTTTGATTATGGGGTGATTCAGATGACCTCGTTTGCCTTTTGATGCGGAAGATCTATGGAATCGACAGTTTGGGTGGGGCTAAGAATATCACTCTATTATTAATATATTTTTTGGATGATCCTCTTAAGGAGGCCCATCCCACCTTTTCTAAAAAAAATCCGTCTCCCCTCTTCTCCGTGGTGGGGAATTCGTAGTATCATCTTGGAGCAAGGTTGAAATTGCATTCGGTACTTGGCAGTGGTGCGATCTTCCGCTTTTTTTTGAAAGTACAGAGGATGGAATCCCAAGATGGGATCTACCGCATATAGTTATATTAGATAAATCAGAAAAGTTTTATAGTTGTGATTGAATGAGGGCTCTATAGTGCCCCAATACATTATCTGGATAAAACACCTGCCCTTGGAAGATACATTTATTTCATGCACACCAGATGGCCTAGAGAAGAAGAACCGCATTGGAACTGTCCTCCTGAGAGTTGCCACGAAATGATATAATGAAGTTCCAAAAGGATTCTCTACATTCCGTATTCAGTCAGGTGATTCCAGCCTGTGACCAAATCGAAGACGACATCCTGCATCTGAAGAAAAAATGCTCCATGTCTTCATTCTCTTCTCGTATCCATTGCAGAGTGCATCCCCAATATGGAGTAGTCTGTCCCGATGTACTTTGGTAAGCGGAACACCTTGATTCTCTGCAGAATTCTGCTGCTCCAAATGATTTTGTAGTCACTGTTGGAGGGGGTCTGCTCGGTATTTTGATGCCGCACAAAAAATTGTATGCCTTTTTGACTGAGAAGCTACCATCAGTTGAAATGATCTCTACCCTGTGTGATTCCATCTACATCTCTCAAGTCTTCAAGCAATGCCAAATACTCCTGAAGCCTCTGCTCCGAGAAATGCATCGTGAATGTTGGAAGCCAAGAGCCATTCACCCCTGCACCGCCAACCCTTAAGTTTTGATTCTCATAAGTGCAAATAGATGTGGGTACCTCTCACTTAAGACCCTAAGACCGATTCTATCACCCAACTAGAATCTAAAAGTTTCTCCATTTCCCAGTACATGCTTGAGCGTCTCTCCCATCCTTGGTAGAATCTGTGTAATTCCCTTCCAAAGCAAAGAGGGAAATCGAATACGATTATTAACCAAATCACCATGCACTCCATAAATCTTCCGTACCAATCTGTAGGTTAGGTCTTCAGATTTTTTTTTGAAGATTGGGTGATCCTCCATTATGGGGGTCACCGCGTGCTGTATATTATATGAAAGTTTAGTTTACATTACCGCGTTGGCCAGAAATTATAAAGCGCAGTAAAGTGGGCGATTACATTTTCACAATAAAATCTCTGGTTGTTGAATATCACATAATTTCGTCCGATCCAGATGGCCCACAGTACTGCGAACTACCTCGAATAGTCGTCTGTGGAACCACTGCCAACCCGTCTAATTGAAGACCAAAACATGGAGAAACTATCCGTCTTGATCCATGAAATCCCCATCTCTCTCCAAACCTGGGCCGAAACTGTGCACTTTAAAAATAGGTGTTCTGAGTCTTCCTCCGCCTCCTCACATCTGTCACAATGAGTGTCCGTCTGACCTAGCAGTCTCCCCCTGCGTACCTTGTCTAACAAGCGACCTCTTCTCAAACAGCAAAAAAATACCTTAACTCTGTTTGGGACCTTCGCTGCCCAGATAACTTTGACATCCTCATTCAACTCCCTTTCTTGTTCATGTGCCCGTCTGTTGAATTCTTCGTAGGCTCTCTTCACCGTAAATTTCTTGCCCTGCCATTCAAAATGGTCTCTGTCCGAGGAGAGCATACTCGTCTGCGGTAGTTCTGCCTGCAACCTTAGGTACTCCTCCATGCGCTGCTCTGAAAGACCTGTCCGAAAAACCGACACCCACATTTTCATTTCTACCGTCTATGCCAGGGTAGCCTCCTTCGAGGTCGCTAATGCAAACAATCAGTGAAATCGATCTTCAAGCTTGCACTCCCCAGTCTAATCGTCTAGCTAGAATCGAAAGATATTGCCATCCCCCACCCTAGGCCATACCCTAGTCTCCAGCTGAGGTAGGATCTTACGGATACCAGGCTTACCAGCCCAAAGAGGGGATTCAAAGCGAGCTCTACCCGCCGCAAGCTGACTCGTGACCCCATAGATTTTCCTCAGTAATCTACCCGCAAGCGAGGTTGACGGTCCCCATATGCAAATTACCCACTTTGCAAGGAGCGCCTTGTTCATGCACTCCACATCGCAAATTCCCAGCCCTCCGTCATTGTGGCTCCTTGTCATCTCCCAGCTGACCAGGTGCATCCCGGGACCCTGCTGTCTCCCGTCCGACCAGAAGAACCTCCTCATCAAGGATTCAATTTTCCTTCTAACCCCTGCCGGTAACAATCTGGTGGAGAAGAAAAAGATAGGTATATCAGAGAGCACATGTTTCAATAGAGCCAACTTTCTTCTTCTGGATAAAGTAACCGCTTTCTAGCCTGCCAATCTATGTTCCATCCTCTGAATAACATCATCCCAGTCTGATTTCTTCAGTTTCCCCATCACCAAAGGTAAGCCCATGTAGTGAATCAGGAGGTTCCCCAAGGGGCAATCCGTAGCCGTTGCCACGCTGCTCCGCTCTGCCTCATTCATCCCAAAGGTTATAACCACCGACTTGCTTTTATTAATCTCTAATCCCGCCAGGCTACCAAAGATCTCAACCAGCTGTACTGCATTCGCATTTTGCTCCTCTGTGTCCCCGAGAAAGAGGACAATGTCATTTGCATAATGTAGAATAGGGATGGATATATCCTCCCTACGATAACCTTCAGACCATCCCACATCAACCGTCTGCATGAATAAAACACCCAACGCATCTGCTATCAGGACGAATAACATCGGAGCCAACGGGCACCCTTGCCTCACACCCCATTGCGGTTGGAAGAACCCTCCCTCAGACTTTCTGTTCATAAGAACCGGATAAGAGGAGGTAGTGACACATCTCTTCATCCAGTCCACCCATATCTCCGGGAAGCCTCTCCTGTGCAAAGATATCCAGAGGAACCTCCAATCGACCTTATCGTACGCCTTCGCATAATCAATCTTCCATAGCACGCCCCTCGCCCTTGCCCTTTTCCAATCTAGGCAAATCTTGGATGCCATCACTAGTCCCTCCATCATCCGCCTCCCCGGGATAAATGCTGACTGCCCCTCCAGCACTACAGTGTCCGAGACGCCCCTTAGCCTGTTTGCAAGGAGTTTGGCCACTATTAGGTAAATAACATTAGATGTATACCTCCGCCATTTGCCTCCCCGGGATAAATGCTGACTGCCGCTCCAGCACTACAGAGTCCAAGATGCCCCTTAGCTTGTTTGCAAGGAGTTTGGCCACTATTAGGTTTGGTCTTCAGATCTCCCCCACAATCTTTCAACCCATTCGACCATGAGTGCTTTATTCATATACTCAAGCATCATTACACCCATACTACCCGTACCCTTAGGTCTAGTCTCCGTTTCCCAGTCACGAGATGTATACCTCCCCTTTTCTTGTCTTCCATCTGCCCAGAAAAACCTTCTCATCATACCCTCCATCCTTGTCCTCACACCCGCGAGAAGCAATTTCGTGGAGCAAAAAAATTGGGATGGCTGACAATACATGTTTTAGGAGTACCGGCTTACCCCCTCGAGACAACATTCTCGCGTTCCAACCAGCCAACTTGCTTTCCGTTCTTTCGAGGACCGGTTTCCAGTTAGAGGATTGAAGTCGTCCATCCGCAAAGGGGAGGCCTAGGTATGTGACAGGGAGTGTCCCATGCAGGCACCTCAACAGCAAGCCCGCCTCTTGAATAACCCCTTTAGAACAACCAAAAGGTACAAACATGGACTTTTCTCTATTGAGTTGAAGGCCAGAGATTTCTCGAAAATTATCCATAATATGAGACTCTCTCCTTGCATGCTCCACATCTCCATCCAAGAAAATCATGGTGTCATTTGCATATTGGAGGATAGGAATTGATATATCCTTAACTTGTACCTCTCACAAAAGCCTACACCTGTAGCAAGTCTCATCATTACTGTCAACGCGTTGGCAACAATCACAAATAGAAGAGGTGCCATGGCACATCCCCGGCTCACCCCTCTTTTGGAAAGATGATTGGATCGGGGATGACCCTCCCGGAGAATAGTTTCTGAGGCTTATGGCTATTAGGGAGGACAAGGACATCTTGGCTAAGCAGGTGTGGGCGCATAACTACTGGTCGTCTAACTTATTTGTGGCTCTCTCGGATCAAAGATTGGGGGACATGCTGCGATTATAGAGGGACTTGGCAGACATGGAGGGCACAAACCTTGGTAGAGACTCCTCCATGTGAACTGAGGGGAAATTTTATGTGAAAAGGGCTTATTATTTCTTTGCTAATGACCTGCCAGATGTGGAAATCAGTGAGGATGCGAGGTTTATTTGGGGGAGTAAGATCCCATTGAGAATTAAGGTTTTCCTTTAGCTTATGGTACATGGTTGCCTACTTACAAAAGAACGTTGCGATGCGATTCTTTATATCGGTAATCGATTGTGTGACATATGTGGACTTGAGACTGGAGACATAGACCATCTTTTCTTCAAATGCACTCATTCATCTCAGATATGACACATGGTAGGGATCCCGTAGCTGAGGATAGACAACATGATGCACTTCTGGAGATCGCCGCGCTTGCATTGTGGCAATTCTCATGAGGATTACTCTCTTCCCTTCTCTCTCCTTTGGATCATTTGGTGTGCTAGGAATGAGGTCATTTTCTTCGTGGTCAATGTTTCTATACCGAAAATATTCTGGAACATTGTAAGACCCTTAGCTTGGCCCGGTCTCTTGTAAGGTAACATCATACTAATGGAATTTTGGCGGCGGATCGCATCTTGGGATGCCATGCTATTTTCTTTCAAAAAGAAAGAAAGATGCGATTTTAAATTTGAAATAGAGATAACATATTCGACGAAATGGAACTAGTTGTGCATAAATAAGTTGTTTACATCATTATTGGTTGTTGCATGTTACCGATTAGATGAGGGGACATGAATTTAAGTTTAGAAACATACATCAACGGTATACAAAACTTTGAGGTTGAGAGTAGGGATGCAACCAAATATGAATATATATATGGTAACTTATATTGATTTTTACATATGTAATCAATTCATTTGGAATGGATTCTGATATGGATATTACTTTGATGTCTAGAAATATCTATATTCATTTTTGTGTATCCATTTTAATCTAATTATAGATTTATTTGTAATTATGAATAACAATATATCATGTTTTATACAAGAGAAAAATGGGGCTGCCCCCTGGGGGAGCTAACTTGGCTCCCTCCGCCCCACTTTCCCTATATATATTTTTTATTTTTTTGAAAAACGAATTTGTGAAAATTCATCACTATATCCCTATATTATGTCATTCAATTTTCATGAGAAACAGAGACTCCTATGACCTCCATCTAGACAATCATTTTTTAACAGTCACAAAATTGTTGAAATTGACCCCATTTGGATGGAGGCCGTAGGAGTCTCCGTTTCACATGAAATTTGATTGACATAATATAGGGATATAATAATGAAAATCCGCGAAAGTATTTTTCAAAAAAAATGGGGAAAATGCGGCGGGGGAGCCAAGTTAGCTCCCCCAGGGGCAGCCCCATTTTACCCTTTATGTAATCATATTTATTATTATTATAATGAAATAAGTACATTTAATATATTCATATCATATAAAATATCAGATACATATTTATTTAAGCTAATCTATAACTTCTTTTTTTGACTATCCATATCCGGCTCGTATCTGTTTTTAAGGATATGGTAATAGATTTTTCCATATCCGTATTTGTATTTTTAAATGGACGAGGATATAGTAACAATTTTATCCATATTTGTTTCCATCCGTTTATATCTTTAGCTGTTAGAGTATTTGGAGCATGCGTCACTTATGTAATAGGTGGGTAAATGGATCCTCCCCACCACTGAGTTTAGTCCCACATCGTCCAGTGGTGGGACTTGGAGGCTCTGGAGAGGCTATATAAGGAGCCCCAGACCTCCTGTATCCATTGAGAAATTCAATAGAATATCCGCCCCTTTAAGGGCTTCTCCCGTGGTTTCATCCCGCTCCTCACGGAGTAGGGTTCCACGTAAAAATCCCGTCTTCTTTATATTTATTTATCTTTTTCCATGTTCGCTTCCGCATGTTTATTTTCTAACATGGTATCAGAGCGGGTCGATTCTCGAGGAATCTATGTCCATCCATTATCATTTGTTCGAGATTCGTTGTCGAAGTTTTGTTCTTGAAGCTTTATGTTAAGATTATTTTCTATCTTTTATGATTGGTGCAAGTAGAAGTTCTAGGGTTTCTCTAGAAACCCTCCTGTGCCGCACGCATACAACTCTTCAGGCGGCAACACCTCATCTCCAGGGAACCCTAGCGGTTCCAGATCGAGCATCCAGATCGAGCAGGCGTGTTCCTCCGTACGACATCCAAGTCCAGGCATCCAGATCTGCAACGTAGCGGGCCACCAGCCTCCAGGCGGCGAGCCGCGCTGGCTGCGTAACCCTAGCAGCCCAGGCATGCGAGCCCCACAGGCGCAGCAGCAGTGCACCGCCGTGCACCTCCTTCCAGATGCAGCGCACCACCCGCAGCCCCATCGGCGGCGCTCCCTGCGCGTGGGGACCCCTCCAGCAGCACGTACGATCCATCCAGGGCGCATCGCACAGGCGCAGAACTTCAGCATATGCAGGCGGAGGACCCATCCCCTCTCCAGACCTTGAAGGCGGCGCTGGTGATCACCCCCACGCAATCCAGTCAGGCGGCGCTGGCGGCGCCTTTGCGACCTCCAAGACCGGCGCAATCCAATCGCCAGATTATCGTGCACGAGCCCGGCGCAATCCAACCGCCAGATCCCAGATCACCTTGCCCAGGCGGTGGCATCCTCCAGGGCCCAGTGGCGCAAGACGAAACCCCGCGGGGGTTGGCTTCGTAAGAGGGTCTCGTTGGGAACCCTAAGACACAGGGGGCCCGATTATGTGTTTATTTAAAAAAAATGTGGGTGTTGCAGTTCTAAGGCCCAACGGGCCTGTTTGTTAAAAAAAAAGAAGAAAGAAAGACAAAAAGGAAAAGAAAGGGGGAATATAAGAGCCCAACAGTGGGCGGAAATAAAAATGAGCACAGCCCAGAATAAAAAAAAGGAGAGGCTAGATATTTTGTTAGTTAAAAAAAATGAATTTCCGAAAAAGGCGCGTACAATAGAAAAAGCCGTACGCATATTAAAAAAAATGTGAGCTTTGAAAAATGCCGAAAAAAAATGATGATGAAAACAACATAAAAAATGTTTCAAAAAAATTTTTTTTTTCAAAAAAAAATGGACGGCTTATTTAAAAAAAATTGATGAAGAAAAGCCGTAAAGAATCTTTCGAGAATATTCATGTTTTTCCCCAGATTTATGTATTATCTTATCTTCTCCCAACGTGGTCAACAACGTCATTCCGACCAGTATGGGAGAAAGGGGGAGTATATGTAGAGTCACAGGTCTTGTTCTAAGATTCAGATATCAGATTTTCCAGACCGGTCATATGTTCAGACTCTACAAATTTCAGACTCGATGATGACGCATGCCAATCATTCTTGTTGGTCGGCCAGAGCTTTCATGTGAGCCATAGGGACTCCAGAGCAGAGGACTATTCCCTATGCCATTAAGGGCAAGGGTTTTCATGTGGTATCATAGGGACTCCAGAGTAGAGTACCATTCTCTGAGCCAGATAGATCCAGTTTCACACTCCAGCCCGTTCGTCCTCCTCACATGCACGCCATGAGAAGCAACGTCCTCGACTGCAGCAGCTGTGCACGTTGGGTTGATATTGTCTGTAGTGTCATGTATTGTGAGTTGAGTTTCTTCCTATTTGTCCAAGCTGAGCATTGCATGCTCCAGCTTGAGGGGGAGTGTTAGAGTATTTGGAGCATGCGTCACTTTATGTAATAGGTGGGTAAATGGATCCCTCCAGGATCCATTTACCCCACCACTGAGTTTAGTCCCACATCGTCCAGTGGTGGGACTTGGAGGCTCTGGAGAGGCTATATAAGGAGCCCCAGACCTCCTGTATCCATTGAGAAATTCAATAGAATATCCGCCCCTTTGAGGGCTTCTCCCGTAGTTTCATCCCGCTCCTCACGGAGTAGGGTTCCACGTAAAAATCCCGTCTTCTTTATATTTATTTATCTTTTTCCATGTTCGCTTCCGCATGTTTATTTTCTAACATTATCTGAGAAGCAAGGATCATGAAATTAAATATAACAAACTGGCATATTGATACAGAAATCTAAAAACCGAAGGGAGGTGGCTCACCACATATCATTTGACTCCAATATGGCTAGTGGGAAGTCAATGCAACTTAACAATATTTCTTCAGACGCAAGTTGTGAAGATTTTGCTCCAATATGGCTAGTGGGAAGTCAATGCAGCTTAACAATATTTCTTCAGACGCAAGTTGTGAAGATTTTGCACGGTTGTGAATAGGAATATCATCACATTGATTCCATATCCATTCTTAACCAACATCTCATACTAAAATATCTCACCTTTGACTTTCTACATTCTTTCATCCCTGACCTCATAGTATCTACAATCCTGTGAAAAGGTCCCATTTGAAATTCAATCGAAAAGGGACTCTGGTATGCGATTTCTTCTGGCTGTCCATTATAAAATAAATAGTCAAATTTTGCACATGTTAAAAGTTAGGATACAAAGAAGATTGACACTGATAGACAAGTACTGTTAATATATCGGGCCTTGATTATTCATTTGTATATTGTATGCCATTAAGCTCTTTTTAATAGAAGTGATATTCTATATAGGACACATGGGTACTTGTTACCCATCCAAGTGAATGGGGCATCCATTAGAAACCCCTTGGAATTGGTCGGGTTGACACGTGACCCATTCATAATGGGGAGGGACAGATCATGATTGATTGGATTGTTACCTGTCCCACGAGCACCCCCAGTTTTTATAAGAATTAGTACGTATGTGGTGAATCTTGTGTTTTTATCTCAAATTGCAGAGTGCCAATCATCATTGGGGGAGTTTGAAGTAATTTCGGCATTAAACTCTCTTTTATTTGGATTGGCTAGTAGTCTCTAACAGTGACTAGTAGTCTTTAACAATCATCTTTTAAAAAGACATAAATTGACTCTTCAGCATGAGAAAATATAAAAGTTAGCAACGCTGATTTAATTTCATTCATTGAGAGAAAATGTACTATTATGAGCTGATGATGATAACATTCTAAAATTGGATTTCATCTCATTCCTTAATTAACTCTACCCTAATTTCATACTAGATTAATAAATAATATCCATCTCATAAACAATTTCTATATTGTGTTTACTCTTGAAACTTATGCTCACCTAAATAATCATTTCTTTACCATACTGGCCAACAGATTGCTTCGAGCTATGCATCCTTCTCCCTCTTTGTTTGGTACACCATATCTGAGTGCCACCTCAAAGAATCCTACAAAACCTCCAAATTGTAGCATTCTCATTCGTCACTACTGATGTCAAGCTCTCTTCCAAATTTGGACTACTAATAGGTATTTGAAGCAAAAATCTTCGAAACATTCTAGTCACTTACAAAAACCTTACTTAGAAAACTCCCAGGGGATAATCTCCATCTTTATCCACACTTAAACCGCTTGGGTGACAAGGGTAGCCAGGTTTATATAGCTCCCTCTACGCGAGGGGTTAAGTGTAGGTTGAGCCGCCTATTTGTATTTCAAAATAACCCGCTGATCCCCCTTGTTGCTCGTATAAGAACTAGTACTTGATATCATTCATGTTGAACCAAGTACATCTAAATTGCCTTAACTATAATATGCATCCACTTAACAAGTTGAATAAAACCCATGCCCTAATGGCGTTTTCATGGTTTAAGAACCTACGGAGATTATGTTTGATATATTTATTATGATTTTAATTGCTGATGTCGATGCAATTTTGCCAAGTCAGGTAAAAGACGTGTCAGAGGCATACTGTCAGCATGTTGACAAAATTGAAAACATCTCAAAACCAATTAATTTAAAAAAAATGAAATGGCTAGTTATTCCTAAATGCACAAAATAACTTCATGTCCCAAATCCCTATACTTTCATATTCAAGATTGTAGGAGCTTGGAAATATAAAGTTACAAGTACTTAATAACTCCTTAACCTAAATTTGACGAAACAACATCAGCTTTTGAATTCTTGATAGCGAAGAAATTACCAACAAACATTAAAATATTTAAAATATATAAAAATTAAACATATATAAAGTTTTTCTAGATATAGTAAGTGAATCACACGTCTAACATATAAGGTGTTTAGCATTTTTTACAGATTTATCATAATCAACTCTCGACAAGTAAGATGAATAACAAGTAAGATGAAGATTAAGCATAAATCCAAAAATAGGTGATATTTGCTTCTAAATTGTTTGCTGATCTTAAACTCACGCATACAATAAATGGAAAGTAGAATTTAGAGAATAATAATACTACAAATATCTAATACTTTAGGCACTCCAATATTCATCAGTCGAACTACAGGGCTAGTTACTATATAAATATGATAAATTTATCTTGCAGGTTAAATCTTTAATTAGTTTAGCTGGTAATATATCTTAATAGCCTTGGTTCAAAAAAATATATATTAATGGTCATAATATAGAAATTAATAATATTGCTATAAAGGATTAACTATATAATATATTTAAACTAATACTTTATATAAGTAACATATATGTGACTAACTGGAGAAAATGAATGATATGGAGCGGCATGCTCCTCACGTCTAGTGATACTTGTAAAAATATCAGTGGTGTGCCTCAGTCACAGGCAATATGCCAATAGCACGAGCAGCATACTGACAGTACTAGCGGCATGTCACCAACACCCTAGAGCAATGACTCTTAGAAGCATGACATCAACACCCCGAAGCAATGACTCTTCAGATGTATCTATATGGGCAATGCTGGGGGCAAGTCACGATATAGGGGCATGTTAGTGGCATGCCTCGACACCCAGAAACTATGATATCTACTGCATCATCTGCCCCCGATGAACCATATGTCGAACCTTCTATTGACATCAACAGGAGATGTTAGTTGCCTCCAACCTTATAATAAGTTCGGAGAGTTTCTTTGTCTTTAGCAACTCCACCTTCTCTTGTCTATAAAATATTAATATTTTCGTAGTGCATATAAAATAGTGTTGCATTATTCCAAGTCCAGGTGAGAAAAGAAATGATGCTGTGCTATATTATTGCAGCTTGCAACATGCATTTTTCTATCCCCATCTTGAGTTAGAACAATTTTGGGTTTCTTTCCCTATAAAGTGTTGATGGTTCATAAAATGACTGCTTTATCAGGAAAAATAATTAATTATGAATTTACAATTCAATTTACCACTCTGTTGGTCCTTTAAATCCGATGAACACATTCAAGATGGATGCCCATGAAGATGCAATTCATTTTCATCAATTTGGATTGTTGCTTCTCAGGTCGGTAAACATTAAAGCTACTTATGTAGCACCTCATTATCATGAAAACTGGCTAATGCTGTCTGTTATAGTTAAAGCACACCTTCTCGCAACCTAAATTCCAGCATGCTAATTTTAGTACCTTTTCGGCTTTCCAATTATATGGGTCAACTTACTTCATTGTTAAGAAAATATATCTTTTAGTGTTTATTGTAAAATTTATATCCAAACAAAGACCGTCTTAACTAGAGGTGGCGCCTCTTCCTAGAAGTGTAGGCTGATTGAAAGAGACCATAAGTTATATTATTGATTACATTAATGCCTATGCAATTATGGAGAAACCATGATAGAGATACTCATCTTTTTAACTTATTCCAATATCTAGGATGCATTTGGCTTTTGCTTGATACTAATCCAGTCAAAACCTAGGATACATCTGTCAGCAAATTCATGTAGACACTTCACTATTGTGGGGAATAAGGTTTATTTTGATTTTGTTAGATAGTAAACTGCATTAGGCCACCGGCACAACATAAATGTGGGAATCATTATAGAGCGTGCACACTGTGAACCATATACAAGGCTATTTGATTTGGGAATTCTGGAGGAAAATTCAAGGCACTAACTGTGTTGCCCCATGAATTGGCAGACTCGTGCTTTTTTTTTGGAAGGAGAGGCATTCACCTTGGTAGGTTGACACTCCATTACTTTGATGATCACTTTCTTGAGTTTGGTTTGTCTTAAAAGGTTGGAGTTTATCTTTCAGGTTTCTTCTTTTTTTGGCATTATTTCTTCCTCTTATTCTACATAGGGTGTTTGCAAGATGCTTTCTTCATATGCACAGTTCATCTTCCAATTCACATCCTCCTCTTTTCGAAATCTTGACTTCTCTTTCTCAGCCTCATGTTATGCTATATATTTTCTACATTGTCCTTTGATGCATTTTCTAAGATGTGAAGATGATTGTTATGCTTACTTTACGAAGGATGATTATCGTGTTGAAAAATTCTGGATATTCATGCTGTAAATTGATTGCGACCCACTGGACTGATAAATCTGCATATATATATATTTGCTTATTTCCTAAATATCTGGTACAAATGCTATTTATTATGTTTGAATCAAAGAAATGTTTGAACATTAATATAATTATATTGCTCTAATACGTATGGAATGAAATCAATGAGGTCCTTTAGTTAGACCATTTACCATTTTAAAATGCATTAGAAAAGGAATTTTGGCATCAATTCTTTTCGGTTGTTTTCTAACTATTAGAACAATGGGAATTTTTGAATTCTTTGTTGTTACGGTACCTTTTGCAGTGACCATGATTTGCATGTTAAACCATCAAGTTTGATATTGCTAGCCGGATAGGAAGGGAAAGTGGAGTGAGGAGGCAACAATTTACTTTGCATGCTAAGCAAAGGGAAGATTATTTGGATTTTGAGGTGGTGAAGGTGTCCAAAATGTATCGCCTGAGGGGCCTTGCTCAAGGAGAGAAAGGTCGGCGGGATAGGAGTACAAGGGCAGGGGCATTGTTGCTCATAGGAATGCAAGAGTTCCACATCTCACCTTGGGCTGGTGTTTTTTGTATCTATTCGGATGGGGATAGGGAGTGTTAGTGACCAAGTGATTGATTTTTATAGTCTCCGACTCTCCCTTTTATTAAAGCCAAAGGATGGATGTTCAAGATTGATAGTCATCCACGATTCATTCATTGCACTTAAAAAAAGAATGAATTACAATAAAAAATCCCTGCCACCTCTTTGAACAAGAACACATTCAAAGCTTAGTCAATGACTTAGCTTAGATGGTGAACATTTCTACATAGTATCTTTCACATTTAAACACCACTTCGTTGCTCCGGCACCACAGGACCCATATACTGCCAATGGCTGATACCTTATTTTGCTGTCTTCTGTAGATCTGTATACCCATTCCAGCCCTGCCAGTTGTGAAACTTCTCTGAAAGCTGTCAAAACTGATGATGTCCAATCAAGTTACCTCTGTCATAGGAAAAACAGATAATCTGTATCCTCGTCTCCACTCCCACATAGTGGGCGTGCTTTGTCTAAATCCACACCCTGTTTACTCCTAAATGCCTTCATTACCGATCTTCTCAGCAAACAAGCATGACATTGAACCGTCAATGGACTCTTTGCTCTCTAAATCAGTCAACTCAAAGCAAAACCTAGTCCAGGTCTCCCATGCTGTTGAGACTCATAAGTCCCTTGGCTGTAAAGTCATCTTCCTCCCAAATCCATGCATCCATCAAGCCTCCAGTCGGAGTCAGACCTTCCTATATGGTGATCATCACAGCAAAATCTATTGTTCTCTGATCCGAGATGGGGGAATTGAAAATCAGCAAAACTTCATTCTGGAAACTGAGCATCGACTGCATGTTGTCCGCTGTGAGTAGAAATCCAGCAATCTCTCAGCGAGCAACGAGCAATGTTCTTAAATTGGTGAGCTGGAGATGGGTATCGGGCAACAATACTCTCTTAGCCGATTATGGTTTAAACTTAAAATGAATTCCCTTTTTACTTCTCAACTATTATTTGTTCCAATCTATATATTAATTTCTTTTTTGCTTCTATGTTAACCGATGTGACTTTGTTCTCTCTTTTCTTTGTTGTGCATGACAAAAATAAACAGGCTAAGTTGAACCAAGAAGAGAAGATTAAGGATGACATGCTCCTGCTGGTCCAGTCTGAAAGAAAGGAGCGGGAACAAATGGAAATCTCCGCAAAATCCAAAGACGACAGAATTAGATTAAAAACAGAGAACAATCAGTTGCTATATAAAGAGGACATGCGGAAACTTGAAAATCAGCTCTCTCAGTTGAGACTAAAAACAGATTCTCCCAAGATTGCAGCCCTTCGACAGGGTGCGAGTAGCACTTATGCTGCTCGGGTTGCTAGCGGACTGGGCACCTCCCTAAAGGATGCTGGTGCTTACTCTTATCAGCTCGTGGACTTGAATGAACCTGGTGACAACGGAGTCCAGCGCGAGAGGGAATGTGTTATGTGCCTTACCGAGGAGATGTCCGTGGTTTTTCTTCCATGTGCACATCAGGTCATCTGTGGCACATGCAACGACCTGCACGAGCGGCAGGGCATGAAGGACTGCCCATCGTGCAGGACCCCTATAGAGCGACGGATTGCCGTTCGTCTATCTCGTTCATAGCCTGCATATTGGTCGTATATCGTTTGCTTTACAGAAATGAAATAATATTTTTCATGAACTTAAAGTTATAGCGAATAATTGGTTAGGGCAGTAGTTTTAATTGAATCTGTTGGGAGAGACAGATAGCTTAATGAAATTTCTGTGTGGTGTTTGGTGTTCCTCTCTTTTTATATAGTTGGGGACTGGTCAGGCAATCGCTTAATGTCATAGTAGTTTCAAGATTACTGTTGTAGAAACACTTGATTGACTTAGGCTGTTGTATTCATCGTAGTTTTTAGACGGGCTTTCAAAAGATGCAGAATAATCCTCGTGTGGGGCTGGCTGCAGATTGCTGCGCAGATTCATAGTTCTTCCGAAGCATGTTCTCTCGTGCTAGTGGTGGATAAGCAAGCAGTGCTGCACCTGGTTCTGGTGAATGATGGAACTCGGCCTGATTACGGGTTACGTGCAGGCTGCAGCATCGAAATGGAGGCTGAAGTTGAATCACTCTTTTCAATCACCTGCAGTAAAAAAAGCCCGCTCAAGTCAAATGAAGTGAAGTTTTTATTCTCCCTTTGGCTGTTCTCCAAAACAGAGGATACCCTGTTTGGTTGCAGGGTTGGCCCAACCCTGGTTACTATTCACAAGGGTACTTCCTCCTCACAGATTACTATTCACCCATCCCAACCCAGCCCAACCCAACCCTACCCAGCCCTGCAACCAAACAGGCCCAAGTGATAGTTATTGCGGGACAGTAGTGTGAACGGGGATGACAGTATAATGCTAACCCTAATCTCCTACTTTGCTTGTCTCTCCAATCCCTCCACCTACCATATTTTTCCGTTGAAACTCCCTTGTCGTCTCTTCGTCCTTGTCGTTCCTCTCTATTTGCGTACAACCTTTTGATCCTCAAACCTCTTACTGTCCCATTTGTTAGGTTTGAATTCTTGTGGAGGCGTTTTCATTAGAGATGTTTTTTGAGCTTATCAAGTTGAGCAATCAATTGTTCGTGCTCGAGCATTATAGTAGTGCTTTATCAGCCCATACTTATACTTCTTCGAGATTAGAAAAGTTTGCTTATGCTCACATTCATTCTCAAACTAGTTGAATGAGCTAACTCACGTTGATACACCTTTGCGAACATGTCAACAAGCTTGTTAATGAGGCAATAAATCAAGTTATTAGTATGATTCCTTATAAATCAAGTTACTAGCATGATTCCTTGTCATGAACATATACACATCTTCTTCGAGAATTTACCACAAAAATGTATTACTAATTTAAAATTGTAATATCAGTCAGCTTTAGTATTCGGAAAGAAGATTCAACATGACCATAATTAGTTTTGGAATAAAAACTTTATCTAGACTCTGAAAGGAAGTGTAAAATTCTATTTTCATATACACATATATGTATAGTTAGTAAACAATCACAAATGTTTAATACGCGCACACACACACATATATACGACTTATTATTCCCTCGAGCCATCTAAACAAGTTAACAAATCAAGTAGGCCTTGGCTCGAGTTCGACTCGACAAGGCAATCGGGCTTGAAATCCGGCCTTGAGCTCGAACGGTTGGCTCATCGAGTCAAGCTCGTAAACCGAGTTTTCGTGGTATGGTTGAGAAGAAACCGTTCCCGTAGACATACATAGCTGTAGCACGAAGTCGTTAGATTTTAAACGTTCAATGTCAATTGAGTTTTGATCCATTTTTATGTTATTCCTTTTCCTGGGATAAAAACATGAATTTTAAATGATTCCACATTTGTAGTCCTCCAAAGATAGAGACGAATAGGAGCCGTTTTAAACTCAGCAATCGGTACGATGGTTAGGAAGCGGATCTGCTGCAACCCGAGAGTGTACCCGAGCCGCTCGATCGAGATCGAACGGTTCGCACGGTAAGGATCCACAAAATCCTTGATTTCGTGCGAACCGTTCGATCTCGATCGAGCGGCTCGGGTACACTCTGCTGCCCAGCAGAGGATCCACTTCCCTATGGTTAATGAACTTCATTCAAACAACCTCTCCCATCTTCAGGTGACGAAATTCGAGCTGTTTCTCTGATTAAATTGGATTTCTTCAAAGGAAAAACATCCCATTCTCCCTTACCCTGAAGTCCAAAGAACACTCCGCCCTTCACTATACACGTATTCCAAGAGAAGTATCTTCCTTCCTTCGTCATGCGACTCCTACTTTTCTTGTTATCTTTCCCCAAATGGAACTAGAATATATTTTCGACGATTTCCTCCCACCAAAGGCTTCCCATCAGTTACGGGTCCATCATAAATAATCAGCACTCCATTGCTTTCTTCCCAAAGCTGCAACCTTCTGCATCAACCGCACGCTTTTGCTCTGTTCATCAAGAAGGTGGCGAGTTTCCCTCCAGAAAGCTGCCTCCTTTTTACACCATTCCCGGTATATGCGTTTCTTTTATATCAGAAGAAGCGATCAACTCTTTCTTATGCAATGTCCCAACTGATATTTCATATTTTTCTCTCGAGATCAACCAGAAAAATCCGATCTTGCTGTGGTTTTCCATCAAAAAATGGGCGGTGTTCATGGGAGATATTGCTGGCTTTGCTTTTGGCACCGTTCCTCCAGCAGCGATAAAGGAGATTCCTTCAGAGTTCATGACCACGAGGAGGCTCATGTGCTCTCTGCTACTGTTCCTTCACATAATCTGGTCCTAAAGTATGCATTCCTCACCCAAAGAGGTTACTATCCAGACTCCCCAGAGAGGGAGAACCAGGACAGCTTCTGTGTCACAACACATCTCCAAGGCAATCCCAACCTCCACTTCTTTGGTGTCTTTGATGGGCACGGTGAGTTCGGGGCTCGTTGCGCGGACTTTGTCAAGGAGAGGCTGGTGGGCAATCTAGCGAACGATCCTCGGCTGTCGGATGATCCTGAAAATGCATATGTTTCCGGTTTCCGGATGACGAACAGGGAACTTCACGAGAGTGAGATCAATGACACGTTGAGTGGGACAACTGCCATAACTGTTCTTGTTAGAGGTGACACAATGTATGTGGCCAATGTTGGTGATTCGAGGGCAGTCGCTGGCGTGTGGAATGGGAATTCTGTCGTCGCAGAGGACCTCTCTTGTGACCAGACACCCTTTAGGAAGGATGAGTATGAGAGAGTGAAGAGATGCGGGGCGAGAGTCCTGAGTGTTGGCCAGATTAATGGCTTGAAGGATCCCGATGTCCAGAATTGGGATGAGGATGTTGATGATAAGGAAGATCCACCTCGATTGTGGGTCCAGAATGGGATGTACCCTGGGACCGCCTTCACGAGAAGCGTGGGGGATTCGATCGCGGAAGGGATAGGAGCCATTGTGGATCCTGAGATTCTGACAGTTAAAATCACGCCCGACCACCTGTTCTTTGTCATCGCAAGCGACGGTGTTTTCGAGTTCCTGTCGAGCCAAGATGTTGTCAACATGGTAAGATTATTTTCTGCCTCTGCAGGAACATATGCGTTTTTGGTATCTATGCTTATTTGTTCCTCTTTAATCATGTATTGTCCTCCGAGTATCTCATCTCTATATTTGCCAGCTCCCATTTTTGCTTTCTGATGGATATCTGCTTGATGCAAGTATTGGTCTTATGGATCTAATGCTGTATTACTTTCAAGCCATTAATTGGTTAAATGTAGCTTATATGACACATCTCAAAATTTTTCAATACATATCAAATGGAATAACCCTTGGTAATCACCCTTGTATGATATAGTTAGAGCATCTATATCGATCAATTTTTTAGAAGTCAAAGGAGGATTACTAGAGATTAGTAATCATCTAATTCATAGAAAAACCACTGAAAAAGGCTCTTAGTGGCATATACAAGACAATCTATAACTATACTAAAGCTGGGTTCTCCTCCTCAGCTTTAGCCACGTGGATGCCCTCTCTTTGCATCTTTATAAATGGGTTTTGCCGAAACTCTGATTTCTGTGCTAGACACGCAGTGAAGCCTTCTGCAAACTCCTATTCCCTCTGACTCCAATTTACCGTTTCTTTCTTTCCAAGGTAGAAGATGCAACATGGCTCTCTCATAACCTCCTCTTTTTAGACAAGTCTTTGCATGGGAATAATTTCTTTGCATGGGAACGTCTGTACAGAAGACGTGCTGTTTCAAGAACAATTTCTCCACTGCCTACCCACTTCCCTCTCCTCTGTCGATGCCTTGCATGTGTGTTTAGTGAAGCATTTCGGCGGTTTTGGAGGGTCATCTGGTTCTTCGAGCTTCCTTTGCAATCACTGAGAAAGCTTATTGTTCCGGACATCAAAGAAGAAAGGTGGTGCAAACCATTTGACTGTGTTGTCGGTGACCATCTCAACAATTGTTATGGCGTTTCTCTGGAACTTGCAGCAAAGCATGATCATCTATCTTGTGGGAGGAATGCTGAGGTTGGCCTTTGGGACCTTCACAGCTTTGACCACCACGTGGTCCTCCCCTCCGGAGCGGGGAGAGGTTTCTATTGGAATGGCATGGAGAAGTGATGCAGCGTGAGATGGATAAATAGGGCCGCATTTTTCTACTTTTGTCCGTTAATTTTATTTACGTTTATTTTGAGTCGTCGTAATTTTAGTCAAATAAAAGAGATCGCATGTGATCTCAAAAGTCGTTAGTTTTAATTTGAATTTCAAAATTAGGTAGTTAGTCGGTTAGAGTCAAATTAAGATAATTAGTTTGAATTTGAATTGAGTTCTATTTTCGTAACCTCATCCCTCCTATATAATGGGATGATAGGCTAGTGTTTTAGTCAATTCAGTTAATAATTAAATTGAGATTTATCTCTATCTCCCTCTCTCGTTCTCTCTCCTTCCTCACGTGATCTTCACATTTCTCTCCTCCAAACCCCTCGTTTTTCCGACGAGCTTCTTCTTCCCAATCCCTCCAATTTCTCCACCAAAATTTCCACCCTCAAATATTTATTTCACGCAGTCGCCGGATTTTCAATTTGCATCAATTGGTATCAGAGCATGGCCTACATATCGTCCTCACGATCTGACGATCCGTCCAGACATTCTCGCCGATATGCGACGAAACGCCATCATTTGTCGGAGCGGAAACGACGAGCCGAGGAAGCTTACAACAAGGAGGGGACGCATGGTGTGAGTTCCAGTCCAAATGTCAAGATTACGAGGCCAAATGTCGAGATTTCCAGTCCCAATATCAAGATTTCCAGTCCGAATGGCGAGAGATGATGGCTAATCTCGAGGCTATGTGCGCCCTATCAAAATCTCCCACTACCGAGGTCGCTGTCCAGAGTTTCGACGAAGAAAAAACTCACCGTCGTCGAGGATTCGATCGCTGTCCAGGTCATTCCAGAAGAAAAAGTTCCGACCTGCTTGCTGTCCAGGTGATTTCCGACTCAAAAACCCCGCAAAAATCGATCTACAGTCCATCTGTGGCCCTCTCACGGACTCCCACCACCATCCTCGCACCTCCAGGCCCCCCTCTCGCTGCACCCGCAGCCCCAGCCCCAGTCCCTCCTGTTACCCCCACACCCCCTGCGGCACGGCCCCCAGCCCCCGCCCCCGCTCCCTCAACAACCTTTGCACCCCCTACGATGCCCGCCACAGCCCTCACACCCCTAGCACCCCCTGTACCGCCACCAAACCCCCCTTCCTTCCCCAACCTCGCACCCCCTGCTGCGCATCCCTCAACCCCGGCACCTCCAGAGAGTCCCGATGCCCTCCTACCAATACCCCCACCCGCTACCCCCTTGTCGCCTATACCTCCACCCACTACAACGACCTCCTGCGTCCCACAACTCCGCCCTCCCTCGCCGCCACAATCCCCTCTCACCCTCGTCGTGACTCCAGCAACCTCTCCACCCTCTCCCGCCACCCCTGTTGTCGCTCCCGCACTTCAAGTCCCCTCCCTCGCTCTCCCTGTGTCCCCGAAAAAACCCATTACACCTCCGCCACCGCGACCTCCAGCCTCGTCAACACCGCGACCTGCAGGCCCGCACCGCCTCCAGGAGCTCGTCCCACACCCGCGACTCCGCTCGCGCCCGACCATCTTCCACCGCCGATCCGTGCGTCCCACGCGTCGCGCCAGGTTCTAGCCTCGGTGTGGCCGCCGCCAATTTATCCCCAAAGAGAAGTGCCGAACCCTAACAAATATTGAGGGTGTTTGCTCCATCGGGCCCCTTGATAATCAGAGTAAAGAGATATTTTGGGAGTATTTCAAGAGGGCCCCTCTTCCAATGCTATGTTATCCAAAGGGCCCATGGGGAAATTGCAAAAAGAATCCTCCTCCCAAAATTATTTATCAGAAGGACCAATTGAAGGATATATTATGCTATGGAATCATTTTAAGTGAAGGGGTAGAACATTTACAGCCATGCCCTTCAATGGAGAAAAATTATAAACGTAACAGTGAAAAGAATCTAATTGAAGGAATTGCTTGCTACAATTTCAAGGACGAATTCTCCAACGACGCATGTGGATCCAGCAATTCGTCGGGAGACGAATTTTCAAGTGGAGGAGAGTTGATGCAGCGTGAGATGGATAAATAGGGCCGCATTTTTCTACTTTTATCTGTTAATTTTATTTACATTTATTTTAAGTCGTCGTAATTTTAGTCAAATAAAAGAGATCGCCTGTGATCTCAAAAGTCGTTAGTTTTAATTTGAATTTCAAAATTAGGTAGTTAGTCGGTTAGAGTCAAATTAGGATAATTAGTTTGAATTTGAATTGAGTTCTATTTTTGTAACCTCATCCCTCCTATATAATGGGATGATAGGCTAATGTTTTAGTCAGTTCAGTTAATAATTAAATTGAGATTTATCTCTATCTCCCTCTCTCTTTCTCTCTCCTTCCCCACGTGGTCTTCACGTTTCTCTCCTCCAAACCCCTCGTTTTTCCGACAAGCTTCTTCTTCCCAATCCCTCCAATTTCTCCACCAAAATTTCCACCCTCAAATATTTATTTCACGCAGTCGCCGGATTTTCAATTTGCATCAAGAAGTAAGAAAGAGGATGGAAAGTTGGAGTGGGTGGAGAGGATGATCGAGATGCATTTGAAGCAACTTCTATTATTACAGGTAGACGATCGCAGTGTGTTTTTTCCTGTGGATTTTGTACATCCTCTTCATAGGTGATCTTCTTCTTCGTATTTCCTCTTTTGTATCTCTTTCGTCTTTTTGTCTTCAATCCGTGGTTATTCGCTGTAGAAACCCATAAGTCCCATCTCTTCTTCCCTCGACTTGAACCACTCATCTCACCCAAATAGTCCCGCTTCTATACCACCTTCCATAGCCCTATCATCTCTGATCTCAACCTTAGAGACCGAATCCCTTGACCTCCTTCCCCCATGGAACATTGGATATTCCGTTCATACCATTCGCTCCATGTCTGAGCACGTAACGCCAGACCGAGTACAAGGGATCAAGTCACTTTCATCTTACAACTTGCAAGATCAAGTCCGAAGCCTCACCACTATGGGTGTTCGGCCGAGAAGCGAATGACAACAACAAATGAACCACAAACGAAGATGTTGATGAATTTCTACCGCCTCATGAACCACAAACGAAGATGTTGATGAATTTCTACCGCCTCCTGTGCACAATATCCATCGAAGAAACATGAGATCAACATGAGATAATGGAGAGAAGCAGTAGCCGTCTGATCGACTCTCTCCCTTTGATCTTCCCCTCTCATCCAGCTGTTCACCCACGCCTCGAGTCCCAACCGCACGTTCATGCCTATCTAACCCGGGAAACACAACCACATGGAGGAGCCAGACACACCTGATCAAGCGAACAAGGAACTCTATTGGACATTCGTTCCAGAGATCCAGTTCGTGCATATATCACATCTCTGGTCATTTAACATAAAGGCCCTGACTACTTTCCGCATTTACAAGGTGTGAGAAATATTAATTTCTAATTCCAACATGATGAAATTTAACATTTCCATCTTAATAAAAATGATTTAAAATATTAGGACTAAAGCATAGCTAAATGAATTGGCTGACCATAAAACAACATGAAAGGGATTAATATAAATCATCTAAATGATTAGAAGAATGTATACAACAAGTTTGTCAAAAAATTGTAAATATTCAAGAACAACCAAACCTTTTCCCACAATTAAGTAGGGTCGGCTACATGGATTCTTCACCTCCATTCAGATCTATCTTGGGTCAATCTCGGGCTTATATCTAAAAAACTAAGATCCCTTTGTAAAATCTCTTTTCAACACTTCTTGGGCCGTCCTCGCCCTCTCTTAGCCGGCTCAACATCCCAACACTCGCATCTCCTAACTGGTGCATCAACTGATCTTCTTTGCAAATGGTCAAACCATCTTAAGCAGTTTTCTCGCATCTTATCCTCGATCGAAGCTACACCAACTTTTATCTAATTGCATCATTCCGAATCCAATCTTTACGTGTGTGTCCACACATCCACCTTAGCATTTTCATTTCTGCTATAACCATTCTTTACACATGCCTATGGTTAACAGGCCAACATTTAGATCCATAGAGCATAGCAGGTTTCACGGCTGCTTTGAAAAAATTGTAAATATTAAATTGAAAAATTGTTACAACATATTTGAAAAAAACAAAATTACAAGTCAAAACTTAATTGAAATAAAGACAATATCCCTTATAGTAAGGTATCATGTAAGCTATCCAAAACTCTAAGTTTTGTAGAGTTTACCATATTTTTAGGTTTTTAAAAGGAAATGTTTTTTTGATAATTTGAAATTATATTAAATTACATGAAGTAAATTTTATCCACAAACTACATGAAAAAAACTCATTTAATGAACTTTTGAAATATTTTAAATATGAGAAAAAACTAAACCTACACAATTTGAATGTTAAAAACTTAAGTTTTAGAAGGGAAGGACATGGTATGTAAGTTTTTAAACTTAAAACTGATTCCATATGAATAAGAAATGATTTAAATGTTAAGACTAAAACATAACCGAAATCTGAATAAGAAATGATTTAAAATAATAAGACTAAAACACAACTAAATAAAACAATGGATATTTGACAAAAGGAAAGGGTTTACTATTGATTATATAAACAATTAGGGGCATGTATGAAAGTTTGCAAAAAATAATAACATGAAATTAGGAAATTGTTGTAACATACTTGAAAGACAGATCAAATTTACTAATCAAAACTTAAAATAAATATAAAAATAATTAGGCTCTTATAGTAAGGGACCATGATCAGGTGCATCCAGAAAAAGGTTCCATTTTGAGTTGGATGGAGTGCATAAGTTAGACATTGATATCAATTGACAAACCTAGCTCAAAAGACAAAGACAATCATTATCAATTGGGCCGTCAACTACAACGGTGACAGAAGAACTCTCTCTGACATGGGGATCAAGTATATGTAATTATCCACTATATGTATTAGATTCCTTTGATCTTTGGATTTCTTGTGTTTGAATTGTATATAAAATCACCAAATTTATAAAAGTTGTCAGGCACTAATTGTTAGTGTTGGTCTACTGTAATGTTTGCCTCTCTGCAATTTTGATTTATATTTTCTTTGAGCTTACTTTTCTGTGTTGAAACATTAAAAGGTTTAAAAATATTTTTTTACCAATTTTGGGGCAAAATTCAAAAAATATGAAACTATTTTTTTGGGACAAATTTCAAAAATAGATATGATAAAAACCTCATCATATTTTGGATTATGTTTTTTTTATTAATTATTAAACTTTTTATTGTTGGCTTTGTCGAGCTGTGCGCATATGATTTGTTGTAATGTGTAATGAGAAGAGGTAAGTAAAGGAAAAATATACTCAATTTAACATTATTAGTTATACACTTCAAACTTGTATTATTGTTTTATTATTGCTTAAAGATCATGGAAGATTGATTTCTTAGTTTTTGCTTAAATTATTTTTTGCTCTTCTCTTTGATATGTGTTTATTAGTGACATTTTTTTTGTTATGGAGGGATTTGTGGTTGATTGCTATTACCATGTTTTCCTCAAATGTGGTATTTTATATGTTTTCGTTTATTTTCTCAATCAGTGCGAAATATTTTGATTGATTTTTATTTTCATTCAAAAATGGATATGTAGAAAAATGTTTGTGATTTCTTAAAAAAGATTTTTTTTGATTTTATCATGTGATGCATATAAGTTGATATAAATGGAAGTTATTGAGAAATAAGGGTGATTCTGAGTCTATATTTAATTTATCATATTTTTAAAAAGTTTGTTTTTAAAGGTTATGCAGGGATTATTTTATTAGAATTTACTTTAAATACATTCATGTTTCACTATAGACATAACATGTATATCATTTCAACACAATTTAATTTGATGTTAGAATTAGGGCTTATCAAGTGCGCATGTATGCATTGATTGATTTTTATATGATACCTTCTTCCACTATTCTACCTTGAAGTTAGGTTCCCCATCCCATTGAGTATTACATTGGTTTATGCCCATCACCATGTATACTTGCATGTTTCCATATATTTGTTAAATGTTTATGTGTATTTAGGTACATTGAAGTTGGTTTATTTTTTAATGTCGATAATGATGCAATCCTCTGATTAGCATAACTTATCGATTTCCTTCCTAAAATAGTCTACTATATTATTCTGATGTAACATATGATTAGCATAATTTATCTATATTTTTTTCAATAATCCATATTTTTCTAGATCATATATTTGTATCATTCTCCTCTGTTTTTTATGATATTGTTTACCACCTCGATGTAGTACTTCATCGGACGTATCATAAAGTGGGTTCCAAAGATGTTCTTTTCACTTTATCTTTTTTGTTAAGAAGTTGTACTTTGGTATCTTGCTTAATTTTCACAATTTTGAAAATTGTACAATTGGATGTATTTACTATAATCCGCCGCGAAGCGCGGCTCATACACTAGTACCAGTTACACCAGAGTCACCCACTTAATATGACCCATATATCCCACATGTATCTGCACTGAGCGATGGAAATTGCAACAATACAACCATTCACCCATGATAATTAATGTAGCCAGATTGTGCTAATCACAGTAAAAGACCTTGTCATCTCCATTGCATGCTGGTACATGGACCATGATAGAGTTGCCCACAATGTCCTTACCAAAAGATTTCAAAAAGCCTGCTAAGAGGAATGGTCTTCTACCTTTGGAGTCTGTCACATTCTTCCATTAGACTCACCATCTTTAGGAGATTCTCAAGTCATTGGTCCAAAAGATAGGAAGTGGAGTTCAAAGTTCAAACCAATCTCCCACTAGGCATTCCATCACATGTTGTGGAATCTTGAGAACCTCTCCCTTAGTGCTCTAACGTTGGACCAATCATTAAACTAGAAACAAAAAATCACTGCCTTTCTGTAGATTCCGGAGATCTCGGAAACCACCTCCATCACACCTTACTAAAAGTCTAACGACCCAGGCCTGCATCTCAACCTCCCGCTTAAGTCCAATTTTTTGTCATTGCATGAAAACATCACCTTGCAAACCATATTCGAGCAATCGCTCTATATCCCTAGTGCTCACTTTGTGAAAAAGCACCATATTTATAGCTTGCAAATCCCTAACCTCCCTATCAATCATCCAACCTCGTGCCCTACATACCTCAGTCCTTTTCACTAGTGGATATCCATGCCCCCTTCTCGCAACACTTACCATAGGAATCTCGATCTAATGTCACCAATCCTTAGTTCTCCTACATCGATGACATGACTGCGAGAACTCCATTCATAAGCACCCCTTCCTTCGAGAGATAAAGTCCTTAGAGGACCAACTTGTTGGGGATGGATCCGATCAAGCACCACACGATTAGAACCATAATCGAAGAAGAAATCACAAACAATCACATAAGACGAGGATTTATGGTAGTTCAACAATGTGCCTACTCCACTTTCTCACACCAGACTCTTTCTACTATTGTTTGAATGATAATGGGTACAATATGTGGTGTCACAGGGCTCCTTTTATACTACAACAAAGGAATACCAAGTATTCAACAATTCCCGCCACCAACTCTCAGCCAGCTCTCAACCAATCAGAATGCATGAAGGCTGATTTGTAGTACATGCCATATCTTCAATAGTTCTGTTGTGAGCTTTCCTTTTTCTTTTATGCGTGAAGACTTACAGAAGCTGAACATGTCTTTAGCTTCTCCACCGTTACCGACTTTGTGAACATATCAACAAGATATTCTAATATGTGGATCTTTTTCAACTGAAATTGTCCATCTTCTAGCTGCGTCCGAATGAAGTGGTACTTTCACATCAATGTGCTTAGTCCTCAAGTGAAAGATAGAGTTCTTTGCAAGATGAATTGCACTTTAACTGTCGCTGAATAATTGATCATCTTCACATTCTTTCATGGGATCAAATTTCCATGGAAATGCGGA